>OX451735.1:123456380-124142214 GCA_948472305.1 Vicia faba | reverse complement strand
AGTAGTAGTAGTAGTAGTAGTAGTAGTAGTAGTAGTAGTAGTAGTAGTAGTAGTAGTAGTAGTAGTAGTAGTAGTAGTAGTAGTAGTAGTAGTAGTAGTAGTAGTAGTAGTAGTAGTAGTAGTAGTAGTAGTAGTAGTAGTAGTAGTAGTAGTAGTAGTAGTAGTAGTAGTAGTAGTAGTAGTAGTAGTAGTAGTAGTAGTAGTAGTAGTAGTAGTAGTAGTAGTAGTAGTAGTAGTAGTAGTAGTAGTAGTAGTAGTAGTAGTAGTAGTAGTAGTAGTAGTAGTAGTAGTAGTAGTAGTAGTAGTAGTAGTAGTAGTAGTAGTAGTAGTAGTAGTAGTAGTAGTAGTAGTAGTAGTAGTAGTAGTAGTAGTAGTAGTAGTAGTAGTAGTAGTAGTAGTAGTAGTAGTAGTAGTAGTAGTAGTAGTAGTAGTAGTAGTAGTAGTAGTAGTAGTAGTAGTAGTAGTAGTAGTAGTAGTAGTAGTAGTAGTAGTAGTAGTAGTAGTAGTAGTAGTAGTAGTAGTAGTAGTAGTAGTAGTAGTAGTAGTAGTAGTAGTAGTAGTAGTAGTAGTAGTAGTAGTAGTAGTAGTAGTAGTAGTAGTAGTAGTAGTAGTAGTAGTAGTAGTAGTAGTAGTAGTAGTAGTAGTAGTAGTAGTAGTAGTAGTAGTAGTAGTAGTAGTAGTAGTAGTAGTAGTAGTAGTAGTAGTAGTAGTAGTAGTAGTAGTAGTAGTAGTAGTAGTAGTAGTAGTAGTAGTAGTAGTAGTAGTAGTAGTAGTAGTAGTAGTAGTAGTAGTAGTAGTAGTAGTAGTAGTAGTAGTAGTAGTAGTAGTAGTAGTAGTAGTAGTAGTAGTAGTAGTAGTAGTAGTAGTAGTAGTAGTAGTAGTAGTAGTAGTAGTAGTAGTAGTAGTAGTAGTAGTAGTAGTAGTAGTAGTAGTAGTAGTAGTAGTAGTAGTAGTAGTAGTAGTAGTAGTAGTAGTAGTAGTAGTAGTAGTAGTAGTAGTAGTAGTAGTAGTAGTAGTAGTAGTAGTAGTAGTAGTAGTAGTAGTAGTAGTAGTAGTAGTAGTAGTAGTAGTAGTAGTAGTAGTAGTAGTAGTAGTAGTAGTAGTAGTAGTAGTAGTAGTAGTAGTAGTAGTAGTAGTAGTAGTAGTAGTAGTAGTAGTAGTAGTAGTAGTAGTAGTAGTAGTAGTAGTAGTAGTAGTAGTAGTAGTAGTAGTAGTAGTAGTAGTAGTAGTAGTAGTAGTAGTAGTAGTAGTAGTAGTAGTAGTAGTAGTAGTAGTAGTAGTAGTAGTAGTAGTACCTCATCTCAAAGTGACCATGTTATGAATATAGCATGCAGCATTCATAGCCTTAGCCCAAAACTCAAATGGCAGTTGCTTAGCACTAAGCATGACTCTGGATGATTCTTGTATGGCTCTAGTCTTTTGCTTAACAATTACATCTCCCTGAGTTTTCTAGGAATAAGATAACTCATGCATTATTCCCTCATAATCACAAAATTAAGAGAATTTTGTATTCTTAAACTTCTGGTCATTGTCACTTCTGACCTTGACAATCACATTCATCTTCTCCTCTTGAATGATTTGACACAGATCTTTGAAGACTTCAAAAGTATCTAATTTTTCTCAAAGAAAATTCATCCAAGTATATCCCGAGAAGTCATCTACAACCACAAAGACATACTTTTTTTTCTATGGTTGTCTATTTGTAATGGTCTCATTACATCCATATGAAGAAGTTCCAAAACTTTAGGAGTAGTTTGATGTTGCAACATTGGGTGTGACATTATGATTGTCTTTTTACTTACACACTCATCATATACTTTCCCTTATTCAATCTTGATCTCTAGCATATCTCTAATGGATTCTTCATATATGACTTCCTTCATTCTTTTGTAATGAATATTTACAAGTTTCTAGTACCATAGCTTCACTTCATCCTCATTGGTTGTTGAACATGTGGAAGAGTGGGCAATTATTTTAGATTCCCATAAATATCAGTTGTCTTTGGACCATATGCATTTCATTAGAATAACTTCTTTCTCATATTTGACCAAACATTCTGATTTTGAGAAGTTGACTAATAGACCTTGGTCACACAATTGACTAATGCTAATAAAATTAGCATTTAATCCTTTCACAAACAACACAACTTCTAGACTGGGATAGCCAACACACATCAACTTACCAACTCCTTTTATTTCTCCTTTAAACTGATCACCTAATCTAACAGATCTTGTGGGATGTGGCTTGACATTTACCAATATCTTCTGGACTCCGGTTATATGTCTAGAGCATTCACTGTAAAAGTACCAGTCTTCACTAGTTGAGTCTCTCAAGGAAGTATGAGCTACAAGGTTAATATCCCTATTTTCAACACTTTTCTTTTGCTCACTTTATTATCCTTGGAAAGAAATGAAGATTTTTTATCTCTATACAGTTTGAAACATAAAGGCTTTATATGACCAGACTCTCCATAATAGTGACATCTCCAAGTAGAGTGAGGTTGATTTGAAGATTCATCATATTTTCCAGGATGTTATAACATATGTTTGGACATGTTTATCCTTTTCTTCTTTTCAGAAGGAAAGACCTTTCTTCTGACATTCTTATTAGTTTATTATCAGATTGATAATAAACTCTGGCAACTTCATCCTTTTTCACCATATTTATGGAATCTGTCAAGTTATCAAGCTTGGAGTTTGAGCAAGTTACCTCACTTTGTAGATGAGAAATAGTACATAAGAGATGATTTTTCTCATTCTCCAAATCAGCAATAATCTTCCTTTGTTATTCCTCTTTCTTGAGGTTTTCATCACACCTGTCATAAGTATCCTTGTAGAACACATCCAGGTTTTCATAAAGATCATTCTCATCACAAGCTTTAACTTCATCTGCCCATCTACCAGATAAAGCCAACATAAGTTTGGCAGTCTCAGAATTATCTTCATCTTCTGACTTATCATCATCAGACCAAGATGTAGTGAAACCCTTATGTTATTTCTTGAGTAAGTTGGGACATTCAGGTCTAATATGACCATATCCTTCACATTCATAACATTGAATGTCTCTGCCTTGACTTGACTTCTCTTTTGTTCTTGTTTTCCTCTGAGAATCAAGACTATTATTGATGTCATATGAGATGTTCTTGACAGCTGGTCTCCCTCTTCTGCCTAATTTCTTCAAAACTCTATTGAATTGCTTCCCTAGTAGCACAATGGTATTAGACAAACCCTCATCAGTGTCTAGATTAGTTTGACCTTTATCATCTTCAGCATTGGATGCAAAAGTTATGTCTTTGTTCTTTTTCTCAGTCTTGTCACTAATAGCCAATTCGAAAGTTTGAAGTGACCCAATAAGCTCATTAACTCTCAAGTTGTTGATGTCCTGAGCTTCTTCAATAACTGTAACCTTCATGTCAAATATCATAGGTAAGTACATAATAATCTTTCTAACCATCTTTACTTCTGACATCTTTTCTCTCGAGGCACTTAATGCACTCGAAATTTCAAGAATCTTCATCTTATATTCCTGAATTGTCCCATCATCTTTCATCTTCAAATTCTAAAATTTGGTAGTGAGTATAGTGGTAGAAATGTTTAAGACTAAGCCATTGGATTGACTTGACTTATACAGATCAAAATAAAAATCACCAATGCGCTTTATTGTTTCCAAAGGAAAGCGAAAAGAGAGAATAACCCAAAAGAGGGGGAAAGATTCTAGGTAAGGGGGTTGGTTATGCAAAGGGAAAGTATTAGAACCCTAAACATCTATGGTACTCCGTAGGAACCTCTTTGAAAAATCTGTATATTTTGGCTATAATATGTTGTATAAAAATAGATGGTGGAGGTGAGAAAAGATATTTTTTATGATTTTTGCACCCATCGCGATTACGAACCTTTAGTGCCTACGTACCACATTTCGTGCAATAGGGGATCAGGGTACACGTAGTTCCTATTTAAAAAATTTAAAACATAAATGTGTTGGTTAATTTTATGAGATGAGATATCATCATCATTGTCCGTGTGGAAAACATATTACTACCCATAATTATGAGAAAGGAGAATTTGCACCATTTAAAAGTGGAGGATATGGCTTGGATTTTAAAATCAACAATGCCTCACTCAACACCCAACTGAAAAATATCTCTCTTCACTACATATTGTAGAAGTATAGTTGTTCGCATCACTACAAGGATTGACAAGAGTCTAATCTTTTGAGAAAATTTTTAAAGTAAAGAGACAATATGGCAAAATAGTTTGAATGAGATTGATTGACTTTTATTCTTCTCACAAAAAAAAATGTCAAGGTATTTAAGTTTATTGAAGTTTATTTATGAAAAATGTTTTGAAAATGCATGGACCTAAGTCCAAGTTTATTATGAAAGAGGTTCAAGTTTAGAAACAAGAAGAGTTTTCAAAAGGAGGGAGAAGATTTTTGAAATTAAAGAAGATGGGAGGAGATGAAGGAACTATCCTAAAGAATAAGGTAAAAGCTAGGGAGAAGAACCATCTAACCAACAAGAAGTCAACACTTGTCATCATGAGTCAAGATAGAATTCACATCCTTTGGATTGAAACCAAGCAAGGATACTATACCTCTTGAGAAGACCAAACCTCAAATGTATTAAGTCTTCACTAAAATTGGGCAGAGTAACAGTTGTATACAGATGAATTCCAGATTACAGACAAAGTATATAATCATAATAACATGCACACAAACAAACAAACAACCCAATGTCTTGAGGTAAACCTCAAGAACTCCAGACAAAATATCAATTAAGGTCACAAGGTCTCCAAAATAAGATCAAGGTTTCTATTCCTAAGTCCAAGAAGTCCAATACTCCATAATGCCAAGGATAGTAACAAAGTAGTCCAAATATCATTAAAGATTTTTATGGTTTATGTTGATTATTAAGTATCTTCAAAGAGGAAAAGAAAAGCTCAAGTGAGAAAAATAAAAAAGGCATAAAAGTAAATGCTCAAGTGAGCAAAGATGAAAATAGCATGAAATGTAAATGCTAAATTAAATGGTACATAAAGTAAAAGCATAAAATAAATCCAATTGTTAGAAGTTAATGGTTAGTTGGATGACCATCTTGAAACTTGCATTTGGAACTCATTAGAGGATTGGTAGAACCAAAGCCTCTCAAAAACAAGTTGCATTTTCTTTTTGTCAAGTATATCATCCATTTAAGAATCCTCAAGGCAACATTTAAGGATCAATGATGTTTAAGTGATCTGCGTTGACCAAAATTGATGAGGATCCATTGGAGGATTGGTAGAACCAAATCCTCCTAATAATGAACCTCAAGGTTATTTTATCAAAGGGTTAAAATTAAAATACTTGGGCTTGCAATTGTAGGTTTGGGCCACGAATGATCATTTTCTCAAATCGGGACAAAATTTAGCATTATGTTAAGCAATCGTAAGTGGACTTATGTAGAAGTCGCACCTATTTTGAGGTCGGTCAATAGCAATCCATGCACTTCATGTTTGGATAAATGATATAGAGATCATCATCCCATAACATGTAGTACAAGTAAAAAAGAAAGGGATAATATGAAGAGGGAGGGGATTGATAAGCAAATTTAGATCACTACCTTAAATTTCTTTCTTCTTTAAATTCAATCACTCATCTCAATAGATTAAAGTACAAAACATATCATTAATCTAAAGCACCAAAAATGAATTAAATAATTCACTCTTAGGTAGATTTAAACTAATGAACACTTATCCAACTTGATCTACACCCAAAGTCTATTAAGTATAAAGAGAAATTAGACATTTAAAATTGCAATCCAAATCAACAATCAAAAGGAGTGAGTAGAAAAAGAGAGATGGATCAAAATAGCCCTAAAACAAGGCAGAAAACACATTTTGGCTCTGTTACAATCGATTTCACCCTGGCAGCAATCGATTGCATCAGTGCTTTTTTTCAAAAAAAAACATAAAATTCTTCTGTGACAATTGATTGCACTGTGAGTGCAATCGATTGCACCCGATGAAAAATAGAAAATCAGCACTTTAAAAGGCCAAATTATTGTTTAAACTTTTCATCAGACACCTTATGATCATAGATTTAATTGAGCACGAAAATTCCATTAAATTATGAGAAAATAGCACCAATGGAATCACAAAACAATGCTCAATGAATCAAACCCAATGATCAACAAGAGATCACATTGTGAAATATGAAAAATCCAACTTACCAAAGGTAGATCTAGAGAATTATCAAAACAACTTCAAGAATTTGCTTCAATTCAGCCCCAAGAATCAATTTCCCAAGCTTGGATATAGAGAATTAATAAAGAGAAAGTGTTTGGATAAAGATTTAGCTCAAAGATTATTAAGCTTCAATGCAAAGCTTACTAAATTTTTTTTGAAAATGGAGCTTTGAATGAATTTGGTAGATGGAGGGAATTGAGAGATTTTTTAGAAAAGTGAATTTGGCTATCAAAAGCTTGAGATTTAAATAAAATGAAGGCTCTATTTATAGAGTTTAGGCTTGGGATTAGTGGTGGTTTGGAGTTTGGTTTGGGAAATGAAATTAGGCTTGGTAATTGATTCTTGGAGCCAAAATTTCAATTAATGAAATATCTTTCAATAAATGAAGAAAAATTGGAGCCAAAATTTGACAAGCTTGAAATTGCTAATTTTTTCAAAATTTCACTCTGTGCAATCGATTGAACTCTGGGAACAATCGATTGCATTAGTATTTTTTTCAAATATTGCATAAAATGAACTCTGTGCAATCGATTGCACTCTAAGAGCAATCGAATGTACAATGAAAAAATGAAAAATTTTAATTATTTTTCTTTGCAGATAGAGATTTTAGGGAAATAATACCGGATAACCTTTTTTGTCATATGCTTTGACTCGGTACCTACAAAACACAAATATACAAAGACAAAGACAAACATTTTTTGTATTTTGATTACAAGTTAATCAACACGTGTACAAAATACATAACTAAGGTGCTTGGAGATCCCTCAAGAGAAAAGGAGATAGAAAAAGAGGAAGAACCGATCCTAATGTGATCTTGTTATAATCGAGTTGATATGATATGATAGGGGAATCTTAGGGGCAAAAATTGGGGTACAACAGCTGCCTTTATTTAAGTATCTTCTATCTGGAGATGCGAAGATTAAAAATCTTCATGTCGGCGCAATTGAAGTTACTTAAATATAAAACAAGCCCTATTTTTGGCCCTAATATACCATGCAATGCTTATGAATATGAATGCAGATGAATAAGTCTAAAGGGACGCAAGACACCACTGGGGATGTAGCAAAGGAAACAAGGATCAAAATAGAAACCCGACCAAGAAAAAAATCACTGGTGAACTAAAAAACCTGACTCTATTGGGGTAAAGCCCAAAGAGGGCAAAAGGTGTCATCAACTCAAAGATTGAGGAGAGACATTAAAGGATAAAAGTGACCGGCAGATAACTGTGAACTACCAACTCAAAAGTTGAAGGTAGAAGATCAAAAAGATATCGACTCATAGATGACGGTAAACTACCAACTCAATGGTGGAAGATCAAAAAGATACCGGCTCATAGATGACGGTGAACTACCAACTCAATAGTTAAAGGTAGAAGATCAAAAAGATACCGACTCATAGATAACGTGAACTACCAACTCAATGGTTGAAGGTAGAAGATCAAAAAGATACTGACTCACAGATGAAGGTAAACTACCAACTCAATAGTTGAAGGTAGAAGATCAAATAGATATCGGCTCATAGATGACAGTAAACTACCAACTCAATAGTTGAAGGTAGAAGATCAAAAAGATACTGACTCATAGATGACGATAAACTGCCAACTCAATAGTTGAAGGTAAAAGATCAAAAAGATATTGACTCATAGATTACGGTAAACTACCAACGCAATAGTTAGAGGTAGAAGATCAAAAAATTACTGGCTCACAGATGACGGTAAACTAATAACTCAATGGTTGAAGGCAGAAGATCAAAAATACAGACTCACAGATGACCGTAAAATACCAACTCAATAGTTGAAGGTAGAAGATCAAAAAGATACAGACTCATAAATGATGGTGAACTACCAACTAAATAGTTGAAGGTATAAGATCAAGATGATACTGAATCATAGATTACGGTGAACTACCAACTCATTGGTTGAAGGTAGAAGATCAAAAAAATACCGACTCACAGATGACGGTAAACTACCAACTCAATAGTTAAAGGTAGAACATAAAAAAGATATCGACTTACAGATGACGGTAACTACCAACTCAATGGTTGAAGGTATAAGATTAAAAAGATATCGACTCAAAGATGGCGGTAAACTACCAACTCAATAGTTGAAGGTAGAGTGAAAATAATAACACCAACGTTCACTGAAGGTGAACTACCAACATTCACTGAAGGTAGAGAGAAACGTATTGAAAATAACAAGTTTCCAAAAATTATGGCGTTTCACCTATAATGGGTCTCCACTTCTTCTTTAACCAAGGCATCCCGCCTGGAAAGGTTAATATATAAGTTGTCTCGAATAAATAGATTGCCACTTATAAAGATTTCTCAATGAACTGTCTCTGTCATATAGAAAAGACTTGCCATCCATTTGAGTAATTTGACAATGAACTGCAAACTATCCACTATTAGAGAAGATAACAAAAAAGTAAAGTTGACTTTTACGGGGAAGTACAAGTTGCTCAAATAAAGAGATCTGCTACTTGTTGTTATGGGAAGGATTGTAAAAATGGCTTCCTGGGGAAAGAAATATGGATTCCTGGGGAAATGCCAATATATTCCTACTGAGGAGATAAAATCTTCTCGTGCTAAAATAAATACACATTCTCAAACCAGGGCTCGAAGCTTGCAGAAATCCAAAATAATAATATTGTTGGGGATCATAGATTCAAACCAGAAATAAACTGGAATGAATCAGTCAACCAAAATAACACCTCATGAGAAATAAACTCAAATGGGAATTACATTCTATCCAGACAAAGAGTTGTATAGGAAGGCTAAAGCAAAAATCGTCCACGAGGGATAACTCAATGGGGAGATTGAAAGAATATACACTTTCTGCTTAAGGTTGACACTTTATTGGAGAGAGGACAACATAACTCTGCAAAACAGGGTAATATGCTAACAAAAAATTAACAAATGCAAGTGAGCAATGATTTGCTAATTTCAACTATGCATGATGTATGTATGAATGTATGAGTGTTATTATGTATATGCTGACAAAATAGACATATAACACTCGGGATAACCAGACAAAATCAACTCGGGTACAATCAATACTCGGCTAAATCACATCCAAGATGAAAATGTCATAAGAAAGTAAGCACCAACTGAGGAAACAAATTCCCACTTCACGGCTTAACTTCACTGGGAAGGAACATAATCCGAAAGTCATCGCATCACAGCAACAAATCAGTATAGATACAGGGATATAACATCCTCCTCCCGGCTTCACCAGGGAATAACACACATACTTCAATGGGGAAAACAAAATTTTCACAGTCTGTACTTTTACTGGGGATTACAATACTGATTTCAATAAGGAAGATAAAAACCATATCGTCAAAACATCAACTAAGGATCTCGTGCTGACTTCATTGGGGAAATATCATACAGACTTCTCTAAGGGAGATAGTGCCTCATCGTCGAGATATCAACTGGAGACCTCGCGCTGACTTCATTGGGGAGGACAACACCACATCGTCGAGGGGAAACCAAGATACATTCTTTAATATTAAGAGTGACTATTGCACCAACTTCTCTAGGGAGAAAGTATGAAACCTCGCGGGGATAACAACTTGGGAAGCTAAGAAGTAAAACACTACAGCAAGAAATCAAACTTATGGGGATTTTAAATCAAACCCAGCACTTGGCGGGCGAATAACCAAAAAGTTGACAAATGTCTCAACACTTCTTAGAAAAGATATTGCCCTGGTCTAGTTTCCTTGGAAACAAACAACAAACAATAATTCCAACGCTGCAAAAAGAGCAACATTTTGCAAATAGTTCCACCTCAGCACACAGAGGGAGAAGGAACTTTCGTTATATGAGTGAAGCCTTCACTAGGGAATCTGGGATAGAGGCTTCATACCATGCAAACCCGAAATTAAAATGAACCAAGACCTGACTGGGGAAAAATGGGATCACAAACTCGATACCGCACCTTACATCAATTGGTATTATCCCTAACTATCTGAGAAACACAAGAAGATCATACATATATCAGCAAAAGTGACTTGGGAGAACCTTCCTGGGGAATCAAGAAGTTAACATTACATTAAGTCAAAATTATGGGGATTTTAAATCAAACTCAACACTTGGTGAGAGAAAACCCAAAAAGTGACAATTATCTCAACAATTAAATAAAACATTGCCTTTTCCTGACTATCGGGCAATCAAACAAAATGCAGGTACTGCCGAAAGGAGATGCTTCGCAAATGAGTCCAACTCAGCATGCACGGGGAGAAAAGACTTTTATTACATGAGTGAATCCTTCACTGGGGAATCTTAGATAGAGTATTCATATCATGCAAACCTGGGGTTCAAATGAAACAAGACTTGGTTGGGAAAACAGGATCATAAACCCAACACTGAGCCACACATCAATTGGTATCATCTTCAATTATCTGAGAAACACAAGAAGATCATACTTATTCCAACAAAAGTTCCCTGGGATAGCCTTCCTGGGGAATTAAGAAGTTAACATTATAGCAAGAGGTAAAACTTATGGGGATTTTAAATCAAACCCACCACTTGGCAGGTGAAAACCCAGAAATTTGACAATTGTCTCAAAAGTTCTTAGAAAATATATTGCCCTTGTCTAGCTACTTGGGAAGCACATAACAATAATAATGCTGTAACTAGAGGTGAAAATACTCTACAAGAGATTTCATATCGATTCTAAATACACAAAAGGGAGAAAGAACTCCATCAAATGAGAAAATTCTTTATATCTCTTTTTAAACTTTGTTTAATCACCACCTGGTTGGGTAAAGAATCACACTCGGCTGGAGAAGTCTGCAACAAGACTGGAAAAATGGGATTATAAACCCAACACCATAACACAGCCTGTAGGAAACCCTTTAATTGATCAACAACTGTTAGAGGAAACCTGACACACATCTACAAAATAGATCACAAGAAATAATCCTGCTTGAGGAAGGTTCTCAGCTTGGGGTAGACATAGTAGCTATCTTAACGAAATATGGATATGCCCTTGGAAACCAATCTTGTGTCCCAAGCTTACCGTGATAATCAAGGTAACTTTTATAACTTTCCTTTGGCTGCATGTGTTGTACCCCAAAATTTTCCCTCCCATTTATCAAGATTTTTCTCATAAGATCTCTTTGACTCAAGACTGGATTAGGGTTTGACCAGGTCAAGACATCTCATCCTGCACTAATAACCAAAAATTAGGGTTTGGGATTGCATAAATATTTTTGGACTATCAATGCTTCATATGACTTTCAAGGACAATTATGAACCCCCAAAATTACTCATGCCAAGTTTCAAGCCTTGAATCACATTTTTTATCAATCAATTGGACAGTTGACCAAAAAATCAGATGTATTAGGGGAAAAGTCAACCATGGCCAATCTACAGTCAGACTTCATAATTTTGATCCACATCAACATTTTAGACCCATATGTATCATTTGATCAAGTTTGGACCATAATTCCTAAAGAAATTTGGTCAAATCATCAAAAGGGCAAAATGGTCAAAATTAGGGTTTTGACTGAGAAAGGGCCAATTTCTGATTTTTGACCTAGAAAATGATAAATTGGTTTGAAGCATGATTCCAAGAGTCCAATTACATCATCTTGACCTAATTACATGGTTCAAAACATTGCAAATCCATTGGATTGACAGATGAATTTTTCAATCAACTGATCAAAAGTCAACTGTATACTGAAAAGTCAAACTTTGACTTTTTGGTCAAAATCAAGTGCCAAAGACCATAATTCATAAAAACATGTCAAAATGGGAAAATTATTCATCAAGAAATCAAAGATTGAAGATTTTGTTTTGAAATTTGAAATTTCTTAACTTAGAAATTTTTCTAAGTATAGAAAATTTCTTATTTTTTCTCAACTTTAAGCCAAATTCTCACCATGATACAAGATGATTAAAAGAAAGTTCCCAACATGAAAGTTGTAGATCTCCATGAAATCTATAAATTTGCTTCACACAATTTCTCCTAAAGATGCTTGGATCTCAAGATATAATTTTGTGAATACATGCTCATGAACTAAAATAACTTAGTGAAATTTCGCCCTAGTTTAGGCAGGTTTTTTACCTAACTTCATGGCAACTTTTCACCTAGTTCCAAGAAATATCTTGGAAAGCAATGCAAATATGAGTTATAGAGTATATTGCAAGCTTTCCAAAATATCCCAGAACTCCTTGAGATCATTCTTGAGTAGGGAGAATCAAAGAGATGAAGTTGGAAATTTCTCACTTTGATTTCAAGCCATTTCATGAAGAACAAAATTCAAATCCTCAAGCATGTTGTACAATCTTCACTTTTCAGGCCTCAAACTCGTTTGTCACTCCACCATTAATGAATTGCACAAGGTTTCATGTGCTAAATCCAAGCATTCAATGCTTTATACATGAACAGTTCCATTTTTGGCACAAAGGTGCCATTTCCATTTTGATAAAGCATAACTTTTGCAACTTTTCACTCCTTGAGCCTTGCACTTGTTTTCTCTGCACATAAGAAAAGCCACAACATAGAGCAACTTTCTTGAAGCCTCTACCAAACCATACCACTCATGTACAACACTTAGGGACTTGTCTCCTCACCTTGCTTCAAAAACAAGAAATGTAGCAAGACATGTGATCTTGTACTTCTGACCAAGCATAAGTCCTCCAACCTTTTGCTCTATATAAAGCCATCATTATGCAACTAAAACCACGAATGCCCAAGCCTTGAAACACTTTAGAATCATAAATTTCATACCAAGCCTCCAAACTTTCCATTTCTGACTTGTGAACTGAATCTTTCATTCCACTCGTGCGTTCTCAGGCCTTTTGCTTTCCTAAGCTTCCTTACCTTACAAGTAAACCATACCACACCCTGAAACATCACTGTAACTCCATCTTCCCCATTATTGAACTTCAAAAATAGAGTAACACGGGTGGACTTCTCCAGATCATTCCAGTCACCCTCAAGACAAGTTAAGCATTGCATTAGCTTCCTAGAGGTTCAAGGAAGCTAACCTGATCATCACAGCATCCTAAAGCAAGCTCATTTCCAAAACACGATTTCCATTTTCAAGGTGAGTTTTCTGTTTTTCTAACTCTTGATACAGGCATAGTTAGATTTCCATTTGTGAATATACAATGTAGACATCATTGCTACGAAGTTGGACATATCCATAGCTTGCATTTATTTGGCCTGAGTTAAGAGAATTTTGAGTTTGAAGTTTCTGAAAAAATTAGGTTAAGAATTAGGGCCAACAAAATTCTCTTTGATCTTGGACTCTTAGTTTTAGTTATGCACATGGTTAGAATCGTGAAATAAAATGCTATAATATTCATGTTATCACTTTCCATTTTTGTTGAGAGATGAAAGAGTTACAGGGGGTCCGGCTGGCTAGAGGAAGAAGATGAAGTACAGAGCAAGGAAGTGTTTTATGTTATGTATTTTGTTTTCATTTGAACTAATGGATGTACAACCACCCTAGTGACAAGGCAGCACGCAGAAATGCCTAAGGTCACGGGTTCGAGCCTTGGCGCTGCCTTTTGCAATTTTCCACATTTTTCATCTTTTTTTTGTTGTTTGTAGCGTGGGCTTATGAGTATTGGGCCTGGTATTTTTACTAACTTTCTGCCTCCAGTTTACTCATGGCACCCCTGGCCCATATATTTTATTTAATATTTTTATTTTTATTATATTTTATCAAATATATTTTTCCTAATAATATAAAATCATAAAAAAAATATAAAAATGATAAATATTATATTATATTTTGTTTATTTTATTTTATTTTTTCATAAAAAAATATTTTTATTTAGTTATATATTAACTATTTTTCTTAATAAACTTGTAAATTAAAATAGAATTAGGTTAATTATTTATTCTTTTTTCTCACACTTATTAATATTTTATTTTAATATACATATAAAAGGACCAAAATACTTCATAAATACTATTTATTATTTTCAAGACAAAAATACAAAAAAAAAACTTAAAGAAATTTATTTTCTTTTAACAAATTAAAATTAGGGTTAATCAAAATCTTTTCTAAAAAA
The DNA here is from genome assembly GCA_948472305.1 of Vicia faba. Lineage (NCBI taxonomy): Eukaryota > Viridiplantae > Streptophyta > Magnoliopsida > Fabales > Fabaceae > Vicia > Vicia faba. Next base: position 124,127,962 of record OX451735.1, on the reverse strand, counting down.
ATAATTTTTATTTCTTAATTAATTTAAGTTCAATTTTGGTTTATTTATTAGGCTTAGATTAAAACTTTTGTCACATAAAAAAACAAAACAAAAATATTTTTTCTTGCATTTATATATCCTTGCATATTTAAATTGTCTTGTACATTATTTATTCCAATACTTGTATAAATTGGATTTGGTTGTAATAGATTAATTAGGTTTATATTATTGAAATCCCCATTCATAATTTGTATACCCCCTCCCACAAAATGTTGTAATAGCATAGTAATCTTTAAATTACGCAATTTATCGCTTTTACATAACATGTTAGTAATTAGGATTTGTATGGCAAGATAAAAACAATCAAATAGAAAACTCTAATCCAAGACAAAATCAAGCATGAAAGTAACACACTTGCACAAGCACCCCCTAGGGTTATTCCACTTGGTTTCCTTACACAAAAATGGCCATATTACGCATGTGATGTATCTTAGCAAAACAAACAAATATAAGATCATAGTCCCTCGATGACGCTATCTTAAGTTGCCTTACAAAATGATCTTAGTCCCTCAAAAATGCTAAGATACTTTACAACATTGCTAATCATGGTTATACGATGACTCACGCCCGTCCCGTTTACATCCAAAGATAGGGTTGCTTACCAAATCAATGGTAAGACAACAATATCAAAGGGAAAGAAAATGAACAAGAAAGACATTTGAGTAGGTAGATTACTTTTAGTTACTTGCTCCATTTCAAAACAAATATCCTTGCTATTTTCAAAATAAACACACACATTTCCAAACACCTTACAAACATTGAAAACATTTTCAAAAAGACAAACATCTTTGTATACATTCTTACGAACGAGAATCATTACAAAGATTGCCTAAACGATGGCCTCTTTACAAAATACTTTCAAAAACCACACAAAGCCCAATTTCAAACAAAAGCAAGTGATCTAGAAAGTAACTAAGAGCCCATGGAAAACCATGGATGAAAAGGGTGCTAATACCTTCCATTTTCATAATCTACCCCCCAAACTTAAGAAACAATCTCAAAGGTCTTTTATGTACTTTTTCACCTTTCCTTTTGGATAAAAGAAAAGTCGGTGGCGACTCTTGCTAACCGCAACATTTGCGATCAAATGTAAAACCTTCAAGTCAGTTCCCCCACCGTATCACAGCATGCTTTTAAGATAACCTTTCTGATTAAATGGCTACTAGAGATTTGTCGAATCTCGACGTAACTGCCCTAGATTTGCTGAATGTTGCATCCTCTTTGCTCCGCAACTCTTCTCGGCAACATGCCTTTACTAATACTCAAATGTAAACTCCCATGATATCAAATTATTTTGTAACAAAGCAGGCAATAATTCAGCATATGCCATAGGAATTGGGTCATATGGAGTTTTCCTTTGATCAGTAACTTGTTGAGTCTGTTGACAAACTGGAGCAACAGGAGGTAAGTTAAACACAGGGATGATAGGAGAAACATGTTGATTCTGACGATAATTGTTTCTTCCTCTGGTTCTCTTCTTGGAAGAGTTATTGACAAACTTCTTCACACCACTAGTTGAGCCACCATCTTCAGATAAACATCCCTTTTGGGCATCCTCTTATAGAAGCACTCCCACATTTACTTTAGGGAAATCATTGGGTGCATTGACTATCATCTTCTTATGAAAGAATAATTTCAGAGTTTCTGTGAAGACTTTTTCCATCTCTTCTTCCTTCCTAGAAGGATTTACTTGGGCAGCAATCAAAGTTTTAACCAAAGCAGTTAGATACTCCACACCAGCCTTCAAAGTAGTTACCTCTTTGCGGAGTTCAAAGATCTCTTTCTTAATGTTTTCCATCTTCTCTTAGCATGAGTGTTGCACTGACACGATAACTTGACTTTTGAAGACAAAGAGAAAGTGATAAGACTCCGGGAAACTCTCTAAATCAAGACAAAAGTGAGAATGATGCATGATATGCAATGCATATGATTGTTTAAAAGTTTTAAAACCAAGTTTTCAAAGAACTTTGAAATATTATAAACGAATTGCAAACATCAATTAAAAGGCATAGTTGGGATAACTGAAAAACTCATTTCATTAATATTGGAAGGATTACATTGGAAGTACAAGACTTCACTAATTCTAAATAGAAGAAAGAGAAAGGTAAATCCTCAGGTCCAAATGAACTACATCCAATTAAGATCCAACACTTTTTTGTAAAATCTTCTTGAGCTTGAATTTGGAATGCTAAAGGAAAATAAATCATCTTGCACTCTTCTCTTCTACTTTGCTGATAATCAGGAAAATAAATCACTGATACAAAGGATTTAGGAACTAGATCAAGAGCATGGAGAAATCCATCTTCAAGATAGCTAGGAGAATTTGAAGTCCCAAGGACTAGATACCAAGGATTAAGGATTTCTAAATTCTTCTGAATCAGGACTCTTGACATTGTACTTCTTAGTACTCTTTCCAAAATCCATAGTTATAAAACTTGTGATGTTTGCAAGCAAAAGTCTTAGGTTCCTTAAAATTTGGTTAAAATAATGCTCATAGGTGCATGGATGCATGATGCAATAATCACACACAAGATCACAAGCATAGGGTTCATAGGTTCAACGTCACGAGCATGAGGTCGAAGGTACTACCCATAAGGTATGATCTAAAAGTTTATCACCTGCCGAACAAGGTTATATAGGTTCCCAGAGTCTACATCCTTCCTTCGGATATTACCAACTTCCTGATTAACTCGGTAATTAGTAATATTCTCAATAAAAACTCGTCCGAGCGTAGTATCATGTAACAACTATTTCCAGATTACTCCATCATAGCTACCGCACTACACCTAAAGGCCAAGATGGATTAGGTATTTTATGATCCTCAGCTTCAGCAGGCTCCCAGGTTGAAAGCAGTACGTCTTCTTGATTACTCGATAAACGACACTACAGTCAAAGGGGCCTCCACTGAGTGGGGATCTCATGTCTCCTTTTTTGGGATTACTCCCTTAAAGTTAACATGACTATACCACCCATCCTATCTTAAGTTTTCCCAAGTCCGGGTATAGGACTCATGAGTAATCACCAAGCACCCTGAAAACCAAAAACATACAGACAAACATATACACAACATATAATATATAACACATAATAACACATATACAGGTATAAACAAAGATAGGTTTAACCCAATTAGGGATGGACCAGAAAGTGGTCAATCTTTCCCCAGTGAAGTCTCCATTTTTTTTCTGTAGCGATAGAAATATTTAAGACTGCGCTTTATTGTTTCCAAAAGAAAGGCAAAAGGGAGAATAACCCAAAAGAGGGGGAAAGAATCTAGGTAAGGGGTTGGTTATGCAAAGGGAAGGTATTAGCACCATAAACATCTATGGTACTCCGTAGGAACCTCTTTGTAAAATCTGTATATTTTGGCTATAAGATGTTGTATAAAAATAGATGGTGGAGGTGAGAAAATATATTTTTTTATGATTTTTGCACCCGCCGCGGTTGTGAACTTTTAGTGCCTACGTACCACCTTTCGTGTAATAGGGGATTAGGGTACATATAGTTCCTCTTTAAAAAATTTAAAACATAAGTGTGTTGGTTAATTTTATGAGATGAGACATCACCGTCATTGTCCGTGTGGAAAACATACTTACTACCCACAATTATGAGAAAGGAGAATTTGCATCATCTCAAAGTGGAGGATATGGCTTGGATTTTAAAATCAACAATGCCTCACTCAACACCCAAGTGGAAAATATCTCACTTCACTACATATTATAGAAGTATAGTTGTTTGCATCACTACAAGGATTGACAAGAGTCTAATCTTTTGAGAAAAATTTTAAAGTAAAGAGCCAAAGTGGTAAAATAGTTTGAATGAGATTGATTGACTTTTAGTCTTCTCACAAAAAAAGTGTCAAGGTATTATTAAGTTGATTGAAGTTTATTTATGAAAAATATTTTGAAAATGCATGGACCTAAGTCCAAGTTTATTATGAAAGTGGTTAAAGTTTAGAAACAAGAAGAGTTTTCAAAAGGAGGGAGAAGATTTTTGAAATTAAAGAAGATGGGAGGAGATGAAGGAACTATCCTAAAGAATAAGGTAAAAGCTAGGGAGAAGAACCATCTAACAAACAAGAAGCCAACACTTGTCATCATGAGTCAAGATAGAATTCACATCCTTTGGATTGAAACCAAGCAAGGATATTATACCTCTTGAGAATACCAAACCTCAAATGTATTAAGTCTTCACTAAAATTGGGCAGAGTAGCGGCTGTATACAGATAAATTCCATATTACAGACAAAGTATGTAATCATAATAACCTGCACACAAACAAACAAATAACCCAATGTCTTGAGATAAACCTCAAGAACTCCAGACAAAATATCAATTAAGGTCACAAGGTCTCCAAAATAAGATCAAGGTTTCTATTCCTAAGTCCAAGAAGTCCAATACTCAATAATGCCAAGGATAGTAACCAAGTAGTCCAAGTATCATTAAAATTTTTTATGATTTATGTTGAATATTAAGTATCTTCAAAGAGGAAAAGAAAAGCTCAAGTGAGCAAAATATAAATGGAAAAAAAGTAAATGCTCAAGTGAGCAAAGATGAAAATAGCATAAAATGTAAATGTTAAAGTAAATGGTACATAAAGTAAAATCATAAAAATGAAAGCATAAAATAAAATCAATTTTAAGAAGTTAATGGTTAGTTGGATGACCATCTTGAAACTTACATTTGGAACTCATTAGAGGATTGGTAGAACCAAAGCCTCTCAAGAACAAGTTGTATTTGCTTTTTGTCAAGTATATCATCCATTTAAGAATCCTCAAGGCAACATTTAATGATCAATGATGTTTAAGTGATCCGTGTTGACCAAAATTGATGAAGATCCATTGGAGGATTGGTAGAACCAAAGCCTCCTAACAATGAATCTCAAGGTTATTGGATCAAAGGGTTAAAATTAACATACTTAGGCTTGCAAACATAGGTTTGGGCCACGAATGATCATTTTCTCAAATCGGGATAAAATTTAGCGCTATGTTAAGCAATCGTAAGTGGACTTATGTAGAAGTCGCCCCTATTTTGAGGCCGGTCAATAGCAATCTATGTACTTCATGTTTGGATAAATGATATGCAGATCATCATCCCATAACATGTAGTACAAGTAAAAAATAATGGGATAAGATGAAGAGGGGGGGATGATAAGCTAATTTGGATCACTACCTTAAATTTCTTTCATCTTTAAATTCAATAACTCATCTCAATAGATTAAAGTACTAAACATATCATTAATCCAAAGCACCAAAAATGAATTAAATAATTCACTCTTAGGTAGATTTGAATTAATGAACATTTATCCAACTTCATCTACACCCAAAGTCATTTGAATTTAAAGAGAAATTGGACATTTAAAATTGCAATCTAAATCAACAATGAAAAGGAGTGAGTAGAAAAAGAGAGATGGATTAAAACAGCCCTAAATCAAGGCAGAAAATACATTTTGGCTCTGTTACAATCGATTGCACTCTGGCAGCAACCGATTGTATCAGTGCTTTTTTTCAAAAAAAAACTTAAAATTCTTCTGTGACAATCGATTGTGCTGTTAGTGCAATCGATTGCACCCTGCAAAAAACAGAAAATTAGCACTTTAAAAGGCCAAATTCTTGTTCAAACTTTTCATCAAACACCTTATGATCATGGATTTAATTGAGCACAAAAATTCCATCAAATTATGAGAAAATAGCACCAATGGAATCACAAAACAATACTCAATGAATCAAACCCAAAGATCAATAAGAGATCACATTGTGAAAGATGAAAAATCCAACTTACTAAAGGTCGATCTAGAGAATTATCAAAATGACTTCAAGAATTTGCTTCAATTCAGCCCCAAGAATCAATTTCCCAAGCTTGGGTGTGGATAATTGATAAAGAGAAATTGTTTGGATGAAGGTTTAGCTCAAAGATTAGTAAGCTTTAATGCAAAGCTTACTAACTTTTTTTTAAAAATGGAGCTTTGAGTGAATTTGGCAGATGGAGGGAATTGAGAGATTTTTTAGCATGTTGAATTTGGCTATCAAAAGCTTGAGATTTAAATGAAATGAAGGCTCTATTTATAGATTTTAGGCTTGGGATTGGTGGTGGTTTAGAGTTTGGTTTGGGAAATGAAGTTAGGCTTGGTAATTGATTCTTGGAGTCAAAATTTGAATTAATGATATATCTTTCAAAAAATGAAGAAAAATTGGAGCCAAAATTTGACAAGCTTGAAATTGATGATTTTTTCAAAACTTCACTTTGTGCAATCGATTGCACTCTGGGATAAATCGGTTGCATCAAAAAAAATTTCAAATATTGCGCAAAATGCACTTTGTGCAATCGATTGCACTCTAAGAGCAATCGATTGTGCAGTGAAAAAAATAAAAAAATTTAATTATTTTTCTTTGCAAATAGAGATTTTAGGGAAATAATATCGGAAAACCTTATTTGTCAGATGCTTTGAATCGGTACCTACAAAACACAAATATACAAAGACAAAGACAAATATTTTTTGTATTTTAATTAGAAGTTAATCAACACATATACAAAATACACAACTAAGGTGCTTGGAGATCCCTCAAGAGAAAACATAAAGATAAGAGGTAGAAAAAGAGGAAGAACCAACCCTAATTTGATCTTGTTATGATTGAGTTTATATTATATGATAGGGGAATCTTAGGGGGTAAAATTTGGGTACAATAGTGAGAAGCTGAAGTCTTGAAATTTTCATCTTAGAGGTACCTTCATAAGTAGTCTTGAGAATTTTCCAAGAATCCTTGGCTATAGTACATGTATTAATTAACCTTAAGACATTCTTGTCTACTCCATTGAACAAAGCATTCAAAGTTTTGGAGTTTCCAATAGCCTCTTTATCATCAACTTAATCTCAATCTTCTTATAGTTTTATAGATATTTCTTTTTCATCTTTGTCCTTCAAAACAGGATGTTCCCATCCTTTCAACACAACCTTCCAAGCTTTATTGTCCATAGATTTCATAAAAAGTTACCAATCTAACCTTCCACCGATCATGATTTGGATCATCCAATATAGGTGGTCTGTTGTTATAACCTCCTTCTTTCTCCATAGTACCAGAAAATTATCTATGTGGATCTCATCCAATAAACAGAACGGGGTGCCTGCTCTTGATGCCAATTGAAATTCTGACACTTACTATAACAGAAGTCAAGACTGATGTCTCAACAATACACAATGTCACGAAAAATGGTGTAACATGTGCTGACAGAAAAACAGACTTGCTAGAACGGAAAGATTATGCAAAAAAGTAAATTGCAGAAAATTAAAGAACACAATCAATTATTAACCTAGTTTGGTGCAACTCACCTACTCTGGGGGCTACCAAGCCAGGAAGGAAATCCACTATCAGAAATATCAATTTGAAGCTAAACAATCTCGGTTTACAACTTCTCACTTAATCCCTACCCAATGCAATATCTACCTAGGAACCTCCTAGATATGAGAATTTCCTCTCACTCCATATCGCCGTAGTGATATCAAACAATCCAAATTCTAGGGAATGTCTCAAGAAACCAAAAATAAGATCACACTTCTAATAAATAATACTTAGCTTGCTTAAAAGCTTAACTAAGAACAATACTCAACTCTTTTTTTAAAATCTTAGAGGAAAATAATAACTTGATAAACAAGTAACAATCAGTCAACTCAAATACATCAAAATATACATAAGAACATACAAACAACACAGGGAAATCCTAAAAAACTCTCAAACCCTAAACCCTTATTTTTCACAAGTTCTCATAATAAAAACTAGGCTTAAAAAACTAGGTCTTGGACGTCCCCTTAAATAGGCTCCTACTGTGGGCTTGGACTCTTCAATCGAATCCAATCTTCAGCTATAAATCATTGTAGCATCTTCTCCATAAAAATAGAAACAAAAAAAAATCTTTAAAATATTTCCTAAAAAGTCTCAAAGATCATTTTTATGAAACAAAACAAATTTGCAATTGTTCTTAAAAAATCCTTGATTGCATGTGCCTGTTATGAGTACTAGAAGCCTCTAGAAACTCATGTTACAACATCTGATAGAACATCTTTCAAATAAACTACCAGCCAACTCTATTGTACGAGCGGGTCAAGATGTTAGGACATCTTATTCAACATTAGGCTGAAATACATGTTTTCCAAATGAAACATGTTTTGATAAAATTGTTGTCAATTCTTTGTTTTACCAAAATTATTGTCAACCATAAAATCACATACCTAACAAGGAAAGTGATAGTGAAACAAGTGATGACGAGACTTCGGATGATGAAGAAATGGGGCTTTTTGTGAAAAGGTACAATAGGTACATAAAAATAAATGGTGTAAAGAATTACAACAAAAACCTCATCAAATATCAAATACAATCAAACTCATCAAAAGGAAGAAGATAATAGTAAAGGAAAATCAAAAGCTTCATGTTACAATTGTGGCAAAGTTGGTTATTATAAGTCGGATTGTCCATTTCTTGACAAAGATAAGGAAAGGGGTCAATATAAGAACTCTAGTAAATCTATAAGAGCTTAAATTGATTTGGAAAGTGATAGTGATTCCTCAAGTGATGAAGGCTTAGGTGATAGCGAAGAATCAGAAAATGTTAGTCTCTCGACCTATTATCATGAGAGAAAAAAAAGAAAAATAATAGAGAATTGACAAATGTTTGTCTCTCAGCCTATTATCATGAAAACAAGAAAAAGAATGTAAGTCATTCTAAAAATGAACATGTTGATAAATTGTCTCATTCTGATTTACAATTAGCTTTTGAAAATTTAAATAGAGAAGCGGTTGATTCTTTTAAAAAGTTAGCTTCAAATAAAAGGATCTTTTCATACTTGGAAGATAAGGTTTTAGAAATCAAAAAGAAAATGGAAGCTCTAAAGCTATCTATGGTAGATGTTTAAAAAATTTAAAATGAGGATGAAGAACCATCTTTATTGGGTTGTAAGACTTGTCATATTTGGAAAAAAAGAGGTAAATACTCTAAAGGTCAAATTAAACAAGGCTCTAGAACCAAAGGTCACTTTTTCTATTGATAATATCAAATATAAAATGTCTTCTATAATTCTTATGGAAGGTATAAATTTGTTGAAAAGGAATCAAATAGAAAAGGTCACTCTCATCATAATTTGACTTGTCACTATTATTGTATGAAAGGTCACACCATTGCAAAATGAAAATTTAGGAGGTTTCTAGTTCCTAAAGGTATTTTACAATGGTTTCCTAAATGCAACCAAGGTTTCACTAACCCCCAAGGATCCAATGAAGATTGGGTATCTATCATTTCTTGTTGATCTTGAAGGATAAATATATTGACTCTATGAAGAGAATATGGGTTCTTGTTTGTGGAAGATCAAGATATATGACAGGTGAGATATCCTTTTTTAATTGACTTTATGGCAATGAAGGAGGGATTTGTGACCAAGGAAGTCAACAACTAGTGTTCTTTAATTGGTAAAAGATGTGTAGATTACTTTTAATGCTCTTATCTGAGAAATTCCAGAAAAGGTATTTCGTTTGATGATGCAGGTGTATCTTTAAAATACATAATCAAAAATACCGAATAAGGGATTGATCAACCTAAGACAGTGAAACCTGAGGAGAAGTTAGATAATAATCATGAAAAGGACAAGAATGAAATTCCAACTAAAATGGATGATCATCAAATCCATAACTTTCTTGGATTTGTTACAAATCACACTATCAAGTACTTTGACAAAGAGAAAAGTGGCAAGAACATTGATGTCAAAAGATTTTTATGGCACTCTTTGCATTTGTTTCAACTTTTGTCAGAGAGTTCCTTGTAAAATGCAAGTGCATCCTCCATCTTTCGTACGGTGAGGAAATCGTTTCAATTTTCTCTTTGTAAGTAAGTCATTTCTTTTACATGTTTATTCTTGAAAGGTATATGATATACTTGATGTATGATACATGTTATGAGTGTTAATTTCCAAAAAATTTAATTGATAACCATGGTGTGTTTCAATTTATATGCTTATAGTAACTTCATCGTACTACATTCACATGTATTCTATACTGTTAATATTTTATGTTTGCATATGTGTGTACATGCATATAAATTGTCATCAAATCATGAAAAATGTTCATTTGCATGCGTCTTTCAAAACTCTTCATGTATGTTTCAATTTGTGTTATTCAAGGTCGACAAAAAACCTTTTGGTTCAAGTTTTCCACTTTATGCACCTCATTTGTTGACTCGTGTATCGTATAGGTCGACTCATTAAATATTTTATTTCTGAATTTTTTTCAATTTGGTTCAGTATGTATCGACACATATGTCGAGTGTGTCAGTTGATAACCTTTTCAGGTCGGCACATAACATATTCACGTCGACTTATGGTTTGAAAATTTTGAATAATCTTACTTTTTGGGTCTGATTAATCTTATTCCTCATTATCTATTCATATATGAATCCAACACCAAACCTCTTCATATTCCTATACCATTAGTCAACGAAAATCTCTCACAATTACTCATCCAACACACCTCTTCCCAACACTCCATTTACCAACAAATAATTATACCTTTATCATTATACCTCTTCATTCCAACATCACCCACTCATTTCCCCCAATCTTCCTCCTCTACAAAACCCTCATCCTCAAATTTTCTCATCACACCAAATTCATCCAAACTCCAAATTTGTACTCATTTTTAAGTTTCATTGTCATATATGTGTGTGTTCATTCATATCTAGTTTATGTTTAGGTTTGTGGGTATTCATATTCCTCAAAATACTAGTTACTTCATTCACACATTTTTTCAAACACCTCTTGTGCATAATCATTTTAGCAAAATTCATCATGGCTCCAAAGGTTGTCAAGAACAAGAGTGGTCTCAAGGGTAAGCGTAAGGCTGGATCTTCTTCTTACCATAAACCCTAAACCCTAAACCCTTGAATGGTAAGGATAAGAGTTATCTCAAGGGTAAGAGTTACTCTCATTTATAAAGCTTTCAAGGGTAAGAGTGATCTCTTGAAGCTTTCACACGATTACAATGAGGATCTCATTCATGTGTTCTACTCTGGAATGCACGATAGACGTGGCTCCATATTTAAGTTCATAATAGGTAATATAATTATGATTTTATTGACGCTCTTGGAATATGGATGTCAATGGTAAATGGAAGGGGCGGGGGATACATTCCCATATCAATCCCCGCCCTCGAATTTACTTCTCATTCCCGTATCGGATCCCCACTACAGGGGAGTTTTATCACCCATATTCGTCCCCTCGGATCCCCACAGATCCCACGGTTTCTACAGATATCTATAAACATAAAAAATTTATTACTTTTAACTAACATTACATATGTATTTTAAATTTTTTTATAAAAAATTAAAATAGTCATTTAGATCTCTCTCATTTACTAACATTACATATGTGTTTTACACTTGTTTATAAAACAAGTTATTTGAAATGATAAATAAACCTACATAGAAATGTTAAATTATATATCAATGGGCTAAATATGTTTTTAGTCCTTATGAACATGTGACCCTCCAATTTTGGTCCCTCTAAATTTTTTCTTCGATTAATGGTCCTCTTAAAATTTTCTATCATCATTTTTTGATCCTCCTGCAATTTAGCTACAATTTAACTACGAATTAGCTACTAATTCAGTCTCTAAGTAAAAAAATGTCACCAATTCGTATCTAAATTATAGCTAAATAGTAGATAAATTGCAGGAGGATCAAAATATGTGGACAAAAAATTTTAAGAGGACCATTATTCAAAGAAAAATTTTAGAGGGAGCAAAATTGAATGGTCACATATTTATAGGGACCCCTAGCATATTTAACCCTATATTAATTAACGATATTATGGAATTCTATTGTAAGGTGGGGGATATGTTCGCGATCCCCATCCTCAAAGTGTCTTCGGGGGAACTTTATTCCCCATCCTCGTCCCTACGGGGAGAAAATTCTCCATCTTTAGGGCCCCAAACGAGGAATCCCCACTAACGGGTGCAAATTGACATCCCTACTTAGGAAGTCATTGTTTGGAATTATTGTTGGCATTGTTGATGTTAAACCATTGATGACAGATGCAAATATTCACCGTGAATTTAAATGGCACATTCACACAAGTGAAATGCTAAAGGCTCATCGGACTAATGACTGGTCAGAACCCATAACAATCAGTCATTTGAAAAAGGTTCCTCGTATTTTGCAATGGCTTGTCTCTAACGTGTTACGACCAAAGAGTGGAGGCCACTCAAAGGTTAACCAAGTTGGAACTCACCTTGTATACATCCTCCTCTACAAAATTCGAATCCATTGGGATAATTATTTTGTCTCCCACATGTTTGGAATCAAACATTACAACAAAGGAACATCAGTTTGTTATGTTTCCATGATCTCAAAAGTTCTCAAGCACTTCAACATCAAGATTCCAAATCTTCAGTATAGTTCACTTGGAATGGCTCAAGAGTTCTCCCAATTGACTTTAACCAACATGGGATACTGTTGGGATGAATACCGTAATGTGTAGTATTTTCGTGTTAAGAAGAAAGGTAAGAAAATTTATAACTTTGATGACCCTGCTGAATTTGTTGATTCTATAGTTGAACCACGTGTGCTTGATGATCAACCTATTAGATCTCCTCATCAAGATGATGCGAACATGCTTGATGTTGATCATAGGGATGATGCAGTATGGCTGAATAATACACCATATCTGCAACCTGAAGAAAACCAAGGATAGGGCCAATGGAATCAAACATCTTGGACACAACAAGGTGATGCTTATAAGGGATATTATGATGGTTTCTCAAGAGATTATTATTTGGGTTCACAAGGTTATGGTTCTATCTCACGAGGTAATGGTTTTGGGACTGCATCTGGGAATGAGTTTTCATTCACTACTATGATTCAGAACATGCAGGTTAAACATGATAAGCGCTATGAGGAAGAATTTCATTGGTGAGCTGATTTTGAGGAAGCTCGAGAGGAACCATTTAGTCTTATTCAAGATCATTTGACTACATAAGATACAAACTTTGATGTTTTTTTCCTCTTATGCCTCTGGGAAGTTTTCCTCAATTTATAGTGAGATGGGTACAAACCGTGTTGCTACGCATGCTAGAATAAATAGCATGATGACCCTTGAGATTGATAATCATGATGAATCCTCGCAATTCTACCAGGAGATGTGCAATTTTATGGATTGAGGTGTCAGGCCAAAACCAAGGGGTCGTAGAGGTCATAGGGTACATTGAAGTTTTGAGTTGTTATGATGTTGGATCAAGCCTTTTGGGACATTTCTATCATGCATTTAATGCTTTGAGTCATTATGTATTCTATGCCTTTTTCCAAGCCTTGTTTCTTTGTTTATGTATTGAAACTTCATTAAAGTCTAAGTATGTTTTATGTTTTTGTTTTTGTTATTGGGATAATTTGTGGCAACAATGTTTTCACGTTGTATGAATTTCCTTTGTATTTATGTTTGTTTTTCCAATTTTTTGTCACTTCACATATATGTGAGTGCAAGTTCTTTCTTTACAAATACCTTTGTGTGATATATTGGTATATGTGTGATATATGATACTTCTCATAGTTTGCTTTGCCTCTTTTTGATGTTCCCAACAAGGGAAAAGCATATGCAAAATGAAGTTGGGATGCACACATTCAGGGGAAGACTTCATGAAGACATCAAATGCATCGTCACAAGTTTCACCATCATCAAAAAAGTGGAGTATGTGAGTGTATATTCCTATTAGATATGTTTTGTATGATGTCAAAACTAGGATATTTTAGAATTTATGTACATTGACGGTATTCTGAGTCTATATGTTCATCTTGGTATTAGGGATCTTATAATGTGTTTAGAAAAGGTTGTGTGCATTAGAAAATCACTTTCATGTGAAAAATAAGTTTATGTGTCAAAACATACGTGCTATGTGTCGACACATGTGGATCATTTTTAAAGCATGTAGCCTCTCTTTGGGTGTGTCGACACATAAGGGCTTTCAGGTCGACACATAGAAGGAAATTTTCTTCTATGAGTCGACACATGCTGCTCAATTTTAAAAACCTTATAGCATATGTTTCACATGAGTCGACACATGAACTTGTATAGGTCGACACATCTGTCAATTTGAGTCGACTCATGACATACATGTGTCGACACATACAATGAAATTTTTGAAAATCTACATTCTTTTCTAAACTTCTAGTTTCTCTTTTTGCCTCCGACTTGCATATATATATATATATATATATATATATATATATATATATATATATATATATATATATATATATATATACATGCATCATTTAAAATTTGAAGAGTTCTCTTAATCTTCACTCTCACATCTATGCATACACACACACAAATTACACAAATTACACATAATCATTCTTTGTTTATGTGTCATCTAACATCCAATTAGATTGTTGAATTCTAAATTGGGTTGCGAATATTTTGGGTTTCATTGGGAAAAACCTTGGGGTTTGTCCACCAAGATCAAGGTGTTGATTTAGGGGTTTTGTACAAGAGTTTGCAATTTAAATTCAGCTAATTGAAATCTTTGAAGAATTGTGGGTTCGGTCGAAGGAGTAACGGTAATCAGAGGATCGATTTAAAATCTTGGGTGACAACAATTTGCAATTTGGATTCGGCCGAGTGAAAACTTTAAAGAACTGGGTTTCTTGCAAAGTGGTAGCTTGAGACAGTGGATCAAATTGACATTGTTGGGTGACTTGATCGACCTCAAAGTCAAGGTAAGAGAAAGAGTTAGGATCAACATCAAACATAGCATTTATAGGGTAAGATTGTTACTTTTCTCTTGTAAATAATTTTTTGCAAAGTAAGATTGATTATCTCAATTTCGAACAGAATTGGGGGCAGACGTAGCCATAGCGAGGATGATTGGCGAACTGCATAAACAAATTCTCGTGTACTCTTTCTTTATCTCTCTCTCTCTCTCTCTCTCTCTCTCTCTCTCTCTCTCTCTCTCACTCTCTCTCTCTCTCTCTCTCTCTCTCTCTCTCTCTCTCTCTCTCTCTCTCTCTCTCTCTCTCTCTCTCTCTCTCTCTCTCTCTCTCTCTATCTATCTATCTATCTATCTCTCTTATTTACTTTCAATTGCAAACTATTAAATTCATTGATTGTGCAATTGACACATTTAGATTAAATCTTTGGTAAATTTAAAACTATTTTGTTGAGTTGATTACTACTATTAGTTTGTAATTGTTTTTGAAATCAACAAAACAATAAGAAAAATCTGACCAACACCAATTGCACACCAAGTGTTTGATAATTTGCCTCTTTGTGTTTGTTGTTTTAGATTTCATTGAAAATATGTTACTATTGTGTTTATATTCAAATGTGTTATTTGTGGAAATATATTATCACGATTACTTATCATTATCATTACATATAACATTGGTTTAACGTGTATCCGAGCTTTTCGATAACAATCGGATTAGACGATATTTGATTCAGGTGTTTTTCCGCTTGTCATATGTAACACAGTTTTCAAAACTTATTTTTCAAAAAGAAATTTTAACTTGGTATCTATTCACTCCTTCTAGATAAGTTGTCTTCATCTAACACCTTTATGTTGGTAATGGTATGAGTCTGGAGAGGACGTTGAGATTGGGCATGAGATTGTCCAATAGACCACTAAGAAAATCAAAGTGATTTAGGAGAAGATGAAAGTTTTTCACCCCTTTGTTGTTGTTGTTGTGGTTTATGCTCCTCTTCGGAGTACAGACAAACATGCAAAGTGAAAAACTAAATAATAAAATAAGAATCACTCAAGAAAAGCTCAAAAATAAATAGAAATCTCTTAGTCCTGACTGCATCAAATGCAAAATTGACGTTTGCATGAATATAAAAGGAAGTTGGGAATTAGGAGAAATATTCAAAAATTTCAAATAAGGAATGATGGCAACATGTACCTGATATGCTCAAGAAGACAAAAATCATTTTAATGCTGAGATGATAGCTCTTAGAAAATTCGTTGACATTGTCATAAATTGTTGCTTCAAGGTAGTAATCTTTAAAACAAATAACAAAATGGTAGTTTCGATGCTAAACAAAGAAGAAAATATAATGTTGTATGGGATGATAGACAGTGTAGTTCGAAATAGCTCAAGTGTATGTGCAACTCTAGGGTTTGTTTCTCCTTTAGAGAAACTAACCAAACCATTGATACTCTAGAAAAATATGATTAAATGTTTAAAAACAATATCTAAATTGAAAACACACATTTTTGTATATAAATCCATTCTAAAATGCAGAAAAATTGTGTAGGACAAATAATTTAATACCTATACCGTATATTATATACTCATCTGTATATGATTTGTGGTTTTTTAAATAACTTTTTTACCTTAAAATCCATGACATGCTATGTATGCTTTGTAGTATAAAGTTAGTGTCATATAAGGTGTTAGAAAATCAGTGTCAAAATAACAAAGCTCTTCTAAAATAGACATGGAGCCCAATTAATATAATCATTCTTTTTTTTTCTTTAATAACACATAAATTTACGTTTGTGTGAACTACTAGAGAATATGTGTTCTTGTATATTTATATTTTTACATTGTTCACAAATGTTATATTTATGGATTTGAGATGACTTTTAATTATTTTAAATGAGATAAATAGACAACTTAAATATTTTTATTTTATATTTTATCCATTCATTCCACTCAAATTAATCGAAATTCAATATATCTTTCTAAAATCTTTATATTAGAAAATCTTATATTTTATTTGAAATCCTTACCAAATTTTCTTATGTAACATATGATCATGCCATACCTGTTGCATTTATCATCTTTTGGAGTAATCATTTTTCTTTCATTTATATAAATAGTTCATCATTCTGGTGAAAGGATTCACAATCTTCTTCTTTTTGTATAAAAAATCAAATTTCACATAATATAGAGAAAAATTGTGTAGAAAACAGAGAAAAATAATGAAAACAATTAGAAAATCAACTCCGATACTTACACTTTTAATATTTACTTTCTAATTTTGCACTAAATTGAGACACAAAATTTAATTTTTATTGTAAAGTGGCAAATAATATTACATGATTCATATAATTATTTAATTTATTTTGATGACTGAGTTTAATGAATGATATAAAATAAGGACGGAGCCACAGATTTTGAGTTGTAGAATCACATATTAATCTTTAAATTTATAATATAACGAGTCTATCATTTTATATATATATATATATATATATATATATATATATATATATATATATATATATATATATATATATATATATATATAATATATATATATATATAATATATATATAATATATATATATATATATATATAATATATATATATATATATATATATATATATATATATATATATATATTAGTATTTAGATCCATACGATGTATGGAAAATTAATAATTTTAATAAAAATTTAAATATTATAATATTTACAATTAATTATATATTTAAATAAATTTCATTACAATATAATCATGAGTTTAAAAAAAATGGAATTTATTATATATAAAATATTGATTCTATACATATTTGGGCGAAACAAATATGAAATTTTTTTAGGAATATTATATTATACTTTATGATAATGATAACAATATTAACAATAATATTAATAATAATAATAATAATAATAATAATAATAATAATAATAATATAATAATAATAATAATAATAATAATAATAATAATAATATAATAATAATAATAATAATAATAATAATAATAATACTTATATCTATGGAAGTTAATTTTTTGATAAATTTGAAAAAAATTGAATATAAAAAGTCAGTTGGTGAAAATTTAATGTTTACTAATTTACTAAAAAAATAAATAAAATAACAATAAATAATAAATAAAAGTCATTTCTTTCCTGTAGAACTAAAAAATACTTTATCAATCAGCCATTATAATATTATGGGCCAATGCCCTCTTAATTAGTTGCAAAACAATTACTACCTACAATCTGCAATATAAACAACAATCAAATTTAAAATATGAAAGAAATAAACTTAAAATCATATCAGTAAAAAATACATTTAAGAAAAGGAAATAATTAAAAAAAAAATATAAAACAAACGCAAATGCAAAGTATAAGAAATTAATTGACACCGTATCTAATAATTGTTTCAATATGTGAAGAAAAAATATAGAGTAAAGATGAAAATCAAGAATGTGAAAAAGCCTAACAGTCTTGATGAAAAACAAATGAACTGTTCAATATATATTGAATTGGGAATAATTGGAAATTAGTAGAATAAAGAATACAATTTTGCACAATAGTTAATGGGTTAGTTTACCATATTATTATATTAATCTTATTTAAAAGAAAAAAAGGTTTATAGTTGTTACATTCTTTGATGTTGTAGTTTGATGAAATAAGTAATAATGTGACTAAGTGGAATCTAATATTATTATTATTTTTGGTCAAGTATTATTGTATTTTAATTGATCAATTTCAAGTGTTTTTGCTCAAATCCTATTCCATCTCTCATTACAACTATCCCTTTAGAATCCATCCAAACTTTCACATCTCCAATAACGGCATCCCAATCACTATCAGAAACTACTCAATTTTCAATTTTTGATAACAACCTTCATTTTTCATTTTTCAACAAAGAATATACTCTCCATGACTCACCCACTATCCATCCGGAACCACACTCTCCTTATGATCAAGAAATGTCTGAAAGGACATTTTCTGATACCCTTAAAGCCATTGAAATCCCTACAGAACAATTTAATTTTTCTGAAATTATTGATATTGTTGATTAACAATATTCTGAACCACAACCCACACCACAAAATCCTCCTCAACAAACTTCTGAACCAAACCATCCCGAACCTGACCTAGCCTTAGTTGTCTATGAAAAACCCGCTCCAAAAATCTTGCATGAAGGCATTAACATGTTTATAATCAAGGCTAAGAAAAAGGTTGTGAAACTTAGTGCGGAGGCAAGTACTTATACTAAGCCTCATGATCTTGATGTTTCCTGGAAGACGTTTCAAAAGTGGATGTATTATGAGTTTGATTGTATGAAGACCTTTTCTAAAGCATCCAGAGTTTGGGATGTTCAGATTGTGACAGAAAGGGAAGAAGCAATAGAAAGAGTCAGACTCATTGAACTGCTTGCTGAAAATAAAGAGAAGTAGAAGCTAGAGCGCTAAAAGAGGCAGAGTAAGCCAGGATTAAAGCTCAAGAGGCAGAAGAAGCCAGAAAAGATGAAGAAGCTAGATTGGCTTAAGAGGCATAAATAGTTTTTAAAGAAAGACAAGATGATGTAGTTGTATCTTCTTTTGATTCTGCCATTGCACGTCTGGAAACTGCAATTTGTGAAATCAGAGAAGAACAACAGGTTTTCAAAGAGAGCATCACTCAATAGAAGGTCGTCAACGAGAATGTTCAGAGTATGCTGAAGCTGATTCTTGATAAGATATCGACTCTAACATCTCCTGCACTGGACCCTAGGCTCTTAGGATTTTATTTTCCCTTTTTATTCTGAACCTTATAACTACTTGCTTCTTATGTTTTGGTTCTTATCTTTTCTGACTTATGATCTTTTAAACTTAATGAAGTTTATTTTGCTTTATCACTTCTTATTTTACTTGTTATTTTACCTTTTTTATTATGACAAAAAGGGGGAGTAAATACTTGAAAGTAATTTTGATTCTTATAATCAAATTCTGGAAAACGTCTCTGAAAATAGATGCTTACATTCTAACCCAGTTAAACTTTTGTTTGTTAGAATTGCTTTCTTTTTCAGGAATCATGAACTCTGATTAGAGTCAAGATCTTAATCAGGATGTTCATAATCAGGCTTTAAATTGAGAATCTGGAATATGTCTTTGTGAAGTTAAAGCTTTAAGATCTCAATTGGCATGATTGGTATCAAGACTCTCAAAATGTTAATATTTGATCTATTGGAACCAGGGGGAGTTTTACTTAAATGATTCAGAATTAGGATATTTGATCTTTATCGAGTCTTTGAATCAGGGGGAGTTTTCATATCAAGGATAAATGTTTGTTAACCTTCTTATTTTTACTTCTTTTGATTATGTACAAAATTGTACCATTAAAATACATAGTTATGTCATCATCAAAAAGAGAGAGATTGTTAGAACAAGATTTGGTTCTGCAATTCTATCTCTGAGTTTTGATGTTAACAAAGAGTATTTTGTATGAACAATATTGGTACTCTAATATTTGTTATTTTGAGTATTTAACAAACAGGTTCTACTTATGATGAAAGGCGTTGCTAAGACATTATAAGAGAATAAGTTTCGCTTCTAGCTACACAAGTTTTGATGAATAGTAGTAAAAGCTTCAGAAGACTCTGAAGTCATGACTCTGATACATGTCCAAGAAACCAAGTTCTGAAGATCTGAAGATAGAAGTTATAACTGAAGTCTAGATGCTGAAGACTTATGTTTCCGAAGACAAAGGGTTCTCAAGACCAAGTGCTGAAGATTCTGATAGACGAAGTTCTGAAGATTCTAAAAACTTGAAGTTCTGGTGACCCAAGGTTCTACAAAGGGTTCTAAAGACCAAGTGCTGAAGATTCTGAAGACGCAGTTCTGAAGACTCTGAAGGCTTGAAGTTCAGAAGACCCAAGTGTTATTCTCATTCTTCCAACTCATGCTTAGAAGTCTCTGACGTTAAAAGAAAAAGAGGAGAAGATTGTGTGGTACAAAAAGTACATGGTACAAACAAATCATTCCATTCCACTACCATGAAGGGCAAATGTTGTGTACGATCTTGTCTCCCACATAATTATTCAAGCTGCCAACTTTCTGGAAATTCCAGAAATACCCTTCAACTGTTATAATATTGTATTGGCTATATAAAGGCTTGAAGACTATGAGAGAAAACTGTTAATTCACGTTGATACACTTTGTATTAAGAATGTTCATACGCTTTAATTTCTCTAGTCTAGTTTTGTTTAAAATTTGTTTACTTATCAACTTGCGTAGAAGCATATCTTTTGTAAACAAACTTTGTTCAAACAATTGTTTGATTTTTCCTTAAGGGACCAGTTGGTCAAAATCCTTGAGAAGTCTAAGATTAGTGTGTCTTAGAGGTTTTAACTTTAGTCACTTGCTGGTAGCTTGTGCACTGCAATAATCTGTGTGATTATTGGGTTAAGTCCTTGTTGAGAAAGAAGAAATCACATTGGCAAGTGGACTAGACTAGCTTGATAGTTTTCAAGTGAACTAGTATAAACATAAATTATTCTTTCCTTCTTGCATCTTATCACTATTATCACTAAGTGAAGTAACTTGTTATGGTTTAAAGGGGATTTTAAAAGGAATTTTTTTTTATTTAAAACCCAATTCAAACCCATCCTTTCTTGTGTTTTTCACACCTTCAAATATCATCTTTGAATTAAATAGATAGGCCATAAAAAAACAAAAATAAAATATGCCTACAACATTGTTTTTCTTAGGGCACCCTTAACAGACAATTTTAAAGGAATCTCACTTTGAAAATATGAAATAATTATATATCCAGATTAATATCCTACTAGGAAATCTTAAGAAACACTAATTCCTATACAATGTCTCCTAATGAGTAGGCTTCCTTTATGTCATGATAGCCTTGTTATATATAGGAACGTGATTGGAACCTAGTTTATGAAAACTTTAGAATTAGGTAAAGAAAATATATTTTTTCTATGCCATGAAATTTGTGCTAATTGTTTTCTTGTCTATGTAAAATACATGTCATGTTTGTAGGAAAAATTCGTTAAACTAATATTTTGAGAATTGCACGCCATGTCTAGAAATACTCTAGGATTATTTTCCACACACATAGGAAATATTTTTCTATGATAAATGTTATAAATGCATTTGCTTTACATTTAATGATACCATGACGTTGTTTGTTGAGTGCTTTCTATGAATATTATAAATACATATGCTTTATGATATTTCTTATGATACCATAATTTTTCCTATTACATGTTTGTTAAAAGTCTTTGCCATGATTTTCCCATGTTATTTCCTATATATGCATTATGCCTTGCTACATTAGCTTTGATACTTTATATAATTTGCAAGGATGTTTTCTTACTAGAATATGTTACATGTATATTATTTATTTGCATATCTATTTGCATCCTTTTACCCGCATTTTCTAATATGTCAAAGGGGGAGAAGTATACTTATCTAACTCATGGGGACTGTTATCACTCTAAATATATCTTGTTTTGTTTATTTTACCACCTCCCATGAGAGATGAGTTTTCATCATCAAAAAGGGGGAGAATGTGAAACTTTGTTTTGCAGGTAACATGTGTTGTTTTGATTATGGCAACTGTAGAAAGATCATAAATTTTATTTAGCATATTAAAGATGCAAAAGCATGAAAATACAAATTTGATAACACAACATACAATCAGCATGATAAAGATGCAATATGATGGCTAATGTAGAAGAGCAATAAAAGTACACTCAACATAGTAAAAGATGCAACCTTTTATAAAGTCAACCAAAAAGAGAAATGAAAGAACACTCATCATAGTAAACAATGCAACCATTTATAAAGATAACCAATAAGAGCAATGAAAGAACCTTAGCATAGTAAAATATGAAATCTTTTATATAGTCAACCAGTGTACTCAAGCAGTCAAAAGATGCAAGCCAAAAGTTTGATATAGGATTGACACAGTTTCAAATTTTCAGACATAAACAGAGATGTCAAACAAAGGCGGTTTTCAGATAAAAGAGATTTATATCAAAAGCCTCAACAGAGAACTGAAGCAGAATATGAAAAGTGTCAAATATAGTGAAACATCAGACAAAGGAAAAAGATCCTAAAAAGAAATATAAAGCAAAATGTTAGTTCCATGTTCTCATGGTTGGCTAAATTTTGGCTAGGCATATTTCTGGACATGGTTCTATGTTGTTGTTGAATAAGATGTTGCAGCATATTTATCAACTGTCATAAAAATTTTACTATTATGTATTTTCAGTCAAATTTTGAAGGCACATGTCATGACATCTTGATCTAGTTCTGCAATACAGCGGGAACTGCTGTTTTAAATCTTGACAGATTTGATTTGATTATGGAATATTTCTGTTGGATATGTTTCAGTTAATTTCGAAGGTCAAGAATATTTTATCTGGAATAATGTTTTATATCTCCATCTGTACATTAGTTACTAAATTGGATCCTCGGGACAATTTAGGAAACTTTGTATTAGTTGTTCCAAGATTTAAGGAGATTTTGTTGCACACAAATACAACTCTCAACTTATGGATCAAGAAACTTCTGGACTCAGAATATCGAAGCCCATGAATTGAAGAAGTGTATTTAAAGAGAAGACATAAACCTAAAGTGCCAACTTTTGTCTTTCAACAATTTTAAAATTAGGGAAAGAAAACAGTACTAGGTTTTGAGAGTCTATTGTGTTTTGTGTAGGTGTTATAATCTTTTTATCTTTCGATACATGTGGTAGACTTATTTTTCTCACTCATAAGCCTTTAGGCAATATGTTGAGTATTGTTATTGGAGGAAGATTTTAAGCAACTCTAAGTATTGTTATTGGTCATGAGTCTTGGCTAAGTATTGTAATAGAAGTACGGTCTTCTTGTGAGTTATACTCATTGCAGTCACTGGGATTGGGACTGTTAGATATCACTGTGGTGATTGAAAGTGGGATAGCAATTTCTCATATCTAGGGAGGACATAGGTAGAAGTAGAATTTGTAACACCCCAATTCTACCCCAAGCAATTATGCAAAATAAATCAGAGTTATAAAATTTCAATCATACAAATGAATCAGGACGTCACAAATTCTTCTAACAATTTCATTGCATTCATCATGGATATATAACACTTTTTTTCAAAACATCGGATGAACCATCAACATAACATCTTTCATTAAAAAATTCAACAACTACGCAGCGGAATTCTCAATAACTTCTTTAATCAAAATAGCAACTTCGAAACATCTTATATTCAATAATAATCAATTTAAAGTTCAACAACTAAAAATCAGCAATCAAAAATCAGCAAGCGTTCATCCCCCCGAGTGTTACATATCATAGCAATGACACCGACTCGATCTATTGAAGGTATACGACCTTCACTCTCGATTACCTTCACGTTACCAACATAAGGGCAACATTCAAACAGAAGGGGTGAGATATCTAACAATATAATAAAGCGCATGATAATTAATATATTAAGTTAGATCAATAATATCACCACTTCTCATCTCATAATCAACAACAATTACAGCACATATACACATTCATCAGCATCAAAATACACTTCATTATTCAATCATATAATGCGACTCAATATAGTGCAAATGCATGTGGTACCATTGGAGCAAAACTCCCATCTCAAAAATCTGCCAATTAATAGAGGCATCAACAAGGCATAGCCTTCATCTCAAAATTTGCCAATCCAGGTTATCTCAACGAGCATAAGCTCCATCTAAAAAATGCAATGTATGCGACTCAACATGAATGTAATAGTGACACCCAGTTACAACATCTCAAATTAACGACACCTCAAATTACATCTCAAAACATCTTGGTTAGCATCACAAACAACAACATCTCAATCATCTCAAACCATCTCAATTACAACATCTCATAAACATCTCAATTGCAGCATCTCATAAACATCTCAATTGCAGCATATCATAAGAATCTCAAAATAATTTATTAAACATCATTATTTATCACGATTATCAAACACAACTTTAATAACCACATCTCACTAATAACTCAGTTGTATATTAATACTACAGTAATCCATCCTGTTATTCTGCTATTTTACATCTTTACTGTCACTAATCCTATTGTCATGATTCTAACAGCAACCTCTATACATCTACTATTCATCCTTCTGTCCAAAAATCAGTACAACGACCAACAACAAAATTAATTTCTAAATCTTAAATTGGTTACTAGGATTACACTTCTTAATCATCATCTAAATCATCTAGATTAGAGTTCATTGTGTTAGTAAATCAACACTTCGAATGACATCTAAAACAACATCTTAAAACTCAAGTTACAATAACTAAAAACCGATTCTGTCAAAAATCATACACTATGTATCGACACAAAACCTTATGGATCGACACATCCTGCTTCATCTGTAGACTATGAGTCGACACATCCTCCTTATGGATCAACTCATCCTGGCTTTAAATCACAGCATGTATCGACACATGTACTTCATCGGTCGACTCATCCTGAGTCTCACACACTCATGTATCGATGCAAGCCCTTCTTGTATCGACTCATCTTCAGTCAATCAACCTTCATGTATCGACACATCCAATTTGGGGTCGACGCATCCTGCTACAGTCTGTATAATTTCTGCATTTTCTTCTGTAATTCCACTAAGGGAATCATATTACAGTCCTAAAAACCTTATTATAATCATGGTAATTCATCATCTAACATTACCCTATAATACTACATCGATTAAACAACATCATAGCATCATTATTCATCCAAAATTCATCAAATCTTCATCATATATCATCATACATACATCCAATTCAAGAACAAAATAGCAATCCTCTAACCCCACATATCAAACATCATGAACCCAATTATAAAGTAAGAACCCTACCCTTACCTTGGATTGAAGGTCGCTCTACAATTACCGGGTTGAATCTTTGTTCTTGCCGTTTTTCCACTTTTTCCAGCAGCTTCACGTTCTCTTTCTCAATCCTTATTTCCTCTACTGCTTCCTCCTTCTACTCTCCTCTCAAATAATAAAATAACCTAATATTATATTATTCTTATTTATTGTTGGGCTTAAAGCCTACACCCCCTTAATACATCTACTATCTCAAATTAAGGCCACCTTAATAATATTACACTTCTAATATTATTTCACCACATAATAATATTATACCTCTAATATTATTATTTCTCCACTTAATAAAATAAATCCAATTTAATAATAACATATCTTCACAAACATTCCTAAAATAATTTAATTAAATAATTAATTAAATTACGGGCGTTACAACTCTCCCCCACTTAGAATATTTTCGTCTTCGAAAATTTACCTTAATCAAACAATTCAGGATAGGAGTCTTGCATCTTTCTCTCCAACTCCCAAGTCATGCTCTCTCCGGAAGCTCCTAGCCAAACCACTTTAACCAAGGCAATCTCTTTGCCCCTCAGAGTCTTCATTTCACGATCCGCGATCCGTACAGGCATCGTCTCCACCGTAAGATTATCCCGTACTTGCACATCGTCCATATGAATCACATGAGATGGATCTGAAATATACTTCCGAAGTTGCGACACATGAAACACATCATGCAAATTCGAAAGTTTAGGCGGTAAAGCTACTCTGTAAGAAACATTCCCCACTCTCTCTGAAATCTGATACGGTCCAATAAAACGAGAAGTGAGCTTCTTAGACTTCAACGCTCGCCCAACACCATTCACAGGTGTAACTCTCAAAAACACATGATCACTAGCTTGAAATTCTAAATCCTTCCTTCGCTTGTCATGATAACTCTTTTGTCTACTTTGGGAAGCCTTCATCTTTTCTCGAATCAACTTCACCTTGTCAGTAGTCTCACGAAAAAATAGAGTAAAGATGAAAATCAAGAGTGTGAAAAAGCTTAACAGTTTTGATGAAAAACAAATGAACTGTTCAATATATATTGAATGGGTTATTGGTAGTGGTGGGGTAGTTACAGTGGAATATGAAATTGTTTTTTGAGTCTACTATTTTTATAAGTAATTGGGAATAATTGGAAATTAGTAGAATAAAGAATACAATTCTGCACGATAGTTAATGGGTTAGTGTACATGTAGTTACCATATTATTATATTAATCTTATTTAAAAGAGAGAGAAAAAAGGTTTATAATTCTTTGATGTTGTGGTTTGATGAAATAAGTAACAACGTGACTTAGTGGAATATAATATTATTATTATTTTTGATCAAATATTATTTTATTTTAATTATTAATTATATTAAATTAATCTATATAATATAAGAAAATTCATTCTATCTAAAATGTCTATTTTATCTTTTTGTTTTAAAAACACAGCACCTTTTTGTTCTAAAAACACAACACGTGGCTTGCTTAAAAGCAAGAATTCTTTATTTTTTTATTTCAATCTTCCACCGCCATTTTTAATTTTTTCCTCTACGTGGTTATGACGATTACAATCATCACGTTGTTGTTTAATTTTTTTCTCAAATCCCTATTCTTTTCGATTCTTTTCTCAAATCCCTATTCTTCATCTTTCTTATTCCCTTCTCAAATCTTTCCTCCAAATCTTTATGATTCTTATTCTTATCTCAAATCCCTATTCCTCATCTTCTTCATTTCCCCTTTTCTTCATCATCTTCGTCAATTGTAATTTTTTAGCGGCGAGCATTTTTGTTGGTTGGTGGTGGTCGGAGTTGAAACACAAACAATGAACAAGACTTTCGACGAATCTCCTTGTCTTCAGTCAAGATGGCCTCCCTCTCCTCCTCGCGCACGCCAAGGGAGTTCTCCTCGCTGAAGAGGTCGTGGTTTAGATAGCAAGGAGGCAATACGAAAACCCCCGCGGACGTTCTGTCACCCTCGGACGGTACGCCCGCAGGGTTATCTGCACGCTTCCTCTTAGCCACGGGCTCGTTGACCGGAATCTGTGCCGGATCAGTAGAAGCTGTATTTTTTGAGGAGGAAGGGGAACCACTGGCCCGACCGGCAGACTTGGCCTATTCCTGAAGCTGGGCGACTCTGCTTCGTGGTCCAGAAGTAGATGCGTTTTTGGGCCTCAGTTTCAACAAACACTCGGAAAGAGATGTTATTCGACCTACAATCAAAGAGAATCGTTAGTCGAGTTGGAAAAATCAAAAACAGATTGGACACGTCCCTGCGTAAAAAGGAGCAAAGTAATGGCTACACCTTACCCAAAAGCCTCATGGCTTCCCCATTCGAGGAGCACTCGAGCAAGGCCTTAGTATTGATCAACCTATTGACTAAGAGATACTCCCCCTCCTCGTCAAACAATAGGTTGTTGTTCACAACCACGCACTTCGCAGGAGAGAAACCTTTAATATAAGCCGACAGCTTCTCGTACGAAAGCTGGTCTTGGGCATCCAAATCCTCGGGTTTCACTGCATAGTATTCGGGCCTTTGCTCATAATGCCTCCACTGTTGTTCGAGCCGGAATCTGGCCATAAGTCGGGTAACTGGCCGCCCGTCCTCCACCTCTTCCACACGGGTATAGAGATAATCTATGACCGCGTCCGTCCAGGGCTTCACGACGAAGTACCTCTCTTTAAAATTTCAGACAGGCTTCAGATAAGGCCGGAAGAGTTTCCCGAACTGCTTGAAGGATACCCACGCCTGCCTCCCTCGGATAGATTGTCTTTGTAGGTGAAAGATGCAGAAGAAAAGGGGCAGCGTGGCGCCTATCCCCAGGTATTGGCAGACGAGCTCAAATGCCCGCATAAACGCCTGCGCGTTTGGATGAAGTTGGGAAGGCGCCAACTGAAGCCATTGGAAAACCCTGACCTGGAAATCATTGAAGGGCAGGCGCATCCCCGCCTCTTTAAAAGCAAGTTCGTACGTGGGGAACCGTTTTCCCGGATATGCCGAGCATATCCTTCGGTCTCGATAGGGAATTTGAAGCATCCAGTTGGTCGGGGCCCCTTCTGCGGGTTCCTCCGGACAGTTGAACGCGTCTGTCGCATCCTGTAAAAAGCACGACCGTTGATCCCGGGGCTCCGGAGCAACCCAAGCCAAAGGGTCCTCGTCGCTATAGGGCTCGTCTTCGTGGTGGGCGGCCGGAATGTCGTCCCTGACTGAACGTGCCATTGTACCTGAAAAGTAGGGGAAGTTAGTGAATTCGACATTATCAAATCCACCCTTCCACCGAATATCAAGTGAAAGGGAGACGAACTCGACCCAAACCCTCGATATGCTAAAGCGGACCATTACATTCCGAGGACATGTAGTCGGGGGATCACTCGCCGAGCAAAAACCCGGGATACACACTAGCCTAAGGAATCCTCCCCGACACTATAACATGAATGTTCATAAGTGCCCGACACATTCATGAGTGCTCGATACGAAATCCATAAACTCAAACGAACATTCATGAGTATTCATCATAAAAATCATGAATGTTCATCCAATCAAGACAAAATTTTGACATTTAATCCATAAACGCTCAAGAAACATGGTGTTGAGAGGTTATAACTTACTTGGATGAAAAACTTGGAGGGAGAAACTGAAAAGTTGAGAGAATCGCCTCATGCCACGAGCAAAGAAAAAGTGAGATGTTGAGAGAACCGCTTCACGCCACGAGCAAAGAAAAGATTGAGAGGAAACTTGAGAAGGTGACAAATGAGACCCAAGGGCCCCCTTTTTACAGACGACCCACGCCCCAAGGGATCCCTCATGAAGGGTCATCACCTCATTGGCCCCTTTTTCTTTTTCCTTGAAGGGGTGGCATCCCAAAGCACTAGCCACGTGACTCAACTATCAAACGTGTGAGGCAAACACTTACACGAGGAAGTGCTGGCCACTTGAGTGCACGAAGGGGGCACATCTATTTAACCATCTCGGGGACGAGGAAATGCTCGACAATCTAACAACTCCCAGGAGACGGACATGTCAAAGGGGATCTCGCAGAGGCTCCCCTCCACCAATACGTCCTCTCGGGCAAGTGATTGACTCCTTCGGTCCTGATCCCCGTTTGTCTATGATATTCCCCCGATGTACTCAAGCCTGGCCCCCCGCGGGCAACAACTCTCTCCCTTCGAAGACTTTGGCCCTCTATCTCGACCAAGTCTTCAGTAGCGAGAGTCGAACTCAAGTCATCATCCTCTAGCTCGAGGATAATAACTTGGGGGGCTCCTGATCTGGATTGGGCCTAAGTTCGCCCTACGAACGGGAAGCCCAAAGACAGCCCAAGTTAGGGACCGTGGGGCAACTCCTCATCCAACCGTTGGAGGACGTGGCCCACGACCTCCTGACAGACATCCCAAACTGCCCTTCGGGAATCCCGGGTCCAGCCCTAATCTTGCGGAGCAGTTGACCAGGGGGGAGTCCACTTACTGGACCCCATGCACACGTAAACCCTGGCAGTTCCTATTATTGGGCCTCCGTGTGGCCCAATAGTGGGGACCTTGCCCCAGCGCTGGAGGCTATAAATACCCTCTCTCACAAGAGGGTCAGGTATTCAATCATACATCTCTAAATCCATACTTGCTTGCTCATTCCGCTTCTTACTTTACCATCGGAGTGTCTTGCAGGTATTCCCATCTCATTCAACTACTGCCTGAAGCCAACTGTGACGGTCCATCTCTGATCCGGTAAGATCACTTACTAATAAGTATTGCAATTAAAATCATGTGTACCTGAGTTTTTTTTTAAATTTCTGGCAATACTTGAAAGTTAGATACACCCGCGTGGTTTCATTTTCCTTCAACATTTTATTGGCAAATAGTAACTACCAAAACAAACATTCTCTTTGATTTTTGGGGCTGTTCTTACTATCTAGTGTTGTTTCATCTCTTTGATTTTTGGGGCTGTTCTTACTATCTAGTGTTGTTTCATCTCTTTGATTTTTGGGGCCGTTCTTACTATCCGGTGTTGTTTTACACTTTTACTTGTGACACCAAGTGGACCTGAGTTTACCGGCGATCAGTAGGACGTAAAAGCAATGTATCTTACTCTTACATTGAAATTCCTTGATTAATAATTACTAGCTGCTTAGAATTAATATATGTCAATTCTGGAGGATCGTATGTTAATCTATGTTATCTGCCTGGTGTACAGTGGCCATGCTCAGAGTTTTGTATTGTTTGAATCTGACATTGCAAATACCAGGGAAAAGAGAAAAAAAAAACTGATATACAAGTAAGACCTTATACGTTCTTTTCGTTTTCTGAAACAACTGATATACAAGTGTTATGTTATGTTACGCTATTAATTGTAATGCGACTGAGAAACTTCTAGTACTGGATTCAGGTTTCCGCTCTGCTATTAAGGCCAAACAAAGATCACAATACCATAATCTACTGGAATTTCTAAGAAGGGCACACAGGCCTCAACCTGTGTCTTTTCTACTTCTCCAGATGTAGTCCAACTATATTCTTAATTGTTACCTTATAAAACTTGTTAGATGGTAGCAATATTTCATGTATTAAGTTCATCATTTTGTAGCAAGTATATGTAATGTATAATATATCTATGTTTTTCTATTATTAAATCTATTCGGTTCAATACCAAACCTTGAGAAAGGATGCTTCTGTTCAGGGAATACAACAAACAATATATAGTTACCAGAAGCTTGTGCCCAAAGAAAATCATTAGGATTTGGTATAAAAGAGCTGCTCCATGGAGTTTAATTGAATACAGAAGCTTACCATCCCTTTCTTTTTCACAAGTGTGAATTACTATGTTGATATACATATAATATATTTTTAATTGCTTCAGATAGTTACTAAGTATATAGTGGTAATTATTACTAACTTAGCATTTACTTTTTCACTGAATTTGTCTTTTGCGACTATCCATTCAACCTGAATGGCTCACAAGGTCACATGAGTGATTGATTAGTAAATACAAGACCTATGAATAAAATATATTGTAGGTTAAAGGTAATATATTGTAGGTTAAAGGTAATGAAACATGATTTTTGTAAGTATACTTATATTTGACATTGTCTCTACATTTCATCTTATTAGATATATTATTGTTTCAATATTAATTTACTATTTCAAAACTATATCCCGCCCTAAATTATATTCGTGAACAATTATAATGGAAACACAAAGTTATTGATTAAAATATTAAATATTAATGGGAATTTAAAGTTACTGATAAAAATATTTAATATTAATGGAAATATGAATTTACTGATCAAATAGTAACAAATATTAACGGGAACATGAAATTACTGATAAAAATATTAAATATTAACGAAAATATGAAGTTGTTGGTCAACATATTAAATATTAACGAAAACATGAAGTTAATAATAAAAATATTGAATATTAACGAGAAACTGAAGTTAGTAATAAAAATATTAAATATTAACGAGAACATGAAGTTACTGATCAAAATATTGAATAATAACGGGAACATGAAGTTATTTGTCAAAATATTGAGTAATAACGAAAAAATGAAATTACTGATCAAAATATTAAATATTAACTGGAACATGAAGTTACCGATCAAATTAGTGAGTATTAACGGGAACATGAAGTTACTGATCAATATTTTGAATATTAATGAGAATATAAAGTTATTGATCAAAATATTGAATATTAACGGGAACATGAAGTTATTGATCAATATCTTAAATGTTAACGAGAATATGAACTTATTGATCAAAATATTAAATATTAACGGGAATATGAAGTAATTGATCAAAATATTGAATATTAAAGAGAACATGAAGTTATTAATCAAAATATTGAATATTAACAGGAACATGAAGTTACTGATCAAAATATTGAATAATAACGAGAATATAAAATTACTCATCTAAATATTGAATAATAATGAAAACACGAAATTACAGATTAAATATATATATTATTGGTTCAAATATTATTATATATTGAAAGAATTATATATACCGATTTATTATTTATTTTAAAAAAATAATTTTATTTTTATTATATTTTAAAAACAAACACGCGTATCATACCGGTACCCGTGCAAACGCACGAGTATTCCACTAGTTAGAAGAAAAAAGAGTTAGTTTTGAATATTATATGTTCGGTCAAAATAATTATGACAATAATTTTTAAAAGAAATTCTACATAATAATAATAATAATAATAATAATAATAATAATAATAATAATAATAATAATAATAATAATAATAATAATAATAATAATAATAATAATAATAATGATAATAATAATAATAATAATTTATACTTAAAAAGGTAAATATAAAAGAGAAAAATTAATAAGATACATAAAAAATAATATAGAAAGAATTAATAGTGGAAGGTAGCAGGAGAAGTGAGTTATAATTTATGAAATTAAATAAATATTATAAAATTGAAATCACAAAATCATCCTTAATTTTGACGCAAAAAATTGCTAAAAAATGTAACAATTTATAAAATTACAAAATTGAAATTACAAAGTCATCTTTAATTTTGGCGCAAAAAATTACTAAAAAACTTAACAATTTATAAAATTGCAAAATTGAAATTACAAAATCATCTTCAATTTTGACGTCAAAAATTGATAAGAGATTTAACAATTTTACTATATAAGACTAGTAGTTGTACCGTGCGATGCACGGAAAACAAATTATTTTATAATTAAATAAATCATATAAATTATTTATTATTGTTATTTATTTTTTAAAAATTGTTTATTTATAGAGATATCAACATGTTTATATTAATATATTTTAAATAAAAAAGTTTTAAGTTTTTGTGTTAAATAAAAATTTGAGATACAATTTACTACTCTAGCTATTACGACAAACTTATGTATCAATTGTGGCGTTTTTAATTATAATATCTAACATATAAATTTATAGAAATAAAGATATATAAAAAGTGGAATTTGAATCTTCTCTAATTTCTTTTCTCATGTTGTCCTTTCTTCTTCTACTAACGGTGTAAAAAAAAACTAAGATAAAAATAAATAATATCAAATGGTTAGATTAAATTTAAGAGTGTATTTGTTTCAAAGATTAAAATCACAGTCTTGAAAATGTTATTCTCGAGAATATTATTGTCAGAAATATTTTTCTATCTTCATGTTTGATAAATAATTTAAATTCTTAGGAATGTTTATAAAATATATTTAGTTTAAAATTTTAAAATAAATAATAAATAATTTAAATAAATAGAAATGAGAAGTTATTGGTGATTGCATTTTATTCTCATAGGAATATAAGATTTTCACACTTTTATATGGGAATACAAAAATAAAATAATCATATGTAAATTTAATTCCCAAGAATAAAAGGTTCCAAGGCATAATTTATAAACTTGAAACAAATACGAGAATGTAAAAAATTAATGTCACGGAAATAAATTAAAAATCTATGAAACAAACACCCTCTAAGGGTGTGTTTGTTTCAAGGTTACAAAAATTATTCCTAAGAATATGACAATGAGAATTCAATATTCTCATGTTTGATTCAACTTTTAAAAAATGATTTCAAGGAATCTTTTATTCTAAAGAATATTATTTAGTAATGGATTCTCTATTCTTATTCCAAGGCATAAAGAGTATGAATAAAACATTTTCATGGGAATAAATTCAACTAACTCTAACTTCACACTATCACTCCTATTTACTATTATTTTTTATTTTTTTATAATTTAAAATTAAACAAATTTTATAATTATTCTTAAGAACCTAAATTCTTACCAAACACATGAATTGGAATAATATTTCCAAGAATAATAATCCTAAGAATATCATTACAAGAAATAAATTTATAGATTAGAAATTGTATTAGAGAGATGACATTAAAAGAAATACGGAAGGAGATCCATTTTCCAAAAAAAAAAGATAATTAAGAAATAAAAAAATTAAGAAATAAAATTAACAAACAATAATAAAATTAAGAATTGAATAAATAAGAAATAAAAAAAATAAAGACAAATCACAATATTAATAAAGAAGAGAAATAATGAAGGATAAATTTGAACAAAGAAAATTACAAAAATGTTATCAATATAACATATTATAAACATAATAAGAATAATACAAATTTGTTAGTTGTGTTGAAAATACTAATTGGATAATCAAAGAAAGGAAATAATAAAGAATAAATATGTAAAAAAAAAAAAAATTGTATAGACAACTCTCGTGGGAGGAAATAATGAAGAATGAATCAGCCCAAAGAAAATTGTGTTGACAAATCTCACTGAGATAAATTTATGTGAAAGTAAATTCATGGTTATTTTTGAAGAAATTAATAGTTAGTGGTGAGTGATGTGGTTTATAAGTTAATTTTTTAATTAATTATTAATGAATAAATGAGAGATCATAAAAGAAATTAGTGGATGAAGTTAGTGAAATTTATTATTAATATTAATTTAATATTATATTTTTTAATTAATTATTTAATTATTAATGAATAATTGAACAAATAATTATGTGATAGTTATAAATCTTATTTGACTAATATTTTAGAGAAGTTATCAACATAATAATATATATATATATATATATATATATATATATATATATATATATATATATATATATATATATATATATATATATATATATATATATATATATATATATATATATATATATATATATATATATATATATATATATATATATATATATATATATATATATATATATATATATATATATATATATATATATATATATATATATAATTAATTTATTATTATTTTTAATTAATTATTTAATTATTAATAAATATTGAACAAATAATTGTGTGGAAGTTACTAATCTTAATTGACAAATATTTTAGAGAAGTTATCAACGTAATATATATTTTAGAGAATAATTAATTTTTTTAATAAAATATTACCAGATAACTAAGTTTAATTTATCATGATTTAGTATGATATTTTAGGAAAGTTATAATAAACCTATTATAATGAACCTAATACAAATTTATTAAATTTAATAAAACATTGCTCAATGAATAATTTGGATATATATATAGTAGAACAAGTACATATCATGATACATATCACCCACTCTTTTTTTAAGAACGCAATATAAAGGTTGAGAGAAAATTAAGAGTTAATAATATATTTATTTTTTAAAAATGGAAGAAGGATAGTTATAAAAACTACACAATTTTATAATTAAAATTAAAAGGAATATAAAAACATTACTAAAATAATAATTAAATAAACATACAAGTTAGTGGAAAAAATTTAAAGTTGATGGAAGAAAATTAATTTTTATTAAATAATTAATAAAATAAAATAAAAATATATAATTATTAAAAGAACCTAAATTTTGACTCTAAGAATTACTTAAAAAACTTAATAATTTTAATATATAAAATTTATTTTATATGAGATTTATCTTTAAAAATCATTTAATAATTTTTTAAATTCTTTTATGTATAATTTTCTCAATTTTATCGTCAACAAAAATATTTATCCATCTATTTTTACATATAAGTAACTGATGACATGAGTATTTGTATGAAACTTTTATGATAACAATTTAATGTTAAAATAAAAAACACAAAAATATAATTTATTTTTTAAAATTTTAGTAAAAATTATTTTGAAATTGAGCACAAATTAATTTGACTATATTTTAATCGAATATATTTTAGTTTGAAAATTAGTTTTTAAAATAAAAAACTCACAATCTTCTCAAATGAAACACTAAACACTTAATTTCTGATAATATGTCTATAAAACATCCTATTTCAGTTAATTAATATATTATTAATTTTATAATTTTTTTTTAATTTTTTTTATTATTATTATAATAAATGTAGAGTGATATTTAAATATATTTTTTTGAAAACTTATGCCTCCATAATAACATATGTAGCTCCGTGGGACAAAATATCTATTAATTATTTTTATTTTATGCTATAAATCAATTCAATTTCATTCAAATTAATTGAAATTCAATATAATTTTATAAAATCTTTTAATAGAAATTCCTTATATTAGTGAGTAAGAAAAGGTGTAGGGATTCCTTGTGGATGTAATTTGGCCATGGAAAAGGAATAAAGGAAACCAACTCATAGCTTCTTATCATGCCTTTAATTTTCCTTGGTTACAATTCTTGCCATTTGTTGTTGATTCTTTGGCTGTATTTCAAATTTCCAAATTCAATTATTGTTTGCAACAATTTCCTCCTACAGACGCCACTGCCGCCTGTAATATTCAATTTAAAATAAATAATAATATAAAAACTAAACGAAAAATCTAAAAATTAAGTATTCTTAATAAAATTTGCTTTTATGTTAATATTGTTGAAAATTCACTAAAATCTATGAAGAATTTATATCAATATACAATAATAATGAAAGAAAGAGTTAGAGTTTAATTTAGGAAAGAAGATGATGATTTTTCATAGAGTAATTTCTTATCTATAAACTGTACAAATTTTTATTATTTATGATTGCAAATTTTATAAATATAAGTTAATACAAAACTAGTGAAATATATATACATCGCACAGGTACTGTTGTACACACTTTTTTGTTTTCAATATATAAATAAATAAAATAAAATTATTTTATCAAAATAGTTGGTTATTTTTAAAAGAAACACATATTTTTAAAATGAAAACTATTTGTAGGCATTTGCAGAGATGTAACCTTTATTTGTAAGATCTAACAGGTTAGAAAAATTAAAAAGTTGGACAAGAAATTATATATTACACAGGTGGATCATTAATCTATCTGTATCAGAATTGGAATTATACTGTCAGACTTGAAGAAACGTGAAATGGAAACATTAAAACATATATGTCTTCATTGATCTCTAATTACAATGACACCAACGGTTGCATTAATCTGCAACACTCACCAATTATAGTTACACTTTTAACATGCAATACATTTCCAACCAAAATGATGAGAATATTTTTATAATTCATCTAGATATATGACAACTATGACATGTATATAAATTGAAGCTAATATAAGTAGTAGAATACGGACCCATTTAAACATATGAACATAAGTATTTTTATTCTTTAAGATAAGAATCTAATCTTATGAGATAATATTAATTATCAATATGTCATAAAATAAATATTTGTATTCTTTAACACAATTCATAATAGAAGTCTTACTCCAAGATCTATAAATTTTTAGTTACTGCTTCATTCATAATTCAAATCTAGATAATAAATTATCTCTTCTCCTAAAAAGTTTGTCTACGTTGGAGGAGATAGTACGACTATCGATATATAGTGTAGGAATAAGTACTTTTGTGAGAGACACACTTAGTTTCTCCTCCCAATATGGTATCAGAGTCTTTGATTTGAGAAAGGGACCGAAAGAGACTTGTATCGAAATGTGCCCAAAAAGTGGTGTTCAATTGCAAGATGTCAATGACGATATAAGTGGGGGAGCATTGTGGACTCACACTTGAGGGGGAGTGTTGGGATAATAGCAAGTGTGAGTAAGTGGGAAAATAGTCTCACATAGGAATGTGGAGACTTAAGCATATATGAGTGGGAGAACCCACTCACCTATCACCTTATGTGACAATAAAGTTTTTAGAGAATTTTTGCAGAGATCATGTACATTAGAACTATACTTGTCATTATTAAATGAGTAAAATCCTGATTACAAATCTATCATTCTCTGTTGGACTGAGAATACTTGTCAGAAATGTTGGATTGAAACTAATTATAATTACAAAACTATACTTGTCATTGTCAAAACTATACTTGTCAGAAATGTTGGGTTAAAACTAATTATGTATGATACTCTCCAGTTAATAAATTAAAAAACTAACCAACTCTCCTAACCAATTCTCCTTTACTCAATATCCTAAGAACTAGACTGAAAAGTCTGGATTCCTTACAGTTGCTGCAGCCACCAACCAAATTAACAATATTGATGGATTAAGCTCAGACATCTCAACTTGATTAAGTTCTAAAATGAACATAAATTATGGTTGTTGTTACTACATTCATGATTGTGTCGCATACATTGCATATCAAGATGGAGTTGATGCTCATTGAGATGGCCTATATTGGTGAATATTAAGATGAAGGCTTATGCCTTGTTGATGCCTCTATTTATTGGTAATTATTTTCAGATGGGAGTTCTGCTCCGATGGTACCACGTGCATTTGCATAGTATTGAGTCGCATTATATGATTGCATAAAGAAGTTGTGTATTGATGCGGTAAAAGTGTATATTATTGGTATTCTGTTGCGATAATTGTTGTTTATAAGATGATAAGTGGTGATATTATGTGATCTAATTTGATATATTATTTATCATACGTTTTATTATATTATTAGATATCTCACCCCTTCTGTTTGAATGTTACCCTTACGTTGGTAACGTGCAAGTAATCCAGAGTGAAGGCAGTATACCTTCGGTAGTTCGAGTCGGTGTCATTGCTCTAATACGTAACACTCGGGGGGATGAACGCTTGTTGCTTTTGATTATTGATTATTTCAGTTGTTGAACTTTAATTTGATTGTTGCTAAGTATGTGTTACTTTGAAGTTGTTGTAATTATTGGACAAAGATGTTATTATGATTCTGTTACGTAGATGTTTAAGTTGTTGAATTAAGAGATTAAATTACTCTGCTGATGGTTCATCCTAAGTTTTGAAGTGTTATGTATCCACGTTGAACGCAATGTGTTTTTAAGTTGAATTTGTGGCATCCTGATTCAGTTGTATGAATTTTATAACTCTGATTTACATTTATAATTGTCGGGTAGAATTAGGGTGTTATAAAGTTGGTATCAGAGCAAAGGTTGGTCCGTCTGACCTTGTTGTTGAGTCGTAGTTGTCTAATAATCGAGTGTTGTTAATTTGAATTCTAACTGTTGTTTATGTTGTAGTGATACGTTGAGATGGCTGGAAGGAATGATGATGCACTTGTCGCTGCTTTAGAAGAAATGGCGCATGCGATGGAGAATCAGCCGAATGCTGACGGAAATGCTGGATCTGGTAGTTTAGCGACTTTCCAGAGAGAGAATCTGCATACCTTCAAGGGTGAGTATGATCCTGACGGAGCATTGGATTGGTTGAAATACATTGAGAGAATCTTCCGTGTGATGGACTGCACTCCAGCGCAAAAGGTTCAATATGGTACTCATATGCTAGCAGTTGAGGCTGATGACTGGTGGCTGGAGACTTGTCAGAGATTGGAAGTTGCAGGTGAAAATGTCACTTGGGCATTATTCCGTAGGGAATTTATGAGGAAGTACTTTCCTGAAGACGTCTGTGGTAAGAAGGAAATTGAATTCCTTGAGCTAAAGCAAGGGAATATGTCGGTTGTTGAGTATGCTGCAAAATTTGTTGAGTTGGATAAGTTTTATCCGCACTACAGTGAGGCAGATGCTGAGTTTTCGAAGTGCATCAAGTTTGAGAATGGGTTGCACCCAGAGATCAAGAAGGCAGTTGGATACCAGAAGATCTGTGTCTTTGCTGATTTGGTTGATAGTTGCAGGATTTATGAAGAGGATAATAATGCTCATTACAAGATTATCAGTGAGAAGAGGGGTAAGCACCAACAGAATCATGGTAAGCCTTATGATACCTCAGCTGGTAAAGGTAAACAGAAAGCTGCTCAGGGTCAGAGGACTAGTGGGGGAGATGCTCCTGCTGGTGTGGTTTGTTTTAAATGTGGGAAACCTGGGCATAAGAGTAATGTGTGTATTGCTGAAGTAAATAGGTGTTTTCGTTGTGGTAAAAACGAACATGTTGTATCTGAGTGCAATCATAAGGATGTGATTTGTTTATATGTAGTGAGGAAGGGCACATTGGTAGTCAGTGTCAGAAACCAAAGAGGACACAAATAAGTGGTAAAGTTTTCGCTTTGGTTGAGGATCAGACAGCTGCTAAGGACAGACTTATTAGAGGTACATGTTTCATTAATAGTACTCCTTTAATTACTATTATTGATACTGGTGCTACTCATTGCATTATTGCTGCTAATTATGTTGAAAGATTGGGTCTTATGTTGTCTTCTATGAATGGAGAAATGGTCTTTGATACTCCAGCCAAGGGGTCGGTGACTACTCCTTTTATGTGTTTAAAGTGTCCCTTGTCGATCTTCGACAGAGACTTTGCTGTTGATTTGGTTTGTTTACCGTTAAGAGGTTTGGATTTGATTTTGGGTATGAACTGGTTAGAGCATAACTTTGTTCATATTAACTCTTATGACAAGTCTGTGAGGTTTTCTACTCCTGAAGAAGAGGAAGATAGTTTGTTGTCTTCTAAACAGTTGAGGAAGTTGATGCAAGAAGAAGCACAGATGTTCTCGTTGATGGCGTCTCTATCTGTAGAGACTCAAGCTATAATTGAGGAATTGTAGATGGTGTGTGAATTTCCTGAAGTTTTCCCCGATGAGATTCCTGATGTACCGTCAGAGAGGGAAGTTGAATTTGCAATTGATCTTGTACCTGGTACAAGACCTGTGTCTATGGCACCATACAAGATGTCTGCATCTAAATTGTCAGAGTTAAAGAAGCAATTGGAAGAGTTACTTGAAAAGAAGTTTGTAAGACCAAGTGTATCTCCGTGGGGAGCTCCAGTGTTTTTAGTAAAGAAGAAAGATGGAAGTATGAGGCTTTGTGTTGATTATAGACAGTTGAATAAAGTGACGATTAAGAACAAGTATCCGCTTCCAAGAATAGATGACTTGATTGACCAATTGGTGGATGCTCGTATGTTCAGTAAGATTGATTTGAGGTCGGGTTACCATCAGATTAAAGTGAAGGATAAAGATATCCAGAAGACGGCTTTCAGAACGCGTTATGGACATTATGAGTATTCGGTGATGCCTTTTGGTGTTACTAATGTGCCGGGAGTATTCATGGAATACATGAATCATATTTTTCATACTTATTTGGATCGGTTCGTGATGGTGTTTGTTGATGATATTTTGATTTACTCTAAGTCAGAAGAAGAGCATGCAGAACACTTAAGAGTAGTATTGCAAGTTTTGAAAGAGAAGAAGTTGTATGCAAAGTTGTCTAAGTGTGAGTTCTGGTTAAAGGAGGTTAGTTTTCTTGGTCATGTGATCTCAGGTAGTGGCATTATTTTAGATCCATCGAAGGTTGATGCAGTGTTGCAATGAGAAACTCTGAGGTCAGCTACTGAGATTAGAAGCTTTTTGGGATTAGTTGGTTACTATAAAAGGTTTATCAAAGGTTTTTCTAAGTTGGCACTTTCATTGACTAAGTTGACTTGTAAAGGTAGAGCTTTTGTATGGGATGTTCAGTGCGAAGAAAGTTTTACAGAATTGAAGAAGAGATTGACGTCGACTCCGATTTTGACGTTACCTAATCCAGGAAAGTCTTTCGTGGTATATTGTGATGCTTCTAAGATGGGTTTAGGATGTGTGCTTATGCAAAATGATAAGGTAGTTTCTTATGCGTCAAGGCAGTTGAGGACTCGTGAGAAGAACTATCCTACACATGACTTGGAGGTTGCTGTAGTTGTCTTTGTGTTGAAGATTTGGAGGCATTATATTTATGGTTCTAGATTTGAAGTGTTTAGTGACCATAAGAGCTTAAAGTATTTATTCGATCAGAAGGATTTGAATATGAGGCAACGAAGATGGTTGGAATTGTTAAAGGATTATGATTTCGGTTTGAATTATCATCCAGGAAAAGCAAATGTGGTAGCCGATGCGTTGAGTCGAAAGACTTTACATATGTCGGCAATGATGGTTAAAAAGTTGGAATTAATTGAACTATTCAGAGATATGAGCTTAGTTTGCAAGGTGACACCGCGGAGTGTTATGTTGGGTATGTTAAAGATTAATGATGAATTTCTAGACAATATCAGAGAAGCTCAGAAGCTGGATGTGAAACTGGTAGATTCGATGGTTGGAATTGATCAGTCTGAGAATAATAATTTTAAGTTAGATGCGCAAGGTGTGTGGAGATTTCGTAACCGGATTTGTATTCCTGATGATGTTGAGATGAAGAAAGTGATACTTGAAGAGAGTCATAGAAGTAAGTTGAGTATTCATCCAGGAGCTACAAAAATGTATCGAGATTTGAAAGGTTTGTTTTGGTGGCCTGGAATGAAGAGTGATGTGGCTCGGTTTGTGTATGCATGTTTGACTTGTCAGAAGTCGAAAGTTGAACATCAAAAGCCTGTAGGGTTGATGCAACCGTTAGAAGTTCCAGAATGGAAATGGGATAGCATTTCGATGGACTTTGTGACGGGGTTACCTAATACCTTGAGAGGACATGATTCAATTTGGGTGATTGTTGATAGGCTTATAAAGTCGGCTCATTTTATTCCTATTAACATCAATTTTCTAGTGTCGAAGTTGGCTGAGATTTATACTAGTGTGATTGTGAAGCTGCATGGTGTTCCTTTATGCATTGTGTCAGATAGAGATCCAAGATTTACTTCTGATTTTTGGAAGAGTTTGTAAGAAGCGTTGGGTTCTAAGTTGAGTTTGAGTTCGGTGTATCATCCTCAGACAGATGGTCAGACTGAATGGACTATCCAATCATTGGAAGACTTGTTGAGGGCATGTATTCTTGAGCAGGGAGGTTCGTGGGATACTTATCTTCCGTTGATAGAGTTCACTTATAATAACATTTACCATTCTAGTATTGGGATGACACCTTTTGAAGCGTTGTATGGTCGAAGATGTAGAACTCCTTTATGTTGGAATGAATCTGGTGAAAGTGCAGTACTTGGATCTAAACTTGTTCGTGAAACTACTGAGAAGGTGAAGTTGATTCGAGAAAAGATGAAAGCTTCCCAAAGTAGACAGAAGAGTTATCATGATAAGCGAAGGAAAGAATTAGAATTTCAAGCGGGTGACCATGTGTTTTTGAGAGTTACACCTGTGACTGGTGTTGGGCAAGCATTGAAGTCTAAGAAGCTCACTTCTCGTTTTATTGGACCATATCAGATTTCAGAGAGAGTGGGGAATGTTACTTATAGAGTGGCTTTACCGCCTAATCTTTCGAATTTGCATGATGTATTTCATGTGTCACAACTCTGGAAGTATATTTCAGATCCATCTCATGTGATTCATATGGATAATATGCAAGTACGAGATAACCTTACTATAGAGACGATGCCTGTACGGATCGCAGATCATGAAATACAGACTCTGAGGAGCAAAGAGATTTCTTTGGTTAAAGTGATTTGGCTAGGAGCTGCTGGAGAAAGCATGACTTTGGAGTTGGAGAGCAAGACGCAGGACTCCTATCCTGAGTTGTTTGATTAAGGTAAATTTTCGAGGACGAAAATATTCTAAGTGGGGGAGAGTTGTAACGTCCGTAATTTAATTAATTATTTAATTAAATTATTTTTAGAATATTCGTGAAGTTGTGTTATGATGATAGTTGACGTGTTATTGTTATTGGATTTATTTATTCTATTAATTTGTGGAATAATATTAGAATAATAATATTATTTGATGTGGGCTTATTTTAAGGAATGGAAGTAGTAGAAAGGGGGTGTAGGAGTTTTAAGACCATTAAGGCATAATAAGAATTATAAGGTTATTATATTAGTTATTTAGAATTAATAAGGAAAAATAAGAAGCAGTAAGAAGAGAAGGAAATAAGGGTTGGAAGAAGAGAAAGAGAACGTGAAAGTTGCAGAAAAGAAGGAAAAGAGGCAGAACGGAATCCAATCAAAAAGGTTATAGAGCAACCTTCAATCTAAGATAAGGGTGAGGTTCTGACTCTATAATAGGGTTTATGATGAGTGGTATGTGATATTAGATGTGAAAAGTTGTTTTGTTTATGATTGGAATGTATATATTGTTGTATGATGAAAATAAATGATTTAGAGATGAGTAATGATGCCCTAACGCTGTATATTTGATGTAGAAACATATGATTATTATAATTGATGATTACCTATGATTAGAGGATGTTTTTAGTGCCTAAGGCAGGGAAACCATAGTGAAAATGCAGTGAAATCGCAGAAAATATTCATGACATAACAGTATGTGTCGACCTCAAAAGTCATGCGTCGATACATGCAGGTTTTTAGACTCAGGATGAGTCGATACGAAGGAGCATGCATCGATACATGCAGTGTTGTGGACTCAGTATGAGTCGATACAAAGGGATTACGCGTTGACTCATGCAGCATGTTAACCCAGTACACGTCGACTCAAAATGTTATGCGTCGACTCATGTAGTCTGATTTTTGGCAGATTTGTTTCTGAAGGCTGTAACTTGAGTTTCCGGACTCTGTTTGAGGTGTCATTTG
Organism: Vicia faba; assembly: GCA_948472305.1. NCBI lineage: Eukaryota > Viridiplantae > Streptophyta > Magnoliopsida > Fabales > Fabaceae > Vicia > Vicia faba. The sequence continues at coordinate 124,083,055 of OX451735.1, read as the reverse complement.
AAGCGTTGGATAGCTAACGCGATAAACTACATTCTTAAGGATTAAAATGAAGGATAAGGAGAGTAAATCCTAGTACCAAAATTAGGATTAGAGTTAGCTTCCCGCGTTAATCGCTATGATGATTTTGTGAAGAATGATGAGGATAAGACAATTATAGATTATTGTTTGGTACGTAACAGTAAGATTAATGATGATAATGATGTAGTATTACATAATTAATAATATGTAGAGGTTTGTTAACTATATGTAAGCCTTAGATGATTAATTAATTATAGGCATTATCATGTTGTAGGCCTATGGCCGGCGTTTAAGGATTATCGATCTATCATTGTATTGTTGTTGTGCCTGAGTTGCTATAAAAATTATGTTGATGAATTATGCGATGATTTATGTTGATGAAATCATGTTGATGAATTATGCGATGAATTACGTTGATGGATGATGTTGAGATGCCTCTAATATTTGGCAGCTATTAAGATGTAGGCTTCTGGCCAACGATGATGTTGGATTGAGATGTTGTTAATCGTGGTTGTTGTTACTACATTCATGATTCTATCGCATACATTGCATATCAAGATGGAGTTGATGCTCGTTAAGATGGCCTGTATTGGTGAATATTAAGATGAAGGCTTAGCCTTGTTGATGCCTCTATTTATTGACAATTATTTTGAGATGGGAGTTCTGCTCCGATGATACCACATGCATTTGCATAGTATTGAGTCGCATTATATGATTGCATAAAGAAGTTGTGTATTGATGCGGTAAAAGTGTATACTGTTGGTATTCTGTTGCGATAATTGTTTTTTATAAGATGAGAAGTGGTGATATTATATGATCTAATTTGATATATTATTTATTATATATTTTATTATATTGTTAGATATCTCACCCCTTCTGTTTGAATGTTACCCTTACGTTGGTAACGTGCAGTTAATCCAGAGTGAAGGCAGTATACCTTTGGTAGTTCGAGTCAGTGTCATTGCTCTGATACGTAACACTCGGGGGGATGAACGCTTGTTGCTTTTGATTATTGATTATTTCAGTTGTTGAACTTTAATTTGATTGTTGCTAATTATGTGTTACTTTGAAGTTGTTGTAATTATTGGACAAAGATGTTATTATGATTCTGCTACGTAGATGTTTAAGTTGTTGAATTAAGAGATTAAATTACTCTGCTGATGGTTCATCCTAAGTTTTAAAGTGTTATGTATCCACATTAAATGCAATGTATTTTTAAGTTGAATTTGTGGCATCCTGATTCAGTTGTATGAATTTTATAACTTTGATTTATATTTGTAATTGTCGGATAGAATTGGGGTGTTACAGAAGTCACATGATAGACCTGACAATCTTGCGAGGGTTTTCAAAATGAAGTTTGATAACCCCTTATCAGACGTTACAAAAAAGGTGTCCTTGAGAAGGTTCTTGCATGTAAGTCCATAGACCCTACTCTAATCTCATAAACGTTTATTTTGTAAAGTTGATATGCCAAATTTGAAGATATAATTGTTTAATCTCTTTTAGATGTGTACACAATAGAATTTCAGAAGAGAGGTTTGCAGCATGCCCACATTCTTATATTCTTGCATCCTTCCAATAAATATCCAGCATCTGATGATATTGATAAGATTATATCTTCAGAGGTATCGGATCCTTTGAAACATCCAAGATTGTATAATCTGGTGAGAAATCACATGGTACATGGGCCTTATGGTTTAGCAAACCCAAAATGTTCATGCATGAAAGATGGAAGGTGTTCCAAGTATTACCCAAAGAAGTTTCAAGATGTAACCATAGTTGATCAAGGTGGTTATCCAGTTTATAGAAGAAGAGATAATGGCCATACAATTGAGAAGAATGCAATAAAGTTTAACAGCGGTCATGTTATCCCACACAACCCAAGTTTGTTAATGAAGTATGAAACACACATTAATATGGAGTGGTGCAATCAAAGTACATTAACAATGGTTCTGATAGAATTTCAGCTGTTATTGTTCCAACCAGTAATGCTCGCGAAGGAGATGTTGACGAAATTAAACAATACCGTGATTGTAGATACGCTTCCCCAAGCGAATCATGTTGGAGAATCTTTTCTTATTCTCTCCATGGAGGAAACCAGCTGTAGAAAGATTATTTTTTCACATGAAAAGAGAAAACTCAGTTTACTATAAAGATTTTAAACAAATTGGGAATGTACTACTTAAGGCAAGCGGAACTGAGTCAATGTTTACTTCTTGGTTTGTGGCAAATAGAGAATACGAGGAAGCCAAATTATTGACATATGGACAATTTGTGTCAAAATTTGTTTATGTCAAAAAAATAAGACAATGGAAATCTAGGAAACGAGGTTACACAATTGATCGTTTAATATGAGTTCCTCCAACAACAAGTGAATTGTATTACATGAGGATGTTGTTAATTGTAAAGAAAGGTCCAGCAAGTTATGATGATCTCAAAACTATGGAGGATTTTAAACATCCAAGTTTCAGAGAAGCGTGCTTTGTAATGAGGTTTCTACAAGATGATAAGGAGTTCATTGAGGGTATAAAGGAGACTTATAACTGGGGTTCTGGTGTATTCCTACGAAATCTTTTTGTTACTATGTTGTTATCAGCTTCAATGAATCGCTCTAAATATATTTGGCGTAACACTTGGAGGTACTTATTTGATGGAATTCTATATGAACAAAGAAGATTGTCAATAAACCCAGATACCATTATATCAATTTGTATACCGATTAGCCTAATTTACTCCTAATAATTTCCTAATTATAATTAAATAGATTTACAAACTTAAACCTTTATTGTAGAGTTATCACTCATTGATCAAGAAATGGAACATTTAACTTTGATGGAAATTGAAAACCAACTCCAAAAAAATTGAAGAAAATTGAATGAGTTTAAGCCAATGCCATATCCCGAAGATTATGTTCTGGATTTTCTTAGAAATAAGTTGATATACGATGAAAGGCAGTATGTAATTTCTGAACAAAAAGCAAGATACCAAGAATTGTTTCAATCTTTAACAAGTATTTTATACAGTTCATTCAGCCTTATATTATTTTACTTGATGTACATATATATATATATATATATATATATATATATATATATATATATATATATATATATATATATATATATATTTAATCCCAACATTCAGGAAATCTAAATTTAATGTTAGGTAACATGTTAAAATATGTATACTTGGTTTTAGCATATAACTGAACTGGAAATTATCCTTCAATTTATGCCAAGGATAACGTAAAAACCATCCAACTTCTTGCAAATATAAGTGTAAACAAAACTAAAATTAGTTGGTATAGCATTTTTACAGAAAACTATTAAACAGGTTAAGCACATAATCAAGTCGTTTGGTGAAATTGTTTATTTTAAACCTAACACCCGTTTACATATATTCAGTTCACTATGATGATGTTTCTTCGTAGTAGCTTTCTAATAAACCAACAACTTATAACATTCTAATAATTTAATGTAAATTGACCAAGATCAAGAACTGATATTGATATCAGTATTATCATATAGCAATTGGGTTTATTGACCAAGATTTATCATTCCTCTCAGTTTATATTATTACAAGTAGATTAACACATACCAATATATTAAATCTACCTAATATTGTTTATATTTCAAATATGTTGTATATTTTTATGTCACTAACTCTACCTATTTTCTACTTCAAATTTTTAATGAAGCTATGCATGCTGTAACCGAACAAAAAGAAGGTATGTTTTTTTTATATGGTTAGGGTGGAATTGGAAAAACTTTCATGTAAAACACACTATCAGTAGTTTTACATTCAAAATGTGATATTTTCTTGAATGTGGCTTCAAGGGGAATCGCAAGTTTACTATTACCAGGTGGAAGAATGACACGTTCAAGATTCAAAATTCCCGTCCCATGTTTGGAATCATCAATTTGTAACATTGAAAAAAATCTGACATTGCGGGGCTTTTACAAGCAACAAAGCTAATCATATGGAATGAGGTTCCAATGGAAAACAAATATTATTTTGAAGCTCTTGACAAGTCTTTGAAAGATATCATGGGTAATGGAAACGATCTGTGTTAAGATATTTTTGGTGGAAAAGTTGTTGTCTTTGGTGGTGATTTTAGATAAAGTCTACCTATTATACCTAGAGGGACAAGGTCTGATATTGTTCACTCAACAATCAATGCCTCTTATATTTGAGAACATTACAAGGTTTTAAAACTTACAAAAAATATGTGTTTACAAGTTGGCTCTAATTCAAGCAATGCAAGAGAGATTGAGACCTTCTCAAAATGGATTTTACAAGTGGGAGATGGAAAAATCTATGAATCAAATGATGGTTATGCTGAAATAACTATTTCACTCGAGTTTCTTCTAACCAATTACGTGGATCCAATTGATACGATTGTTACAAGTACTTATCCAAATCTCTTAGAAAATTACACATATCTTAATTTCTTTTAAAGTAGAGCTATTTTAGCATCAACAATTGAGTTAATGGATGAAATTGATTACATCACAAATCTCATACCAGATACTATTATTTACTTATACAAAACAATTATTGCACATCACAAAGATTTCATATTATGTTATTCTCATTGCCTTTTATTTAACTGTTATGTGATGCAAATGAGTATTTAAGTAGTGATTTCATTAATAGATTTGAAGCCAGTGACAATGATGCTTTCGAACATTTGACACTGAAATTTTTAACTGTTTGAAAATTTCAGGATTGTCAAACCATTATATGAAGTTAAAGATTGGAACAATTATGTTGATACGTAGTTTGGATCAATCAGAAGGACTTTGTAATGGTACAAGATTATCGGTTACAAGGCTAGCAAATTATGTCATTGAAGCTAAGATTATTTCAGATACCCATGTTGAAAACACTATTTACATCCCCCAAATGTCTCTGTCTCCTTCATAATTTCTCTGGTCATTCATACTTATTCGGAGGCAATTCCCTATCATTGTCTCTTTTGCAATGACAATCAATAAATGTCAAGGACAATCATTAGACTATGTTGGTCTATATTTACCTAAAGACATTGTCAGTCATGGACAACTATATGTTGCTATGTCAAGAGTCAAAAATAAAACTGACTTGAAAATATTAATTCACGACAAAGACAAAAATTCGTTAAATCAAACTACTAATGTGATATTTAAAGAAGTGTTTCACAATATCATATAGATATTATATTTCTTTTTATTGATCATTATTTGTTTTTCATATATAATACTATTAACAAAAATATTATTTCACACAATAACATAACTCCTTCATTTACACAGCTATTGAACATACGCTTCATGGGTGGCTTTTTTTAATCATGACTTGTATATGTTATGGCATGGAAGCATTGAGCACTTGCTTCATGGTATTGTCATAATTTCCATTCAATTTATTAATTTTATCCTTTATTTTGGTTATCAATATAGAAAATTATATAATTTATTTATTTTTTATATATGACTATAACTATTATAATTCAAACAATCTTAGTTAAAACTATTATATTTAATTAACTTTGACAGAATATGTCATTTTTAGAGTTATTTTATTCTACTTTATATGTTAATTAACAATTTATTGGACTTTTTTCAGGGAACTCATTACTATTTTGCTGGTGCCTTTTTTATGCCACATCGTTGACGTTGAGTATACCTCTTCATTAGTTATTTACATGCCTTTCCTATGTAACAATGATTCCAACTATACAATTTTTTGTGTGGCTTATTAGCAAACTTTTATTAAAATGTTTTTCATTTCTACATATATTATTATTAGGATTGCAATTATATGTTAAAATTTAGAATTTTTTACCAACATACACCCCTTTTAACAACTATATCCCAATATACCACACCTTTCAACCATAATTCCCAATATACCATCTTTTCAAAAAAAAAAAAAATTGGAATTAGGAGGCTCCGCCCAATGGATGGGCGGATGTTCTCAAAAATACACAGCTTCCGCCCATTGCATTGGCGGAGCTGTGTGAGCAACGTTTTTTTTTTTAAAAATAATTTTAAAAATATATTAAAATTGCTGTTAAATTAAAAAATAATATATTTGTATAAAATGAATTTGATATATTCAATTTTAAGTCATTTTAATAAAATTATTAAAATATTAAAATTTTAATATACAAAAAAAATTTATTTTAATGTAATTTTAAAAATAAATTAAAATTATTATTAAGTAAGAAATCAATATATTTGTATAAAATGAAATTGAAAAATTCAAATTTAAGTCATTTTAAGTAAATTATAAAAATATTAATATACAAATAAAATTTATTTTAATGTAATTTTAAAAATAAATTAAATTTATTATTAAGTAAGAAATCAATAAATTTGTATAAAAAGAAATTGAAAAATTCAAATTTTAAGTCATTTTAATGAAATTATTAAAATATTAAAATATTATTATACAAATAAAATTTATTTTAATGTAATTTTAAAAATAAATTAAATTATTATTAAGTAAGAAATCAATGTTAAAATATTAATCATAGAAAGGGTCATGTTATTTTATTATTGCAGTGCGGCTCCGCCCCTGCAATGGACGGAGGGTTTTATTCATTTTATTATTTTATTATTTCAGTACGGTTCCGCCAGTGCGATGGGCGGAAGCTTTCGTAATTTTATTATTTATTTACGGCTCAGTCACGTTAATGGGCGGAGGGTTTTATTATTTTATTAATTTAATATTTTTGTTGTGACCTATAAATATCGTTGATGTTGAATGATCCAAGCTACACTTAAATTTTTTTCTTTAGTTGTATCTTAAAAATGTCTTCAACATCCGGGGAGTTTTCAATGTTTCCATATATGAAAAGAGACGCAGAACTTATTTTTTCTCCAGTAAAGCCTCCGATGAAGATCAAATTGTTGAACACGCAGACATTTGAGCATCTGCATAGGCACTTGGAGGGATGGTTAGGGGAAGAAATTGCCCAAGGTGAAAAGATTCGGAAAATAGAGAGGTTAGTTACGGTGCCTGGCTTAAATGGACCCACTCGTTCTTGGAGACTTGTTCACAACGACGCATGTGTTCTTATGATGATGCTTCAACAAAAAGACATTGTGTTGCTGATTGTAATATCCTAGAAATGGTTATGTCCTTGTTTGAACATGTTGATGTTGTTTACGTTTAATGTCGTTGCTAAGTTCTACTATTCGTCTCAGTATTTTAATTTATGTGTTATTTTTTCGAATTGTTATTTATATTAAATGCAGAAGTATTAGTGAAATGAAACATAATAACTCGGTGTCATTATACATACAACTTTGCAGAATGATAACAAAATAAATAACTAATTATTACTAGTTCCTACATTGGGGCATCGCGTTCGGTTGTGACCTGGAAGACGACACAATGTGCATTTTCTCTCCAACTTATCATACGTGTCCATTTCTGTTGTAATACGGGTGCTCACGGGACGACCTTTCTTGTTCCTCCGCATAACTGGATTATGGCAAATTTGATCTCCCTCATAAGTGGGCCAATACTCATCGTATGGTAGAACTGGAAAGCTCGTGCTGTAAACCCCAAATAAGTTCGCAACCTTGTAAACGTCAGACAACAGAAGAAATGCGTCTTGGCGTACCACAGAACATGCAGCGATAACATGTGAACAAGGAACACGGTATGCTTGAAACTTTCCGCAGTCACACCATCCTTCCATTAGGTTGACCTTGTAACGCCCCAATGGCTTCCCCTCACCGTGGTTAATTGTCTCCTTCACACTGAAAGTGTTATTATTATAGTAAAAAATGCTTACTTGATGTGTGGCGGATTTAGACGTCTCTTCTTTCATCACCTTCACGCACCGTTCTGTAAATGTTTGTCCAGAATTCAAAACTGCACTCCACTTTGCACCCCTTTCAGCAAAGAGTGTTCCCATCCTATAGTATGTTGCACTTACTAGCGATGTGATGGGGAGATTACGAGTGCCTTTAAATACGGAATTTAGTGACTCGACAAGGTTTGTTGTCATGTGCCCCCAACGACGACCCTCATCAAACGCCCTCGTCCATTTTTCAACGGGAATTCTATCTATCCACCTCAAAGCATCACCATTAGCCATCCCAACTTTATTACGATAATATTTAAATGTTGGTTGGTTCAGTGCATACCCTACATGTTAAAAAAAATATTGGTTAATATAATGGTAAACTATTAACGAGCATGTAATGTTTGCATAAAAAGTACTTACCCATGTTGATTATTTTTTTCCGGAGGATACGGTCCTTGATATCCTTCATAAAATTTTGCGCAATATGCCTGATACAATACACATGGACAGATGTAGTGTTACTCCAACCATTTTCAGGATTGTTATAAGCGCTTTCGATAGATGCATGTCGGTCAGAAATCAAACACAAGCCAGGTTGAGGAGCGACATGCATTCTCAAGTTTTTTAGAAAGAAACCCCAACCATCCGCCGTCTCACCTTCCACTAAGGCAAAGGCAACTGGGAAAATATTGCTGTTTCCGTCTTGTGCTACAGCCATTAGTAGTGTACCTTTGTACCTTCCATATAACCAGGTACCATCAATCTGTAGTAAAGGCTTGCAATATGCAAAGCCACGTATGCATGGTTGGAAAGCCCAAAATAGTCGGTGGAAGATTTGTTTCCCAGCAATAATAGTCCCGTCATCTGTATATACCGGTAGTGTTTGCATTTCTACTACAGTGCCTGGAACAAACTTCTTAAGGGCCAACAAGTAATTTGGAAGTTCATTGTATGACTTTTCCCAATTACCAAACACTTGTTCGATTGCTTTGTTTCTAGCAATCCATGCCTTCTTGTAAGATGGAGTGTAGTTGAAAAAAGAAACAATTTCGTTAATACATACACTCACCTTGATGGAGGGATCCTTTTCAATAAGAGGCATTAATCGTTTACTCATCAGTCGAGAGCTTAGTTGTCGATGATCCTGATTAAAGATGGTCGTTGAACAATTATGTGGGGGCTCCATGATTCCTATCTCCCATAGGTCGCTCCTTTTCCTATAAGATGCCACTAGACGAAAGTTGCAACCACTTCGCTTACAACAAATTTTATATCTCTTTGTGTTAGAACACGTAACCCTGAAATCAACGACATGTTTCATATGGTACCTGGATATCGCAAAGACACAGTCAGATTTGTTTTTGAACTGGTTCCCAACAGCTATGTCATCCTCCAGCGGAAGACGAGGATTTTTGGGCCATTGAAAGGATGATTCGTCTCCAGCTGTATCCAGAGTTGTCATGTGGGCGGGTGGACAATAGACATTCTCAAGTGGAATATGTTGTTCAGTTTCGTTGATTGCATCCACCTCGTCACGTCCACCGTCTTCAAATAAAGTAGTGAACAAATCATCAGCTTGTGACTCAGTCTCCTCTTCTTCGTCATCTTCGACAACGACTTCCTCGGGAATTATGGACACGGGCTCAGCATCATTGGGATTGGCCACTTGTGAGATTTGAGATTGTTGAGAAGTTTGAAATTTTATGTATAAATCTATCGCATGTAACCCAGATAATTCATGGTTGTAAAACATCATTTCCACATCATCATCATCTCGGATTTTCAGTGGAACATATTTCACCTGGTTAACACCGAAATTAACAGCATTTCGATATATAATTTGTGAGACAACTCCAGATTGCATCCTTGTTTGTATCCTCTCCCTCAAATATTCAAATTTCGCATTTCTACTTAATTTGAACCGGCATATATCGGTATTTTCGAATATAATGCCCATTTCATCGGAGATAAGGATGTCTCCATTGTAATGAGCATCTACTATGTATTGAGGTATTTGAGACATGTTGATTTCGTACTGAATAAAATCTGAATTGTAGGAGAAATTTGGTTTTGTGATGGGTTGGATTGATGAAAAAAAGTAGGAGGTAGAGGTGTATTTAAATGAAATAGATTTTGTGTTTAGTAGATATGGTATAATAAATAAACGCAGGTAGAATTTAATTTTTGTTGTAATAAATCATCCGCCCAATGCAGAAGCGGTGTCATTTAATTTTTAAAGGCTTCCGCCCATTGAGTAGGCGGATGCATTGAAGTACATGCAGGCTCCGCCCATTGCTTCTGCGCCCTAGGCAGGTATAAATGCACGCTTCCGCCCATCCAAAGTGCGGATGGCAGACAAAAAGAGACATTTCCGCCTATTGCATGTGCGGTGTGTCAGAAAATTAGAAGGCTTCCGCCCATTGAGTAGGCGGACCCTGCAAAACTGTGCATGCAGCCTGGGTCTACGTACGCAGCATGCATGCAGAGTAAATACCCAACCAATTTTTTGTTTTCCATTAAATGTTTTGAATATTTTGAATAAAAACCCTACATTATTTCTCTATAAATACTACTCATTTTTTCAAAATTTACATCACACTCAATCTTTATCTATTATTTCTCATCATAATTTTACACTACATCTCAATTTACTATAATGTCTCTGTTAACCTATGGAGAGGAGCACCGAGGAACATTGTCAAACATCCTCCAATATGTAAGTCTTGAATATATTTACGTATAAATTTTTTAAAATTTTAAGCATATACTTCTAACATTAACCATATTCTAATATTAACTATTTTTTTTAGAATGAGAAAAAATTTAGGCCTCGTACACACTCATATGTGCGCGTAGACGAAATGATCCGTCCATATTTGATGCAAGCGGGCTTTGGGCACGTACTCAACATAACGTCATATGGGGTGGATAGGAAATTTATTCTTGCTTTATGTGAAAGATGGCGTCCAGAGACACACACATTCCATCTTCCTACCGGTGAATCCACAGTCACCCTTGAAGATGTCAACATGTTGATGGGTTTACGTGTAAACGGTTTGGCAGTGAATGGGAGAACAAATGTTGACTACTCATTAACTCAAGAACTCTTGGGTGAAGAATTGCCCGAAAGAGCTAGAAAGGGCCAATTCGTCAAAATTACTTGGCTCTGGGAAATATATGATGCATTTGAATTGAACCAAGATTCCCCCCTAGAACAAATTCATAAAAAAACTAGAATTTATATTTTATTGTTATTCGCTTGTTTATTATTTCCTGACACAAATGGTAACACAATACATCTAATGTATTTACCATTGCTAGCTGACTTTAATAAAATAGGTAGATACAGTTGGGGATCAGCAGTTTTATCGCATCTATACAGAAACCTCTGTAGATGCGCCAAAAAAGATGTTCATAATTTTGCTGGTTGTTCAACACTAATACAAGCTTGGGGCTGGTCCAGGATGCCGAATCTAGCGCCTAGGAATCGTAATCCTTTTCATTTTCCGTACGCAACCAAGTAAGTCGTTACTACTCCTTTGTCTTAAACTAATATATTATGTGAACAATATTTAACTATTACATTTTTTTAGATGGTCTGCCTATGGGATGGATTACGAAAAGACTCCTCATCATTGTGCACCTGGCTATCGGACTTTCATCGATCATTTTGAAGAATCTGATGTAATATTCTTAACCATATTTTAAGTATTACATATTTTATATGGTTCGTTAAACTAATAACTGATTTTTTTAACAGTTTACATGGAGGCCCTATCTGGGACTTGATGATACCGATCCGACCGATAGTCACGTGTGGAGTGCAAAAACATTTATCATATATTTTACTACTGTTGAAATGCACCATTCTGATCGGGTAAAACTTCAATTTGGCATTAAGCAAGGCATACCGGATGCTCCACAGTGCATGGAGGAGTATCACAAAAGTGTGGTGAACGATCAATGGGCATATAGCAATTGGAAAGATTGTTACAAGCAGGAGCGTCGTCAATGGCATAACCGCGAAAATAAAGTCTTACAAGGAGATGTCATGTCAGAAGAATGTAAGCCAAGTAAGGAATACATGCAATGGTATAAGTCTGTTACAAATTTGTATCTGTCACCAAACAACTTTTTGTATGACCCTCGTAATTTCCCAACATCTTCAAACGTCCAACACACCCAACCATCATCAAGCACTTACACCCAACACAACCAAGAACCTCTCTTCCCAACACAACCATCTTTTACGCAACAACCATTCTTCCCAACACAACCACCATTTACCCCAAGCCAACAATACCATCAACAAAACCCTTCTTCTAACCCAACCCAATGGGGCACCCAACAACAAAACCCTTCATCTAACACCACCCATTGGGGCACCCACCAACAATATCCTTCATCTAACCCCACCCAATGGGGCACCCACCAACAATATCCAACCTCTAACCCCACCCAATGGGGCACCCAACAACAATATCCTTCCTCTAACCCCACCCAATGGGGCACCCAACAAACCCCACAAAATCCCAACTATCAAACACCCCAACAACAAATGCCTATTCCCCGACCACAACAATTTACCTCCCAAGATTGTTACCAACCCTCAATGAATAGCCCAATGTCTTCTAATCCCATACCAAATTGGAATTGGGAGGGAACCAGATTAAGTTATGGCAGTGCAGCCGAGACAGACTTTACCAATGAGGACATGATTGAGGAATTTTTAATGGGCGGCTGTGACGCGGGACCTTCAACTTCAACTCAACCACAAAATGAAGAAGGAAATCGCAGAACAGGCCAACGTACTAGACGAGCACCTGCTTGTGGAACTCACCAACGATTGACACGACCCGGTCAAAATCGACAGTAGATGTGATGGGGAGATTATATATGTTAAAATGCAAAAAATTAATTTATGTCCTTTAGTTAAATTATTGTTTATTTATAGTATATTTTGTTTAATTAAAGTGTATTTTATTTAATTTATAATGTATATTATTTAATTATATTAATTTAATTTATAATGTATATTATTTAATTATATGAATTAAATTTATAATGTATATTAATTAATTATATTAATTTAATTTATAATGTATATTATTTAATTATATTAATTTAATTTAAAATGTATATTATTTAATTATATGAATTTAATTTAAAATGTATATTATTTAATTATATGAATTAAATTTATAATGTATATTATTTAATTATATTAATTTAATTTAAAATGTATATTAATTAATTATATTAATTTAATTTATAATGTATATTATTTAATTATATGAATTTTATTTATAATATATATTATTTAATTATATGAATTTAATTTATGATGTATATTATTTAATTATATGAATTAAATTTATGATGTATATTCTTTAATTATATTAATTTAATTTAAAATGTATATTATTTAATTATATGAATTTAATTTATAATGTATATTATTTAAAATGTATATTATTTAATTATATGAATTTAATTTATGATGTATATTATTTAATTATATGAATTAAATTTATGATGTATATTATTTAATTATATGAATTAAATTTATAATGTATATTATTTAATTATATTAATTTAATTTATAATGTATATTATTTAATTATATGAATTTAATTTAAATGTATATTATTTAATTATAATGTCATATGAATTTAATTTACAGAATTAAAAAAAAAAATGTTTTGGACACATCCGCCCATCTAATGGGCGGAGCCTCTCTTTTTTTATAAGCATCCGTCCAATGCATGTGCGGTGCCCTAGGAAAATACACTCTTCCGCCCATTGCATTGGCGGATCAGTTGTGGCAAAAACGTGTTTTGTTTGAAAAGAGAGTATATTGGGAAATATGAAAGTGTGAGAGGGTATATTGGGATTTAAATGCTAAAAAGAGGGTATGTTGATAAAAAATTCTAAAATTTACAAATGAAGTTATTCCCGCGAATATACGGTTTTCTACTAGTTACAATCTCAACAAATATGTTTGGTCGGTTATTTAATAGCTCAGCAGAAACATCAAATACACTCACATATTCAATTCTTTAACAATCCACTTATTAATCTTTAAAGGATAAACTTAAGCTACTAAATTATTTGACAAAAAAAATATTAATTTTGAAATATTATCAATGTTATTATTTTTATTATCATAAAAATATGTTAATAGTTTTTATACAAACAAAAATAGCTACAATCATCCGTGACATTGAAAATAATTATGATTGAAATGAAATTTTCATTATAGTTAATTGATGGTATAAAAATATAAAAAATATATCACTTAAATTTATGATAATTAGGTCTCAGATTTATAATTTAAAATCAGTCTTTATTGTTGGAAATCTATCAAATATCTATGATGAATTTCTACTAATCTTGATGAACAAGATTGATATCACTACACAATGACAATGAATTATGAGAAAAGAAAAGAAAGAAGACAATCATTTTCTGCAGAGTTTCTCTCTGCCCACAAACTGCAAAAAACTTAATTAATCACTTGCAACTGCAAATTCTGTGATTACAATGAATTGATTTAATTACAAACTTAGGGGTTACTCCCTATTTATAGATTTTGGTTAGCTCAAAGCTCAAAACTATAAAAGCCCAAAATATCTATTTTGGTACTAAATCAAATCTATCTATTTTAGATATAAATCAAATCTATTTAAATCTAAAACAAATCTAATTTGTGTGTTCTTCGACACACCATAGTTTTGACACTATAAATTACAATTTAACACACCACCTAATTCATTGTGTATAAACTATCTATATTCATCACGACTCTTAGTCTTTTGAATACTTCGACCTGCACTCCCTTTGTCATGATGTCTACAATCTGATTCTCAGTTCTGCAATGTTCCAAATTCATCTTCTCATCTGCTACCTGCTCTCGAAGATAATAGAACCTCATTTCGATGTGCTTGCTTCGACCATGTGCTATCGGGTTCTTCGCTAGATTGATAGCTAACATGTTGTCGATCTTCATGGTAATTGCTCCATGATCTTTCCCTGTTATCTCTTCTACCAAGTTCACCATCCAAGTTGCTTGACATGCACAAAGAGAAGCAGTTGTGCATTCTGCTTCGCATGATGGTAATGCCACTACTGATTTATTTCTTGAACTTCAAGCAACTGGTGTACCTCCTAACATAAACACATATCCTGCTGTTGATTTTCGATCTTCAGCATCACTACACCAACTTGAATCAGTGTATCCCACTAACTTGCATTCTTTTCCTTTATCAACTGCAGGAAACAAAATGTCGTAATCAAGAGTTCATTTGAGATACCTTAGTATCCTCTTCACCGCTGCTAGATGTGATACATTTGGCTTCTGCATGAATATACTTACCATACCTACACTATATGCTAAGTCAGGCCTTGTATGACAAAGATATCTCAATGATCCAATAAGTCTTTTGTATTGGGTTGGCTCGACATCATCTTTATCTGCATCTTTCGATAGTTACAGTCTTGGTTCTGCATGTGTCAAAGTTGAGTTGCATTCTTCCATCTCAAACCTCTTGAGAATTTCTCATGCATATCTTCTTTGATGCATCATCAAACCTCTACTGCTCTTGTAGAATTTGACGCCAAGGAAATATGAAATCTCACCCAAATCAGACATTTCGAATTCCTTGCTGAGATCAGCTTTGAAGTCTTCGGTCTCACTTTTGCAGCTACCTGTTATCAACAAATCATCGACATAGACACATAGTATAAGCAATTCACTATTGCTTCTTATTACATATACTCCATGTTCAGTTGTGCACTTCACAAATTCCTTCTCCCTTATGAAACTATCAATTTTTTTATTCCAAGCTCTTGGAGCTTGTTTCAAACCATATAGGGCTTTATGCAGTCTGTACACCTTTCTCTCTTCGTCATGTTTCAAAAACCCAAATGGTTGTTTAACATAAACTTCTTCATCTAAGGGTACATTCAGGAATGCACACTTCACGTCCATCTGACATATGTGTCGTCTGTTTATTTATGCTAGACTAACAACCAACTTGATTATTTCGATCCTAGCAACAGGTGCAAAAACTTCATCGAAGTCTATTCCTTATTTCTGTAGAAATCCTTTCGCCACAAACCTTGCTTTGTGTCGAGTTACTTCCCATTTGGAATTCATTTTCACTTTGTATACCCACTTGACATTAATTGCCTTCTTGCCTTGAGGCAATTCGACAAGTGACCAAGTGTTATTATCTTCGATAGACTTCACTTCTTTGTTCATTGCTTTCACCCACTTCGAATCCTTCAATGCTTCAGTTGTATTAACAGGTTTGACATCTGCATAGAAAGCATAACGTACCAACTCACCTTCATTATCTATCACATCATATGATGTAATCACACAATCTTGAAATCTTGTAGGCACACGTCTTGTTCTTTGAGGTCTGCTTGTACTTGATTGATCTATAATTGTTGGTTCCTCTTGTCGAACTTCTCTTCCGACTTGAGTTTCTGGTTCTTCAAGTAGGTTTCCCACTGAATCTTTCTTGACATTTTCAGTCCAATCTCATTCTTTAAGCACATTTATGATCACATCCCTGCTGATCACAATCTTCTTATTGGTCGAACAAATTATAACCTCCTGTCGAGTGATATCCAACTAGAATCATTTGACTCGACTTGTTATCAAGTTTTCTTCTCAACTGATCCGGCACATGTCTATGTGCAATAGATCTAAATAACTTTAGATGACTCAAGCTAGGCTTTACACCAGACCACCATTCTTCTGGAGTAATTCCTTCTAGTTTCTTCGTAGGACATTTGTTCAAAATGTATGTTGCAATCGAAACAGTTTCACCCCAAAACTCTTTAGGTAAATTCTTGCCTTTCAACATATTTTTTACCATATTCATGATGGTTCGACTCTTCCTTTCTGCATTTCCATTATGATGTGGAGTATAGAGTGGCACCACCTCATGCATAATCCCTTCCTTTTCATATAACCTGTCGAAATCTTTCGACGCATACTCTCCACCACCATCAGTTCTCAAAACTTTGAATTTTCGACCACTTTGTCTTTCAACCATAGACTTAAACTTGGCAAATACCTCGATCACTTCACTTTCCTTCTTGATCAGGTAAGTCCACAACTTTCGACTGAAATCATCTATGAATGTAACAAAGTATTTGTTACCTCCCACCGAATCCACCTGGGTTGGTCCATATACATCAGAGTATATGACTTCAAGAATAGCCTTTGACATGCTTCCTGCATCCCCGCTGAAGCTATTCTTGTGCTGCTTCGCCTGTACACATTCTTCACATACCTCGTTTTGAATATCGATTTCTGGAAATCCTGAAACCATATTTCTTCTCTTCAAATCTCTGATGTCTTTGAAGTTGATATGGCCTAGTCTATAATGCCATGTCCATTCATCTCTGCTAGCTGCAGTCAAAAGGCACTTGTGCTCCATCACATTTAGTTCGATTTTGAAGGTTCTATTTTGATACATAGGAGCCTTCAAGATTAATCTTTCATTTGCGTCAGCGACTATCATCATCTTATCTTCGATCGACACTTTATAATTCTTTTCGAACAACTGCCCTATATTGAATAAATTGCTCTTCATGCCTGGTATGTACAACACATTGGAAATTACTGACCTCTTGCCATCTTTTCTCATAATCATAACATCACCAATACCTTCAGCTGCTAGGGTATTGTCATTTATGAATTTTACCATATTTTTCATTGAGGGCTTTATGTTGACAAACCAGTCTTTCCTTCCAGACATATGTGATGAGCATCCTGAATCCAAGTACCATTGGTCCTTGAATCTATCTTCATCTCTTGTTGTGACCATCAGCGTCATCTCTTCTTCTTCATGTTTTGCAAACTTTGCATCACTTTCTTGATTCTTTCGCTTTTCTGGACAATCACTCGAATAATGACCATACTTCTGACAATTGTAGCATTGAATGTGACTCTTGTCAGGTTTTTGATCACCACCCCCTTCCTCTATTTGTAACACCACCTCTTTGGTTTCCTTGGTATGATCTTCTTTGATTTGACACATTTCCTTCGCTTTGTTTTCCTTTACCAGTTGATTTGTTGTAGCCGCCTCTACCTCTGTTGAACCATTTTCCTTTGCCTTTGGTTTATTTTGTTGAATGTGCCTGTAAAGCCACATCACTCTTTGACTTGCCTGCAACTCTTTCATTCATTCTTTGTTCATGAGATTCAAGCGTCCCTTGAAGCTCTTCTTTGTCAATTTCGACAATATTTCCCCTCTTCTATAGCCACCACCACGTAGTCGAACTTAGGATCCAAAAATCTTAAGATCTTCGAAACAACATCTCTTGTTGTTAATGTTTCTCCACATGCCTTGATTTGATTCACTAGTTTTGCAACTCTAGTGAAGAAATTAGATATGCTTTCATTATCTTCCATATGAAGCAATTCATACATTCTCTTGTGAGTTTGTAACCTCACTTCTTTCACCTTTTCTGCATCACCAAAAGACTTCTCAAGTACATCCCAAACTTCTTTTGCAGATTCTAAATCACTCACTTTTTCAAAATTGTCTAGACTCGCACATTGATGAATTATAAAGAGTGCTTTATAACTCAGCTTCTCAATTTCTGTGTGTTTTTTCTTATCTTCTTCTGAAGCATTTTCTCCAAGCGCTTCGATTCCATCTTTTACAAGATCCCAAAGACCTTGACACCTCAACAAAATTTTCATCTGTTTGCACCAATTCTCATAGTTATCTACTTTCAGTATTGATAGAGTTGCTGGATAATTTGCACTCTCATCATTCGCCATCGTGAATTTTTTTTCTTCCTCAATCGTTCTTGATCGATACTTCCTTTGAATCGAAACCGAGCTCTTGATACCAGATGTTGGAAATCCACCAAATATCTATGATGAATTTCTACTAATCTTGATGAACAAGATTGATATCACTACACAATGACAATGAATTATGAGAAAAGAAAAGAAAGAAGACAATTATTTTCTGCAGAGTTTCTCTCTGCCCATAAACTGTGGAAAACTTAATTAATCACTTGCAACTGCAAATTTTGTGATTACAATGAATTGACTTAATTACAAACTTAGGGGTTACTCCTTATTTATATATTTTGGTTAGCTCAAAGCCCAAAACTATATAAGCCCAAAACATCTATTTTGGTACTAAATCAAATCTATCTATTTTAGATTTAAATCAAATCTATTTAAATCTAAAACAAATCTAATCTGTGTGTTTTTCGACACATCATAGTTTTGACACTATGAATTACTACAATTTAACACTTATTACTGATTTATTTATTTAATACAAAATATACTACACATATTTTAGTAAATTAAAACAATATTAATTTTATTTAAAAATATTATATATATATATATATATATATATATATATATATATATATATATATATATATATATATATATATATATATATATATATATATATATATATATATATATATATATATATATATATATATATATATATATATATATATATATATATATATATATATATATATATATATACACTACAAGAAAAAACCTCCCTTGCGACGTATTTTTGTGATGTGATTATCACGTGACAAAAGATTGTCTGTTGCGACGTGATAATCACATCACTACATTTTTTAATGTTAAATATAATATTTGTTAACTTATCACGTGGGAGTTTATATTTTTTATTTATTAAAAAAATAGTTGTGGCGTGTTTATCACGTCGCAACTTTTAAATTTTAAAATAAATAAATAAAAAAGGTTTGGCGCTCTAAAGGAGGAAAGTTTGAAGATTTTATAAAATTGGTTGCGGCGTGAAAATCCAGTTGCAAATATTTAAGAAGGAAAATGTCTGACCTTGAACTGATGAGGTGCATATTGATTAATAATGGTTTCTGACCGTTGGGTGCTACGACGTGATTATCACGTGGAAAAGTTGCGACATGATAATTACGTCACTGATAAGCTAATAATTTATTTGACCGTTGTGAGTTGCGACGTGAATATCACGTGGAAAATTTGTGATGTGATATTCACGTCGCTGATGTTTTTATATACTTTACGCAATTCATTCTCCACAGACATCCATCTCATAATATTTTCATTCTTTCTTCTTCCCTTGCCAACAGTTCTCCGTTCTTCTCCCACTCCCCACTAATCTTTCAATTATAATTCCAATTTTTAATTTGTTACCGCTACAAAAAATACTCTTATTTGCAACGTGAAATTCACGTCACAACTCCTAATTTGTGACTTGAGTGATCACGTGACTGGGAAGCGGGTGACAATTTATTTGCGACGTGATTTTCATGTCATAAAATTGTGACGTGAAAATCAAGTCGCAACATATTTTTATAGACATTCTGACTTTGCAGTGACAGCAGGCGCAACAGAAGGGAGGCAGAAAAAGCACTTTATTTGCCACGTGATTTTCACGTCACAAATTAGTGACGTGAAAATCATGTCGCAAATTAATAATCATTAACACTTTCTCTTTGTTCAGCTTTTGTTTTTTTATATATAAAAATATGTTGCGACGTGATTTTCACGTCACTAATTTGTGACGTGAAAATCACGTCACTAATCTTTTTATTTTTATTTTTTAAAATTTATTTACTGAAATTTATTTTTCTTTTATAATTAATTAAATTAATAAAATTAATTAATAAGTTTAATATATAATAAAATAAATTAATAAATTCAGTATATAATAAATTCAATATATAATAAACTAAATTAATAAAATTAATATATAATAAATTTAATATATTAAATTTAATATAATAAAATTAATAAACTAAAATTATAAATTTAAGAATTCTTAATTTAATATTAAAAAAATTGAATTACACAAATTCAAATTTGAAAGCAAAATAAAAAAATTTAATTCTACGGGTCATCTTCGTTTTCGTCATCCTCCGACTCTTGACCACGAACGTTTTGATTTTCACCAAACCCTTGCATAAATTGTCTCATTTGCTATTCCATATCAGCTTTCCTCTTTGCCATGACCTCCATTTGTCGTTGTTGCTCTTGCCTCATTGCCTCTATTTGGGCTTTCATTGTCGCCTCACGTTGTGCTGACTCGCGTCTCGCCTCATTTAACGCCAATTGTCTTACTGTTTCAAGTTGTTTTGGTGTCAAATTTGGTCGACGTGACCCTTCTTCCCCATCTCCAACTCTTTAAAATAGAGTTCTATCCCCACTTCTCAAGGTGCCCGCCAAATTTCCACCACTAAAAAAACAACTATTAGGGCCTTTTCCATCAATAACTTAATCCCAAATATAAAAATCTACATTTGGATGAAACGGCTCTCCCTCTTCCGGAGTATATTGAGGATTATGAATCAGAAAATTTGTGAGCAATGTCTGATAATCCTCCTACACATTCAATAAAAAATTAAGTTAAATATATATTAAATTAAATTAAATTAAATTATATTAAATTATATTAAAAAAGTTGCCACGTGATTTTCACGCCACGACTTCTCAATTGCCACATGATTTTCACGTCGCGACTTCTCAGTTGCCACGTGAAATTTACGACACAAAATTGTCATTAAATAAAAAAAAATACACAAATTAGTTTAAATTACTTACGAAAGCTTTTAGAGTACTTTCATCAACAAAACCCTCGATTTTCTTTGTCCGGGTCTTTTTAACCAACTCAATCATCAACGGAGGTCTCCCCAAAGTCTTGGTCTAAATAATAAAATTAACTTTAATTAATAAAATATATTATGAATCAAAATATAACTTAAAAAGTGGTAATATTTACCATCCGTTGAACATGCTCTGTGGTATTTATACTTCCAACTGCATTAACGTAATCCCCCTTTTCAGATGCCCTCATCTTCTTAAAATATTCAGATTTAGCCTGAAAGTCGGGTGGCTCCCAATATTTAAGAAGTTCCTCAAAAACCCCATTGTCTATCCAATTGGGACGGATATCTTGAAATTCTCAACGCTCTCTAACACGCTGCATTATGTCAGAAAGTCGTCTTGAGGTTCTGCCATAATAATTTTTTTTAATCAGATTCTCGTTCAATGGGTCCCATACACATTTTTCTTGCAATATTGTATGACATTAAAATAAATAGTTAGATAATCATAATAAAAAAGTCATATAAATGACAGTAAATAAAAAATTAATTAATTATACCTTAAATTTGTTAAACCAAGCTTCTTTATTTTTGACGTCTTTGAAGGTCTTCGAAAATTGTTTATACATCTGTTGAATTATATAATTTATAACCTTGGCAACAATCCGACTCCACGAGAAACTAAACAACAATAATTTGAATTAGCACTATCAAATATAAATTTATACTAAAATTGAAACTATATTCTTAAATAAAAATTTATAAATAAGAAACTTATGAGTTTCCTTTGTGCCAAATCCAAAATCTCCCGTCAATGACATGAATCTCACTCAGATAGTCATTCCCTCAAAGACCATTTCCATCCAACACATCATTATCCTCATCTACATCATCATCATCATCCAGCTGCGCATGATCATCCTTACATACAGGTACATGTGTGGGATGTGGGGTGCGGGATCCTCCAGTCTGTGTGGGATGTGGGGTGTTGGATCCTCCAGTCTGTTGGAAGGATGTGGGGTGCTGAATCCTCTAGTCTGCTGGAATGATAAGGGCATCTGTGTGGGACATGTGGTACTAAATCCTCCAGTCTACTGGAAGGATGAGGGCATCTGTGTGGGATGTGGAAAATTGAATCCTTCAATATGCTGGAAGGATAAGGGCATCTGGGTCCGAGGGAAAAGAAAACCAGGTGGCTTAACAAAAGATGGTACCCCATACAGGCTAATAAAAGACGAACTTCTAGAGGAGAGTAATGGCACAAAAGGTTGAGTATTGGTCTTGGACATAGGATCGACCTGACTCTGCAGGGGAGGGCACGTGGTCGACTGAGGTGCCTCACATGTTACTAACCTCGGGCATTGGGACTTCTTACCACTATCCTTACTCTTATCAATTCGAAGTGGCATTTTACCTATTTATATAGAATACAAAGTTAATATATATATATATATATATATATATATTTATTCATCAACAAAAATGATAAATTTGAAAAATACATTCTCATCAATACATATTCATTAACACATTCAATAGATGATTCATTGTTCTCATCAATATATTTTCATTAACATATTCAATAAATAGTTCATTATTCTAAATCTTCATGCTCGTCATCCATATCATTCTCATCATCTGATGTGATATTGTCCTCGAATCCAAACTCTTCATCATGCTCTTCATCCATATTATTATCAACCAACAATATATATGCATCAACTTGATGTCTCTCAACCATTGTATCAGACAAACTTATAATTTATTCATCTACAATCACATCATTAATTTGCTAAACTTCATCAACTTGGTAAGCAACATATTCCACTAGATCGCCAATTTCAATATGACTCAGCGGTTTTGTTTTTATTACAACACACCATCCTTGTTTACGTGGTACAAATGAAGGATAAGGAACATACCATCCTTGTTTCCATTCGGTTGAGGTTTCAACTCCAACTCTTTCTGGTTACACCAATTTTTCATGTCATGTCTAGCCTTCTCATTATCTTTTGTTTTGTCTTTAACATCCATCATTGTGTTAAATACATTATCAAAAAAAAATCTTCTCAATATGCATAACATCAAGATTATGGCGCAACAAATTATCTTTCTAATACGGGAGGTCCTAAAATATACTTCTTTTTGTTCAATTGCGTGTGACTCCATATCCTTCAATTCTACATGCTTTGCCAGTATCTATAAATTTTGGTAGTTCACAAACTTGGTTCCATATATCACCTGGTGACAATCGAGGCGGAGGCAGATCTGTTACCCGTCCGTCTTTTTAAAAATTTGTCTTGTTTCTTCTATAGTAATGATTTGTTGGTAGGAATCTGCGGTGACAGACAAACCATGAGCTTTTCCCCCCTTTATCCAACGTAAACGCTTTAGTGTATTCCATACAATGAGGACAACCCATTTTGCCATGCATACCCCAACCAGACAACATGCCATATGCTGGAAAGTCATTAATGGTCCACATCAAGGTAGCTCGCAAAGTAAAGTTTTGTTTACGGGATATATCATAAGTCCATTCTCCAATCCACAACCTCTTTAAATCATCAATTAAAGGTTATAAGTACACATCAATTTCGGCTTTTGGACTGGACGGCCCTGGAATGACGCACGTCAAAAATATGTATGGTTTTGTCACGCACATCTCAGGAGGGAGGTTGTAAGGGGTTACAACAACTGACCAACAAGAATATGCACTTCCCGACGCTTGCACATATGGGGCAAAACCATCATAGCATAATCTAAGCCTGACATTTCTAGGTTCTGCGGAAAAATCAGGATGTGTCCGATCAAAGTGCTTCCATGCCTCACCATCGGATGGATGTCGCATAGTGCTTGAACTTATTTGGTTTGTATGATGCCATTTCATTTGACTTGCATTGGGCATTGAAACAAACATTCTTTTTAACCTTGATATTATCAGAAGATAAAACATGGACTTTACTGCTACACGCTTTTGCTTGCTGTTAATGGCTCTACTACGAACTTGATATCTTGGACTCTTATAAAACTTGCATTCCTCCAACAATCCATCTTGAGTACCAAACTCATTGTCATAAAACAACATGCAACCATTAATGCAACAATAAATCTTTCTTACTTTTAAACCCAACTTCGACACCCACTTCTTTGCATCATAAAAACTTGTAGGTAAGTTGTCTTTTATTGCGGTGGAGTCCAACATCATTTTTGTGAAATGTTCCAAACACTAATCAGGAACATTCCAATTTGACTTGGCGACCAATAATCTCACACACATTGATAACTTTGAGTCTAACGACCCATCAAACAAAGGCGTATTCATCTCATTCAACAACTGATAAAATCTCTACGCTTCCTCATTTGGTAACTCTTCCCCGTCTAAATCTTCATGTTGATCATATGTCACGTTCACACCAAAAGCATCCTCAACCATCTCACTGATCAGATTAAAGTTTTCCTCATATTCCATGGACGGTCGACTACTTGAAGCATGTGTGTCGCTAGTCTCTGGTATGTTACTCAGCAGTTCTTCACCATTATACGTCCAAACCCAATCATTTTTAATGAAACCCCTTCTATGTAAATGACGTGCTACTTCCTTCGGGTCACTAATTATTGGTCTACATTCATATTTAAGACAGGGACACCTAAATCCTCCTTCACTTCGACAATATTCCTGAGCAAACACCCATGTGATAAAGTCATTAACTCCTTCTATAAAATGGGGTTTAAGTGCACGTCTTCCTGAATACAATCTATCGCACATCCAACTACGACCATACCGATAATATTCCATACTGCACATTTATACAATCATTATCTTCTTATTAACTATAAATAAACATTTAACTATAGTAACTATATATATATATATATTAGTTAAACATTTAGTTTATATATATTTAGTTTATATATATTTAAAATGTTATATATAAATAACATATATTCTATAATTTTAAATGTTATGTTTAAAAAATACCATTTCACACAATTTTGTTTTTAATTTTTATAACTATATTTATTTTATAACCATATAATGTTATAATTTTTATAATCAAATATTCTATCTTTTATAATTATATTTTATAATCATAATCATATATTATAATTTTTATTACTAAATTTTATAATTTTTATCATATATTTTTCTTCTAATATATATATATATATATATATATATATATATATATATATATATATATATATATATATATATATATATATATATATATATATATATATATATATATATATATATATATATATATATATATATATATATATATATATATATATATATATATATATATATATATATATATATATATATATATATATATATATATATATATATATATATATATATATATATATATATATATATATATATATATATATATATATATATATATATATATATATATATATATATATATATATATATATGTATTAGTTATTTATAAAAAACATTGATTATTATATGTTTATTAAATGTTTAGTTAAAATAAAAACAAATTTTTTATGCTTAATATATTTATAACTAAAATATTATGTGAGAATATATTATATATTAAGAATATATAATTTGTTGATATATTAAAATTACTTAAACTCAATGCTTGTTTTAGTCTGATTTCTCAAGAAGTTAAAGCGATTTGTCGATAGTTAAAAGATTTGAGAATGTCAAATGGATAATTTTTAAATTTAGCAAGGTGTGTCGATGCTAACACTAGGAAGTTGCATGATATGAAAAGTCATGATTGTCACGTTTTTATGGAACAATTGCTACCAATTGCGTTTGGTTTACTACCTAAACATGTGCTTAATCCACTAACTGAAATTAGTCAATTTTTTAGAGATATTTGTGTGTTAGCTTTAAGAGTGGATGACGTCATTAAGTTGGACCGAAATATTTCACTCATTCTCTGTAAGTTGGAACAAGTATTTTTGCCTGATTTTTTTTACTCCATGGAACATCTACCTGTGCATCTTGCATATGAAGCTTATCTTGGTGGACCTGTTCAATATAGGTGGATGTATCCATTTGAAAGGTTCATGGGTGATTCAAAGTTACCAGTGAAAAATAAAGCTAGAGTTGAAGGATCAATATGTGCACATTACTTGCATCGGGAAACATCACATTTTTGCAGTCACTATTTCAATCACTTGATGTTAACTCCTAAAATCATACGGAATCCTGTAAATGTCAATGAGAGAAGTCAATTCACTTTATCAGTCTTTGGGCTTCCAGATCGTCCCTCAAGAAAGAAGGGTCTGCATTGGTTGACCCAAAAAGAAATGCAATCCACACATGTCCATGTCTTGATCAAATGCGTTGAAGTTAAACCATATCTTGAGTAAGTATACCTCAATTGTTTAATTTTCTTTGCAGTGTTAATATAAAACTTATTACTTTGAAACTTATAGTGTGTTTCTTTTTAGGGAATTTAACATCGTCTATTTTCACAGTGTCGGTGTACAATTAACATCTGGTATCATTCATGCTCAATTCCCAGCATGGTTCAAGGAGAGATTGTCTAGCATTGTTGCACTGACTCCAAAAAATACTCCATTTGAGAAACTTGTCTGAAGGCCCTGTTCAAAGCGCAAATGAATGACACACATACTTCGTGAATGGATATAAATTTCACACTAAGACATGGACTGAAGGGAAAAAACCATAAACAGTGGTGTATTTGTAAAATGAGTTACAAATGACGGTGAAGATGACTTTTGTGGATTTGTTAAACATATCTACGAGTTGGTATACAATTACTTGGACTCGGAAAATAAAGTTGTCTTGTTTTATTGTGAATGGTATGATTCAACTAGAGGCACAAAAATAGATAAGTCATATGGTACTGTTGAGATTCAAATGGATCGGAGGTACAAAGAGTATGACCCTTTCATAATGTCACATATTGTTAGACAAGTTTATTATGTTCTTTATCCTTCATTTGTACCACATAAATGAGGAAGATGTGTTGTAATAAAAATAAAACTGTTGGATCATATTGAAATTGACAATCTAGTGGAAGATGCTGCTTACCAAGTTGATGAAGTTGAGAAAATTAATGATGTGATTCTAGATGAAAAATTATAAGTCTGTCTGATACAATAGTTGAGGGACATCAAGTTGATGCGTCTATATTGTTGGTTGATAATAATCCGTCTATATTAATTAATTATAAAAGAAAAACAAATTTTAGCAATTAAATTTTAAAAAAGAAAAAGAAAAATATTAGTGACGTGATTTCCATGTCACAAAGTTGTGAGATTTGTGACATGAAAATCACGTGACAAATAAAGTGTTTTTCTGACTCACACTCCTGCGCCCGCTTCTTCTGCAGTTCCGGAATTTCTATGCAAGCATATTGCGACGTGATTTTCATGTCACAACTTTGTGACATGAAAATCACTTCGCAAAAAATTTGTCACCCATTCCCCAGTCACGTGATTGTTCACGTCGTAAATTAGTTGTTGTGACGTGATTTTTCATATTATGACGTGATTTTCACGTCGCAAGTGAGAGTTTTTTTTGTAGTGATATATATTAAATATATTCATTTATAAATATCAAAATTTATTTATATTAATACCTAAATATAAAAAAATGTTGTTGACAGGATCAAATCTTAATCAAATTACACTCATTTAACTTAACTAATATATATAAATTAAAAATAATTTACTTTAAAAGTTAATTCAACTATATCAACATTGCAAAAAGTTTTTACATAATTCAATTATAATTATTAAATTAATAAAATAATATAAATTTTATCGTAAAAAGTCTACAATTATACATATAATCGATGATAATTGATAATTAATTGTGACATGTTCACAATATTAATTTTTATTAATATTGTCTACAAATTGAATTTTTTTATTTTTACTGTTATTATTTTTAAACCTAAGAGATCAATAAAAAAAAGAGTCAAAGAAATAAGAATACAAGGGAATCAAACCAAAACCTCTTAATTAAAAAGTCTTAAGTCTTATGATACCTAATTTGTCAAAAAAAAATGGCAATATAATCCACAAAAGAAAATCAAATAAAACATTTAAGTAAATAATCTAAGTTAACTAAAAAATTCACACATACATTTCCTTCTCTAAAAATATGATAATTATGAAGTTAATGAAATAAGTAAAAGCTAAACAATTAAGCTATTTAATTTTAATTTTTGAAAGAACTAAACTATCTAATTTTAATTCTTGAAAAAACTAACTGAGATTTGAGAAGGGTTTCACCGCTATAATATAATTATTTTTATGAAGATGCAAGTTTTTCTGGTGCCTAAGAAAGTCATTCATCACATTGAAGGGTTTTGTAGGAACTTTCTGTGGAGTGGCAAAGAGGAGAGATGTTACAAGACATATGTGACTTGGGACAAGATTTGTGAGCTCAAGAATTCTAGAGGCCTTAACATAATAGACTTGCTGTGTTGGAACATTGCCACAGTTGCGAAGCTTCTTTGGAATATTCAAGCTAAAGCTGATAAGCTTTGGGTCAGATGGATAAATACATACTACCTCAAGAACCATGATGTAATGCAATGGCAGACCCCGCAAAATTGTTCCTGAATGGTGAAACGGATTGTGAAAACCAGAGAACAATTGATTCAGACAACTTATTGGGAGACTGCAGTGCACACAAACAAGTTGATCACTTCTAGAATGTATCAAAGTTTGAGAGGAGAGCTAGATCAAATAGATTGGAAAAAGCTTTTCTTCTTCAACTATGCAAGGCCTCGAGCAGTTTTCATCCAGTGGCTTACTATTAAGGGGAGACTCCTAATGAAAGATAGGTTGCTCCAGTTTGGTGTGAATGTGAATGCTAGGTGCGCGTTCTGTACTGAACCTGAAGATCTAGGCCATTTACTGTTTGACTGCAGTAAAACTAGGGATATTTGGCAGCATATTCTCAGATGGATTGGTTTCTACAGGGTCCCATCCAATTAAAATATTAAGAGAAATTGACTCATCACTGAAACGAGAAAAAGGGTTGGAGAAGATGCATCCTTAAAGTTGCAGAATGCGCAACGATTTGATTTTCATTCAACATGTGTTGGATGATAGTATAAAGGATAAGATTATAGAAAAATATTGTCTTGAGATGTAAAGGATACAAGAATTTGGCTAACCACGTTAATAGGAAGCTTCTCTATATTGAGTAAATTCAGTTAGATTAACGTTTGTTTAGTTTTTCTTATTTTCTGAATCTATATGGATTAGATTGTAATTATTTGATTTTAGAAATATAAAAATTATCTTTTACTCAAAAAAAAAATAAAATAAAATAATACAACATATTTATTGCAAAAAAACATGTGGATCATTTTTTACAATTCATATTCACATGACATATTTCATAATTTTGTAAATAATATATATATAATAAAGTATTACTATTTTAAATATTTTAATATATCTCACACGAGAAAGTTGAATTATTATTACTTTTTAATTTTTATAGAAAGTTGAATTATTAGTTGTTAGCATTTCCCTTTTTACATTAATTATTTATAAAGTGGCTTAAAAAAAATTCTATACCAATTTTAAAGGACAACGGTAGTATACGTGGCTAAGAAAAGGGACGCGGCAGAGGGATGAGATCAAAACTTAGAAAAAACCAAACGGTATTATCGTAATTAAACTTCCCCATCAGCCTCTATATAAACCTCACCTCTTCTCATAACATCTCAAACAAATAACAATCCCAATTTCAATTTTCTAAACCTAATTTCATCTCTCTCTCCAATTTTTCAATTCCCTGTAAGTGCATTGCGATTATCTTCGGTATTCATCTCTTAATTGATTATCGATTTCAATTTGTTCTGATTTTTTTTTCT
Organism: Vicia faba; assembly: GCA_948472305.1. Taxonomy (NCBI): domain Eukaryota; kingdom Viridiplantae; phylum Streptophyta; class Magnoliopsida; order Fabales; family Fabaceae; genus Vicia; species Vicia faba. Next base: position 124,052,758 of record OX451735.1, on the reverse strand, counting down.
GATTTTGATTTTGATTTTGTTCGATTTAGGTCATTTAATCTGAGATCTTGATTCACACAGGGGAAATCAGAAACAGATTGCTCTCCAATTGTTAAACAACAGTGAGTTTCAAGATTTTATTTTCATTTTTTGTATTCTTTTTAGGTTATTGATTGTGTTTTTGGATTTAGAACTATGAATATTTTTGAATGAATTGAACAAGAGATTGATGATAGGATTTGATGAATTTTTTTGACAGGATTTGATAAGATTTGATGAATTTTTTGGTAGGATTTGATGAATTTTTTTGGTAGGATTTGATGAGTTTTTTGATAGGATTTGATCAAGATTTCTGTATTTTTTTCTGTGTTGTTGCATGATAGGATTTGATGAATTTTTTTGAAGAGCATTTTATCGCTTGAAACGTCTTGTTTCTCATTTTGCAAAATATTTAGATAGACATAAACCTACTCCAAGGAATAACCACCAATCTAAGAATCTTGCAAAATGAGAAAAAAGACTTGAAGTTGCTTTATTTCTGTGTCCATGTTCAAGATATATTATTTCTTGTCAAATATTGAATTTGTTATGATTTCCAAATTTTCCGTTGTGGTTTCACACATAGTTTCATTACTAAAAAACCCAGAATTCATGATTTTTTGTTTGCAATAACGGGTCTATTTTGTTGTTGATTTTTTGCTCTATTCCTTTTCCAGGAAGTTGTGAATGAAGTAATGGAGTCTAGAGGCGGTAAGAAGAAGTCTAGTAGTAGTAGTAAATCCTCTTTATACGAAGCTCCTCTCGATTACATCATTGAAGACGTTCGACCTAACGGTGGAGTAGAAAAATTCAAATCTCCTGATTACTCTAACGTAATTTCCCATTTCAATTCCTTTGATTAATCTAGACATTAGCATAAGATTATTTATAGAATGATTTAGTTTCTAACATCCTCTTCTTCTCTATTATGCAGTGCACCCGCAAACCCTCCTGAAATTTTCTCGGTTGTTTTAGATTTAGGTCCTTTATTTTTCATACTGCAAATTATTCTACTTTCCTCTTCTCCTTTTCTTCCTCCTAGTTGTTGCTTTTCTTCTGCTTCTGTTCTATTTCTCTACAAACAACAAGAATTGTTTTCTCCTTTGAGTCAAGATGGCCATGATAAACTCAGCTATTGGATTTGAAGGCTACGAAAAGAGGCTTGAGATAACTTTTTTTGAGAGTGGTGTTTTCTCTGATCCTGCTGGATTAGGTCTCCGAGCATTGTCTAAAGACCAATTGGATGAAATTCTGAACCCTGCAGAGTGCACTATTGTTGACTCACTATCTAATGATTATGTTGACTCATATGTTCTTTCTGAGTCAAGCTTGTTTGTTTATGCTTACAAACTTATCATCAAAACCTGCGGGACTACAAAGTTGCTTCTGTCTATTCCTGCAATTCTTAAGCTCGCCGATGGTCTTAACATTGCTGTGAAATCGGTGAGGTACACTCGTGGAAGCTTCATTTTTCCAGGAGCTCAATCATTCCCTCATCGAAGCTTTTCTGAGGAAGTTGCTGTTCTTAACAGCTATTTTGGCAAACTTGGCTCTGGTAGCCAAGCTTATATGATGGGTGATGCTGATAAGTCACAAATTTGGCACATTTACTCTGCCAGTGCTAAACTAGAAGCTTCACCGGAAGCTGTCTATGGGCTTGAAATGTGCATGACTGGTTTAGATAAAGAAAAGGCATCTGTGTTTTTCAAGACAAGCACATCCTCTGCAGCTTTGATGACTAAGAATTCTGGAATCAGGAAGATCCTTCCAAAATCTGACATATGTGACTTTGAATTTGATCCATGTGGGTATTCAATGAATGGAATTGAAGGAAATGCAATATCAACTATCCATGTCACCCCTGAAGATGGATTCAGTTATGCAAGCTTTGAAGCTGTGGGTTATGAGTATGAAGAGAAATCTCTGAATGAAGTTGTTGAAAGGGTTTTAGCATGTTTCTATCCGGCTGAGTTTTCTATTGCTTTGCACATTGATATGAATGGTGAAAAGCTTGACCAATTTCCTTTAGACGTGAAAGGATACTACTGCGGAGTGAGGAGCAGTGAAGTTGTTGGAGAAGGTGGTGCTGTTGTTTACCGTTCCTTTGTTCGAAATGATGGCTGCACATCTCCAAAGTCTACTCTGAAATGTTGCTGGAGTGAGGATGAGAGCGAGGAGGAAGAAGTGAAGGAGATATAGTATTCTGGTCTTAGTTTTTATGTTGTGTTCTTGTCTATGTTGTCTATTTTCAGTGTTATTACCTAAACAAATTTGCCTTTTGTTATGAAAGCGATACAATAAACGAGTTGTGTTACTTGATCATGTAGTTTCTCAATTTATTTATAGTTCTCATGTGAGTTTTCTACTTGATTTATATTTCTAAATAAGAAAGTATTTTATGATAAATCCTATATACAAATAAGTCATCATACGAATATACGGTTTTTTGACATAAATTTTCTTAAGATGATGACCAGTGCAGAAAAATAATAAATTAAAGTTGTGCCTGATAGTGATTAGTGAATCAATGAAAAGTAATAATGTAATGGGAATTTTATTGTCAAGACTCGAGATCAAACTATTTGGGTTTGTACCCTAGCTATAGTGGGAAAAAAGTGCACAATAATATAAAACCAGTGAAATTATGTGCAATTATGACTCAGCTTTACAAGTGCAATTACTTACTCCATCTGTAAGTGATTGCACTTTCTAATCTTAACTTTATAAATCAATTATTGTGCACTTTTTTGTTTTTATTCTCTTATTGTGTAAACAGGTTTGTGGCTGTGATGTACCTAAAAAAAGTGGGTATGTGGCTCTAGACGTAGTAGTAAGTACCAGAAGGAGTAAAAGTTTGTTGTGGCTAGAAATGGTTTTGGTTCATTGAAAACTCACACCAACCAGTCAGACCGGTACACAAGAACCACGTGAACCCTTTAAGGCAATTTCGTGGAAGGTCACATAGATGTGTAGAAAATTTTACCCCATACTGCAAGATTTATCACCTTATCCCTTCAATATACTCTACTTTTTTTTTTACTAAAATTGTTATGTACCAAAACCAGAACACTTCAATCCTAATTATCCGGTCCACGTTCATAAAATCGGAAGTCTTTCTCTCTAGTGATTTGATCAGAAAAATCATTGGGAGTTTTACGTCAAAGTTATTCGGTACACACATTGTAACACCGAAAGTTTTTTGCTATTGTGTTTTAAAATAGAGTTATCTAAGGCAATCATAGTTTTAGCCATCAGATCTCTTTGATAATGGATATCTGGTTTGGTTACTTTTTATTTAAATTATTAATGTGTTTTTTTTCTTCTAGTGGCACAAATTTGAGGACATGAGGGTTGGATTCCAGTACTTGCAAGTGTAACACGAGGTGCACGAGAGACGATCGACGGCGAGGATGAACATGTGGGATGTTGCTCCACAACAGTTAGGATTTTTAGGAAGATCATACGATATGTCTCTTTTGATAAAGTACGAGTATCATGTTGTTTGCCATTTATGATTTGGCGAGGTAAGTAAATGACAATCACTTTATTTTGAATAATTTTTAATTTAATTATATAATTTTTAATATATATTTTAAATTGTTCTCAGGAGAAAGGTTTTAAGAAAGAACTCAAGGTTGTTGGACACGGGAGCAAGTTTATAAGATGTGTTCCACATTGCCTCCCCCTACGATAGAGAGGTTGTTGAGTGACTTTGGTCTATCTTCACTCTAGAGAATCAATTTATCGAGGATAGACCAAAACTTGCAATAAACATTTACACTGAGATGACATCTAAAGGCATTGTCATTTCACATGCCTTTTGATTAGACGATCATTACAGCGAACAACGTTTATTGTTTGCTTCACCTTCCGATCCGGGATGAGTTCTGGGACCTTCTACCAGGTGTCACTGAAGAAGGTGTTGATGGACTTGTTGATTTCTTAAGAGTGCCATTTGAAGAGGCAGCAATACAAGTATGTGCTTGCATCATGGGCCACCCATCCTCACTATATCCTTGCAACCGCAAATGTCAACTCGGTTGACATCACGACAACTATTTCAAATAGAGACTATCTATAATCAATTCAATATGATCAACAATTTAATTGAATCTGGGTGGAGCAAAAATATATCTCTCACAACATCCAAGTCATCTCTTTTTCTACTTCAGCAAACAAAATTTACATCCTATATCAGCTTAAACAAATGTTGTATCTTTGTTCTAAAACTCCCAACACGTGAATAAGATGAAAATAAACAACAATGCACATAGGGTGTCACTCAACATAACACAAACCTGCTCAGTAACACATGTTAATATAAATTATAGAGTAACTTAAACACATATCATCACATGCTCGCTTTATATGACTCTCGTAGCACAATTATTTAAATAAAGTAACTCAACAATTAAGTCTCATAATACTTTCTTTTAAACATAAATCTTAGTTATGGAAAAATGACTTCAACATCAAATAACACATAGTGTGATGCAGTGGGAGAACTGACTTGGTTCTTTTTGCGTTTTATCGCAAATGTTGCAGTTAGCAAGAGTCGCCACCGACTTTTTTTTTATCCAAAAAGAAAGGTGAAAAAGCACAGGAAAGACCTTTGAGATTGTTTCTTGAGTTCGGGAGATAGATTATGAAAAGGGAAGGTATTAGCACCCTTTTCATCCATGATTTTCCATGGGCTCTTAGTTGCTTGCTAGATCACTTGCTTTTATTTGAAATTGTGTTTTGTGTGGTTTTTTTGAAAGTATTCTGAAAAGACGCCTTCGTTTAGGCAAATTTTGTAATGATTCTCGTTCGTAAGAATGTATACAAAGTGTTGATCTTTTAAAAATATTTTCAAGTTTGAGAGATGATTTTGAAAGTGTTGGTGTTTGTTTTGAAAATAGCAAGGATGTTTTTGGTTTTGAAATTGAGCAAGCAACTAGGAACAATCTACCTACTCAAAAGTCTTTCATTTTTATTTCCTCTCTCTTTTGACATTGTTATCTTACCATTGATTTGGTAAGTAACCCTATCTTTGGATATAAACGGGACGGGCATGGGTCATCGTATAACCATGATTAGCAATGTTGCAAGGTATCTTAGCATCTTTCCTTAGGGACTAAGATCATTTTGAAAAGGCGACATAGATAGCGTCATCGAGGGATTATGATCTTGTATTTTTGTTAAGATACATCACATGCATAATATGACCATTTTTATAAGGCAACCAAGTGGATTTTATCCTAGGGGTGCTTGTGTGCAAGTGTATTGATTTTCATGCTTTGTTTAGTCTTTGATTAGGGTTTGCTATTTGTTGATTTTATCTTCTCATACAAACCCTAATTACTAGCATTTATATAAAGTGATAAATTGCGAAAAATAAAATTACTACGCTATTACATCATTAGGGGAAGGGGTGTACAAATTTACAAATGGGGATTGCAAGAAACTAAACCTAATTATCTATTACAACCATATTGAATATTGTACAAAATTGAAAATAAAAATGCAAGAATATAAATGGAAAAAAAGAGATGATTTTTGTGTTGTTTTTGTGAAAGAATTTTTGTCTTGACCAAATTGAAGATAAATGATTAATTAAAATTAAATAAAATTAACTTAAACTAATTAAGAAAAGAAATTAATTTGAAAAAGATTTTTAGGGTTTTTTTTATGAAAAAGGTTTTAAATTAATGAAAATAAAATAAAGATTAATTATAATAATCTAAGTTCTAAATTAATTTTATCTAAAAAAAATAAAATAATATATTAATTTATCCTAAGTCTAAGAATTAATTATTTAAAGAAAAAGAAATTAATTTATCTTTAAGAAAATATTTTTTAGTCTTTTGTTTTATGGAGAAAATAAAATATATAAGTACAAATAATAAATAAAAAAATAAATTTAGATTTTTTATGGTTTATGAAAATAATAGTAGTAATAATAATAATAATAATAATAATAATAATAATAACAATAATAATAATAAAGAAAAAATAAAATAAAAAATAAAAAATATAAAGAAAAGTCAGGGGAGTGGATCGGTAATACAAGAAGTAATATGAGAAAAAATGATTAGGCCCGGCAAAGGGGAGCCCAACGCTGCAAACAAAAAAAAAGAAGTGAAAATGTGAAAAGAAAAAAAAGAGTAAAAGATAGCGCTAAGTCTTGAACCCGTGATCTTGAGGTTACCAGCGTGCTGTCTTACCACTGAGGTGGTTGTACATCCGTTAATATAACTGAAACAATAAATATATAATACAAAATGCGTCCTGATTACACTTCATCTTCAACCTCCAACCAAAGGACCCGTATCTTCTTCATCTCTCAACAAAAATGAAAAGTTCAAACATGAAAGTTGTGGTATTTCTTCCCACGAATCCAACCATATAAATAACTTAAGCTAACAATCAAAGATGAAAGAGAATTTTTCTGGCCCTAATTCAAGACCTAAAAATTTCAGAAAACTTCAACTCTAAAATTCTCTAAGCTCAGGCCATATAAATGCAAACTATGGATATGTACAACTTCGTAGCAATGTTATCTACATTTTATCTTCACAAATAAAAGTCAAATAATGCCTGAATATAAAGATATAAGTTCAAGAAAAATACCTAAAAACTGAAAATCGTGAAATGGATTTGAGCTTGTTTCAGGCAGTGGTGATGATCAAGTTAGCTTCCTTGGACCTCTAGGAAGCTAATGCAATGCTTAGCTTGAGTTGAGAGTGGCTGAAATGACCTGGAGAAGTCCAACTGCAATGCTCTGTTTTTGGCTATGGAAGTTGATGAAGATGATGTTACAGTCTGCAAACAGGGACAGGGATGTTTGTATTTGATATGAGGAAGCTTTTGAAACTAACAAGCCAAGAAATGCACGAGTGGTTTTGAAGATTGAAGTTCAAAATCAGAAATGACACAAAGATGGAGGTTTTGTGCAATCTGAATTTTCAGGGAGTTTGGGAGTTTTTTCAAATCGTGTGTTATGTTGCAATACACTTGTATAATTATATGGAAAATGTTGGTTCCCTTGAGGAGGTCAGAAACACAAGATATAGCCTTATGGTTATGTTACTTGATTTTGAAGAAAAGTGATAATATGATTTCAAGGCATAGTACAAGCATGGCCTAAGTTTATGGGAGGCTCTAGACATGTTGCTTTTGCCTTTGACATTGCTTGTGATCAGAAGGAACAAGTGCAAAGCTCTATGCATTGACTTTGTGATTAAAGCTTCTTTACAAGAATAGAATGGTTACTTTGTGCCATAAATGAAAAATTTACTTGGATAAAGCTTGAATCAAGTGGATAATAGCTTAAAAGCAAGTTTAATCTTCTAACTATGGAGAGATCTTGAGGTTTAGAGACCTGCAAAGCAAGATTTTGCATCATAGGTTTGAAATTGAATTCTTGTTCATCAAAAAATGACTTGTATTTTAAGTTTGAAAACCCTAGCTTCCTCTCTTCGATTCTCCCTGCTCAAGAATGATCTCAATGAGTTCTTGAACATTTTGGAAAGCTTGTAATGTTCTTTACAACCCCTCTTTGAATCACTTTTGAAAATTCCCCTTGGAACTATATGAAAAAGTGCCATGAAGTTAGGTCAAAATCCTGACCAAAACTAGGGCAAAATTTCACTAAGTGTTCAATTTCAGGACCATGACTTCATAAATTAATAACTTGAGATCCAAGCATTTTTAGAAGAAATTGTGTAAAGAAATGTTGTAGATATTATGGAGATCTACAACTTTCATGTTGAGAGTTTTTTTGAATCATCTTGCATCATGGTGAAAAATTGGCTCAAAGTTATGAAAAGACATGAAGTTTTAAACACTTAGAAAATTTTCTAAGTTAGAAAACTTTGACTTTTCAAAATGAAATCTTGAATTTTTGATTTCTTGATGAATAAGTTTCATATTTTGACATGTTTTGATGAATTGTGATCTTTGACATTGGATTTTGACCAAAAAGTCAAAGTTTGACTTTTCAGTGTACAGTTGACTTTTGATCAGTTGACTGAAAATTCACTATCAATCCAATTGATCTTGAACAATGTTTTAGGTCATGACATTAGGTCAAAATGATTCAATTGAACTCTTGAAGTCATGCTTCAAACCAATTGACCATTTGCTAGGTCAAAAATCAGAAATTGCCCTTTCTCAGTCAAAACCCTAATTTTGACCATTTTGCCCTTTTGATGATTTGATCAAATTTATTGAGGAATTATGATCCAAACTTGATCAAATGATAAATATGAGTTTATAATATTTATGTGGATAAAAATTATGAAGTTTGACTGCAAATTGGCCATAGTTGACTTTTCCCGCAATACAATTGATTTTAGGTCAACTGCTCAATTGACTGAGCAAAAGTGTGATCCAAGGCTTGAAACTTGGCATGAGTAATCTTGAGGGTCCATAATGATCCATGAAAGTCATATGAAGCATTTAAAGTTCAATTATCCTTGTGCAATCTCAAGCCCTAATTTTGGTCATCAATGCTTAAGGAGGTGTCTTGAGCTGATCAACCCTAGTGCAGTCTTGAACCAAGAGAGATCTTTGTGAGAAAATATTTGATAAATGAGAGGGAAAATTTTTGGGTACAACAACTTCCACTTTTAATCTTCTTAAACCTGAAGAGTTAGATTGGTGGATCCGCCATTCGTGACTTGAAGGTGAAAGATGATTGAACACTAGAGTGCCCAGAAATTTGCACTCGAAGATGGATGGTGAATGGGCTTATAGATTCCATTTGGAGGAATGCTGGTAAACATTGGAAGAAGTATCAGCACAAATCTCTTATTGATTTATACTAAAACTTGATGTTTTACCTGTGAGAAAAAGAGTTAGTAAAATGCAGATGCCTGCATGATGTTCACCAGATGTGGTATTATGTTAAATGCATATGTTATGTACATGCTATGATGTATGAATGTGAGATGTATGTTTTTGTCCGGGAAAATAAATCTCTGACTATTGCTGAGGAAATTATGGGGGGTTGAATCCCTGATTGCCGTTGGGGATGAAGAATATGCATATCTTCAAACTTTGTTGAAAGGATGCTTTCACTGGAGAATATCTCTTGAATGTCATCTTATTATCTGGTTGGATCCAGGCTTCACACTTTGCTGAGGATGAAGTAGTCAACTACTATCTGGTCGGATCCAGGCTTTACGGTAACTTACTAGGGGAAGAGACAAATTAACTGTTATCTGGTCGGATTCCAGGCTTTGCAGAAAATTTTCTTGAAATTGAATAGTTATCTGGTCGGATCCAGGCTTCACAACAACTTGCTGAGGATACAAAAGTTAACTGTTATCTGGTTGGATCCAGGCTTCGCAGTAACTTGAAGTGGTAACTACTATCTGGTTGGGTCCAAGTTTCATGGTTTTTGGAAAGTTGTACTATTATCTAGTCGAGTCCAGACTTCATGGTGTCTCTCTGGAGATCACAGTTAGTTGTTATCTGGTCGGGCTTCAGGTTTCACAATAAACTGTTTGAAAAACTGTTATCTGGTCGAGTCCAGGCTTTGTAGATTTCTGAGGATGATGAGGTCAATTGCTATCTGGTCGGGTCCAGGTTTCACTATAAACTCTTTGGGGATTTAGTTGTTATCTGGTCAGTTTCGAGGTTTCACAACGAATCTCTGAGGGTGACTGCTATCTGGTCGGATCCAGGCTTCACAACAACTTGCTTGAAAAGATGAAATTGAAAACTGATATCTGGTCGGATCCAGGTTTCACAGTAATTTGTGGGTGCAGAGGCAAACGCTACTGGGGAAAAGAAGTTAAACCTTGGTCGGGTTGAGTCCAGGTTCTTCTATATCTTTGAAGAGTTAGACTATTATCTGGTCGGGTCCAGGTTTCACAGTATCTTGAAATTGAGATCAACTGTTATCTGGTCGGGTCCAGGTTTCAGATACTCAAACTATTATCTGGTCGGGTCCAGGTTTCAGTGATTTATTAGGGATAGTGGCAAACTCTACTAGAGAAGAGGAGTTTTGCTAATGATTTTGTAGGAATTAAACTGCTATCTGGTCGGGCCCAGGCTTCGGCAATTGAAGAATTCAAAGTATTATCTGGTCGGGTCCAGGCTTCAGTAATAACTTGAAAATTGTGCTAATATCTGGTCGGGTCCATGCTTCATAGTATCTTTTTGGAAATAGTAAAGGCTTTACTGACGACTTTACTTGGGATCAGGGGTTATGGCTCTATGACTCGCATTAATCTGAAAGGAAAATTCAAACTGGATAGTGTGGACTCAGTCGGGTAGGACAAACTCAGCTTGGGGAGGATACACTCAACTGGGGAGGATAGACTCTGCTTGAGGATAATAGCCTTGGCTGGGGAACTCTGTGGTGTCTTGATTGTTGTATGTTGGGGAAATTTGAATTCGGATGGGGAGTTATGCTATCTCATTGTTTGTTGGAGAAGATAGACTATGTCGGGGGAATACAGACTCGATTGGGGAGGATGTACTCGGCTGGGGAATTTTTGTGGTTCCTCGATTGTTGTTGGGGAAATAAAACCTGTTGGGTAAATAAACCCTGTTGGGGAAGTGAGTTTCTTTTAGGAAAAGTTCTACGAGGCTTCAACTTGTCAAAATCGGCTTAGCTGGAGATAGAGCTGCCAAGAGATTGAAACTCTGGTCGGGGATTATCCTATGCAAAGAGACTTGGTGGGAAACTCCATTGGGGAAAGGTTTATCGTAGCCGTCCTTGTGGGGATAATGATAATGAGATAACTCTGTGGGGAAACTTCATATACATTAAAGAGATACTTGCTACTGCTTAGCAGGACACATGTGCCAAATAGTTTTAATTATGTTCATATGCACATGTTCATTCAATTTTAGTCACTGGACAAATTTGCATTCAAAACAAAGACAAATTTTTTGCACTTCAAAGTATATTTGTATTGATATTTTGCCCATGAATAGGCATTTTTGTACAGAGAGACAGAGATCCTAGTAAGAGGAAATCTTCGAAAGGAAAACAAAATTGAGAATAACAAATAGCCATGTGAAATGATCTCATTGCCTTCCAACTCTACTATTTCCCCAATGTCTTCGAATGTCCCTTGCCGTTGATGGAAGTTGATTCGATTGATCTTGGACCGTTTGAACTTGGACCTTGGTGATAAAATTGACTGTGTTGATTCCACGGGACATAGTCATACGCTTTTAATCCTTAACTTTTTCCTGGACCACCCTTTCGGGTTTTCAGCCCACCAGGATACCCTTTTTTGCCCAAGTCGCCCTTTCGGGTTTTCAACTTGTCGGGTGTACAATATTTTGCATATATCCCTAATTTTTCCCAAACCTTTTGGTTTGCTGGGATTCCCTTATTTTGCTTAGGCGTGTCAACCTAACGGGTCTCTTATGCGTAGTATTTTTTAACTATGTCCGCGTTTATAGGATGTGAGAAATCTTCACCATCCATGGTAGTCAGCATCATGGCACCACCAGAGAAAACTGTCTTGACAACAAATGGCCCTTCATAGGTGGGAGTCCATTTGCCTCTGGGGTCGCCTTGTGGTAAAATGATGCGTTTTATCACCAAGTCACCAACTTGATATACTCGAGGCTCGATCTTTTTGTTGAAAGCCTTGATCATTCGTTTTTGGTACGTCTGGCCATGGAAAACAAAAGCTAACCATTTTTCGTCAATCAAGTTCAACTGATCCAATCTAGTTTGAATCCACTCGTCTTCGCCTAGGCCTGCCTCATTCATAATTCTTAGCGAGGGAATCTGAAGTTCCACTGGCAAAACAACTTCCATGCCATAGACTAGAGAAAAGGGAGTTCCCCCAGTTAATGTTCTAGCTGAAGTACGGTAACCATGTAGAGAAAACAGAAACATCTCATGCCAATCCTTATAGGTTACTACCATTTTCTGCACAATCTTCTTGATATTTTTGTTGGCCGCTTCAATCGCGCCATTCATTTTCGGTCTATACAGAGAAGAATTATGATGCTTGATCTTAAACTGAGTGCAAAGCTCAGTGATCATAGCATTGTTGAGGTTAGTCCCATTGTCGGTGATGATCCTTTCGGGGATACCATAACGGCAGATGAGGTTGTGTCCGATGAATCTGGCTACCACATTCTTGGTGACTGAGGCAAATGAGGCGGCTTTGACCCATTTGGTAAAATAGTCGATAGCAACAAGAATGAAGCGATGTCCGTTGGAAGCTGTGGGCTTGATCTCTCCAATCATGTCAATGCCCCACATTGTAAATGGCCACAGAGCGGTCATGACATTCAGAGGGATAGGAGGCACATGGACCTTGTCAACATGGATTTGGAATTTGTGACAAGTTCTTGAATGTTGATGGCAATCAGTCTCCATTGTTGACCAATAGTAACGGACTCTTAAGATTTTCTTAGCCATCATATGTCCACTTGAGTGAGTACCAAAGAGACCATCGTGCATGTATTCCATGATATCCTCTGACTCCTTCTTGTCCATACATCGGAGTAGAGTTAAATCATGGTTGTGCTTGTACAATACCCCGTTACTTAGGAAGAATTTGGCTGCAAATCTTTGCAAGAACTTTTTGTCATTGATAGATGCCCCCTTTGGATACTCTTGTGCTTCAAGGTATCTCATCACCTCATGGTAGCGTGGCTTTTCCGCATCGGTGTCAAGCTCATAGCAATGTGCAGGTTCATCAAAATTTTTAATGGTTATCATAGGGGCTTCGTTGTCCCATCTGACCTTGAACATTGAAGACATGGTTGCCAAGGCATCAGCCAACTGGTTTTCTTCCCTAGGGAAGTGCTCAAAAGTGATTTCTTAGAAGTAAGGAATTAGAGATAGCACAAGTTCCTTGTAAGGGATAAGATTAGGGTGTTTAGTGTCCCAATCTCCTTTTACTTGGCTGATTACTAGGGATGAATCCCCGAGCACATCCAAATGCTTGATCCTTAGGTCAATAGCAGCTTTCAGACCTAAGATGCATGCTTCATACTCGACCATATTGTTTGTGCAATCGAAGCATAATCTGGCAGTGAAAGGAGTGTGGCAACCTTCAGGAGAGATGATCACATCACTAATTCCGTTACCTAAGGCGTTGGAAGCCCCATCGAATACCATAGTCCATCGGGATCCTTGTTCAGGTTCATCATATGGTCCAGGTTTCACACAGTCGGTTACCATCGTGATGTTCTCATCAGGGAAGTCGAAGTTAATTGACTGCTAATCATCCATAACTTGATGGGCAAAATGATCTGCTAGTACACTTCCTTTGATGGCCTTTTGAGTCGTGTATTGAATGTCGTAATCAGTCAAGATCGTTTGCCATCTGGCTATCTGTCCAGAAAGGGCAGGTTTCTCGAAGATGTACTTGATTGGGTCCATCTTAGAAATCAACAGAGTGGTATGAGTCAACATATACTGTCTTAGCCGGCGAGCAGCCCATGCCAGAGCGCAACAAGTTTTCTCGAGCAGTGAATATTTGGTTTCATAGTCGGTAAACTTTTTGCTCAGGTAATAAATAACATGCTCTTTTCGGCCAGACTCGTCATGTTGGCCCAAAACACACCCCATAGAGTTCTCTAGTACTGTAAAGTACATGATCAAGGGTCTTCCTTCAACTGGAGGCATGAGAATAGGAGGTTCTTGTAGATATTTTTTGATTTTGTTGAAAGCAGCTTGGCATTTATCATTCCAGATGACTACCTGATCTTTCTTCAAGAGTTTGAAGATTGGCTCACAAGTAGCAGTCAAGTGAGATATGAAACGGGAAATGTAATTAAGACGACCCAATAATCCTTTTACTTCTTTTTCAGAATGAGGGACTAGCATTTCTTGGACGGCCTTTACCTTGGCAGGATCAACTTCAATGCCTTTATTGCTGAAAACAAAACCTCGAAGCTTTCCAGATCGTACTCCAAACATGCACTTGTTAGGGTTTAACCTTAACTTGTACTTCTTCAGCCTCTCGAATAATTTGTACAGGTGATCGAGATGTTCTTCTTCAGTTTGTGATCTGGAAATCATATCATCCACATATACCTCTATCTCATGATGAATCATGTCTGAAATAAAGCTACCATAGCCGTTTGATATGTTTCCCATGCATTCTTCAATCTAAACGACATGACCTTGTAACAGAAGGTGCCCCATTGCGTAACGAAAGTAGTCTTCTCCATGTCTTCGGGAGCCATCCTTATTTGATTATAGCCTGAGAAGCCATCCATGAAAGAGAAGACTTTATGCTGAGCAGTATTATCAACTAAGACGTCAATGTGTGGTAGAGGGAAATCATCTTTGGGGCTTGCCCTATTCAGATCCCTATAGTCTACGCACATGCGAACTTTCCCGTCTTTCTTTGGCACTGGAACCACATTAGCAACCTGTTGCACCCTAAAATTTTCCCTCTCATTTCTCAAAGAATCACCCTGGATCCTCAAGTTTGCTTCCATCAAATTCCAAGCCTTGAACTGCAATTTTTCAAGAAAGTCATCCGCAAGGGAAAAATGGTCATTTGCACGCTGAAAGGTCAAACTTTGACTTTTGGACCAAAACCAAGTTTCAAGAATCATATTTCATCAATACATGTTGAAATATGAAGTTTGTTTCATCAAAAAGTCAAAAGTCAATTTACTTTGGGAAAAGTCAAAATTCTAAATACTTAGAACTTTTCTAAGTGTTTAAGAAACATGACAAGCTCAGAACTTCTGACCAAATTTTCACCATGATGCAAGCTGATTCTGGATCAACTTCTGACACAAGAGTTTTAGATCTCAACAAGATCTAAGGCATTGCAGAACAGAACTTCTCCTAGAAATGCTGGGATTTCAAGTTATAACTTCTCAAGGACATGTCCATGAAACTGAAACACTCATCAAATTCTGGACACTCTCAAGACAGAGTTTGGTCAGAACTTCTGGACCAGTTTTTACAAAGGCTCAGTCAGAGCTTGCAAGAGCAGTTCAAAGAAGGTTTACAAAGCGTGTTACAAACTTCCTGGAGAGCCTGGAAACTCCTTCAGAACATGCTGGAGCCAAAAGATACAAAGATCAGAGGTTAGATGCTACACTGAAGCATAACTTCTGATCCAGAACTAAGTCTTGGTGTAGAATCTCACGTTACAGGATTTCGGGTTGTGATAAGTCTCATCATCATTTAATGCTCACAACCACTTTCTGAGTCTTTATCCAAAGGGTTTTCACCATGTGTACCTCTACTATCTTGGGATAGCAAACTTTGGTACTAGGCTCATGCTTTGTTTTTCTTTTCCTTAAATCCTGCTGACAACTCCAGCTTAAGCATGGTTAAAAGCTGCTAATCAGCAACTAGTTCATCCTACGCCCGCATCCCATAATTGCACCAAACTAGCATACGAAAACAGTGATGAAAAAGTGATAACGAGAAATCGTATCATATAATTACTATGCTTTTTACCGATTTTATAATACATTGAGTCGTCTAACTACCGATTATTCCGAGTTTTTATGTCTTTTCACAGGTATAACATTTGTCAACTCAAGACAATGAAAAGGGACCACATGAAGAAAGCTAAACAAGAAACAGAAGAGAAAAGAACAAAATCTCATATTTTGCACCTATGACGACCGTCACACCCTGTGACGACCGTAACACATCCCAAACTAGAAAGAACGCTCGTCACACATCATTGACGAGCGTAATGCACTATTCAAGCGCATTACGACCGTCACCCACCTGTGACGACCGTCACGCGCATAAAGATGAATGCTATGAATTAGTGGAGACGTGGGCAACGTGAGGGCAGAATTCTTCTCCAATATTTCCTCCACTCAGTAACCATGCATCCTGTTTTTACTCCACTCAAGCCTTTTCCAAGATTTTCTCAACTGCAATATTTTCTCCTATATATATGCGGTAGTGCAAAGGGATGAGGGTCGAAGAATTTTTCCAGAGACCAAAATTGCTGCTTTTCTACATTAAACTATATTATTTATTTTTGATCCATTTTCATTCGTACTGTAATTTTTATTTCCAGAATTAGTTTTTAGAGTGTTAATTCTTCATCTAAGAATTAACACAGTTATAGATTTCGATTGAGCTGCAAGGAATATTGTAAGCATCCAAGATTACCACAGCAACATTATTTCCAGGTTTTTTTATGAAATTGATATTTATTTATTCTTGTGTTATGTCATTTATTTTTACGGATTATATTTTAAATTGCATAGTTATTAAATATATTATGTCCGGCTAAATTAATTGTACCGGTATGTGACTCCTAAGTACCGAAAGAATTCAGTGATAACTTGGCTAAAAACATTTACAAATAATTTATGGTTTCCAATTTCCATGTTTAATTTAACTACCCTTGTCACGAGAGTGAGAGGATAATTAACACGATTTTGCCACGAGAGTGGGAAATTAATTAAGGCAAGAACCTGCATGCGAGAGCTGGGGTTCGACCCAGATAGTGGTAACGAAACATTAATTTTTAAATACATGAGAGTGTTTTAATAAATTAATTAAACTCAAATTGTTTTCAAAAAGTGTTATGGAATTTTAAGTGCATCCACTAGGTTTAGTAGCATGACTTATTTCATGAACACGAGAGTGTATGTCTCAGGTTTTAAACAATTCATTTTTACTAAAATACTTTATATGCCAAGCGATTCACCGAATTCCCGAAGTCTGACTATCACATACCGGTATAACTATTACTATTATTTTTAATTAAATTATTTCCCCCCTAAAATCAAATATTCATCGCTTAGTTAAACAAATTGTAGCATTAGATCGTATGCGATTGATCCTCAGTCTCTGTGGGTTCGATAATCATTTAAAACTAGAACGACTAAACTGTATACTTGCAGTTAGTATCCCAATAGACTCATAAAGTCCCGATCAAGTTTTTGGCGCCGTTGCCGGGGACTGATTAATCAATTAAGTACGATCCTTCTGTTGCACGTTTAGACTAGGCAACAGAAACCCTCTTTCGATTTGTATGCCAAATACTCACTCCCGAAGCGAGTCTTTGCATCTACGAATCTTGTCCCAATTACTATGTATCACCCAAATTTTTTCTACAACCCCCACTCTGAGTATTTCGAGGAATCACAAGAATTCCATAAATCCGACCTCGAAATACTATTGGAGAATTTCAATGCATCACAGACTCATTCTTACCCGAATTACCTTTCCAACCACCAATCCCAACGTTTTAAGGAATCGCAAGAATATTATAATTCCAACCAAAATTATCCTCAACCAAATTTCCCCTACAATCACTATACCCAATATTTCGAGGAGACGCAAGTATCCTATAAATACGAACTCGAAATATTACTGGGAAATTTTAATGAAATATCAATGATGACAAAGCGCTTTATGGAAACACAAAATGCGACTCTAACTCAATTTGAAGAATCAGAAGAATCGCATGATTTCAACTTCGAAACATCAACGGAGGATTCCGACGCGACTCTAATTCACTCTAGGTTAGAATCTCTGATGGAGCACTTTGTAGAGACACAAACTGTCCAGAACGAGGAGTTTAGAAAACAAAGTCTTCAAAACAGTGAAAACCTTAGGCAACTGACCACTGTGGTTGAGTCGCTCGCGACCCACAACATAGCCTTAGAGACTCAAATCTCCCAGCTTGAATAAAACCCTCTAGGACCCTTCCCTGAGGAGAAATTAGATGTTGTAACAACCAGTAGTGAAAAACAAGTTGAAAATCCTAAGGAGAGTGATAATGAGTTTGAGGAGAGTAATGATGTGGACGAGGAGAGTTCAGACGAGAAAAGAGTAAAGATTGAGAAAAATCCTCCAACACCATCTAAAAGGGAGGTTGTAGAAGAGGTAGAAAAGGGAGCACCTATTGTTATGCCTCACCCCTATACCCCACCGTTTCCTTTCTCGAAAAGTTTTATGGAAGCTCAGATAGACTCCCAATCTAAAACATATGTGGAGGTATTGGAAAATATCCACACTAATGCACCCTTGTTGGAAGTCTTGCATAAAAAGAGAAAATTAGAGGACCGTGAAACTAGGGATATAATTACTGTTAAGAAGGTAAGGTTAACCTTTGAGGTGGTGGATGAAATCACTAAGCCAAAACTTGAAAAGTTGATACTTAGGATAGATCCAGAACCACCACCACAAGTTCAGAAGAATGCACTACCCCACAAAAGAAAGAAAAGAAAAGGTGAGGGATATGTGAGATGGCTTGATAAGTGGCCATGGAAAATGCCAACTACTAAAAGTTCAACCGAGGAGTCATCCTCGAGAGAACCACCATGAGTGCTTGCACTTCCGAGCCGTCGAGCTATCAACGTTAAACAAAGCTCTGCGTGGGAGGCAACCCACCTATTTGTTTTTGATATTATTTCCGTTTGTTTTTATTTTTGTTTTTATTTTCCGTTTCTACATTTATTTATTTTAAAGCCTTATTTTCATTATTTTCTTTTTCATTTTTTCTAAAATTTTTTATACAACTGCTGCTGATTTTCAATCAACTTTACATGTTTTCTGAAAAAAAAGTCTTTTTCTATCCTACCTTCTCCTTTGATTTGCTTTCCCTCTTTGTTATTTACTATGGAAATCACTTTTAGAGGCAGGAACCAAATGAGGAGGTTTGAGGAATTATCACACAGAAATATTTGTATGACCTTATATTATGATGAACTAACAATGGACACTTTAGGCATTAAGGATAATGTGCATTATCTGTTTAGCCAGCTGGGGTGGGAAAAAGCCCACATTAAATCTAGGTTTGTTACATACCGCGAGCTCACTCTTGAGTTTCTGAGCTCCTTAGTTCATATACCCGAGCGCGGTTTCGGAACTAGAAAGGGATTTATAGCCTTCAGGTTGTGTGGTATTGAATTTTCTTATACCCATAAAGAATTAGCCGACCTTCTAGGATTCCCTAGCGGACCTTTTGCTTTTTCTACCACCCATCCAGAGTTAATGGATTTTGAGCTAGACTACTTTTGGGGGACTTTAACCGGGAACTACCACCCTGAGCCGGATAACATGGATAATAATGAAATACACAACCCCGCTATCCGCTATTTCCACAAGATTCTAGCACATACCATTTTCGGAAAAGAACAGAACCGCACTGCCGTATCTAAAGATGAGATATTTTTGCTGCAGTGCATGACCCAGGGCCGACCTGTAAATGCAGTGCCATTCTTGATGCAGACATTTACCTGCATTGCTGAGAATCCTAGCGAGCCAATCATCATAGGAGGCCTTGTTACCATGATTGCTAACGCCCTTGGACTTAGATACCAGCTACATAGGTGCACACAATTTGGTTCAATCCGCCCTATGAACATTGATTTTTGTTTCCACCTACGAATAATAGGTAACCTAGGCCCTGCACCCTTCGATTACTTGATAAGGGACGAAGTAGTCACGGTATTTACACTTCCTAACCATGCCAAAACAAGTGCCCACAATCGCGACAATTGGCTGTATAAGCTTAACCCTTCCGTCCACCCTTCGACACCTGAGACACCCCAATCCTACCAAGTTTATGATACCACAATGTCTGATGAGAGTGACCCTGAGACCCCTCTTGGTTACCATGATGGTAACAACATCGTAGAGGATGTTGATGCCCCTACAATAACAAAAGGGGAATATGCTGAAAATTTGAATAAGATCTTTTCTACACTGGATGTTTACCAGACGGACATCAATGGAATCAAGAACGAGTTGAAGGGTATGCGTATGGACGTGATAGGCTTAACTGATATAACTGTGGAGCAGTTTTACCACATAAATGCAACTTTCGAAGATTTGAAGACGCGACTGGGATGAAGCAGCAGAATCATCACTTATTTTTACCTTGTGTTTTATGTTTCTAGGCAGTTTATGATTTCATTTTAAACAAGTTTACTCTTTACAGTTTTTAAAGTTTTGTTAGAAACATATATTTATTTCAATTTCAGTTTATTTTCATTTTATTTCATTTTCAGTTTATTTTCATTTTCATTAAATTTACTGTGTGTTACATCAAATATTATATTCACTGTCAATATTATCATTTTGCAAAATTTTGTTATACGATGTATGTTGGAAATACTCTGCATGTATTGAATTATTGTGTTATAATGTTTTGGAATTATACTATTTCGTTCATTTCATAAATATGATTCTTTGCACCCGTAACGATCGTAACGTCCCCATGACGAGCGTAACACGCGTTTCACCGTGTTAAGCCCATCAGCCCATTATGACGGTCGTCACGCGCGCCCAATAGAAGATTCTGCTATTATAGAAGCCGTTCCACCTTCCATTCATTCTTCCCTTTTTCCCAAAACCGTAACAGTACCCATTCAAATTTTCTCTTAAAATTCCAACGCTCCAACACTTAATCTCCATCATCCACTACTCAATCCACATTCCAAACCATTTTCACGATTCAATCTCTTGCATGCAATATGGCTAACAACCAGCAAATCCCCAATCTCACTTTCAGAGCCGGCGAGCAAGGTGAAACCCAACGACTCAAATTCCAGAAGTTCCAACGCTGCGGTCTCCAACCTACCCGAAATGTTGACCTTGATTGTTTGGGGAATTTGGGACTGCTAGACATCGTCTGACAACTTTTGCAGAATGTGAACTTATGGAACCTGTGCCGCCAACCGCAACCCATTTATGAAACTCTAACCCTTGAGTTTCTGAGTTCCTTTGTATACGTCACTCCCCTAGGTGCCACGAACCAACTGTCAGGCCTGGCCAAGTTTTGTATGTTTGGCATCGAGCATCAACTGCCCCAAACCGACATCGCACGCCTTTTAGGCTTCTGTTCTGACGAAGGTGTCCATCTCTGGGTGCCAGATAATTTCGGTGAGGAAGATTTTAACCTATGGCACAGTATGACAAACATCCGTGCCGGATCCTACGACCACCTCAATGCCACACACATTCATAATCCGGCTATCCGCTATTTCCACCGCATCTTCAACAACACTATCTTCGCCCGTGACAGCAACCACAAGCTCAACTCCAAGGAGCTCTTCTTCATACATTACGCATTCATCGGGCAAAAGATCAACGCCGCTCCGTTTTTACTGGCTCACATTCACTCTATTTGTGCTAGAGGCGGAAAACCCTTTTATTTCGGAGGCCTGGTCACTTCTCTTGCCATAGTTATGAATTATGGTGCTGCTCTCACGGACATGCCTTCTATGGCACCGGCTTTGCTGACTATGGACCACTGCAAAGCCGCACATCTCACTTATGAGCGGGAGGATGGCAGATTCCACCTTGTGATCAGAAACACTGTTTATCATAAAATCACTTTGCCTTGCAGGGACCGAATAGATCCACAAAATAGAGCTAACTGGTTGTTCGATCCTGCAGCTCCCGCGAGGCGTGCTCCTACTCATGAAGACCAGCCTAATGCCCCCGCAGACGAAATGCAAGAAGAGCTGGACAGTGCTCCCCCCGTCCACGACATTCCAGGACCTTCATCTGCACCACCTCCTATTAATCTTGAAGACATTCTCCGCTCCATTCATATGCAAAATCAAATGAGTGCAGCGCTTGAAAGAAGACAACAGGAACAATATGAGTATCTATGCGCTCAAAACACTCAGATCTTGACTGGACAGTGGAGCATGAATGAGAGGTTGGATGAGGCCCTGTCAGAGCTCAAAGCCTTAAGGCTGGACATCAGCACCCTTGGTTACCAGGATACTAACACAGAAGCCACTCCTACAAGACGCTCTCGCACCAGGAGTAGAGGACGTGGTCACCAGTAGTTTTCTTTATTTTCTATGTAGTTTACTTTTTCTGTTTCATTTCCATTCCGTTTGTTTTTGTAATTGTATTTCCCCGCCTATATACCGCAACATTGAGGACAATGTCGGATTTAGTGTGGGAGAGGTACCTTTCCATCTTCTATAAACAAGTAAATTTTTATGATACGTCTCAATTCAAATTCTTTGCTTTATTTAGCCATACCAAATTTTTTTTACTTTATCTTCGCATTAGCCCGACGTACCTATTTTAACGAAATCCCAGTTGAGGAAGACGAAAACGACATAACAAGATCGATACGGTTATGACACCGTAGACTTCCTACTTACGCGATCCGTTTCAATGACCTTTATACCGATATCTTGAGTTTTAGTTCTAAAGTAACCCCTAGTAGTTTATACTAGCAGTCAGCACCGTCTTGACACAAACCACGTGGAGAATCGATGAATATAAGTGTTTGATGCCTGATCATTAAAATATCCTTCCTATCTCACTGCTAAAAGAAAAGAAATTTTATGCACCAAAATATACGGTCACATATAAGAGTTGAGAAAATAACGAAGGAATCCAGTGTTGGTTGGTTCAGAGGTGTCTGGTTCTGAACTCGGTAGGGCGTGCTACGGCCCGATCCCCCATAACCTCCAACTTGGATAACATATGTAGGGTTTCCACATTCGTGTACAAATCCCCATGCTAAAAGGATCAAAGTCACTAACCGGTTACTCCACTACGTGCGTGCTAAGACAAAGGGCTTAATGTGATTGCGCCAGAACGAAACCGGGTGAAATAGATACGAGGAACTCTGGGCAGAATTATAAGAGAACTGTTGGATAGCTCGTTTGAAATGGAAGCCTACGACTAAGCTTATTGCTTGTGTCATTAGCGTATCTTTAGTGTTTCACTCAAGTATTGACCGAACCGATGAGGATTTCCCGAAATTGCTTTAAAAATCCAAGGTATGTCATGCATATGCGCTTGACAAAACTTGTCCGACCTTTCGAATGACTATTTGCTTGAGGACAAGCAAAGGTTTAACTATGGGGGAATTTGATAACGAGAAATCGTATCATATAATTACTATGCTTTTTACCGATTTTATAATACATTGAGTCGTCTAACTACCAATTATTCCGAGTTTTTATGTCTTTTCACAGGTATAACATTTGTCAACTCAAGACAATGAAAAGGGACCACATGAAGAAAGCTAAACAAGAAACAGAAGAGAAAAGAACAAAATCTCAGATTTTGCACCTATGACGACCGTCACACCCTGTGACGACCGTAACACATCCCAAACTAGAAAGAACGCTCGTCACACATCATTGACGAGCGTAATGCACTATTCAAGCGCATTACGACCGTCACCCACCTGTGACGACCGTCACGCGCATAAAGATGAATGCTATGAATTAGTGGAGACGTGGGCAACGTGAGGGCAAAATTCTTCTCCAATATTTCCTCCACTCAGTAACCATGCATCCTGTTTTTACTCCACTCAAGCCTTTTCCAAGATTTTCTCAACTGCAATATTTTCTCCTATATATATGCGGTAGTGCAAAGGGATGAGGGTCGAAGAATTTTTCCAGAGACTAAAATTGCTGCTTTTCTACATTAAACTATATTATTTATTTTTGACCCATTTTCATTCGTACTGTAATTTTTATTTCCAGAATTAGTTTTTAGAGTGTTAATTCTTCATCTAAGAATTAACACAGTTATAGATTTCGATTGAGCTGCAAGGAATATTGTAAGCATCCAAGATTACCACAACAACATTATTTCCAGGTTTTTTATGAAATTGATATTTATTTATTCTTGTGTTATGTCATTTATTTTTACGGATTATATTTTAAATTGCATAGTTATTAAATATATTATGTCCGGCTAAATTAATTGTACCGGTATGTGACTCCTAAGCACCGAAAGAATTCAGTGATAACTTGGCTAAAAACATTTACAAATAATTTATGGTTTCCAATTTCCATGTTTAATTTAACTACCCTTGTCACGAGAGTGAGAGGATAATTAACACGATTTTGCCACGAGAGTGGGAAATTAATTAAGGCAAGAACCTGCATGCGAGAGCTGGGGTTCGACCCAGATAGTGGTAACGAAACATTAATTTTTAAATACATGAGAGTGTTTTAATAAATTAATTAAACTCAAATTGTTTTCAAAAAGTGTTATGGAATTTAAAGTGCATCCACTAGGTTTAGTAGCATGACTTATTTCATGAACACGAGAGTGTATGTCTCAGGTTTTAAACAATTCGTTTTTACCGAAATACTTTATATGCCAAGCGATTCGCCGAATTCCCGAAGTCCGACTATCACATACCGGTATAACTATTACTATTATTTTTAATTAAACTATTTCCCCCCTAAAATCAAATATTAATCGCTTAGTTAAACAAATTGTAGATCGTATGCGATTGATCCTCAGTCTCTGTGGGTTCGATAATCATTTAAAACTAGAACGACTAAACTGTATACTTGCAGTTAGTATCCCAATAGACTCATAAAGTCCTGATCAAAAAGCAAGGGAGCAGGATGCCAAATTGATTTAAAATCCCATTTGTTTTTCCCCCCAAAAATCATAACAAATCCATCTATAAATAAGTTGCTCCATCACACTTTCAAGGGGGATGGTGGTTGGATTTTGGAGAGAGATTGGAAAAAAAGGGAGAGAAAAGAAAGTTGTGAAACCTTCATAAGAAACCCAGAAAACCAAACCTTTGTTCTTCCTTTCGAATCAAAGAACTTGGTATTTTCTCTTCTGTTACTCTTGCTGATTCCTGAACATCCAAAGGCAGCAACTCAAAGCTCCAAGCCCACACTCCAGATTCAAGGTAAGTCTCTCTGACTTTGCATTTTTCTTCATTCAGAACATCATTAATATGTAAATATCACAATTAATGTTGCCCATATCATTGCATAAGTAGAAAAACCATGGATCAGAACTTCTTGATTAGGCCTAGACTCAGGATTAGGATTAGAACTTCTATAAACTGTTGTGCTATTATCCTTATGATTTTCTGTTTTAAAAGAACTGAATAAGTTGCTAACATGCTGATTAATATGAGAAAAGAGTTGAAATGTAACATAGAACTTCTGATTTTCGCATGCCGATAACACTTTTCACTGCTGATTATTCACTCACTGTTCTAACACTTAGAACTTCTGATTTTCATGCGCTGATAACACGCTGAACTGCTGATTATTCGTTCACTGTCTTAGCACCATGCAGAACTTCTGAGTTCTTCCTACTGTTTTGGCACGCACAGAGCTTCTAAGGTTTTCTTCACTGATTCTAACATTCAGAAGTTCAGCATATAGCAATCCAGAACTTCTGTGTTTTTCCTCTAACGTGTCTTGCCGGACCTCAGAGTGTACCAATCCAGAGCTTCTGATACCCACTGACATTTCCTTCTGAATCACAGTGCGCTTGGCTTCATAACTTCTGATCCTTGCTGTTTTTCCTGCAGCTGCACACTGTTTCTATCTTTCATTTGTTTTCCTTTTCATCATTTTTAATATTAACATAAAAAGACATAAAAATATTTTTCTTTTATTAATTTATTTCTTTTTCATTAAGATAAAAAACCATTTTCTAAACCAGTCCTTTTTCTTTCTTATATTGTACATTTCAATGTGGTTGTAATAGTAACTTAGGATTTAATTTTATTTGCAACCCCCATTCATAAATATGTACCCCCAATCCTAAAATATTGTAATAGCGTAGGACTTTACATTTTTGCAATTTATCACTTTTGAATGTAAATGCTAGTAATTAGGGTGTGTATGGCAAGATATGAAATTGACAAATAGATCACCCTAATCAAGACTAAATGCATGCAATCAAACACACTTGCACACTAGCACCCTTAAGGTTAACTCCACTTGTTGCCTAAAAATGGTCATGTTACGCATGTGGGGTGTCTTAGCAAAACCAATCGAAATACAAGATCATAGTCCCTCGATGACGCTATTCAAAGTTGCCTTACAAATGATCTTAGTCCCTAAAAGAAAATGCTAAGTCATCTCACAATATTGCTATCATGGTTATATGATGACCCACTCCCGTCCCTTCACATCCAACGATGGGATCCTTACCAAATCAATGGTAAGATAGCAACATCTAAAGGAGGAGGAAAAGAACATCAAAGACCTTATAAGTAGGTAGATTCGCTCCTAGTTGCTTGCTTGCTCACAACAAAAACATTCTATACACCAACACTCTCACTTTGAAACATTTTTGAAAGACAACACTTTTTACGCGTTCTTTTAGAAATGAGAGCCATTACAAAGGAAAACCTTTTCAAAATAACTTTCAAAAAAACACATTCCACAAAACACCTCTTTGAACTATTTTTAAAACAACACTTTGTATGCATTCTTATAGAGACGAGAATCATTACAAAGTCACATTTTCAAAATACTTTAAAAACCCACACCACAAGCACATTCAAACAAAAGCAAGTAATCTAGCAAGCAACTAAGAGCCCATGGAAAACCATGGATGAAAAGGGTGCTAATACCTTCCCTTTTCATAAACTACCCCCCGAACTCAAGAAAATATCTCTAAAGGTCTTTCCTGTGCTTTTTCACCTTTCCTTTTGGATAAAAGAAAAGTCGGTGGCGACTCTTGCTAAACCGCAATATTTGCAAACACTAACGCAAAAACAATCAAGTCAGTTCTCCCACCATATCACATAACTGGCGACTCTGCTGGGGAATAATTCTAAAAGTGGGGTTACCTTAGGGTTAGATCACATTTACTTGCTTACATTGTTTGATTTGTTTGCTTTACATTTTGGTTCCATGTTTGGGTTTATTTTAAATCCTACACCCGGATTTGGGGACACCTTTTAGGTAAGTAGCAATAGACTGTGAGGGAACTGTGCGGGGGATACTGACACGGTTGAAGCAGTAGCTACGTTGATATGTCACTTTTGTTGGTACCAGTAACCCTTGAGTCGAATCAAGGAGAGTACGGGGCCACCACGTGGTGTCGTGAAGCATCATCTGACCTTAGAACCTTACTTGACCATCTTGTCCATTAGGGAGTTGTTAGATAGCCGATTTTGGTGTAAAGCTGAAAATTGGTTGATACTCAATGCTACACTCATTGAGACTTGACTCCTGAGTTTTGTTTGGTTGCAAGTCAATTTCCTATCGAATGAAGCTTGTGGGAAAGGTCAGTGATATTGAGACCCCTTAGTACCCGGTTACTATTAACTAGGACAGGTTGATCCAACTAAACTTCAAGAGGGTACTTACCTACAAACTCCATGCAAGCCTGAAACTAAGGATTTGTTTGCTTTGTGTGAATATGATTATTTGTATATAAACTCGCTTACCTCACATATTTGTACATAACATCATACCATAGCATTTTCAATAGCCATTTCAAGGATCTCGAGGGTCTTTGATACAAGGTCACGTTGAATCAGACGTCTATCAAGGGGCAAGAGGATTTATTTTCCTCTAACCAAAACACCGTAAAAAATCAAAGTACAACAAACCGGAGTCAAAGGCTACAACCCACTTGACATGGTGAGCTTAATTCTTGTGGAAGGACATCCACCAATACGAAGTTCTCCAATCCAAAAATGTAAGTGACTACTAACCCCGTAAGATCCTTGAAAACATGCATCCATATATCATGTATCATATCATGACAGGTTTCTCCCATACAAGTCTCCTTATCTTCCTGTTGTTTATTTCAGTAAGATGGATATGAAACAAACAGTGAAAGGCATCCAGGCTCAAAACTCTCAACTTTAAGAGATGTTCTTGAACCTATCCAAGGGACAAGAAGAGGTCAAGGCGCTCCTCACCAGGGGCATGATCATGGGAAATCCTGGGGACGACAGAGATGACCAATTGGGGCAGCTACAAACCGAGATAGCCGTAATGAATGTTCAGATGATGGGACAACTAGTGGACCAAATGGCTCTTATCCAAAATCTGGCCCAAGGACAAGAAGAGCTGAGAGTCCTCATCAATAAGCTTCATTAGGATAGATGTAACCAAATGGGGCAAACATATAGGATTGGGGATCAAGTCATCATTCCTCCTCCCCAAGATACAATCCAAATGCAAAATGTGCGTACCACTCCAACATTCCTGGACATGACACCAATAGTTGTTGGATGCTGAGAAATAAAATTCAAGATCTGATTGAAGAAGGAACGCTAGAATTCGCACCAGATGGTCAACTGGAATTCTTCTTCCGTCCTTCAAAAGCTCTCCACCTAAAATGACAAGTTCAGACAAAGAGGCTCCTGTTCATTTGAATTTTCAATTGTAATCTCTTTTGTTGTTTAAACAATTATCTATTAATGTCAAACTCTATTTCATTAATGCATTGCATATGTTTGTCTTGAGTTCATCCATTCATTTTTCACTATATTTAAAACTATGCTTTTGCTCTCTTTATGACATTCAACTCTTGCTAAAAGTTACAAGCCTTTAGAGGGAGGATGACGAAAAGAATTCCATAATCTCATACAATATGCTTTTGGACAGACCTTGCTGATGATGTACATGCGTCCTTTCAAATCCTAAACACTAGAGTTATAAGGAAGATAATCCCTAGTCAACCCCTTCGAGCCAAAGAAGTAGAAGTTTTCCTTTTTTTCATAAAAAATTGAAACCTTTAATCAAAACCTAGGGCAGGATAGTCTCTCAGTTGATTCAAGCGCGCGTTTGGCCGCGAACTCTCATCTTGTAATACAACGAATGACATCAAAAATATTCCTCTAAAATCAAAAGACAGTGATGGTTCCCTATCACATAGGCAGTCGTTATATCTCAAAGAGAAAAGCCCACTAAGTCAAAACCTACGAAGGAGACTTAAGAAAAACAGGGGCATCCCGCTGACTGTAATCTCAAAATAAGAACAGTCAAGCAAAAATTAGGGATAACGAATCAAAAGAAAGAGGTCACTACAAATCCTCAACAACATGAAAAAAAATGTTGCAAAAAATGACTGCCTTTCGACAAACTTAACTTGTCCGAGCCATCACCAATGCGTCATTCCAGATTCAATTGGAGTTCAAACGCACAATTTACTGAGCTTAGGACTGAAGAATATCACGAAGAACGGGTGGGTACAAATACACTTTGAGCCTTTATCCTTTGTTTCTTAAACCGTGAACCAAGCCACGTTACAACCCTTCAAAAGTCCTAATTGAAGCATGGGTTAGTTCGAAAGCATACTGTTACAAAAGGTATCCTGACTCCTGTAAGGCTTTGCTCTAAATCCTGAGTTTGAATTTTCTTAACAAAATTTATTTACTCGCTAAAACGCATTTTCAAAAATTTCAAGACAAACATAAACTTTGCATTACTCGAATATCATTGTTTGCATATGGCTATCTGTTTGACAGCAGAGAAATTCACACAATATCCAGTGAACGAAAGCTCTCTCAGTGAACAAAATCAATTCAAGAAGGATGACACTCCCATTGACAAATCTCCTATCCACAAGGGGACTTAACATGTCACTATCCAGAACACCTTGGGCAGTCCAGTCAAGATTCCAAGAAATCTTTCAAGAATTGCATAGTAACTAGGGGCAAGTCTCCATCTTCGTCACTTGGGGCATTGAACGTCAATATCAGCGGAGGGTTACGTATAATCAAACATTTTCTGGAAGTGCCACAAACACTCGCTACTAGGGAAAGTGACAAATCTCCCCAAAATCCTTCTCATAGGATGACTCCCAGCCAGAGTTTCAATCTCTGAAAACTTTTTCCCAACTAAGTCGACTTCAAGAACCCTCGAGGATTTCTGCCAGTGAAGTCGCCACCTCTCCAACAGACTAAGCAACAAGGTTTATTTCCCCAACAAATGACAGGATTCCCCAACTTGATTTTTCCTCTCTGACTACCACAAATAAAAGGACCACAACTCCTCTTCCCCAGTAGACTACTCTACAATCCCCAGTAAATTACTGGGAAACCTGGACCCGACCAGATGTCAGTTCAACTTTGAATCCCCAGTAGAGCAACGGACAACTGAGACTCCTAAACTTTTTTCCCCAAGCATGAACCAACACTCTCCACAGAGTTTTCAACTTTCCCCAATAGAGTTCTGCTCAACAAAATAGGGATCCTCAGTGGAAACATTCTTAGCAAAGTTTAAAGACATACCTACTCTTCAACAGCAATCCGGGATTTGATAACTCCCCAACACTTGTCAAGAATTTATTCTCCAAGACAAAATTACATTTCAACAACATTCATAGCATATGCGTACAAAATACATATAACATAAATCTCATTTATTTTGAGAACATCATTACGCAATGCATGCATCATGACATTGCATACAACTATCTCTTTACCTTTTCAGGAAAGATCGATCGACAGATAAAGGTTATCATCCTGCTGAGGTAGTAATCGTCCAAGGTTCCTTCATCATCCTACTGAGGTAGTAATCTTCCCATATTCCTTCATCATCCTGCTGAGGTAGTAATCATCCAAGATTCCTTCATCATCCTGCTGAGGTAGTAATCGTCCAAGATTCCTTCATCATCCTGCTGAGGTAGTAATCGTCCCAGATTCCTTCATCATCCTGCTGAGGTAGTAATCGTCCCGGATTCCTTCATCACCCTGCGGAGGTAGTAATCATCCAAGATTCCTTCATCATCCTGCTGAGGTAGTAATCATCCAAGATTCCTTCATCATCCTACTGAGTTAGTAACCATCAAATATTTCTTCATCATCTTGCTGAGGTAGTAATCGTCCAAGATTCCTTCATCATCGTGCTAAGGTAGTAATCGTCCCAGATTCCTTCATCATCCTGCTGAGGTAGTAATCGTCCCAGATTCCTTCATCACCCTGCTGAGGTAGTAATCGTCCAAGATTCCTTCATCATCCCGCTGAGGTAGTAATCGTCCAAGATTCCTTCATCATCCTGCTGAGGTAGTAATCGTCCAAGATTCCTTCATCATCCTGCTGAGGTAGTAATCGTCCCAAATTCATTCATCATCCTGCTGAGGTAGTAATCGCCCCAGATTCCTTCATCATCCTACTGAGGTAGTAATCATCCAAGATTCCTTCATCACCATGCTGAGGTAGTAATCGTCCAAGATACCTTCATCATCCTACTGAGGTAGTAATCATCCAAGATTCCTTCATCATCCTGCTGAGGTAGTAATCATACAAGATTCCTTCATCATCCTGCTGAGGTGGTAATTGTCCAAGATTCCTTCATCATCCTGCTGAGGTAGTAATCGTCCCAGATTCCTTCATCATCCTCCTGAGGTAGTAATCGTCCCAGATTCCTTCATTATCCTGCTGAGGTAGTAATCGTCCAAGATTCCTTCATCACCCAACTGAGGTAGTAATCGTCCAAGATTCCTTCATCATCCTGCTGAGGTAGTAATCCTCCAAGATTCCTTCATCATCCTGCTGAGGTAGTAATCGTCCAAGATTCCTTCATCATCCTGCTGAGGTAGTAATCGTCCCAGATTCCTTCATCATCCTGCTGAGGTAGTAATCGTCCCAGATTCCTTCATCATCCTGCTGAGGTAGTAATCGTCTAAGATTCCTTCATCACCCTGCTGAGGTAGTAATCGTCCAAGATTCCTTCATCATCCTACTGAGGTAGTAATCGTCCCAGATTCCTTCATCATCCTGCTGAGGTAGTAATCGTCCAAGATTCCTTCATCATCCTGCTGAGGTAGTAATCGTCCCAGATTCCTTCATCATCCTGCTGAGGTAGTAATCATCCAATATTCCTTCATCATCCTGCTGAGGTAGTAATCGTCCCAGATTCCTTCGTCATCCTGCTAAGGTAGTAATCATCCAAGATTCCTTCATCATCCTGCTGAGGTAGTAATCGTCCCAGATTCCTTCATCATCCTGCTGAGGTAGTAATCGTCCCAGATTCCATCATCATCCTGCTGAGGTAGTAATCGTCCCAGATTCCTTCATCATCCTGTTGAGGTAGTAATCGTCCCATATTCCTTCATCATCCTGGTGAGGTAGTAATCGTCCAAGATTCCTTCATCACCCTACACAGATTCCCTCTTTCCAAGATGAAGTTTTACACGGACTTATCATCAGGCAACCCTACACAGGTTCCTTCTCACTTTCGGATACAGTTCAGATACGCTCCAGACACGAACGCCATTATGATAATCAGTCAGTTCCAGCTTACAGATACAATACATCAATCGTTTCTGGATGGCATCTTTAAGCCCATCTCCAACAACTATTCATTATCTCTCCAAATGGAATCTTTAAGCCCATTCCCTACATAATCAACTAACACATCTTCGAGTGCAAATTTTCTAGGCACTCTAGTGTTCAATCATCTTCCACCTTCAAGTCACAAATGACAGATTTACCAATCTAACTCTTCAGGTGTAAGGATATTGAACAGGGGTAGCTGTTGCACCCCAAAATTTTCCCTCTCATTTCTCAAAGAATCGCCCTGGATCCTCAAGTTTGCTTCCATCCAATTCCAAGCCTTGAACTGCAATTTTTCAAGAAAGTCATCCGCAAGGGCAAAATGGTCATTTGCACGATAAAAGGTCAAACTTTGACTTTTAGACCAAAACCAAGTTTCAAGAATCATATTTCATCAAGACATGTTGGAATATGAAGTTTGTTTCATCAAAAAGTCAAAAGTCAATTTACTTTGGGAAAAGTCAAAATTCTAAATACTTAGAACTTTTCTAAGTGTTTAAGAAACATGACAAGCTCAGAACTTTTGACCAGATTTTCACCATGACGCAAGCTGATTCTAGATCAACTTCTGACACAAGAGTTTTAGATCTCAACAAGATCTAAGACATTGCAGAACATAACTTCTCCTAGAAATGCTGGGATTTCAAGTTATAACTTTTCAAAGACATGTCCATGAAACTGAAACACTCAGCAAATTCTAGACACTCTTAAGACAGAGTTTGGTTAGAACTTCTGGACCAGTTTTCACAAAGGCTCAGTCAGAACTTGCAAGAGCAGTTCAAAGAAGGTTTACAAAGCGTGTTATAAACTTCCTGGAGAGCATGGAAACTCCTTCAGAACATGCTGGAGCCAGAAGATACAAAGATCAGAGGTTGGATGCTACGCTGAAGCAGAACTTCTGATCCAGAACTAAGCCTTGGTGTAGAATCTCACGTTGTAGGATTTCGGGTTGTGATAAGTCTCATCGTCATTTAATGCTCACAACCACTTTCTGAGTCTTTATCCAAAGGATTTTCACCACGTGTACCTCTACTGTCTTGGGATAGCAAACTTTGGTACTAGGCCCATGCTTTGTTTTGCTTTTCCTTAAATCCTGCTGACAACTCCAACTTAAGCATGGTTAAAAGCTGCTAATCAGCAACTAATTCAGCCTACGCCTGCATCCCATAATTGCACCAAACTAGCATACGAAAACAGTGATGAAAAAGCAAGGGAGCAGGATGCCAAATTGATTTAAAATCCTATTTGATTTCCCCCCAAAAAATCACAACAATTCCATCTATAAATAAGTTGCTCCATCACACTTTCAAGGGGGCTGGTGGCTGTCTTTTGGAGAGAGATTGGAAAAAAAGGGAGAGAAAAGAAAGTTGTGAAACCTTCATAAAGAACCCAGAAAACGAAACCTTTGTTCTTCCTTTTGAATCAAAGAACTTGGTATTTTATCTTTCGTTACTCTTGTTGATTCCAGAACATCCAAAGGCAGCAACTCAAAGCTCCAAGCCTACACTCCAGATTCAAGGTAAGTCTCTCTGACTTTGCATTTTTCTTCATTCAGAACATCATTAATATGTAAATATCATAATTAATGTTGCCCATATCATTGCATAAGTAGAAAAACCGTGGATCAGAACTTCTTGATTAGGCATAGACTAAGGATTAGGATTAGAACTTCTATAAACTGTAATGTTATTATCCTTCTGATTTTTTGTTTTAAAAGAACTGAATAAGTTGATGACGTGCTGATTAATATGAGAAAAGAGTTGAAATGTAACATAGAACTTCTGATTTTCGCATGCTGATAACACACTGAACTACTGATTATTCACTCACTGTTCTAACACTTAGAACTTCTGATTTTTGTATGCTGATAACATGCTGAACTGCTGATTATTCGTTCACTATCTTAGCACCATACAAAACTTCTGAGTTCTTCCTACTGTTTTGACACGCACAGAGCTTCTAAGGTTTTCTTCACTGATTCTAACATTCAGAAGTTCAGCACATTGCAATCCAGAACTTCTGTGTTTTTCCTCTAACGTGTCTTGCAGGACCTCGGAGTGTACCAATCCAGAGCTTCTAATACACACTGATGTTTCCTTCTGAATCACAGTGCGCCTGGCTTCAGAACTTCTGATCCTTGCTGTTTTGCCTGCAGCTGCACGCTGTTTCTATCTTTCATTTATTTTCCTTTTCATCATTTTTAATATTAACATAAAAAGACATAAACATATTTTTCTTTTATTAATTTATTTCTTTTTCATTAAGATAAAAAACCATTTTCTAAACCAGTCCTTTTTCTTTCTTAGATTGTACATTTCAATGTGGTTGTAATATTAACTTAGGATTTAATTTTATTTGCAA
Source organism: Vicia faba (assembly GCA_948472305.1). Classification (NCBI taxonomy): domain Eukaryota; kingdom Viridiplantae; phylum Streptophyta; class Magnoliopsida; order Fabales; family Fabaceae; genus Vicia; species Vicia faba. Next base: position 124,018,451 of record OX451735.1, on the reverse strand, counting down.
CCCCCATTCAGAAATATGTACCCCCATCCCTAAAATATTGTAATAGCGTAGGACTTTACATTTCTGCAATTTATTGCTTTTGAATGCAAATGCTAGTAATTAGGGTGTGTATGGCAAGACATGAAATTGACAAATAGGTCACCCTAATCAAGAATAAATGCATGCAATCAAACACACTTGCACACTAGCACCCTTAAGGTTAACTCCACTTATTGCCTAAAAATGGTCATGTTACGCATGTGAGGTGTCTTACCAAAACCAATTGAAATACAAGATCATAGTCCCTCGATGACACTATTCAAAGTTGCCTTACAAATGATCTTAGTCCCTAAAAGAAAATGCTAAGTCATCTCACAACATTGCTATAATGGTTATACGATGACCCACTCTCGTCCCTTCAAATCCAATGATGGGGCTCCTTACCAAATAAATGGTAAGATAGCAATATCTAAAGGAGGAGGAAAAGAACATCAAAGACCTTTTAAGTAGGTAGATTCTCTCCTAGTTGCTTGCTTGCTCATAACAAAAACATTCTATACACCAACACTCGCACTTTGAAACATTTTCGAAAGACAACACTTTGTACGCATTCTTATAGAAACGAGAGCCATTACAAAGGAAAACCTTTTCAAAAAAACTTTCAAAAAACACATTCCACAAAACACCTCTTTGAAATGTTTTCAAAACAACACTTTGTATGCATTCTTATAGAGACGAGAATCATTACAAAGTCACATTTTCAAAATACTTTCAAAACCCACACCACAAGCACATTCAAACAAAAGCAAGTGATCTAGCAAGCAACTAAGAGCCGATGGAAAACCATGGATGAAAAGGGTGCTAATACCTTCCCTTTTCATAATCTACCCCCCGAACTCAAGAAAACATCTCTAAAGGTCTTTCTTGTGCTTTTTCACCTTTCCTTTTGGATAAAAGAAAAGTCGGTGGCGACTCTTGCTAAACCACAACATTTGCAAACACAAATGCAAAAACAATCAAGTCAGTTCTCCCACCATATCACACAACCCATTGAGGATAGGATGTCACAGCTAGGAAACCTGTATCAAACAATTTCATCACTTCAGGTTTGATCTTTTCAGACATATCAGGCCTCTTGCGATGAACCTTTTGTTTAATAGGAGGGCAGTCTTCTCTTGTCGGCAAATGATGAACTACGATATCGGTATCCAACCCAGGAATATCTTCATAAGACCAAGCAAATACTTCCACATAATCATGCAACATATGAACCAACCTGCTCTTGACACTGCTTTCCAAATTAGTGCCGATTATGATTTCCTTCTTATCTGACTCAGTACCCAGGTTGATAACTTCAGCTGAATCTTCATGCGGTTGAATAGCTTTTTCCTCTTGTAATAGAAGTATGGCTAGTTCTCCCGGTATGTCACAATCTTCCTCGCCATCTTCTTCGGTTGATAGGACATTTAAAGTCATAGTCGACAATAGTAGAGTCATTGGCAATAGGATCTAGAGTGGATGTGGACATGTAAGAGTGTGTGTGTGTGCATGTAAGATACATGGCTATTTTTTTTTGAAAAATGTATTTGCAAGAAAGGAAAGACAATGGACACAAATATTTGAATTCAAAAGAGTCCAATATGCTGAATGATCATATGATTAGATGAACATAAATAAAACCCTTGACAAATGGACAAAAGTGCCCCGGGCCAGGCAAATGGCTGAAAAATCATTGTTAAAATATTACAGACAACATGTTCTTGAATTGAAAGAAAAGCAATAACAAGTTGGTTACTCCTCAATGAAGGAGATGGGCACAAAGTCCTTTGTATGCCAATTCTTCAGCTCCGTTGTAGTTGGATATACCCAATCTTCAAATGTAGCTTCTTCATCAGAATCACCCACGACGTTGACTTCATGGCTTCCAATGCGGAGAGGTGGCTTTCTAGCACGAGCACGCCTCACTTCCTTCTGAGCCTTAACGGTGAAGCCTAAACCAAACTTGTCCGCTTTAAATGGGATATCGAGGAGTTGCGCCCAAGTATCACAGTTTCCTTCTTCAATTGTTGCATGGGCATCTTTGACCGAAACCATCTTTGGTGTGACCTTAACAACTTTAGACTCGTCAGAAGAACATTTGGTAGCAGCAATCATCGGTGGTACAACCTCAAAGGCTTGACACGGGGTCTCAATGAATTCTCCATCCATCTCTACGTACTTGAAAGAGTTAAGGTGGCTCACCATAAACTCTTATTCTCCACAGACAGTGACTATTCTGCCCTTGACTGGATATTTGAGTTTCTGGTGGAGGGTTGAGGTTACTGCCCCAACTTTATGGATCCACGGGCGACCTAACAGACAAGAATAGGCAGACGAATATCCATAATATAGAAGGTGGAGTTGAAGATTTTGGAGCCCACTTTGATTGGAAGATCTACCTCCCCACGAACAGTCCTCTTTGATCCATCAAACGCCCTTACAATGATATCTCTTGGCTTCAAGACTAAACCTTCACAGTCTAGACGGTCTAACACCCCCTTGGGTAATACATTCAGAGAAGAACCAGTGTCGACTAGCACATGTGCTAAGGTAGTCCCTTTGCACTCGATAGAAACATGTAAAGTTTTATTGTGATTCTTCCCATGAGGCGTTAAGTCAGCATCTGAAAATCCCAAACCATTATCAGCTGTCAGGCTAGCCACGCAATTCTCAAATTGATCCGTTGTTGTCACATGAGGGACATGAGCCTTTTTCAGGAACTTGATTAATGTCCGAGCATGGGCATCGGAGCAAAGCAACAATGGCAACATTGAAATCTTAGAAGGGGTTTGCCCCAACTGTTCTACAATCTTGAAGTCGCTTATTTTTATGATCTTCAAAATCTCGTCCATCTCGCGAGCAGAGGGTTCTTCATCAACTACGTCCTTGAAGGGTAATTCAATCACATCAGGCTCAACAACCTTCTCCTTTCCTCTTGTATCGGTACTTGGCTTGGCAACAGTAATGCAGATTGGCATCTTTGTAACCACTGGTGGTGATATATTGGGTGAAAATATTCTCCCAGTTCTAGTTACTTTGCTTGAGCCAACTATGTTGCCAACATTGTCATCTTTTTCTTCTTCGATCCGGGCATCTTGTTTAACCCCATGATAGAACACCTCAGCACCATAATTCCATGGTATTGCCTTATTTGAAGAGTAGGGAATCGGTCCGGGATTGGTAATTATTAAGGGAGCAACAATGGGTTTATTTGAAATCCTAATAGGACCTTTGGAGGTGATCCTAAGAGGCTTGTTTGAGATGGTAATAATGGAGAGGTCTTCACATTTGTTAATCAAACTCTTGGCAAGTGGAGTATTCTCGAATAGAATTTCATGGCTATCTATCAGGCGTTGTATGCCTTTTTTCATCCCTTCACATCTATTGAGTTGTCTTGTACATCATACACATTCTTTTACACAGCCAGGGAAGATCCCAGCTTTCAACATATTGTTCTTGATTACATTTAGCGGAGTAGTCAATTCTTCAATAGAGGTGACAAAAATTGCATCTTCGACAACATTAACACCTTTGTCATGCTTCGGCATCGAAGCGGTAATTACGTTCGGTGTTGGAGGAGGATCAAACTCAATAGTCTTGTTGTCAATTAAATCCTGGATCTTGTTCTTCAAGGCTCATCACTGGTCAGTCTCGTGCTCAGGGCTGCTTGAATGGTAAGTACACTTAGCATTCGGATTATACTTTGGTGACGAGGTGTCAGGGTTGGGAGGAGGATCACGCAATGTCACTAAATTAGCCTTGAGCAAATGTTGAAGGGCTTGAGACAATGACATGGCTAACCTCGTAAATTGTCTTCTTAGAGTTTCAAAACATTGATGATTTGCAGATGGTCTTGAAGTAGGAGTTGGATTGGAGATTCGAACATCATTGACCGACGGGTGATCGTTCTTCTTGGTATGGGCCCTTGCCCCGTACACAATATTGACTTCCTTTTTTGCAGCAAAAGGTTTCTTGATAGGATTGGTAGTGGAGGTAGATGCCACAGAGATCTTCCCACTTTTGATGCCACTTTCAACTCTTTCGCCGGTTAAGATCAATTCGGTGAAACCAGAAGAAGAGCAGCCAACCAACAAATTAAAGAAAGGACCAGATAAAGTGCCCATGAAAATGTCGATGTGCTCCCTATTAGTCAAGGGAGGTTGGACCCTACTAGCAAGGTCTCTCCACTTTTGTGCATATTCCTTAAATCCTTCATTCTTCCCCATGGTCATATCTTGCAACTGAACCCTCGTTGGCGCCAAGTCTGCGTTGTACTGATATTGATGGTAGAAGGCAGTATCTAAATCCTCCCAAGTATTGATATGAGAACCATCTAACTGATAAAACCATTCAAGTTTCGTTCCAGCCAAGCTCTCTTGGAAAAAGTGAACCCAGAGCTTCTTATCAGCAGTGTGCGGCTGTATCTTGCGCACATAAGATTTCAAATGGAGTTTTGGACAAGAAATCCCATCGTACTTTGCAAAGATTGGTATTTTGAATTTTTTGGGAATAACTACCCCAGAGATCAAACCCAAATCATCAAGATCTAAACCGAGGGTGGCTTGGATTTCAACAGCTTTCAATCTGTCTTCTAACTGCTTGTATTTAATATTAGCGGGTGGATACTGCTCGTTGTAATAATCATCATTGGATACTTGATCATTGATACAGTCATCCTGAGTACTCTTGACCTCACCAATCTGGTTCTCATCCTCTTCAGATGAATCTCCCCTACTGGGATTTGATGGACTGTCTCCTTGAACCTTCTACCCATGTTGAATAGAGCTTTCTTCTTTGGCTTCTTCTTAACAGCCAACAAAGCCATCATGTATTGCTGCCCCTTGGCTAGGGCTAGTAGAGCTTCCTGAAACTGAGAATTCCGGGCTTGGAGATCCGTCACAGTTTTCTCAAGATCCATCTTGCTGAAATAAACAGCAGAAAGATAAGGAAACCTGTTATGCGAAAACCTGTCATGTTATGATGCATGGAATATGTACATGCAAATGATTTCAAGGATTAATAAGATTTAAATTTGTATAGACAAAAGAATGAACAAACGTTAATTTTCATTAGACAAAACAAGAAATATTACATCATGCCTCTTGGGCTTACAAAATAACTTTCTAAGATAAAAAGACTAAGCGCATCCTCTTTGGCGCGATATAAGCGTTCACACTTTGCTCTTCTTGTAGCTGCTTCATAAGCTCCAAGACCCTCTTTTCACTAGCATAGAATTGAGCCTCGAAAGTATCTCGTTCTTCCTTCAGTTGGATCCAACCCTTTTTTAAGTCTTCGAGAGAGGTAGGCATGTCGGGATGGAGGATAGTGTAGTGAACATCTCCTTCGACTACAGGCTCCACGATGACTGGTAAGATGGAGGGATAAGGCATCACAAGTTTCTGAGCACAAGCTCGTACCCATTTAAGGTAAGGCTTGAGGGGAAAGGAATTATTGTGACCTAGTGTCTTGCTATCTACCTTGTTCAACATCCTCCAAGCTCGGATACCAAGCTCGGATAAATCTCTAGCACTAACCTTGATCGTTGCTCTTGTAGTAAAATACCAAACCTTGAATAAGCATCTCGTGTGGACCATCCCTCTAGGCATAACCAAACTGTCGTAGGGCTAAGCAAGGGTTGTAAGTGATACCTCCTCTAATGCCAAGCAAAGGGACACTAGGGAATTCTCCACAACGGTCGATGATAGTAACATTCTCCAAAGAGCGGGAACACCAATGAATATCTGAATGTCTGAGTGTCATCAACCTATGGGACCATCTTGAACCTTGCTCATTTTTTAATACAGATTGGGGAAGATGCGAAATAAACCATCTTGCCAAGATAGGAGTACAACACATAAGGATACCTCTTTTCCTTATAGTACGAGTGTGAAAGGAATGTAGGATGTCCCCTAGAAAAGTATGTGTGATATAGTGGCCATAACCGGGACTTGGTTTTTTAGGAATGCTGGTTTGCGTTTGTGTTTGCAAAATGTCGCGGTAAGCAAGAGTCGCCACCGAATTTTATTTTATCCAACAAGGAAAGGAAAAAAGCACAGGAAAATTCCTTTTTCGAGATACTTCTGAGTACCGGGGGTAGATTATAGAAAGGGAAGGTATTAACACCCTTTCTATCCGTAGTTATCTACGGGCTCTTAGGTACTTGCTCATCATTTTCAAAATTGCTTCTTTGTGTGCTTGTGTGTTTTGAGAATTTTTTATTTTGACTTCGATTTAACCCTTGCTTCTGTCTTCAAGAGTGTAATGAAGTGTTTTTGAAAACTTTGTTTGAAAAGGAGTGTAAGCGTGACAAAAGTTTATTTATATTGAGCAAGTACTTAAGAGCTAATCTACCTACTCGAAAAAAGAATCGTTCTATGTTCGTTTCCTCTAGACAGCGCTATCCCACTATTAGTGAGTAGGTAGCACTGTCGTTGGAGTTTTGAGGGTCAATTCGAAAGGGACGTACGGTCACTAAAGCAATGTTAGGACGTCTTAGTAATAACCTGTTGTACCCCAATTTTTCCCCTAAGATTCCTCTATCATATCATATCAACTCAATCATGACAAGATCACATTAGGGTTGGTTCTTCATCTTTTTTCTATCTTCTATCTTTAAGTTTGCTCTTGAGGAATCTCCAAGCACCTTGGTTGTGTATTTTGTATGTGCGTTGATAATTAACTTCTAACCCAAAATACAAAAAAATATATTTGTCTTTGTCTTTGCATATTTGTGTTTTGTAGGTACCGAGTCGAAGCATCCAACAAATAAGGTTTTATAAATTGACTGATTCTGTATTGTGTTGAAAGACGACTTGCATTGATCCACAGAGGCTTGTGTCAAACTCATGCAAGTTGATTTGATTCTGTATTGTGGCGAAAGACAACATGCATTGACCCATAAAGGTATGCATCGACTCATCCTGTTGTGTATAACTGGCATGTGTCGACACATGCATGTATGTATCGACTCATCCTGTTTGTATAACTAGCATGTGTCGACACATGCATGTATGTATCGACTCATCCTGTTTGTATAACTAGCATGTGTCAACACATACGTGTTATGTGTCGACTCATGCAATTTGTGTGATTATGTAATATGTTGAAGAAGCAATATGTATCGACACATAGAGGCATGTATCGACACATGCTGTGTTATACAGCTAGGATGTGTCGACGCATACCACCCATGTATCGACTCATAACAGTAAAATACACGTGATTTTTGAAAAAAAGCCAGCAATTCAAAATTATCATCTTTTTGGCTCCAATTTTTCTGCATAATTTAAAAATTATATCATTAGTTCAATTTTGGTTCCAAGAATCAATTACCAAATTACCACTAATCCCAATCCTAAAACTCTATAAATAGAGACCTCATTTCATTCAAATCACAAGCTTTTGATAGCCAAACTCTTCTTGCTAAAAAATCTCTCAATTCTCTCCATTTACCAAATTCACTCAAAGCTCCATTTTCAAAAAGTTAGTAAGCTTTGCATTGAAGCTTACTAACCTTTGAGCTAAACATTCATCCAAACAATTTTTCTTCATCAATTCTCTACATCCAAGCTTTGGTAATTGATTCTTGTGGTTGAATTGAAGCAAATTCTGGAAGTTGTTTGATAATTCTCTAATTCTACCTTTGGTAAGTTGGATCATCATCTTTCACAATGCGATCTCTTGTGAATTTATGGTTTTGATTCATTGAGCACTGTTTTATGATTCCATTAGTTCTATTTTCTCATAATTTGATGGAACTTTCATGTTCAATTGGATCCATGATCATAAGGTGTTTGATAAAAAGTTGGAACAAGAATTTGATCCTTGAGATGCTGTTTTCGACTGATTTTAACAGGTTGCAATAAATTGTTGTAACATTGCAATTGTTTGTAACAGAAAATTGATTTTAAAAAAAAATTGCACTGATGCAATAGGTTGTTGTCGAAGCACAATCGACTGTAACAGTGTCGAAAATACTTTTTCTGCCTTATTTTGGGGCTGTTTTGACTCAAATATTTTTTCTGCTCACTCTCTTTGATGGATAATTTGGGTTGCAATTTTAAATGTCCAATTTGTCTTTAAACTCAATGGACTTTATGATGTAGATGAAGTTGGATAAATGTTCATCAATTCAAATCTACCTAAGAGTGAATTATTTAATTCATTTTTGGTGCTTTGGATTAATGATATATTTAGTGCTTTAATCCATCTAGAGGAGTGGTTGAATTTAAAGATGAAAGAATTTTGAAATGGTGATCCAAATTAGCTTATCATTCCACTCTGTTGTACCCCAAAATTTGCCCTCTCATTCTTCAGGAAATCATCCTGGATTCTCAGAGTCTCTATGAAACAAATCCAAGTCCTGAATTATCATTTCTTCCCAAGCAAACCTTTTACAAGAGCAAAATGATCACACAAGCTCTAAAGGCAACGCTTTTACCTTAAAAAATTAAATTCTAAACATTTGGAATTTTTCTCTAAAAATGGGTGTTTAAGAAGAAAATAGCACTTCAGAACTTCTGGACCAACCTCCAGACAGAAACAGTCAGAAGTTGCAAGCTTGGCTCAACGCAGTCAGAAGTTGGCTCTTCAGCAGCTACATTAACTCATTTAGAGGTTGCAAACGTGGTTCAACACGTAAGCCTCAAACAGAACATGGCTCCTTCAGCAGTTACGCAAGTTCAGCCAGAGTTTGCTAGAGGAATGCAAAGGAAGAAAAGAAGTCTGAAGGCTCCTTCAGAACATGCTGGAATCAGAAGATGAAAGGGTCAGAAGAGTGGGTGTTACACTGACATAAAATCTCTAAGTCCAGGATTTCCAGAAGCAAATCCAAGGAACGTGTTAGAAAGTCAGGAGAATCCCCAGAATTTGCTGAGACAGCAAGAAGCCAAGATCAGAACTTGGTTCACGTTGTTTTTGGTAAAACATAACTGCTGGTTCAGGTTTTCTCCTATTACAAGAATTTTGGTGTTGATAAGTCTCATCACCATTTAATGCTCATTAATGCTCCCAACCACTCTTGAACATTCATCCAAGAGGTCTCTTCACGTGTGGCTTGGTAAACACCTTTCTGCAGGCTTAAGCATGGGTATACGCGCCACCTTCCACCTATAGAGGTCACTTCTCCTCAATCCTCGCCTGCTGTTCTAGTCTAGGCTGAAAAGCTGTGCATTATCACAACTTTCCATGAACTTCTTTCAAAAAAACAATTTAACCTCTATTGGCGCCTTTAACGTTCAAGAATCCACAAGAACTTTGCCTATAAATAGAGCACCATTGACCACTAAGAGGACGTGAAAAAACAGCCAGAAAAATTTAGAAGAAACAGAAAACTCTGGTAAAGGAAACCTTGTGAAACTCTGCCAAAATCCCCAGTGTTTCATAACTTTGAACTTCCTACCTCCAAACTTCATCAATACCCAGTTTTCTTTGTGACTAAAGAACACCCTTTCAGCTTCTGACCACATATACTCTCCATCCACCCCTTCAAAAAGAACCTGTCCAGAACACCATCAGAGCTAAAAGCTAGCTCTCACTCACAAATTTTTCCAACAGCCAGGTAAGCACCTGCTGACCTTCATCACGCTGCTCAACATCATCAGCTTTGCATGCTCAAATAAATATAATGTAAATATCATGTTGCTGCTGTTTGCGTTCTGAGGATTTTCATACCTCAGAATGTTTGAGTAGGAAGTAAATCAGTGTAGAACCTGCCTGTGACCTTGCTGGTTCTGTCTCCTAAAAACACTTTGACATTTGCTGAAGCTGTCCCAAACATGTTTTCTGTTTTGTGGAACAATAACAAAACTGCAGATGTTCTGACTAGCACAGGGAGAAGCCAAATGCTGACTTTGACGTTAGCACATCTGAAGCCTGTTTTGCTGTCAATAATATCAGAACTTCTGAGAATTATTGTATTTCCAGCAGGATCAGAACTTCTGATATCCCCACTAACAAATTTTTGTCTTGCAGCGCATGGGGGTCAGAACTTCTGATCTTCCCACTAACAATTTTCTGTTTTGCAGGTGCCAGAGTCAGAAGTTCTGACTCATACAGTTTAACCAAAAGGTTGATAATCTGGCAGCAGGCCTGAGTCAGAACTTCTGATGGCCTCTCAGTAGCGCTGGCTCTCTCTCTCTTTCTCTCTATCTTGCTTTTGTTATTTTCTTTTCTTATCTATTTTTCTCATTGAACCACCCCATGTACAAATATGTATCCCCACCCCCCTAATTGCTGTAATAGCGTAGGATTTTATATTTCTGCTTTTTATTGCTTTCAAATATAAATGCTAGTAATTAGGATGTGTATGGCAAGATAAAATCAATGAAATAGAAAATCCTAATTCAAGATAAACTCTTGCATGCAACAAAACACACTTGCACACTTACACCCCTAGGGTTACACCCACTTGTTGCCTTAAAAAATGGGCCATGTTTGCATGTCAAGTATTTTGGCAAAACAAAACAAAAACAAACAAAATGATCATAGTCCCATGATGACGCTATCGGAGTTGCCTAAATAAAATGATCATAGTCCCTCAAGAAAAATGCCAAAATACTTGACACTATTGCATTCATGGTCTATACGATGACCCGCACCCGTCCCGTTAACATCCTAACACAAGGTTGTTCACCAAATACAATGGTGAAACAACACTGTTAAAAGGGTTAAAAAATGAGAAAGATCTTTGAGAAATTTTAGGGTAGACAGCTCTTGGTTACTTGACCAATCTTGCAAAACAATCCTTGCCATTTTTCAAAACACACTTCACAAACACAATTTCCAAACAACTTTCAAAAACATTGAAACATCTTTTCAAAAAGACAAACACCCTTGTAAAACATTCAAACAAGAATTGTTACAATGGTTGCCTAGACAAGGCATCTTTTTCAAAACATTTTCAAAACCACACACACAAAGCACCATTTCAAACAATTGAAAATGCAAAGCAAGTGATCTAAGCAAGTAACTAAGAGCCCATGGATAACCATGGATAGAAAGGGTGCTAATACCTTCCCTTTCTATAATCTACTCCCCCAACCCAAGAAAACATATCAAAGGTTTTTTCCTGTGCTTTTTAACCTTTCCTTAGGATAAAATAAAAAGTCGGTGGCGACTCTTGCTAAATCGAACAAGTGCGAAAACAAACGCAAAATCCCAAGTCAGTTCTCTCACTGTATCACACACTCCCTCTTCATCTTATCCCTTTATTTTTTAATTGTGCTACATGTTAAGGGATGGTGATCTCTATATCATTTATCCAAACATGAAGTACATAGATTTCTATTGACCGACCTCAAAATAGGTGCGACTTCTACATAAGTCCACTTACGATTGCTTAACATAGCGCTAAATTTTGTCCCGATTCGAATAAATGATCATTCGTGGCCCAAACTTATGATTGCAAGCCCAAGTATGTTAATTTGATCTCTTTGATCCAATAACCTTGAGATTCATTGTGTGGAGGCTTTGGTTCTACCAATCCTCTAATGGATCTACAATACCTTTGGTCAACGTGGATCACTTAAACATCATTGATCATTAAATGTTACTTTTGAGGATTCCAAAATGGATGATATACTTGACAAAAAGCAAATGCAACTTGTTGTGTGGAGGTTTTGGTTCTACCAATCCTCTAATGAGTTCCAAATGCAAGTTTCAAGATGGTCATCCAACTAACCACTAATTTCTAACAATTGACTTTACTTTATGCTTTTTATTTTTTATGCTTTATCTACCATTTAATTTAAGCATTTATATTTCATGCCATTTTTTATTTTGCTCACTTGAGCATTTACTTTTATGTCATTTTTATTTTGCTCACTTGAGCTTTTCTTTTCCTTTTAAAGACACCTAATAATCAACATGAACCATAAAAATCTTCAATGATACTTGGACTATTTGGTTACAATCCTTAGCATTATGGAGCATGGGACTTCTTCTTGGGCTTAGGATTAGAGACCTTGGCCTATCTTGGAGACTTTGTGACTTTATTTGATATTTTGTCTGGAGTTCTTGAGGTTTACCTCAAGACATTGGGTTGTTTGTTTGTTTTGTGTGCAGGTTATTGTGATTACATACTTTGTTTGTAATCTGGAATTCACCCGTATACAGCCGTTACTCTGCCCAATTTTTGGGAAGACTTAATACACTTGAAGTTTGGTTCTCTCGAGAGGTCTAGTATCTTTGCTTGCTTGGTTTCAATCTGAAGAATGGGAATTCTATATTGACTCATAATGTCAAATATTGGCTTCTTGTTGGTTAGATGGTTCTTATCCCTAGCTTTTACCTTATGATTTAGGATAATCTCTTCTTCTCCTTCCATCTTCTTTAATTTAAAAAATCTTCTCCCTCCTTTTAAAAAAAAACTCTTCTTATTTCTAAACTTGAAACACTTTCATAATAAACTTGGACTTAGGTCCATGCATTTTCAAAACATTTTCATAAATAAATTTAAATCAATTTAATAATACCTTGACATTTTTGTGAGAAGACTAAAAGTCAATCAATCTCATTTCAAACCATTTTTGCCACTTTGGCTTTTTATTTTAAAACTTTTCTTAAAAGATTAGACTCTTGTCAATCCTTGTAGTGACGCAAGCAACTATACTTCTATAATATGTAGTAAAGAGAGATATTTTCCACTTGGGTGTTGAGTGAGGCATTGTTGATTTTAAAATCCAAGCCATATCCTCCACTTTGAGATGATGAAAATTCTCCTTTCGCATGATTGTGGGTAGTAAGTATGTTTTCCACACGGACAATGATGATGATGTCTTATCTCATAAAATTAACCAACACACTCGTGTTTCAAATTTTTAAAAGAGGAACTACGTGTACCCTGATCCCCTATTTCACGAAAGGTGGTACGTAGGCACTAAAGGTTCGCAACCGTGGCGGGTGCAAAAATCATATAAATATTTCTTTTCTCACCTCCACCATCCATTTTATATATAACACATTTTCATAGCCAAAATATACAAATTTTTCAAAGAGGTTCCTGCGGAGTACCATAGATGTTTACGGTGCTAATACCTTCCCTTTTCATAACCAACCCCCTTACCTTGAATCTTTCCCCCTTTTTGGGTTATTCGCTCTTTTCCCATTCCTTTGGAAACAATAAAGCGCGGTGGCGATTTTGATTTTGATTTGTATAAAGTCTAGTCAATCCAATGGCTTAGTCTTGAACATTTCTACCGCTACAGAAAAATGGCGACTTCACTGGGGAAAGATTGACCTCTTGCTGGTCCATCCCTAAGTGGGTTGAGCCTATATTTGTTTATATTTGTATATGTGTTATTGTGTTTATGTGTTAAATTTTGTATATATGTTTGTCTGGATTTTCCTGGTTTACAGGGTGCTTGATGATTACTCATAAGTCCTATACCTGGACTTGGGCAAACTTTAAGATAGGAAGGGAGGTATAGTCATGTTAACTTTGAGGGAGTAATCCCAAAAAAGGAGGCATGAGATCCCCCACTCAGTTGAGGCCCCTTTGACTGTAGTGTCGTTTATCGAGTAATCGGGAAGACGTACTGCTTTCGACCTGGGAGCCTGCTGAAGCTGAGGACCGTAGATTACCTAACCATCTTGGCCTTTTAGGTGTAGTGCGGAAGCTATGATGGAGTAATCCGGAAATAGTTGTCACGCGATACTACACTCGGACGAGTCTTTCTTGAGAATATTACTAATTACCAAGTTAATCGGGAAGTTGGTAATATCTGAAGGAAGGATGTAGACTCTGGGAACCTCTTAGAACCTTGTTCGGCAGGTGATAACTTTTCAGACCGATACCTTATGGGTAGTACCTTCGACCTTATGCTCGTGACGTTGAACCTATGAACCCTATATGTGTGATCTTGTGTGTGATTGTTGCATCATGCATCCATGCACTCATAAGCATCTTTTGAAGAAAAAACAATATTTAAAGGGATTTAAAGGTTGACTATTTGTGCATATCTCAGGTACTTTTAAACCATGGATTCTGGAAAGAGAAAGACCGGGAAATATAGTTTCAAGGATCCCATGATAGATGAGTTGATCAGTCTAATTCCAGAGATCGAGTGTTCTGCAGACTTTCAGAAGAAGTATGGATCCATTATTCCTCTCACGAAGCTGAAGATGAAGGAGGGTATTCTCTCAACTTTGGTCCAGTTCTATGATCTGGTGTATCACTACTTTACTTTTCCCGATTATCAGTTGATGCCAACACTGGAAGAGTATTCCTATCAATTGGATTTACCTGTTACCGATCGTGTTCCTTTTACTGGTTTGGAGGGTGAGCCAAAATCACATGAGATTGCTGCTTTGATTCATCTGGGGAAGTCTGAGGTGGAAGCCCATATGACTACCAAAGGAGGGATTAGAGGATTACCAGCTCAGTTCTTATTGGAGAAAGCTCGTTACTTTGCTAGGATGAAGAGTACGGTTTCTTTTGAGGCCATCTTTGCTTTACTCGCCTATGGATTATTCTTATTTCCTAATGTGGACAAGTTTGTCGACATTAACACCATCAGGATTTTCATGATTGGAAACCCGGTTCCTACACTGTTGGGTGATGCTTATTACTCTGTTCATCTTCGGAGTTCCTATCATGGGGGAATGATTATCTGTTGCACGCCTTTGTTGTACCGGTGGTTTATCTCTCATATGCCTCAGTCTGATGCTTTTTGGGATGTCAAGAAGGAACCCCGCTGGGCTCCTAAGATCATGGCACTTACTCACTCGGATATTGATTGGTATCATCGAGCTTACCAGGATGTGGAGATTATTAACAGTTGTGGCAGTTTCCCCAATGTGCCTCTTCTTGGTACAAAGGGAGGAATTAACTATAACCCTGTTTTTGCACGAAGACAACTTGGTTACCCGATGAGGGATAAACCAAATAGTATTCATTTGAGTAGTTTCTTTATGAAGGAAGGAGAAGACCAAAAGGAAGCTAGGGAGCAGATTGCGAAGGCCTGGCGTCACATTCATAAGAAGAGTAGGAAGGATTTGGGACCTAGAGGTGCTGTTTCTTTGGAGCCATATCTTCAGTGGGTCCGATCGAGAGCCATTCATTTGAAGATGCCATATACTGGGGAGACACCCATGCCTGATTTGTTTGTGAAGACCACTCCTCCCTTATTAGATGATCTGGAAGAGCTGCAGCTTGCTTTGGTTAGGATGCAATAGGAAAGAGATGCTTGGAAGAACAAGTTCCAGACTTTAGAGAGTTCCTACAAGGCATACTTGAAGGAGAAAGATAATTTGATCGAGATCCTTGAAAGTAGAGCGGTGGAGTCTATGGAGAGGCAAGGGGATTTATTTTCTCCTAGGCCTCAAACAGGTGCTGATTACTCACTTCCTGCTTCAGATGATTGGAAGGAGGTTGCCATCAGACATGTGGAAGAAAACCAGAGGTTGAGGGCTCAGATTGCCAGGCTCATAGGGAAGCGCCAGCGTACAGATTGATCTCCATTAGTTCCTCTTCTCAGGATTTTAGATTGTATTTTCATCTTGTATTTGGGATCATTGAAACTTGTAATCCATTTTGAAGTTATTATAATGAAAATTTTCAGTATTTCAAAGGCTTTATTACTTGGATGTTTGCAATATGTCTATAAATCTTAAAACCCTTGAAATATTAAATGATCAAGTAAAAACAATCATATGCATTGCATATCATGCATCATATTGCACATATTTCTTGCATTTGTTATGAATATCCAGGTGTCTTACCCAGCTTCTTTACTTCGTTCAGCAAGCCGACTCATCACTACAACACTCGGGCTAATTTCAAAAAGAAGATGGACAATTTGGAACAGGAGAATCGTGAGCTACACGAAGAAGTTTCCGCTTTGAAGGCTGGCTTGGACAACTTGATTGCTCTGATGGAAGCTCTGGTGGTTGCTAAGAATCAGCCACCGAGTGTTCAACCTCAACCAACAAGGGCAAGTGATGAAGTTCCTACTGTTCCTGTGTCCGCTACTCCGACTGTTGTTCAAAACCGTATGCCTCAGGGTTATCCGTGGGGAATGCCAGAGAATTTTGCACCTGAAGGTTTCAGTCTTGGCCCTCAAGATGCTCCAGTGGTTCAAAATGTTGTTACTCCTGCACCTCCTGTGGTGCATACTGTTCCTGTTGCACCTCCTTCGGTAAATTTGGTTCCATTTGTTAATGAAGATATGTGTCGTCCTTTCCCTCCGCCGAGTGAAGACTTGGGTCTTTATGACAGAATGGATGATTTCCAAGAGCAGTTTGATAGAATGCAAAGAGAGATGAAGGCTCTTAGGGGAAAATAGTTATTTGGGCAGAATGTGAATGAGCTATGTTTGGTCCCGAATGTTAAAGTGCCTGCTAAGTTCAAGGTCCCGAAGTTTGAGAAGTATAAAGGCAACACTTGCCCTCGTGCTCACTTGGTGATGTATGTAAGAAGAATGTCTACCCACACTGATGATCAGCGTCTACTGATTCACTTTTTCTAGGATAGTCTGACTGGCACAGCGTTGAAATGGTATATGAGCTTGGACAACGCCAACATCCATACTTTTAATGATTTGGGAGAAGCATTCATTAAACAATACAAGTACAATGTGGACATGGCGCATGACCGTGACCAAATTAGGGCCATGGTTCAGAAAGACAGAGAATCATTCAAAGAGTATGCGCAGAGATGGCGCGAAGTGGCTGCACAAGTGATTCCTCCCATGGAAGAGAAAGAAATGACTAAGATGTTTCTGAAGACGCTAGGCACTTTCTACTATGAAAGAATGGTAGCAAGTGACCCAAGTGATTTTACAGAGATGGTAGGAATGGGTGTCCGCCTGGAAGAGGCAGTAAGAGAAGGACGTTTGACAAAGGGTGAAGGATCCGGAGGGGTAAAAAAGCCAGCTTATGGGTTTAAAAAGAAGAAAGAGGGGGATAAAAATGCTGTTATGAAAGAGATAAGGGTAAATGCTCCTAGAAATAATTATCAGCGTCATCAGCAAGTCGCCTCAGTTACTCCTGTTATGAATACCGCTCCAACTACCGTTGCTTATTAGAGACCGTCCCAGCAGGGGAATCAAGGGTATAATCAGAGAAGAGAGGACTATGATCCTATTCCCATGAGCTATGCAGAGCTACTACCAGCATTGATTCAGAAGAAGTTGGTCCAGACGCGACCACCTCCAGTTGTACCATCACCATTGCCTTGGTATTACAAAGCAGACCAGATGTGTGCCTTTCATCAGGGAGCACCAGGGCATAGTGTTGAGAATTGTTATCCTTTGAGGACTGACGTGAAAAGGTTGGTGAAGTCTGGAATTTTATCTTTCAAAGACGTGGGGCCTAATGTGAAAGACAATCCTCAACCCAAGCACGGGGGAGTGAATGCTGTAAATATGGTGGCCGATTGTCCAGGTGACTTCCGGATTTTTGACATTAATCTTGTTAGAGGAGATTTGGTGAAGATGCACGCAGACCTCTGTGAATTCAGTTATTATACGCATGACCACGCCTGTTGTGCTATTTGCAGTACAAATATACAGGGTTGTGAGAAGATAAAGGCTGATTTACAGGAGATGATGGATGAAGGTTTAATCCATATAATCAGGCCTAGGGAAGAATATGAAGAGGAAGTGAATATGGTTTCTGGATGTCCGGGTGAATTCAGAATTTTTGATGTGGATCATTTGAATGAGGATCTAGTGTAGTTGCATGCTACTTTCTGCCGTACTGCTGGTCAGGTGGAACACCAATATGGATCTTGCATAGTTTGTTGTCGAGACCCCCGAGGATGTTCCATTGTGAGAGAAGGTGTTCAGTTGCTGTTAGACAATGGAACTATCAAGATCACATGTCAGAGAGATGATTATCATGAGATTGATATGGTTGAAGTTAGTTTGATGGAAGAAGAGTCAGGGGAAGAATATGCCTCCGCAGATGAGTATTTCTCTTCAGACGAAGATTTGTTTGCTAGAAATGACTTTTTGATGGCTGATTGTGTTGAGGAAGGGGTGAATGTCATTGTACCTTGTTTTGGTGCACCCACTCACCTTGATGTGGAGTACCATAGCAAACCAGTTGTTACCCCATTGGTAATTAGTCTACCAGGTCCTGTTCCCTATGAATTAGTTAAGGCTGTGCCTTACAAATACAACACTACAATCTTAGAAGATGGGGTAGAGATTCTAATCTAGCCAATGCCAGATGTTGGGAATATAGCTGATAATAGCAGGGTGACCCATAGCAGTCGTGTGTTTGCGCCGATTATTCGAAGAGATGTTATCATTGGAAAGAAAATTGCTGAGAACGATGAGCCTAAGAAGGCTACAGGAGAGACTAGTGGAGCTACATTAGAGAAAGAAGTGGATGATATCTGGAAGATAATTAATATGAGTGACTACAAAATTGTAGATCAGCTATTGTAGACTCCTTCCAAGATATCTATCCTAACTTTGTTGATGAATTCCTCTGATCATGGAGAATCACTGATGAGAGTACTAGACCAATCTTTTGTGGAGAATGACATGTCGTTAGATCAATTCAGCAGCATAATTGGAAACATTACGTCATGTAACAATTTGAGTTTCTGCGATGATGAGTTACCAGATGAAGGGAGGAATCACAACCTGGCCCTCCACATATCTATGAACTGCAAGAATGATTCGATGTCAAATGTGCTAATTGATAATGGATCCACACTGAATGTTATACCGAGGAGTACCCTTATGAAGTTAAAGTATCAAGGAGCACCTATGCGCCCGAGTGGCATCATTGTGAAGGCTTTTGATGGGTCGAGGAAATCTGTCATCGGTGAAGTGGACTTGCCCATCCATATAGGACCACATTTGTTCTTGATAACTTTCCAGGTCATGGACATTATTCCCGCATATATTTGTTTGCTAGGACGACCATGGATACACGAAGCAGGGGCTGTCACTTCAACTCTGCATCAAAAGCTAAAGTTTGTGCGTGAAGGGAAGGTGGTGATCATAAATGGGGAGCAGGCGTTGTTGATATCCTATCTATCCTCTTTCAGTATTGTAGAAGCGGATGAGGCTACTGTTGGAACCCAGTTCCAAGCCCTATCTATTGATAACATAAGGAGGAATGAGAATTTTTTGGTTTCGCTGAAGGACGCGCAACAGGTTGTGCGCAATGGTCATAATGCAGTTTGGGGACAACTTGTGGATCCATCCGTGAACAAAAACATAACTGGTTTGGGTTTATCTTCGAGGAATGGCAAAGGCAAAAGTTTGAAGTCAAAGTCTTCTGTGAACAGTTATCATGATGTTTTCTGCAGCGGAGGCTACCTCCATCCAATTGGTTATGGAATTAATGTTGTTGAAGAGGATGAAGCAGAGCAGGAAGTACCCCAAATTATGTGACGCATGGAGTCCGAGTTCAGAACTGGGTCACCATTGATGTTCCTTCTTGCATACATATTTCAAAGTAATTTGTTTTGTTAATCTATTTCTTTCTTTTGAAAAGCTTTCACTCTGGCCAAGGTGAAAGTATTGTATGGGCTTATCTGTTTGCTTTGATTTTTAAGATCATTAATAAAAGTTGTCTTTGCTTCCAAAAATATGTCTTTATTTTCTTCTTTTTTCTTGGGAAATGGTAATCAAATAAAAAACCCTTTCAAAATAAATAATAACTGAAAATTAATCTGCATGATCACTTGTTATATGTGTCAGTTTCTAAAAGCAATCATAAATCACATGTGCAGATTAATTAAAGAAACCATTAAATATAATGACCCTGCACCCTCTCCCAACTTTGATTGTCCTGTGTTTGGGGATGAAGAAGAAGATTATGGTGAGATTCCAGAAGAGGTCTCACGGTTGCTTGAGCACGAGGAAAATACCATTCAACCATATAAGGAGCCTTTGGAAGTGATTAATTTAGGTTCAGAAGAAGATCCAAAGGAAATTAAGATTGGAGCATCGTTGCATCCTGATGTAAAAAGCGGGTTGATTGAGCTGTTGAAAGAGTATGTGGATATTTTTGCTTGGTCTTATCAAGATATTCCTGGTCTAGATACAAACATTGTTGAGCATCATTTGCCGTTGAAGCCAGAGTGTCCGCCAGTTAAACAAAAGTTGAGGAGAACCCACCCGGATATGGCAGTAAAGATCAAAGAGGAGGTCCTAAAGCAGATTAATGCTGGTTTTCTTGTGACGTCAGTGTATCCTCAATGGATTTCCAATATTGTCCCAGTACCGAAAAAAGACGGAGAAGTCCGCATGTGCGTAGATTACAAAGATCTAAATAAAGCTAGTCCAAAAGATGATTTTCCATTGCCTCACATTGACATGTTAGTGGACAACACAACAAAATTCAAGGTATTCTCGTTCATGGATGGATTTTCCGGGTATAATCAAATAAGAATGGCTCCAGAGGACATGGAAAAAACAACGTTTATCACACCTTGGGGAACATTCTGTTACAGAGTGATGCCCTTCGGGTTGAAGAACGCTGGTGCAATGTACCAGAGGGCTATGACAACCCTATTCCATGATCTGATGCACAAGGAAATTGAAGTATATGTTGATGATATGATTGCCAAATCCCAAACTGAAGAAGGGCATATAAAAGATTTGTTGAAGTTGTTTCAGCGTTTGAGGAAGTATCATCTCCGCTTGAATCCAAATAAATGCACCTTCGGAGTTAGATCGAGGAAATTGTTGGGTTTTATCGTTAGCTAGAAAGGAATTGAAGTTGACCCTGATAAAGTCAAAGAAATTCAAGAAATGCCAACACCAAGAACTGAAAAGCAAGTCAGGGGTTTCCTCGGGCGTTTGAATTATATTTCCAGATTCATTTCCCACATGACTGCAAAGTGTGAACCGATCTTTAAGTTGTTAAAGAAAGATCAAGGTTGTGTGTGGATGGATGGATGCCAAAGGGAATTTGAGAGTATTAAAGAGTATCTGCTTGAACCTCCTATCTTGCTCCCTTCCGTAGAAGGAAGACCGTTGATTATGTATCTAACAGTGTTAGATAAATCCATGGGTTATATTCTGGGACAACAGGATGAAACAGGGAAGAAAGAGTTCGCCATTTATTATCTCAGCAAAAAGTTCATGGATTATGAGTCGCAGTATTCCACGCTAGAAAAAACGTGTTGTGCTTTGGCCTGGGCGGCAAAGCGTTTGCAGCAGTATATGTTGAATCATACCACTTGGTTGATCTCCAAAATGGATCCAATTAAGTATATTTTTGAGAAGCCTGCTCTTACTGGGAGAATTGCCCGCTGGCAGATGTTGTTATCTGAATATGATATTGAATACCGCACTCAAAAAGCTATTAAAAGTAGTGTGTTGGCAGATTACCTTGCTCACCAACCGGTGGAAGATCATCAGTTTGCAGAATATGAATTCCCCGATGAGGATGTGATGTTCCTGAAAGTGAAAGATTATGATGAACCATTGCCTGAGGAAGGCCCTGACCCTGAATCTTGTTGGAGTATGATATTTGATGGAGCGGTGAATTCTTATGGTAAAGGAATTGGTGCTGTGATCGTCACTCCTCATGGATCACACATTCCTTTTACTGCAAGGTTAACATTTGATTGCACTAATAATATGGCGGAATATGAGGCTTGCATCATGGGTCTTGAGGAAGCTATTGATCTCAGAATCAAAATTCTAGATGTGTATGGTGATTTAGCTTTGGTAATAAATCAGATTAAAGGAGAATGGGATACTCGTCACCCTGGCTTGATCCTTTACAAAGATTATTCTAGAAGATTACTACCCTTCTTCAATAAAGTTGAATTCCATCACATTCCTAGAGATGAAAGTCAAATGGCGGATGCTCTAGCAACTCTGGCTTCCATGTACCAAGTGAATACTTGGAATGATATACCCCGTATTATAGTTCGACGGATGGATAGGCCCGCTCATGTGTTTATGACAGAGGAGGTAGCAGATGAAAAACCTTGGTATTATGACATCTAGCATTTTCTTCAGACTCAGGAATACTCGATTGGTGCGTCGAGGAAAGATAGAAAGACACTGAGAAGATTGGCAGGCAGTTTCTTCCTCAGTGAAAATGTGTTATACAAGAGAAATTATGACACAGTCTTGCTCAGATGCATGGATAGACACGAAGCAGACATGTTGATGCATGAGATTCATGAAGGTTCATTTGGCACTCATGCTAATGGGCATTCGATGGCTAAAAAGATGCTAAGGGAAGGCTATTATTGGTTGACAATGGAATCTGATTGTTACAAATTTGCAAAGAAGTGCCATAAATGCTAGATTTATGCAGACAAGGTCCATGTGCCTTCGACACTTCTCAATGTGATTTTCTCCCCATGGCCTTTCTCTATGTGGGGTATAGACATGATCAGGATGATAGAACCCAAAGCTTCGAATGGAACCTGTTTCATCTTGGTAGCAATTGACTACTTTACTAAATGGGTAGAGGCTGCTTCGTATGCCAATGTTACCAAACAGGTGGTTGTGCGTTTCATTAAAAATAATCTTATATGCCAGTATGGTGTGCCGAGTAGAATCATCACTGACAATGGCTCGAATTTGAACAACAAGATGATGACAGAACTGTGTGAAGAATTCAAGATTGTCCATCACAATTCGTCTCCATACAGGCCAAAGATGAATGGGGCAGTTGAAGCTGCTAATAAGAATATCAAGAGAATTATCCAGAAAATGGTTGTCACTTATAAGGATTGGCATGAAATGCTCCCTTTTGCTCTGCATGGATATCGAACATCTGTCCGCACTTCAACAGGAGCAACCCCGTTCTCCCTGGTATATGGAATGGAAGCTGTACTCCCAATTGAGGTTGAGATTCCCTCGTTGTGTGTGATAATGGAAGCCAAGTTGACAGAGGCTGAATGGGTCCAGAACAGGTTTGACCAATTGAATTTGATTGAAGAGAAGAGAATCACAACTTTGTGTCATGGGCAGTTATATCAGAAAAGAATGAAGAAATCATTTGATAAAAAGGTTAAACCTCGTGAATTCAGAGAAGGCGACCTCGTGCTCAGGAAGATCATGTCTTTCAACACTGATTCTAGGGGCAAGTGGACTCCCAATTTTGAAGGCCCGTATGTTGTCAAGAAAGCCTTCTCTGGTGGTGCATTAATTCTTGAAACTATGGATGGCGAGGAGTTCCCACGTCCCATGAATGCTAACGCAGTCAAGAAATACTTTGCCTAAAGAAATAAAAGAACAACTCGCAAAGTTGAAAACCCGAAAGGGCGGCTTAGGCAAAAAGGAGCATCTCGGTAGGCTGAAAACCCGAAAGGGCGGTCTAGGAAAAAATTAGAGACATAAACATAATAAATTTCCCGCTAAGTTGAAAACACGCAAGGGCAGCTTAGGAAAAAGTTAGGGATTTTTTCTTGGCAAGTAACTACGTCAGACAAGACTTGATCGTTAAGCAACAATCTTCTCGGATCCTTACCATACTTCAACAAAAGCTGCTGCTCAGGATTTCAAAAGTTGTTAGGGGGAATAGTGGTCATTGTATCTCAATGTATCTTTTCCATTATATATTACCATTTCCCAAGTTTTGTAGTCATCCATGGAGTCTCGCCATTCGCAGACTACCATTCTATTAATGAAATTCGAGCTTTTGCCTAATTCTTTGTGTTCTTATTTTTATTTAGCTTGCAAAGACTCCATTTATTACTGATAATAATTTTTAAAAGCAAAAAGATTAAAAAGCAAAATTGACTTTTCAAAAAAAAGGGGAGATCTTCACAATTCAATTTACTTTGGGATTTGTGATGAAACAATGACAACAAAAATGGCGATTGTAACGTCCGTAATTTAATTAATTATTTAATTAAATTATTTTTGGAATATTTGTGAAGAAGTGTTATTAAATGGGATTTATTTTATTAAATGGAGAAATAATAATATATTTGAGGTATTATATTATTGGGTGGTGAAATAATATTAGAAGCTAATATTATTTAATGTCGGCCTATATGGTGTGAGTATAAGTAATAAGGGGGTGTAGGTTTTGAGCCCAATAAGGAATAATATAATAACATTAAGTTATTTTATAATTTGTTGTTAGAATAGAAGGAAGAAACAGTAAGAAGAGAAATAAGGATTTGAGGAGAACGTGAAGCTGCTGGATTTTGAAGGAAACGACAAGAACAAAGATTCGACCCAAAAATTGTAGAGCAACCTTCGATCCAAGGTAAGGGTGGAGTTCTGGCTTTATAATTAGGTTCATGATGTTTGATATGTGGGGTTAGAGGATTTTTTTTTGTTATTGAATTGAATGATGTATGGTGAATATTGATGAATTCTCGATGGATAAATGATGTTATGATGCTGTGTAATCGATGTTGTATTATAAGTTAATGTTAAGTGATGAATTATCATGGTTAGGATGAGGTTTATAGGACTTTAATTAGATTCCAGTAGTGAAATTATAGTAGAAACGCAGAAAATTATGCAGAAAATCACAGGATGCGTCGACCTCAAACTGGATGAGTCGATGCAAGGAGGCTGTTGGACTCAGGATGAGTCGATGCATGCAGAGGATGTGTCGATACATGAGTGTGTGAGACTCAGGATGAGTCGACCGGTGCGATGCATGTGTCGATACATGCTGTGTTTTGAAGTCAGGATGAGTCAATCGGTAAGTGCATGTGTCGATACATGCTGGGATTTGAAGCAGAATGAGTCGATCCATAAGGAGGATGCGTCGACTCATAGTGATCAGATGAAGCAGGATGTGTCGATCCAAGGAGTTTTGTGTCGATACATAATGCTGGATTTTTGACAGAATTGACTTCTAATTGCTGTAACTTGAGTTTTAGGATGCTGTTTGAGATGCCGCTCAAAGCGTTGATTAGCTAACGTGATGAATATTATTCTAGATGATTTAAATGATGATTAAGAGGTGTAATTCCAGTAACTAAATTAGGACGTATGACTAATTCCCGTAGATGACCGTTGTGCTGTTTTTAGGACATATTGATGAACATGAGATGTTTAGAGGTCGCTGTTAGGAAATATGACAGTAGGATTAATGACAGAAACAAAGTAGAACTGCAGAATAATAGTATGGATTACTGTATTATTAATATACAACTTAGTTATTAGTAAGATGTTATTAATAAAGTTGTGTTTGATATTTATGATGAATAAATGACGTTTGATAAATAAATGATGTTTAATAAATTATTTTGAGATGTTTATGAGATGCTGTGATTGAGATGTTGTTGTTTGAGATGACTGAAATATTGTCGTTTTGAGATGATTGAGATGTTGTTGTTCTAATATGTTTATGAGATGATGTTGTTCTGAGATGTTTATGAGATGTTTTTGTTTGAGATGACTGAAATGTTGTCGTTTTGATGATTGAGATGTTGTTTTGAGATGTGTTTTGAGATGTTGTTAACTGAGTGTGTTATTACATTCATGTTGAGTCGCATACATTGCATTTTTTTGAGATGGAGCTCATGCTCGTTGAGATGGCCTGGATTGGCAAATTTTGAGATGAAGGCTATGCCTTGTTGATGCCTCTATTAATTGGCAGATTAGATTTTTGAGATGGGAGTTCTGCTCCAATGGTACCACATGCATTTGCATAGTTTTGAGTCGCATTATATGGTTGAATGATGAAGTGTATTTGATGTTGATGTATGAGTATATATGCTGTAATTATTATTGATTATGAGATGAGAAGTGGTGATATGATTGATCTAATTTAATATATTAATTATCATGTGCTTTATTATATTGTTAGATATCTCACCCCTTCTGTTTGAATGTTGCCCTTATGTTGGTAACGTGCAGGTAATCGAGAGTGAAGGCCGTATAACTTTAATAGATCGAGTCAGTGTCATTTCTCTGATATGTAACACTCGGGGGGATGAACGCTTGCTGATTTTTGATTGCTGATTTATAGTTGTTGAACTTTAAATTGTTTATTTGCTAAATATGAGATGTTTCGAAGTTGCTGTTTTATTTAAAGATGTTATTGAAGAATTCCGCTGTGTAGTTGTTGAATATTTTATGAAAGATATTACGTTGTTGGTTCATCCGATGTTTTGAAAAAGTGTTATATATCCATGATGAATGCAATGAATTTATTAGAAGATTTTATGACGTCCCGATTCGTTTGTATGAATGAAATTTTATAACTCTGATTTATTTTGCATAATTTTCTTGGGGTAGAATTGGGGTGTTACAAAGTTGGTATCAGAGCAAAAGGTTGGTCCGACCTTGTCGTCGAGTCTTAGTTGTCTAACAATCGAGTATTGTTATTTCGAGTTCTAACAGTTGTTTGTGTTGTAGTGAGAAGTTGAGATGGCTGGAAGGAATGATGCTGCTCTTGCCGCTGCTCTTCAAGCAATGGCTCATGCGATGGAAAATCAGCCGAATGCTGACGGGAATGCTAGATCTCGTAGCTTGGCGACTTTCCAGAGAGAGAATCCACCTACGTTCAAGGGAAAATATGATCCTGACGGAGCATTGGAATGGTTGAAAGAGATTGAGAGGATCTTTCGCGTGATGGACTGCACTCCAGTGCAGAAGGTTCATTATGGGACTCATATGCTAGCAGTCGAGGCTGATGACTGGTGGCTAGAGACTTGCCAGAAGTTGGAAGCTGCAGGTGAGAATGTCACTTGGGCTGTGTTCCGTAGGGAATTCCTGAGAAAGTATTTTCCTGAAGATGTCCGTGGAAAGAAGGAAATTGAGTTCCTTGAGCTGAAGCAAGGAAATCTGTCAGTTGTTGAGTATGCTGCCAAGTTTGCTGAATTGGCCAAGTTTTATCTGCATTACATTGAGGAAAATGCTGAGTTTTCAAAGTGTATTAAGTTTGAGAATGGGTTGCGCCCGGAAATTAAGAAGGCAGTTGGATATCAGAAGATCCGTGTCTTTTCTTATTTGGTTGATGGCTATAGGATTTTTGAGGAAGATAATAATGCTCATTACAAGATTATTAGTGAGAAGAGGGGTAAGCACCCGCAGAGTCGTGGAAAGCCTTATGATGCCCCAACTGGTAAGGGTAAGCAGAGAGTTGCTCATGGTCAGAGGACTAGTGGGGGAGATGCTCCTGCTGGTGTGATTTGTTTTAAGTGTGGGAAACCTGGACACAAGAGTAATGTGTGCACTGCTGAAATGAAGAGATGTCACCGTTGTGGTAAGAACAAACATATTGTATCTGAGTGCAAGCACAAGAATGTGGTTTGTTTCAACTGTAAAGAAGAAGGGCACATTGGTAGCTAGTGTACGAAACTTAAGAAGGCTCAGTCTAGTGGTAAAGTGTTTGCTTTGGTGGAGGATCAGACAACTTCCGAGGATAGACTTATTAGAGGTACATGTTTCATTAATAGTACTCCTTTAATTACTATTATTGATACTGGTACTACGTATTGTTTTATTGCTGCTGATGGTGTTGAAAGATTGGGTCTTGTGTTGTCTTCTTTGAATGGGGAAATGGTCGTCGATGCTCCAGCCAAGGGATCGGTGACTACTTCTTTTATGTGTGCTAAGTGTCCTTTGTCAATCTTCGACAGAGACTTTGTTGTTGATTTGGTTTGTTTGCCGTTAAGAGGTTTGGATGTGATTCTTGGTATGAACTGGTTAGAGCATAACTGTGTCCATATTAACTGTTATGACAAGTCAGTGAAGTTTTCTACTCCTGAAGAAGAGGAAGATGGTTTGTTGTCTGCTAGACAGTTGAGAAAGTTGATGCAAGAGGAAGCACAACTGTTTTCATTGATGGCGTCTCTATCTGTAGAGACTCAAGCTATAATTGAGGAATTGACGGTGGTATATGAATTTCCTGAAGTTTTCCTTGATGAGATTCCTGATGTACCGCCAGAGAGGGATGTTGAATTTGTAATTGATCTTGTACCTGGTACCAGACCTGTGTCTATGGCACCATACAGGATGTATGCGTCAGAGTTGTCAGAGTTGAAGAAGCAATTGGAAGAGTTACTTGAGAAGAGGTTTGTAAGACCAAGTGTATCACCGTGGGGAGCTCCAGTGTTGTTAGTGAAGAAGAAAGATGGAAGTATGAGGCTCTGTGTTGATTATAGACAGTTGAATAAGGTGACAATTAAGAACAAGTATTCGCTTCCAAGAATAGATGACTTGATGGACCAATTGGTGGACGCTCGTGTGTTTAGCAAGATTGATTTGAGGTCGGGTTATCATCAGATTAAAGTGAAGGATGAAGATATTCAGAACACGACTTTTAGAACGCGTTATGGACATTACGAGTATTCGGTGATGCCTTTCGGTGTTACTAATGCGCCGGGAGTATTCATGGAATATATGAATCGTATCTTCCATACTTATTTGGATCGGTTCGTAGTGGTGTTCATTGATGATATTTTGATTTACTCCAAGTCGGAAGAAGAACATGTTGAACATTTAAGAGTAATATTGCAGATTTTGAAAGAGAAGAAGTTGTATGCAAAGCTTTCCAAGTGTGAATTTTGGTTAAAAGAGGTTAGTTTTCTTGGTCATGTGATTTCAGGTAGTGGCATTGCTGTAGATCCATCAAAGGTTGGTGCTGTGTTGCAATGGGAGACTCCAAAGTCAGCTACTGAGATTAGAAGCTTCTTGGGATTAGCTGGTTATTATAGAAGGTTTATTGAATGGTTTTCTAAGTTGTCACTTCCGTTGACTAAGTTGACTTGTAAAGGTAGAGCTTTTGTTTGGGATGTTCAGTGCGAAGAAAGTTTTACGGAATTGAAGAAGAGGTTGACGTCGGCTCCGATTTTGACGTTGCCTAATCTAGGAGAGCCTTTTGTGGTGTATTGTGATGCTTCCAAGATGGGTTTAGGAGGTGTGCTTATGCAGAGTGGTAAGGTAGTTGCTTATGCGTTGAGGCAGTTGAGGACTCATGAGAAGAACTATCCTACGCATGATTTAGAGCTTGCTGCTATTGTCTCTGTATTGAAGATTTAGAGGCATTATCTTTATGGTTCTAGATTTGAAGTGTTTAGTGACCATAAGAGCTTAAAGTATTTATTTGATCAGAAGGAGTTGAATATGAAGCAACGAAGATGGTTGGAATTGTTAAAGGATTATGATTTCAGTTTAAATTATCATCCAGGAAAGGCGAATGTGGTAGCTGATGCGTTGAGTCCAAAGACTTTACATATGTCAGCAATGATGATTAAAGAGTTGGAATTGATCGAGCAGTTCAGAGATATGAGCTTAGTTTGCGAGGTTACTCCATAGAGTGTTTTGTTGGGTATGTTGAAGATTAATAATGAATTTCTAGACAGTATCAGAGAAGCTCAGAAGTTGGATGTGAAACTGGTAAATTTGATGGTTGGGATTGATCAATCTGAGAACAGTGATTTCAAGTTAGATGAGCAAGGTGTGTTAAGGTTTCGTGATCGGATTTGTATTCCTGATGATGCTGAGATGGAGAAAGTGATACTTGAAGAAAGTCATAGAAGTAAGTTGAGTATTCATCCAGGAGCTACAAAGATGTATCAAGATTTGAAAGGTTTGTTTTGGTGGCCTGGGATGAAGAGTGATGTGGCTCGGTTTGTGTATGCATGTTTGACTTGTCAGAAGTTGAAAGTTGAACATCAGAAGCCTGCAGGATTGATGCAACTGTTGGAAGTTCCAGAATGGAAATGGGATAGCATTTCAATGGACTTTGTGACGGGGTTGCCTAGTACTTTAAGAGGACATGATTCGATTTGGTTGATTTTTGATAGGCTTACGAAGTCATCTCATTTTATTCCTATTAACATCAGTTTTCCAGTGTCGAAGTTGGCTGAGATTTATGTTAGTGTGATTGTGAAACTGCATGGTGTTCCTTTGTGTATTGTGTCAGATAGAGATCCAAGATTTACTTCTGAGTTTTGGAAGAGTTTGCAAGAAGCGTTGGGTTCTAAGTTGAGGTTGAGTTCAGCGTATCATCCTCAGACAAATGGTCAGACTGAACAGACGATTCAATCGTTAGAAGACTTGTTGAGGGCATGTGTTCTTGAGCAGGGAGGTTCGTGGGATAATTATCTTCCGTTGATAGAGTTCACTTATAACAACAGTTACCATTCTAGTATTGGGATGACACCTTTTGAAGCGTTGTATGGTCGAAGATGTAGAACTCCGTTATGTTGGCATGAATCTGGTGAAAGTTTAGTACTTGGACCTGAAATTGTTCGTGAGACTACTGAGAAGGTGAAGTTGATTCGAGAAAAGATGAAATCTTCACAGAGTAGACATAAGAGTTATCATGACAAGCGAAGGAAGGATTTAGAGTTTCAAGCAGGTGATCATGTGTTTTTGAGAGTTACACCTGTGACTGGTGTTGGGCAAGCATTAAAGTCTAAGAAGCTCACTTCTCGTTTTATTGGACCGTATCAAATTTCAGAGAGAGAGGGGAATGTTGCTTATAGAGTGGCTTTACCGCCTAATATTTCGAATTTGCATGATGTGTTTCATGTGTCGCAACTTCGGAAGTATATTTCAGATCCATCTCATGTGATTCATATGGACGATGTGCAAGTGCGGGATAATCTTACGATGGAGACGATGCCTGTACGGATCGCGGATCGTGAAAAGAAGACTCTGAGGGGCAAGGAGATTTCATTGGTTAAAGTGGTTTGGCCAGGATCTGCAGGAGAAAGCATGACTTGGGAATTGGAGAGCAAGATGCGAGACTCCTATCCGGAATTGTTTAATTGAGGTAAATTTTCGAGGACGAAAATATTCTAAGTGGGGGAGATTTGTAACGCCCATAATTTAATTAATTATTTAATTAAATTATTTTTGGAATATTTGTTAAGAATTGTTATTAAATTGGATTTATTTTATTAAATGGAGAAATAATAATATATTTGAGGTATTATATTATTGGGTGGTGACATAATATTATAAGCTAATATTATTTAATGTGGGCCTATATGGTGTGAGTATAAGTAATAAGGGGGGTGTAGGTTTTGAGTCCAATAAGGAATAATATAATAATATTAGGTTATTTTATTATTTGTTGTTAGAATAGAAGGAAGAAACAGTAAGAAGAGAAATAAGGATTTGAGGAGAACGTGAAGCTGCTGGATTTTGAAGGAAACGACAAGAACAAAGATTCAACCCGGAAATTATAGAGCAACCTTCGATCCAAGGTAAGGGTGGGGTTCTGGCTTAATAATTGGGTTCATGATGTTTGATATGTGGGGTTAGAGGATTGCTGTTTTTGTTATTGAATTGAATGATGTATGGTTAATATTGATGAATTCTCGATGGATAAATGATGTTATGATGCTGTGTAATCGATGTTGTATTATAAGTTAATGTTAAGTGATGAATTATCATGGTTAGGATGAGGTTTGTAGGACTGTAATTAGATTCCAGTAGTGAAATTATAGTAGAAACGCAGAAAATTATGCAGAATATCGCAGGATACGTCGACCTCAAACTGGATGAGTCGATGCAAGGAGGCTGTTGGACTCAGGATGAGTCGATGCATGCAAAGGATGTGTCGATACATGAGTGTGTGAGACTCAGGATGAGTCGACCGGTGCGATGCATGTGTGGATACATGCTGCGTTTTGAAGTCAGGATGAGTCGATCGGTAAGTGCATGTGTCGATACATGCTGGGATTTGAGGCAGAATGAGTCAATCCATAAGGAGGATGCGTCGACTCATAGTGAGAAGATGAAGCAGGATGTGTCGATCCAAGGAGTTTTGTGTCGATACATAATGCTGGATTTTTGACAGAATTAACTTCTAATTGCTGTAACTTGAGTTTTAGGATGCTGTTTGAGATGCCGTTCGAAGCATTGATTAGCTAACGCAATGAATATTATTCTAGATGATTTAAATGATTATTAAGAGGTGTAATTCCGGTAACTAAATTAGGACTTAGGACTAATTCCCGTAGATGAATGTTGTGCTATTTTTAGGACAGATTGATGAACATGAGATGTCTAGAGGTTGCTGTTAGGAAATATGACAGTAGGATTAATGACAGAAACGAAGTAGAACTACAGAATAACAGTATGGCTTACTGTGTTATTAATATACAGCTGAGTTATTAGTAAGATGTTATTAATTAAGTTGTGTTTGATAATTATGATGAACAAATGACGTTTGATAAATAAATGATGTTTAATAAATTATTTTGAGATGTTTATGAGATGCTGTGATTGAGATGTTGTTGTTTGAGATGACTGAAATGTTATCATTTTGAGATGATTGAGATGTTGTTGTTCTGAGATGTTTATGAGATGATGTTGTTCTGAGATGTTGTTGTTTGAGATGACTGAAATGTTGTCGTTTTGATGATTGAGATGTTGTTGTTTTGAGATGTGTTTTAAGATGTTATTAACTGAGTGTGTTATTACATTCATGTTGAGTCGCATACATTGCATTTTTTGAGATGGAGCTCATGCTCGTTGAGATGGCCTAGATTGGCAAATTTTGAGATGAAGGCTATGCCTTGTTGATGCCTCTATTAATTGGCAGATTAGATTTTTGAGATGGGAGTTCTGCTCCAATGGTACCACATGCATTTGCATAGTTTTGAGTCGCATTATATGGTTGAATGATGAAGTGTATTTGATGTTGATGTATGAGTATATATGCTGTAATTATTGTTGATTATGAGATGAGAAGTGGTGATATGATTGATCTAATTTAATATATTAATTATCATGTGCTTTATTATATTGTTAGATATATCACCCCTTCTGTTTGAATGTTGCCCTTATGTTGGTAACATGCAGGTAATCGAGAGTGAAGGCCGTATACCTTCAATAGATCGAGTCGGTGTCATTGCTCTGATATGTAACACTCGGGGGGATGAACGCTTGCTAATTTTTGATTGCTGATTTTTAGTTGTTGAACTTTAAATTGTTTATTTGCTAAATATGAGATGTTTCGAAGTTGCTGTTTTATTTAAAGATGTTATTGAAGAATTCCGCTGCGTAGTTGTTGAATATTTTATGAAATATGTTACGTTGTTGGTTCATCCGATGTTTTGAAAAAGTGTTATATATCCATGATGAATGCAATGAATTTATTAGAAGAATTTGTGACGTCCCAATTCGTTTGTATGAATGAAATTTTATAACTCTGATTTATTTTGCATAATTTGCTTGGGGTAGAATTGGGGTGTTACAGCGATCCCAGGAATGAACAAACTTTGGTTGTTTTAAGAAGATTTACTTCCTTCATGAAGGTTTTTCTTAGGTCATCTTGTTAGTATGTGCGCAATCTTTGTGTGTTTCTCAGTTAGTTAAAGACGATACCAGTGGGTGCAAGGTACAATATTAGGTTTGTGATCCCATTATCCCCGACCAAGTCTTGGTTCGCTTTTGATTTTGCGTTTGCATGGTCAAAAGCCTCCGTCCCAGATTCCCCAGCAAAGTTTTCCCTCATATGATGAAAGGTTTCATTCCCTTGGTGTGCTAAGATATCGCTCTTTTGCAGTATTGTCATTAGTGTTGACCTCTTGATTTCCCAGGAAGACTATACCAGGGCATCTTTTGTTGGAATAGGCTTGTTTGGTATGAAGACTCAATCCAATATTCTCCAGTGAAGGCCTTGTTTATTTGATAGAAGTCCTTTCTCCCTAAAGAAGTTGGTGCAATAATTACCCCAGTGAAGAACGTATCTTGGTTTCCCCTCGATGATGTGGTTTTGACCTCCCTAATGAAGTCAACATGAAGTCCCCAATAGATGTCTCGATGAGGAAGCATTGTCTCCCTTAGTGAAGTCCGTATATTTTTCTTCCTTCAAAGTGGGCCTGATTTCCCCAGTGAATGTTTTGACAATTTGATTTCCATCTGCCTTATTCAAGATCAATTTTGCAATATCCAGTAGAAGTGCGAACCGTGAAAACTTTTGTTTCCCCATTGAAGTCTGTGTGCTATTCCCCGGTGAAGCCTGAAGAAGGATGTTATATTCCTACATCTGTAGTGTTTTATCGTTATGATTTGTTTACTTCTGGATTATGTCGCTCTTTCTGCAGTATTGGTATTAATGTTGACTTCATAATTCCTCGGGAAGGTTATCCCAGGGTATCTCTTGTTGGAATGAGTATTCATGATGAAAAGTTTTCAATTCGCAGTTTTTTCTCCAGGGAGGTAGACTTGAATTCCCCAGTGAGGTTTGATTGTCTCGGCGTCAGTCTGATTTATTTGAGGCTGATCTTACAATCTTCAGTAGGCATGTTGCTTTTGAAAAAACTGATTTCTCCGATGAAACCGGAAGAAAGATGTTCTATCCCGATATCTGTTTGATTTAGCTACATCCGGATTACGTTTCTCCTCAGTGAAGTTAGGACAGGCAATAGGTTTGGTTTCCGCAGTTTCTTTTACCTCTCTTGGATTGATCTTTCTGGTTGAAGTTTAGCCCAATGTTGTTGGTACCTGAGGTGGTTTTGTTTGTTTGTACTGATTATCTATCCTTTTACTAGCATATGCACGATTTCGCTCATACATTCATACATGCATCATGCATTGCTACAAATCATTTTTATTGACATTGTGTTCTAACCTTCCTGCAGCGCTCCTTGCTTAGGTGGATTTGGTTTTCCCTCTTGAGTTTATTTCTTAAAGGATGTATCTTCATTGGCCGTCTTGCTCCAGTTTGTTTCTAATTGAATTCTTGGTTGCATGATGATATTATTTACTTTGGATTTCTGAGAACTTTGAGTTTTGGTTTGTGCATTTATTTTGCACGAGAAGACTTTATCTTCTCAGCAGGAATAACATGGCATTTCCCTAGGAAGTCATATCTCTTTCCCCAGGAAGTCATATCTCTTTCCCCAGGAAGTCATATCTCTCTCCCCAGGAAGCCATAATTCTATCCCCAGAAAGTCATCTTTCTTTGCAAATTCCCCTTGACAATGAGTGGAAGTCTCTTTATTTGAGATAAGCTTGCATATTACCCTTTCCAGGCAGAGTGCCTTGGTTAAAGAAGAAGCTGAGACCCGTTCCAGGTGAAACACCAGAATTTTGGGGAAAACTTGATATTTTCAAATCTACCTTCAGTGAACGTTGGTAGTACATCGACAGTGAACGTCGGTGTTTCTTATCTTTTTGCTATCATCAGTGAACATTGATAGTTCATCGTCAGTGAACGGCGGTGGTATGATATTTTCAAATCTACCTTCAGTGAATGTTAGTAGTACATCGGCAGTGAACGTCGGTGTTTCTTATCTTTTTGCTATCATCAGTGAACGTTGATAGTTCATCGTCAGTGAACGGCGGTGGTATGATATTTTCAAATCTACCTTAAGTTAACGTTGGTAGTACATCGACAGTGAACGTTGGTGTTTCTTATCTTTTTGCTATCATCAGTGAACGTTGATAGTTCACCGTCAATGAACGACAATGATATGATATATTTCAAGTCTACCTTCAGTGAACGTTGGTAGTACATCGGCAGTGAACGTCAGTGTTTCTTATCTTTTTGCTATCATCAGTGAACGTTGATAGTTCACCGTCAATGAACGACGATGATATGATATATTTTCAAATCTACCTTTAGTGAACGTTGGTAGTACATCGGTAGTGAACGTCGGTGTTTCTTATATTTTTGCTATCATCAGTGAACCTTGTTAGTTCATCGTCAGTGAACAGCGGTGGTATGATATTTTCAAATCTACCTTCAGTGAACGTTGGTAGTACATCGGCAGTGAACATCGGTGTTTCTTATCTTTTTTCTATCATCAGTGAACATTGATAGTTCATCGTCAGTGAACGGCGGTGATATGATATTTTCAAGTCTACCTTCAGTGAATGTTGGTAGTACATCGGCAGTGAACGTCGATGCTTGTTATTCTCCTCTCTGATTCAATTCTTTTGGTCCACCAGTGATTTATTTTCCTGCTGGGGTTGCTCCTTTGTTTCTTCATTTTTGTGGCATCCCCAGTGATACTTTGTGTCTCTTTTGTTCTGTTCATATGCATTCATAATCATAAGAATTGCATGGTATCTTAGAGACAAAAATAGGGCTTGTTTTATATTTAAGTATCTTCAATCGCGTCGACACGAAGATTTTTAACCTTCGTATCTCCGGATAGAAGACACTTAAATAAGGGCAGCTGTTGTACCCCAATTTTTGCCCCTAAGATTCCTCTATCATATCATATCAACTCAATCATGACAAGATCACATTAGGGTTGGTTCTTCCTCTTTTTTCTATCTCCTATCTTTAAGTTTGCTCTTGAGGAATCTCCAAGCACCTTGGTTGTGTATTTTGTATGTGCGTTGATAATTAACTTCTAACCCAAAATACAAAAAAATATATTTTTCTTTGTCTTTGCATATTTGTGTTTTGTAGGTACCGAGTCGAAGCATCCAACAAATAAGGTTTTGCAAATTGACTGATTCTGTATTGTGTCAAAAGACAGCTTGCATTGATCCATAGAGGCTTGTGTCGAACTCATGCAAGTTGATTTGATTCTGTATTATGGCGAAAGACAGCATGCATCGACCCATAAAGGTATGTATCGACTCATCCTGTTGTGTATAACTGACATGTGTCGACACATGCATGTATGTATCGACTCATCCTGTTTGTATAACTAGCATGTGTCGACACATGCATGTATGTATCGACTCATCCTGTTTGTATAACTAGCATGTGTCGACACATACGTGTTATGTGTCGACTCATGCAGTTTGTGTGATTCTGTAATATGTTGAAGAAGCAGTATGTATCGACACATAAAGGCATGTATCGACACATTCTGTGTTATACAGGTAGGATGTGTCGACGCATACCACCCATGTATCAACTCATAACAGTAAAATACACGTGATTTTTGAAAAAAAGCCAGCAATTCAAAATTGTCATCTTTTTGGCTCCAATTTTTCTGCATAATTTGAAAATTATATCATTAGTTCAATTTTGGATCCTAGAATCAATTACCAAATTACCACTAATCCCAATCCTAAAACTCTATAAATAGAGACCTCATTTCATTCAAATCACAAGCTTTTGATAGCCAAACTCATCTTGCTAAAAAATCTCTCAATTCTCTCCATTTACCAAATTCACTCAAAGCTCCATTTTCAAAAAGTTAGTAAGCTTTGCATTGAAGCTTATTAATCTTTGAGCTAAACCTTCATCCAAACACTTTTTCTTCATCAATTCTCTACATCCAAGCTCTGGTAATTGATTCTTGTGGTTGAATTGAAGCAAATTCTAGAAGTTGTTTGATAATTCTCTAATTCTACCTTTGGTAAGTTGGATCATCATCTTTCACAATGTGATCTCTTGTGGATTTCTGGTTTTGATTCATTGAGCACTATTTTATGATTCCACTAGTGCTATTTTCTCATAATTTGATGGAACTTTCATGTTCAATTGGATCCATGATCATAAGGTGTTTGATAAAAAGTTGGAACAAGAATTTGATCCTTGAGATGCTGTTTTCGACTGATTTTAACAGGTTGCAATCAATTGTTGTAACATTGCAATTGTTTGTCACAGAAAATTGATTTTAAAAAAAAAACTGCACTGATGCAATAGGTTGCTGTCGAAGCACAATCGATTGTAACAGTGTCGAAAATACTTTTTCTACCTTATTTTGGGGCTGTTTTGACTCAAATATTTTTTCTGCTCACTCTCTTTGATAGATAATTTGGATTGCAATTTTAAATGTCCAATTTGTCTTTAAACTCAATGGACTTTGTGATGTAGATGAAGTTGGATAAATGTTCATCAATTCAAATCTACCTAAGAGTGAATTATTTAATTCATTTTTGGTGCTTTGGATTAATGATATATTTAGTGCTTTAATCCATCTAGAGGAGTGGTTGAATTTAAAGATGAAAGAATTTTGAAATGGTGATCCAAATTAGCTTATCATTCCCCTCCCTCTTCATCTTATCCCTTTCTTTTTTAATTGTGCTACATGTTAAGGGATGATGATCTCTATATCATTTATCCAAACATGAAGTACATAGATTGCTATTGACCGGCCTCAAAATAGGTGCGACTTCTACATAAGTCCACTTACGATTGCTTAACATAGCGTTAAATTTTGTCCCGATTCGAATAAGTGATCATTCATGGCCCAAACTTATGATTGCAAGCCCAGGTATGTTAATTTGATCTCTTTGATCCAATAACCTTGAGATTCATTGTGTAGAGGCTTTGGTTCTACCAATCCTCTAATGGATCTACAATACCTTTGGTCAACGCGGATCACTTAAACATCGTTGATCATTAAATGTTACTTTTGAGGATTCCAAAATGGATGATATACTTGACAAAAAGCAAATGCAACTTGTTGTGTGGAGGTTTTGGTTCTACCAATCCTCTAATGAGTTCCAAATGCAAGTTTCAAGATGGTCATCCAACTAACCACTAATTTCTAACAATTGACTTTACTTTATGCTTTTTATTTTTTATGCTTTATGTACCATTTAATTTAAGCATTTATATTTCATGCCATTTTTTATTTTGCTCACTTGAGCATTTACCTTTATGTCATTTTTATTTTGCTCACTTAAGCTTTTCTTTTCCTTTTAAAGACACCTAATAATCAACATGAACCATAAAAATCTTTAATGATACTTGGACTATTTGGTTACAATCCTTGGCATTATGGAGCATGAGACTTCTTCTTGGACTTAGGATTAGAGACCTTGGCATATCTTGGAGACTTTGTGACTTTATTTGATATTTTGTCTGGAGTTATTGAGGTTTACCTCAAGACATTGGGTTGTTTGTTTGTTTTGTGTGTAGGTTATTGTGATTACATACTTTGTTTGTAATATGGAATTCACCCGTATACAACCGTTACTCTGCCCAATTTTTGCGAAGACTTAATACACTTGAAGTTTGGTTCTCTCGAGAGGTCTAGTATCTTTGCTTGCTTGGTTTCAATTCGAAGAATGGGAAATCTATATTGACTCATAATGTCAAATATTGGCTTCTTGTTGGTTAGATGGTTCTTATCCCTATCTTTTACCTTATGCTTTAGGATAATCTCTTCTTCTCCTTCCATCTTCTTTAATTTCAAAAATCTTCTCCCTCCTTTTAAAAAAAAACTCTTCTTATTTCTAAACTTGAAACACTTTCATAATAAACTTGGACTTAGGTCCATGCATTTTCAAAACATTTTCATAAATAAATTTCAATCAATTTAATAATACCTTGACATTTTTGTGAGAAGACTAAAAGTCAATCAATCTCATTTCAAACCATTTTTGCCACTTTGGCTTTTTATTTTAAAACTTTTCTTAAAAGATTAGACTCTTGTCAATCCTTGTAGTGACGCAAGCAACTATACTTCTACAATATGTAGTAAAAAGAGATATTTTCCACTTGGGTGTTGAGTGAGGCATTGTTGATTTTAAAATCCAAGCCATATCCTCCACTTTGAGATGATGCAAATTCTCCTTTCGCATGATTGTGGGTAGTAAGTATGTTTTCCACACGGACAATGACGATGATGTCTTATCTCATAAAATTAACCAACACACTTGTGTTTCAAATTTTTAAAAGAGGAACTACGTGTACCCTGATCTCCTATTACATGAAAGGTGGTACGTAGGCACTAAAGGTTCACAACTGCGGTGGGTGCAAAAATCATAAAAATATTTATTTTCTCACCTCCACCATCCATTTTATATATAACACATTTTCATAGCCAAAATATACAGATTTCTCAAAGAGGTTCCCGCGGAGTACCGTAGATGTTTAGGGTGCTAATACATTCCCTTTGCATAACCAACCCCCTTACCTTGAATCTTTCCCCCTTTTTGGGTTATTCACTCTTTTCCCATTCCTTTGGAAACAATAAAGCGCGGTGGCGATTTTTATTTTGATTTGTATAAAGTCTAGTCAATCCACTGGCTTAGTCTTGAACATTTCTACCGCTACATAACCCTAATGTCTTAGATCAATTTATCCGAGGCAACAATATCCGAGGCAACCTTTCCGAGGCAACTTTGATCTTTGGACAAAAGGATGACCACTAAAGCATCCTATACTCAATGACCGTTTACTGAAGGCAACCAAGTGGGAGTGTACCCTAGGAGTGCGCATGTGAGAGTGATTCAATTTCAGATTATTTATCTTTGCACATTTAGGGTTTGCTAATTGTTTTAAGGTTTTACATACATTCTTGTCATGCATCCTAATATCATACATCTAACAGTTTAGTATTTTGCGGAATTTAAAGTGCGGAAATTAAACTAAGCTATTACAAGGCTTCGGGTATTTACATAGCCAAAAACAAACCCTTTAAAAAAGAATAAAGCGATAAATGAAAAGTAAAAGTCCTAATTAACTATTACACCTTGTGAACAGTTACAATAATAGGGTAAATAATAAAACAATCAAGCGAGCGCGATGAAATTAATATCGGGAAGAACTTAGGGTTTTGACCCTTCTAACCTAATCAAAAGAAAATTTATTTTTTGTTGTTTTTAATTATTTTTTTAAGAAAAGAATTAGGTTTTAGAATTAAATATACAAATTGATGAGCTAATTAAATTAATTAATGAAAATAATTACATGGCCTATTTTTGTGTTTTGGTTATTTTAAGAAAAAGAAAATGTAATAAACTTGGACAAAACCCTAATTTTCTAATTATTTTTAATTATTTACAAAATAATTAAAGTAATCCAATATTAACAACCTAATTAAATTAATTTAATTTTTGATTAAAAAAAAGTCTAAACCTAATTTGTGAAAAGTATTATTTTGTGATTTTTTGATAAAAAAAGAATTATTTAA
The DNA here is from genome assembly GCA_948472305.1 of Vicia faba. Taxonomy (NCBI): domain Eukaryota; kingdom Viridiplantae; phylum Streptophyta; class Magnoliopsida; order Fabales; family Fabaceae; genus Vicia; species Vicia faba. The sequence continues at coordinate 123,977,785 of OX451735.1, read as the reverse complement.
TTGGTTAGTAAAATAAAATAAATAAATTAAATTAAATAAAATAAATGTAAAAAAAAAGAATAGAGAAAGAAGTTTGGGCCTGAGCAATTATGGGGGGGTGCAAAATCAGATTTCTGGGCCCAAAGTGAAACTGTCCATGTTGACTTGTTGAATTCTCTATGATGCATTGACCATGGCCTATTGTACTCCCTCATTGATGGCCTTTAGATTTGGCCATATGACCATTTGGCAGGCTGGATGCTGAGAATGCATGATGGTCCTTAGGCTTGCAGGCGTGCTGGATTACCTGAAAGAAAAAATATGAAGAAATTGGGGGACCTGGGATTCGAACCCAGGTCCTGATGCACTATCCAACCACTCCACCACCACTGCGCCTCTTGATTCTGTTTGTATATACAATAAATAATGATGATAATATATGAAAAGCAAAAACACTGAATTCAAAACGTGCGAAAATTCAAACACGCGAATGGGAGGCTGCCACGCTGGTCATCTTCCTCCTTGGATCTGTTGGTAAAAGTTCCAAACTTTTACCTACGGACGTTTGTCCATAGCTACAAGTCCTGGAAATCTCAAAACTCAACACAAGCGTGATAAATAAAAACGAAGGCCATGGATAGCTTCGTCTGGCCTTGCTGAACACAATGGTGGCCCTTTCATGGCCCAATTTTCCTGTAAACAAAAATCCCAAATCGAAGCAATAAACCCTAATAATGGTGAAATCCAATATAGGCCATGAAAACACAATTGAATATTGCAGAAAGCTTGCAAATATGATGGTGAACAATAATATACAATTATTTTATGCTACAAGTACAAGAATGATGCTATTCGATTTCAAAAAAGAAGCCATGTCGTGGATGACTTACAACGCGATATAGGGCATGTAAATGCTTGATTTTGATTGCTTTTGCTTGTTGGGTATCCCAGGAAGAGATTGAGATGGTCCAAGGGTCTTGAATTGGTCTCTAAGTGGGAATTCGACTCACCACTTTTTCTTGTTTTTCCATGTTTTGTTCTTTATCACACGCCTCTTTCTCCAGCCTCTTTTGGTCTGCATTCCTTCTATATGTATTGAGGAATGAATTAGGGTTGAAAGAATGCACTCAATCTTCCTCCATCAATGAGTTTGATCTTGATTTGATACACCTTGAAAATATTTCCAAAAATAGGCCTAATCCAATCTTTTTTTGCACACCATGCCTTTACACGAATTTGATCTGATGCTAGCTAGATATTAAGACTTGAATCATGTAAAAAATCTCTGAATTTCAAATTTTTTGGATTTTATATGATTTGTTTTGATTTAAAATGATTTAATTCAAATAAAAATCAAAATAAATAATATAAATAAGATGATGAAAAGTGGAAAAGGCTAGGGCTCGTGGACCGTGTTGTCAACTTAAAACAAGTGAAAAAGATTGGGCCCATTTGGCAAAAATTGAAGTTTTGGGCTTGGTTGACTTTTGGCAATTTTGCAAAAAAGGCCAACTTCACCAATGCATAACTTCCTCAATTTTGACTATTTGAAAGTATTCTTGTACTTTTTAGAAATATTGAGATGTACTCTAAACAACCCTTTTGGTATCATCTCAAACTGATATTCCATGCTCATGTATGAAGCTTTGACAAAAAAGGTGTTTTTGTTGACTTTTCAAAATGACCTATAATGTCCAAATTCATAACTTCTTGTGAGTGCATATTTTGAACTTGGTAGATCAAGATGGATTGTATAGCATGGCATCCTCTTCAAAATGAGCTTTTGATGGGTCATTTATCATAAAGTATGAGAAAGTTATAGTTGGTCAAAGTTGAGTTGACTTTTCCTACAAAACCCTAATTTAGCAACTTTTGATTCTTGATGAATTGTGAGCAATCCTTGATGAAACATGATCAAACCTTGATAAAATGATGAAATATACTTCAAAATGAGGATGTTGACCAAAAATATTGAAGTTCGACTGTATGTGGGCCACAGCTGACTTTTGCCCTAGCATAGTCGATTTTTTGGGCTTTTGAGCAATTGACTGAGCAAACTTCCTCTGCAAGGCTTGAAACTTGACATGGATGATCTTGAGAACATATTAGGACAATGGTGAGCATTTAGGATCCCTTGGACTCAAGTATCTTGATGCAACATGAAACCCTAATTTGAGGTAGACTGCCTTAGGAGGGAGCTTGTCTGGCCAACCCTTTGACTTCCTTGAGCAACTTGTGGATCTTTCTTGGAATGTTTTGAGAAATATGGGAGGGAAAATTTTGGGGCACAACAGTAGGCATCGGGTTACGAGACATGAAGACTTTGATGGTGTTTAAATCTATGAGTTGGTCAGGATTTGGAAAGAAAACCATCCCATAGATGAGGAGAGCCACAATTTCCTCAAAGGCTTGTAAATCCAAAGAGTTCCAACAGTTTTGGGCTTTCTCAAACAAGAATTTTGCTAGGAAACCTTTGACACCACTCCTTGTTTCCCATTAGTTGTGATATCAGATGGTTGCAAGTGTAGAGCTTGAGCAATATCTTCTGGCTTTGGATCTCTTTCCGTACCGTTGAAAGGTATTTGATTGAGAATGGGAATCCTCAAGAGTTGGGAGAATTCCTCCAAAGTTGGCACAAGTTGATAATCAGGAAATGTGAAGCAATTGTGTAAAGGATCAAAGAACTGAAAGAGCACCTTCATCATGTCTTCATCAATGTTGGAGGTAACCAAATTTAGTAGGCAACCATGTCTTTTGGAAAATGAAGAATTTTCAGGAATCCTTGATGCTAACTCTTTGAATTGAGGAGGGAGCCTTACAAGATTGACTTGAATGGTTTTCCTACGAATAGAATTCATGTCCTACAAAACAAAACAAAGATAAATCCCAAAAATCCTTGAAATGGTTAGTGAGTATGAGTATGACGTTATGATGTTTATGATGTTATGTACAAGTAAATATATACAAACAAATAAAACAAGTCCTTAGGTTTAGGCTTGCATGGAGTCTCATAGGTAAGTACCCTGTTGAAGTTTAGTTGGCTCAAACCTGTCCTAGTAATAGTAACCGGGTTCTAAGGAGCTCAATATCACTGGTTTGTTTCCTTGGGCATTGTTTCAGCGTAATCCTCTTTAATGGCGACCTAAATATCCTAAAAAATCAAACCTCAATGAGTGTAGTATCGAGTATCTACCAACTTCGAACTACACCAAAGCCAGTTATCTCACTAAGTCCTAAATGCCAAGTTGGTGAAGTAAAGGTTCTAAAAGTTCATTAGTGCTTCATGACATCACTCAGCAGGCCCCGTATTCCCCTTGACTACTCAAGGGATATCGACACCTACAAATATGTCGCACTAACATAGCTATTGCTTAGACCGTATTTGTATACCCCGCACAGTTTCCATAACGTATTTCTACTTACCTATAAGGTATCCCAAATCCGGGTAGAGGATTCAAACCCAAACAAAGAACCATAATGTAAAGCCTACAAGTCAAACAAAGAAAGCAAGTAAATATGATCTAACCCTAAGGTAACCCCACTTTTAGAATTTTCCCCAGCAGAGTCGCCAATTCTGTGATGCGGTGGGAGAACCGACTTGGTTGTTTTGCGTTTTATCGCAAATGTTGCGGTAAGTAAGAGACACCACCGAATTTTCTTTTATCCAAAAGGAAAGGTGAAAAAGCACAGGAAAGACATTTGAGATTGTTTCTTGAGTTCGGGGGGTAAATTATGAAAAGGGAAGTTATTAGCACCCTTTTCATCCATGGTTTTCCATGGGCTCTTAGTTGCTTGCTAGATCACTTGCTTTTGTTTGAAATTGTGCTTTGTGTGGTTTTTTGAAAGTATTTTGAAAAGGCGCCTTTGTTTAGGAAAACTTTGTAATGATTCTCGTTCGTAAGAATGTATACAAAGTGTTGATCTTTTGAAAATGTTTTCAAGTTTGAGAGATGTTTTTGAAAGTGTTGGTGTTTGTTTTGAAAATAGCAAGGATGTTTTTGGTTTTGAAATTGAGCAAGCAACTAGGAACAATCTACCTACTCAAAAGTATTTCATGTTTGTTTCCTCTCTCATTGACATTGCTATCTTACCATTGATTTGGTAAGTAACCCTATCTTTGGATGTAAACGGGACGGTCATGGGTCATCGTATAACCATGATTAGCAATTTTGCAAGGTATCTTAGCATCTTTTCTTAGGGACTAAGATCATTTTGAAAAGGCGACATAGATAACGTCATCGATGGAAAATGATCTTGTATTTTTGCTTGTTTTTTCTAAGATACCTCACATGCATAATATGGGCATTTTTATAAGGAAACCAAGTGGATTTTACCCTAGGGGTGCTTGTGTGCAAGTGTTTGATTTTCATGCTTTGTTTAGTCTTTGATTAGGGTTTTCTATTTGTTAATTTTATCTTCTCATACAAACCCTAATTATTAACATTTATATAAAGCGATAAATTGCGAAAAGTAAAATTACTACGCTATTACATCATTAGGGGAGGGGTGTGTGTACAAATTTACAAATGGGGATTGCAAGAAAATTAAACCTAATTATCTATTACAACCATATTGAATATTGTACAAAATTGAAAATAAAAATGCAAGAATAAAAATGAAAAAAAAGAGATGATTTTTGTGTTGTTTTTGTGAAAGGGTTTTTGTCTTGACCTAATTGAAGAGAAATGATTAATTAAAATTAAATAAAATTAACTTAAACTAATTAAGAAAATAAATTAATTTGAAAAGGATTTTTAGGGTTTTTTATGAAAAAAGTTTTAAATTAATGAAAATAAAATGAAGATTAATTATAATAACCGAAGTTCTAAATTAATTTTATCTAAAATAAAAAAAAAATTAATTTATCCTAAGTCTAAGAATTAATTATTTAAAGAAAAAGAAATTAATTAGTCTTTAAGAAAATATTTTTTAGTCTTTTGTTTTATGGAGAAAATAAAATATATAAGTACAAATAATAAATAAAAAAATAAATATGGAACTTTTATGGTTTATGAAAATAATAATAGTAATAATAATAATAATAATAATAATATTAATAATAATAATAATAATAATAATAATAATAATAATAACGAAAAAATAAAATAAAAAATAAAAAATGTAAAGAAAAGTCAGGGGGGTGGATCAGTAACACAAGGAGTAATATGAGAAAAAATGATTAGGCCCAGTAAAGGGGAGTCCAACGCTGCAAACAAACAAAAAAAGTGAATATGTGAAAAGAAAAAAAGCAAAAGACAGCGCTGGGTCTTGAACCTGTGACCTTGAGGTTACCAGCGCGCTGCCTTACCACTGGGGTGACTGTACATCCGTTAATATAACTGAAACAATAAATATATAATACAAAATGCGCTCTGATTACACTTCATCTTCAACCTCCAGCCAAAGGACCTGTATCTTCTTCATCTCTCAATAAAAATGAACAGTTCAAACATGAAAGTTGTGGCATTTCTTCCCACGAATCCAACCATATAAATAACTTAAGCTAACAGTCAAAGATGAAAGAGAATTTTTCGGGCCCTAATTCAAGACCTAAAAATTTCGGAAAATTTCAACTCTAAAATTCTCTAAGCTCAGGCCATATAAATGCAAACTATGGATATGTACAGCTTCATGGAAATGTTATCTATATTTTATCTTCACAAATCAAAGTCAAATAATGCTTAAATATGAAGATAGAAGTTCAAGAAAAATACCTCAAAACTGGAAATCGTGAAATGAATTTGAGCTTGTTTCAAGAAGTGGTGATGATCAGGTTAGCTTCCTTGGACCTCTAGGAAGCTAATGCAATGCTTAGCTTGAGTTGAGAGTGGCCGAAATGGCCTGGAGAAGTCCAACTGCAATGCTCTATTTTTGGCTATGGAAGTTTATGAAGATGATGTTACAGTCTGCAAATAGGGACATGGATGGTTTGTATTTGACATGAGGAAGCTTTTGAAACTAAAAGGCCAAGAAATGCACGAGTGGTTTTGAAGATTGAAGTTCAAAATCAAAAATGACAAAAAGATGGAGGTTTTGTGCAATCTGAGTTTTCAGGGAGTTTGGGAGTTTTTTCAAATCGTGTGTTATGTTGCAATACACTTGTATAATTATATGGAAAAGGTTGGTGCCCTTGAGGAGGTCAGAAACACAAGATATAGCCTTATGACTATGTTACTTGATTTTGAAGAAAAGTGACAATATGGTTTCAAGGTATAGTACAAGCATGGCCCGAGTTTATGGGAGGCTCTAGACATGTTGCTTTTGCCTTTGACATTGCTTGTGATCAGAAGGAACAAGTGCAAAGCTCTATGCATTGACTTTGTGATTAAAGCTTCTTTAAAAGAATGGAATGGTTACTTTGTGCCATAAATGGAAAATTTACTTGGATAAAGCTTGAATCAAGTGGATAATAGCTCAAAAGAAAGTGCAATCTTCTGATTATGGAGAGATCTTGAGGTTTATAGGCATGCAAAGCAAGATTGTGCATCATAGGTTTGAAATTGAAATCTTGTTCATCACAAAATGACTTGTATTTTAAGTTTGAAAACCCTAGCTTTCTCTCTTCGATTCTCCCTGCTCAAGAATGATCTTAAGGAGTTCTTGGACATTTTGGAAACTTGTAATGTTCTCTACAACCCTTCTTTGAATCACTTTTTAAAATTCCCCTTTGAACTATATGAAAAAGTGCCATGAAGTTAGGTCAAAATCCTGACCAAAGCTAGGGCAAAATTTCACTAAGTGTTCAATTTCAGGACCATGACTTCATGAATTAATAACTTGAGATCCAAGAATTTTTAGAAGAAGTTGTGTAAATAAATGTTGTAGATCTCATGGAGATATACAACTTTCATGTTGAAAGTTTCTTTTTAATCATCTTGCATCATGGTGAAAAATTGGCTCAAAGTTATGAAAAAACATGAAGTTTTAAACACTTAGAAAAATTTCTAAGTTAGAAAACTTTGACTTTTCAAAATGAAATCTTGACTTTTTGATTTCTTGATGAATAAGTTTCATATTTTGACATGTTTTGATGAATTGTGATCCTTGACATTGGATTTTGACCAAAAAGTCAAAGTTTGACTTTTCAGTGTACAATTGACTTTTGATCAGTTGACTGAAAATTCACTATCAATCCAATTGATCTTGAGGAATGTTTTAGGTCATGCCATTAGGTAAAAATGATGCAATTGAACTCTTGAAATCATGCTTCAAACCAATTGACCATTTTTTAGGTCAAAAATCAGAAATTGCCCTTTCTCAGTCAAAACCCTAATTTTGACCATTTTTCCCTTTTGATGATTTGATCAAATTTCTTGAGGAATTATGGTCCAAAATTGATAAAATGATACATATGAGTTTATAATATTTATTTGGATAAAAAATTATGAAGTTTGACTACAAATTGGCCATAGTTAACTTTTCCCCCAATACAACTGATTTTTAGGTCAACTACTCAATTGACTGAGCAAAAGTGTGATCCAAGGCTTGAAACTTGGCATGAGTAATCTTGGGGGTCCATAATGATCCATAAAAGTCAAATGAAGCATTTAAAGTTCAATTATCCTTGTGCAATCTCAAACCCTAATTTTGGTCATCAGTGCTTAAGGAGGTGTCTTGAGCTAATCAACTCTAGTGCAGTCTTGAACCAAGAGAGATCTTCGTGAGAAAATATTTGATAAATGAGAGGGAAAATTTTGTGGTACAACACATAGCATAACGAGTTATAACATGTTTAACTCTCGCAACAAAAACATCAATTTAATAATAAATCATAAACATAACGTTAGTCCGTTCAATATTACAGATCAGAGCAACGGAAACTAAATATTGTACATTTCTCAGAAAAATCTTTTCTCAATAACACTTAGATACTTCGAGGGAATATGAGTTTGGTACGATATTGAACATACGTAACCCTAATGCTAAGACTCCTATTTATACAACTTCAGCAGTGTGATACGGTGGGAGAACTGACTTGAAGGTTTTGCGTTTGATCGCAAATGTTGCGGTTTAGCAAGAGTCGCCACCGACTTTTCTTTTATCCAAAAGGAAAGGTGAAAAAGCACAGGAAAGACCTTTGAGATTGTTTCTTGAGTTCGGGGGGGGGGGTAGATTATGAAAAGGAAAGGTGTTAGCACCCTTTTCATCCATGGCTTTCCATGGGCTCTTAGTTACTTGCTAGATCACTTGCTTTTGTTGTTTGAAATTGTGCTTGGTGTGTTTTTGAAAGTATTTTGTAAAAGAGGCCATTGTTTAGGCAATCTTTGTAATGATTCTCGTTCGTAAGAATGTATACAAAGATGTTGATCTTTTTTGAAAATGTTTTCAATGTTTGTAAGATGTTTGAAAGTGTGTAGGTGTTTGTTTTGAAAATAGCAAGGATATTTGTTTTGAAATGGAGCAAGTAATTAGGAGCAATCTACCTACTTAAATGTCTTTCTTGTTCATTTTCTTTTCCTTTGATATTGTTGTCTTACCATTAATTTGGTAAGCAACCCTATCTTTGGATGTAAACGGGACGGGCATGGGTCATCGTATAACCATGATTAGCAATGTTGCAAAGTATCTTAGCATTTTTGAGGGACTAAGATCATTTTTGTAAGGTAACTTTGAATAGCGTCATCGAGGGACTATGATCTTGTATTTGTTTGTTTTACTAAGATACTTTACATGCGTAATATGGCCATTTTGTATAAGGCAACCAAGTCGGATAACCCTAGGGGTGTTTTGTGTGAAAGTGTGTAATTTTCATGCTTGATTTTGTCTTGATTTAGGGTTTTCTATTTGATTGGTTTTATCTTGCCATAAAAACCCTAATTACTAGCATGTTATGTAAAAGCGATAAATTGCGAGAATTTAGAGATTTCTATGCTATTACAATAATTGTGGGAGGGGGGTATACAATTTATGAATGGGGATTGCAATAATATAAACCTAATTAGTCTACTACAACCAAATTGAATATGTACAAATATTGGAATACATAATATACAAAAATGAATTAAATATGCAAAGGTATGTAAATGCAAAGAAGATTTTTGTTTGGTTTTTTATGTGAAAAAGGTTTTAACCTAAACCTAATAAATAAATCAAGATTAATCTTAAATCAAATAAGAAAAGAAATTATTTTTTTAGAAAAGATTTTTGAATAAACCCTAATTCTATTTGATTAAAATAGAATAAATTTCTTTAAGAAAAAATAAGTATTTTTTTATATATTTTTCATCTTGAAAATAATATATGGCCCGATGAGATATCTTGGTCTCTTTTTTATAGTAAAATAAATATTTAATGAGTATAAAGAAAAATAAATATTAAACTAGTCCTAATTTAATTTACAAAGTTAATTAAGAAAAATGGATAATATATTTAACTAAATAAAATAATTTACATGAGAAAAATAAAATAAAATGAGCCAAGATACAAATCTATCATTTTTATATTTTTTGTGATTTTTAATATTAAGAAAAATATATTTAATAAAAATGAAAGTGAAAATAGAAATGAATAATAAAAATATATTGGGCCAGGGGTGCTGCAAGCAAACATGATGCAGAGTTAGAAAAAAAAACATAGGCCCAATGGAACAAAAAGCCCAGCGCTGCAAATGGGACAAAAAATGGCAAAATGTGAGAAAAATTGCAAAAGGCAGGCGCCAAGGCTCGAACCCGAGACCTATAGAATTTTTGCGCACTGCCTTACCACTGGGGTGGCTGTACATCTGTTTATAGAAACACAAAGATAAATATATATTAGAAAACGCCCCCTGAAGGCAACTTCTTCATCTTCAACCTTGAGCCATGGCCGGACCACCTGTATCTCTCTCATTTATCCATGAAAATGGAAAGTCCAAACATGAAAATTATGGGGTTTCTTCCCACGAGTTCAACCATATAAATGAAATCTAATTTTACTTGCCCTAATTTGATCAAAGCTAATTTGAAAATTATGGGGTTTCTTCCCACGAGTTCAACCATGTAAACTAACAATCAAAGATCAAAGCTAATTTTACTTGCCCTAATTTGAAACCTAATTTTTACAGAAATTCCAAATCCAAAATTCTCTATGCACAGTTAATATAAATGAAATCTATGAATATGGTTAGCTTTAGTGCAAGGATATATACATTTTTCTTTCATAAATCAGGACCAAATGATGCTTGTATGAAGAGATAGAAGTTTGAGTTTTTACCTCATTCAGTTGAGATCGTGAATGGAGTTTGAGAAAGTTTTGAGAAGGCCTGAGGATCTGTTTAGCTTGCCTGGACCTTACTGAGTGTATTCCAATCCTTACTTTGCCTTGAAAGTTCCTGAATCTCCCTACTCAAGTCAACCTGCAAGCTTGTTATGTAAAAATGGCAGATGGAGAAGGAGGAGTTACAGTGAGGGAACATGGGTCTTGAACACTTATATATGATGTATATTAAGTGTTTAGGTGGTTAAAACTCAAAACGCACGAGTGGTTTTTGAGATGGCTATGTATGGTGCAAAACTGTCAAGCTATGGCAGATTTTCAATGTCAAAGGTTTTGGGAGAGTTTCCGAGTCTTAGCCTTCGTGTTTTAGGTTTCAACACACTTGTGTATAAGTATAGAGAAGGTTTCAAATCAATTCCACACCAGGTTTGTGAGTTATAGCCTTTTGGCTCTATAACTTGCTTTTGAAGCAAAGTGAGGAGACAAGTTCCTAAGTATTTGTACAAGCCTGATCTGAGCTGGTAGAGGTTTTAGACACATTGCTTTTGGTTTATAGGGTTTGTGTGTGCATAAAGAACAAGTGCAAAGCTCAAGGAGTTGACAATTGCAAAATTTGTGCTTTATCAAAATGGAAATGACAACTTTGTGCTATAAATGGAATTGTAGCTTGGACAAAGGCTCTAATGCTTGGATTAAAGCTTTATCAGCCGTGTAAACATTTAATTATGGAGTGAGAAACAAGTTTGAGGCCTGTAAAGCAAATATTATGCAGCCTAGGCTTGGTTTTGAATTTTTGTTCATCATGAAATGGCTTGAAATCAAAGTGAGAAATTGCCAACTTCATCTCTTTGATTCTCCCTACTCAAGAATGATCTCAAGGAGTTCTTGGACATTTTGGAAATCTTGCAATGTTCTCTACAACTCATCTTTGAATTGCTTTCAAAGATTCCCCTTGGAACTATGTGAAAAAATGGCATGAAATTAGGTTAAAAACCTGCCTAACTAGAGCAAAATTTCACTAAGTTATTTTAGGTTATGATCATGTATTCACAAAATTATATCTTGAGATCCAAGCATTTTTAGGAGAAATTGTGTGAGGAAAAGTTGTAGATTTCATGGGGATCTACAAATTTCATGTTGGAAATTTCCTTTGAATCATCTTGCATCATGATGAAAATTTGGCTCAAAGTTGAGAAAAAATAAGAAATTTTCTATACTTAGAAAAATTTCTAAGTTAAGAAATTTCAAATTTACAAAACAAAAATCTTCAATCCTTGATTTCTTGATGAACAAGTTTCACATTTTGACATGTTTTGATTAATTATGTTCTTTGGCACTTGAATTTGACCAAAAAGTCAAAGTTTGACTTTTCAGTATACAGTTGACTTTTGATCAGTTGACTGAAAAATTCATCTGTCAATCCAATGGATTTGCAATGTTTTGAACCATGTCATTAGGTCAAGATGATGAAATTTAACTCTTGAAATCATGATTTAAACCAATTGACCATTTGCTAGGTCAAAAATCAAGAATTGCCCTTTCTAAATTAAAACCCTAATTTTGACCATTTTGCCCTTTTGATGATTTGATCAAATTTTTTGAGGAATTATGGTCCAAACTTGATCAAATGATACATATGAGTCTAAGATCTTGATGTGGATCAAAAATTATGAAGTTTGACTGTAAATTGGCTATGGTTGACTTTTTTCCCAATATAGCTGATTTTTAGGTCAACTGTTCAATTGACTGATCAAAAGTGTGATCCAAGGCTTTAAACTTGACATGAATAATATCGGGGGTCCACAATTGTCCTTGTAAGTCATATGAAGCATTGATAGTCCAAAAATCCTTGTTCAAACTCAAACCCTAATTTTGGTCATCAGTGCATGAGGAGGTGTCTTGAGCTGGTCAAACCCTAATACAGTCTTGAGTCGAAGAGATCTTGTAAGGAAATCCTTGATAAGTGAGAGAGAAAATTTTGGGGTACAACAGCTGCCCCTGTTCAATCTTCTTAAACCTAAAGAGTTAGATTGACGAGTTTTGCCATTCGTGACTCGAAGGTGGAAGATGATTGGACACTAGAATGCCCAGAAATTTGCACTCGGCGATGTGATGATAAAAGGAATGGGCTTATAGATGCCATTTGGAGAGGTGATAGAAAGCTATTGGAGATGGGCTTGTAGATGCCATCCAAGAGTGATTGTTGAATTGTAATTTATAAGCTGAAAGAACGAGTATCAGAATTGCGTCCGTATCTAGAGCGTGTCTGAACTGTATCTAAGAGTTGATTTTGAATGAGTATCAGAATGTCGTCCGTGTCTGGAGCATGTATGAACTGTATCTGAAAGTTGAATCTGAATGAGTATCAGGATGGAATCCTTGTCATAAAGCGTATCTGAACTATATCTGAGAGTTGATTTTGAATGAGTATCAGGATGACATCCATGTCATGGAATGTATCTGAACTGTATCTGAGAGTTGATTTTGAATGAGTATCAGAATAGCGTCCGTGTCTGGAGCGTATCTGAACTATATCTGAAGGTTGAATCTGAATAAGTATCAGGATGGCATCCGTGTCATGGAGCGTATCTGAACTGTATCTGAAGGTTGAATCTGAATGAGTATCAGAATGACATCCGTGTATGGAGCGTATCTGAACTGTATCAAAAGATTTTGAATATTTGTTATTGGTAGCTATTAACCTTTTCTTGAAAAACGGGTAAAATGTTAGCTAGAACATAATGTTTATGTTGTATGAAATGCATAGTATAATGCATTCGTGTTATCAATGTTTATGATATATGGATGCAATGCATGCGTATATGAGCTAGTTTGCTGCACTGCTATTGGACTGGGGAAAATAAATCCCTGACTGTTGCTGGGGATATGTGAGTCTTTATGTCTCTAATTCGAAATCTTGATGAATTTCGCTTTGAGAAATAAACTCCGTTGTAAGGAAAACACTGTGTACTGCTTGTAGAATCTTGTTGGGGAATCCTGAGAAATTTGACGACTTCTACCGAGGATTAACAATTTGAAGCTTTGTTTCTTGGGGATTTAAATGACGTACTGCAGGGGTTTACTTATGGAATGGCTTAGAGATATTTTCCTATCCTTTCAACCTATCAGTAATTGCCTCTTTTCATTTTGTTTATTTGTAAATAGTAATTATGTTCAAATGCATATGCTCAATAATGAATCATTAGACGTTTTTGTAAACAAAACAAGCGTAAAGAAAAGACAAATAGTTTTTGCACTTTCAAAGGAATATTTTGTATTGACTTTGAATAAGTATTTTTTGTACAAGGAGACAAACATTCTAGTAAGAGAATTCTGTCTTAAAAATGAAAACTTTGATACAAAGAAAAGATAGCTATGTGTACAAAATATCCCATGGGGTTTCCATTCTGCTATAGCCTTCGTATCTTCGAGCGTCTTGTCTATTTGTTGCCTTATCCGAAGCTGATTGAATCGATCAGAACCGTTGAATTTGTTAGTTGAAGCTAAAGGTCGTCCGTAAAGTGATCCAACGGAACATAGTCATACGCTTTAATTCCCTAACTTTTTCCTGGACCGCCCTTTCGGGTTTCCAGTCCACCGGGAAACCCTTTTTTGCCCAAGTCGCCCTTTCTGGTTTTCAACTTGCCGGGTGTACAAAGTTTTTTGTTTTTATCCATGGTAATCAAGATCATTACCTCACCAGAGAATATGTTTTTGATTACAAATGGTCCTTCATAGGTAGGAGTCCATTTGCCCCTGGGATCACCTTGTGGCAATATGATGCGTTTGATCACTAGATCCCCAACTTTATACACTTGGCGTCTAACTTTCTTGTTGAAAGCCTTGATCATCCGTTTTTGATACATTTGACCATGGAAAACAGCAACAAGTCTCTTTTCATCAATCAAATTTAGTTGATCAAGTCGAGTCTGGATCCAATCTTCTTCGTTCAATCCTGCATCCTTCATAATCCTCAGAGAGGGGATCTGAACCTCAATAGGCAAGATGGCTTCCATGCCGTATACCAAAGAATAGGGTGTTTCCCCAGTTGATGTGCGAGCCGTGGTACGATATCCGTGGAGAGTGAATGGTAACATCTCATGCTGGTCTTTGTGTGTGACTGTCATTTTCTGTATGATCTTTTTAATATTCTTATTCGCAGCTTCGACAACACCATTCATTTTTGGCTGATAGGGAGAAGAATTGTGATGCTGAATCTTGAATTGCTTGCATAATGCGGTGATCATAGTGTTGTTGAGATTCGTACCATTATCAGTGATGATCTTTTCCGGGATACCGTACTGGCAAATAAGGTTTTGCTTGATGAAACGGGTAACAACATTCTTGGTAACTGAGGCAAAGGAGGCTGCTTCAACCCACTTTGTAAAATAGTCAATAGCCACTAGGATGAAATGGTGTCCATTGGAGGCCGTCGGCTTGATCTCCCCAATCATATCAATTCCCCACATAGCAAAAGGCCAAAGAGATGTTAAGACATTCAGAGGAACCGGGGGTACATGCACTTTGTCAGCATAAATTTGACACTTATGGCAAGTTCGAGAGTGCTGATAGCAATATGCTTCCATGGTAGACCAGTGATAGCCCGCCCGTAGGATTTTCTTTGCCATCGTATGCCCACTAGAATGGGTACCAAAAGGGCCTTCGTGCAATTCAGCCATGATCCTTTCAGCTTCAACCTTATCTATGCACCGAAGCAACAAATTCATGATTGCGTTTGTACAGGATGCCATTACTGAGGAAGAACTTAGCAGAGAATCTCCTTAAAAACTTCTTATCATCGATTAAAGCTCCTTCTGGATATTCTTGAGCCTCGAGATACCTCTTGACTTCGTGAAACCAAGGTTGGTCCACTACGTCTTCAGTATTAATCTCGTGTGTGTTGGTTCATCCATTCGCTCGATGGTGATTTGGGGAGCTTCGCTATCCCAATTAAGTTTAAACATAGATGACATTGTGGCTAGTGCATCTGCTAGATGATTTTCTTCTCGTGGGAAATGCTCGAAGGTAATCTTCTCAAAATGTGGTAGAAATGTCAAAACATGTTCTTTGTAAGGGATAAGGTTACGGTGTTTGGTGTCCCATTCCCCTTTGATCTGACTGATGACCAAAGCTGAATCCACAAATACATCCAAGGATTTGATCCCCCGGTCTATGGCAGCTCTAAGACCGAAGATGCACGCTTCGTATTCCGCCATATTGTTGGTACAGTTGAAGCAAAGTCTGGAAGTAAAGGGAGTATGACACCCTTCCGGAGATATGAGTACACCACCGATACCATTTCCAAGTGTATTGGATTCCCCATCAAAGAGCAGGGTCCATCGGGATCCTTATTCAGGTCCGTCACATGGCCTGAATTCTTTACAGTTGTCTAATGTCATGATGTCTTCATCCGGAAATTCGAATTTCATGGACCGATAGTCTTCTACAGCTTGGTGAGCAAGGTGATCGGCTAATACACTGCCCTTTATAGATTTATGGGTGGTATATTGTATGTCATATTTTGTCAGGATCATCTTCCATCTCGCTATTCTCCCAAAAAGAGCAGGCTTCTCGAAGATGTATTTTATCGGATCCATTTTAGATATCAATAAGGTAGTATGAGTCAACATATACTGTCTTATCCGGCAAGCAGCCCATGCCAGAGCGCATCAAGTTTTCTCAAGCATTGAATATCTGGTTTCACAGTCGGTAAAATTTTTGCTCAGGTAATAAATAGCGTGCTCTTTTTGGCCAGACTTGTCATGCTGCCCCAATACACACCCCCATTAAGTTTTCTAAAACAGTCAGATACATAATGAATGGTCTTCCCTCGACTGGTGGCATCAACACAAGAGGCTCTTGTAAGTATTCTTTGATTTTGTCAAAAGCAACTTGGCATTCCTCATTCCATTTGACTACTTGATCTTTCTTCAACAGTTTGAAGGTTGGTTCACAAGTAGCTGTCAGGTGAGAAATGAATCTGGCAATATAGTTCAAACGTCCCAAGAATCCTCTGACTTCCTTCTCAGTGCGAGGAGCAGGAATCTATTGTATTGCTTTAACTTTGGCAGGATCGACCTTGATACCCTTGTTGTTGACGACAAAGCCTAGGAGTTTACCAGACCGTACCCCAAATGTGCACTTGTTTGGATTCAACCTCAGCTTGTACTTCTTCAGTCTCTCAAACAACATTTGTAAGTGATCAAGATGCTCTTCTTCTGTTTGTGATTTGGCTATCATATCGTCTACGTAGACCTCTATTTCATGATGTATCATGTCATGAAATAAAGCTACCATGGCACGCTGATAGGTTGCCCCAACATTCTTTAGTCCGAATGGCATCACCTTGTAGCAGAATGTGCCCCACTGTGTGACAAATGTTGATTTCTCCGTATCCCCAGGCGCCATTTTGATTTGGTTGTAACCTGAGAATCCATCCATGAAGGAAAATACTTTGTGTTTTGCCGTATTGTCTACTAAGATATCAATGTGGGGGAGTGGGAAATCATCCTTAGGGATTGCCCTATTCAAATCTCGGTAGTCCACACATATTCGCACTTTGCCGTCCTTTTTGGGTACGAGAACAACATTGGCAACCCATTGGGGGTAAGAGGTGACAGCCAAGAATCCAGCGTTGAATTGCTTCATGACCTCTACTTTAATCTTTTTTGACATATCAGGCCTTATGCAGCGAACCTTTTGTTTTACTGGTGGACAATCCTCTCTTGTAGGCAGACGATGTACCACAATATCTGCATCAAGTCCCGACATGTCTTCATATGACCAGGCAAAGACTTCAACGTAATCGTGTAACAACTGAATCATATGCTCCTTGACCTTAGGTTCCAGATTGGCACCCACTTTGACCTCTTTTTTTTTATCTTCTTCGGTATCTAGATTGATCGTATCCACGAGTTCCTCATGAGGCTGAATGGTTCTCTCTTCTCGTTGTAGCAGTCTGGAAAGTTCCCCTGGTACTTCACAATCTTCCTCACCTTCGTCTCCAGCTTGGTAGATCAGATTCTTAGAGTCACAAAAGGCCATAGCAGTATCGTTACCCATGGGATCCAGAATGGATGTATACCTGCATTGTGAGTGTGGGTATGTGTAAGGGTATAGATATCTTTGAAAGAAAGTAAAATTGTAAAAGAAAAACAATGAGCACAAAAGTTTGAATGTGAAAACTTCCATTATTCATTGATGTCATATGAAAAATGAGATAATAACCCTTACAAATGGACCATTGTGTCTCGGGTAAGACACAAGGTTTTAAGAGTGCGAATTGTTTTGAATATTACAGATCCAACAAAATGTAAAGATAAATTACTGAGGGATGAAAGTGATTGGGATGAAATCTCTCGCCTCCCAATTGTTGAGCCCTCCATTAACAGTCGGGAAGATCCATTCCTCCAGGTCGCAACCATCTTCACCATCTTCCACTGCGTTGACTTCACAATTGCTAATCTTCAAGGGTGGTCCTCCAGCACGGACACGGCGTACAACCTTTTGAGCACTTGAAGTGAAACCTAGGCCAAACTTGTCAGACTTATATGGGATATCTGGGAGTTGTCCCCAGATAGTGCACCCACCTTCTTCCACCACATCTTTAGCATCTTTCAGTGACGACATTCGGAGTGGAGGCCTTGTAATCTTGGGAGCAGCCTTGGTCACTGCCACCTCTTGAGGGACCTCTTCAAAGTGTTGAAATGGAGTTTCAATGAATTCGTCATCCAATTCCACATATCTGAAGGAATTGAGATGGCTGATCATGTATTCTTCCTCTCCATGGACGGTGATAATCTTTCCTTGAACCGGGTACTTCAGCATTTGGTGCAATGTAGAGGCAACAACGCCAACATTATGGATCCATTGTCGGCCTAGCAGGCAAGAGTATGAAGGGAGGATTTCCATCACATAAAAAGTTGAATTGAAGGTTTGGGTTCCAACCTTTATGGGAATGTCTACCTCCCCATGTACCATCCTCTTCGAACCGTCAAAAGCCCTTACCACTATGTTGCTTGGATTTAAAGTCAACCCCTCACAATTAAGTATGTCAAGAGCTTTTTTGGGTAATACATTCAGAGATGAGCCAGTATCCACCAAAACATACGCCAAAGTGGTGCCCCTATATTCCACTGAGACATGCAACACCTCATTATGCTTTCTTCCCCTCGGTGTCAGATCAACATCTGAAAAACCTAAACCATTATCCGCAGTTAGGCTGGCCACGCAGTCTTGAAATTGATCAGCAGACGTCTCTAGAGGTACATAGGCGGTTTTTAATAACTTCACCAAGGCTTTTGCATGTGCCTCAGAACATAGTAGTAATGCCAGCATGGAGATCTTAGAGGGAGTTTTCCCCAATTGTTCAACTACATCGTAGTCGCTCCTCTTTATAATTTTTAGGATCTCCTCCATTTCTTTCTTGGAAGTCTCGGGGATAGTTAATGACTGAGCCTTCGTCCGGACAGGCTCAACCATAACACCTTTTCCTCGATCCTCGGTTAACTCGGCAACAGGAGTACCAGTAAGAATGATGACAGGGGTTGTAACGACTTTGTCAATTGGAGTGCTTGCAGAGATGATTATGGGTGTAGGAGCAACCTTTGGAGCAACTACATGGATAATTACGGGTCCAGAAACTTCTTTTAGGGGAGCAATTTCTGGATAAAAGATCCTACCACTTCAAGTAATATTGCTAGTTCCGACAATATTACTGATGTCAGAGTCTTCTTTCTCGGAATTTATCTCTTCGGCGGCCGACCAGTCTTGCTTAATACCATGGTAATAGACATCCCCTCCATAATTCCATGGTATGGTTTTGTCTGATGTATATGGGACTGGCCCAGGCATTATGATTATTAAGGGAGCTGCTTTCAGAACCGATGTAATTCTAACGGGTCTTTTGGTGGAGACCCTGGAAGAATTGGCGGAAATGGTAATGATAGAAACATCTTCAACAGGAATAGGCGAAATAGGAGTCTTTTCAAACAAAATCTCTTTGTTATCTATCAGGCACTGAATGCATGCCTTCAAAAAAGGACAGCCAGTTGGTGAGGATAAGTAGAGATGGAAAACTTTATTACAGCCCGGGAACACACCGGCTTTCAACAAGTTTATCTTAATAGTCAGAAGTGGGGTCATGAGCTTGTTAACTGAGGTAACAAACAAATCTTCTTCGATGGAATTGGTATTATGGCCATGTCTGGGCATAGGAGCAGAAATGATATTTGGCTTCTTGGGCGCATCAAACTTAATTTCTTTTGCTTCAATGAGGTCTTGTATTTTGTTCTTCAAGGCCCAACAATTATTAGTATTGTGACCAGGACTTTCAGAGTGATATGCGCAACGGGCATTAGGATGATAATGAGGGGATATTGTATTGGGGTTTTTCGGAGCTTCTTTCAAAGTTACCAAATTGGATCTCAGAAGATGCGGTAGAACTTGAGACAGAGTCATGTTGATTCTGGTAAACTGCCTGACTGGCCTTTCTACCCTTGGTTGATTATTTATTTGTTGATCAGATGCAGGCTTTGGGATCATAACAGCCCCCATCATTGGTCGGTATTCGACCCTTTCTTGGTTTCTTTACAGATATACGACAACCACCTCTTTCTTTC
This sequence comes from Vicia faba, assembly GCA_948472305.1. Lineage (NCBI taxonomy): Eukaryota > Viridiplantae > Streptophyta > Magnoliopsida > Fabales > Fabaceae > Vicia > Vicia faba. The sequence goes on along the minus strand of OX451735.1, from coordinate 123,957,992 downwards.
CGATAAAGGGCTTCCTTACAGCTGTTGAAGAAGATGTGTCTTTCTGAATCTTTCCACTTTTTATGCCGGCTTCTACCCTCTCTCTGGTTAATATTAATTCAGTGAAGCCCGCAGATGAACTTTCGATTAAATGATTAAAGAAAGGACCAGATAAGGTGCCTAAGAACATGTCTACCAATTCTCTTTCAGACAGAGGGGGTTGATCTCTTCCATCCAAATCTCTCCATTTTTGTGCATAGTCCTTGAAACCTTCATTGGACACCATGGCCATACTCTGGAGTTGAGTACGGGTAGGCGCCAAATCAACATTGTACTGGTATTGCTTGTAGAAAGCTGCAACAAGATCTTCCCAATTGTGAACATTAGCCCTTTCTAGTTGGTAGAACAAGTCAAGTTGAGTCCCAGACAAACTGTCTTGGAAGAAATGCACCCATAAGTATTTATCAGTGGTATGGGGTTGAATTTTCCTCACATATGATCGGAGATGCATTTTAGGGCATGACACTCCATCATATTTGGAAAATATAGGCACTTTGAATTTCGGGGGAATCACAATCCCCGATACTAGTCCCAACTCCTCAAAGTCCAAACCTGGCATCTTTTAGATTTCCATCGCGCTCAACTGCTCTTCAAGATGTTTATACTTATCATCAGCTGGAGGATACTATTCCTCATAGTAGTCTTCCTCTTCTTCCTCTTCTTCTTCCGATTCTGAGGGGACAACTGTTTCCTTGCTTGTCCCCTCTCCTTCACCGGATGTTGTTGCAAAGTTCAAAGTCTTTCTTGTCTGCCCATGAAATCTTCTCCCCATGTTTAAGAATCCGGTTACCTTCTTTGTTTTCTTTTTTCCTTTCTTCAGCCAACATAGTCTTCAATTCTTCCTGCCCCTTGGCTAAGGTCATGAGCAAAAGTTGAAACTGCGTATTCTGAGCTTGGAGATCTTTTACTGTTTGCTCGAGATCCATCTTACTGAAATAAACAGTAGAGAGATGAGAAGACTTGTTGCAAAAGACCCGTTTATGTTATGATGAATGGTATGTGCATATGCAATGTTTTCAAGGATTTCAAATATTCAAATTTGTTTTAGACAAAAAGGAAACACACGTTATATTAATAAGATAAAGTTTGAGTACATCAATGCCCCTTGGGAAAAATAATACAAAACTCTAAGATAGAAAAGTAGTGCACATCCTCTTTGGTGCAATGTAGGCATTCAGAGTATGCTCCTCATGAAGTAGCCTAGTGAGCTCCAAAACCTTCTTCTCGCTTTCGTAGAATTGGGACTCAAAAGTATCTAGCTCTCCTTTGAGTTGTATCCAATCCCTTTGGAGGTCTTCAAAATATGTGGGCATGTCAGGATGTAGGATAGTGTATGGAACATCTCCTTCCTTAACAGACTCAATGATTACTGGGAGAATGGAGGGGTAAGGCATCATAAGAATCTGAGCGCGAGTTCGTATCCATTTGAGGTAAAGCTCAAGAGGGATGGAATTCTTGTGCCCCAAAGTCTTGCTATCCACCTTGTTTAATATCCCCCAAGCTCGGATAAATCTCTGGTGAAGACCTTGATCATCGTTGTCCGTCGAATACTAAACCTTGAATTAGCATCTCGTGCGGGCCATCCCTTCAGGCGTAACCAAACTGTCTTAAGGCTAAGCATGGATTATAGGTGATACCTCCCCTAAGGCCAAGTAAAGGGACATTATGGAATTCTCCACAACGGTCGACAATAATAACATTCTCTTTGGATCGGGAGCACCAATGAATGTCTGAATGTTTGAGTGTCATTAACCTTTGTGACCACCTTGAACCGTGCTCATTCTTTATGATTGATTGGGGAAGATGAGAAATAAACCATCTTTCTAAGATAGGAGTGCAACATATAAGGACACCTCTTTTCCTCATTGTACGAGCGTGAAAAGAGTGTAGGATATCCCCTAGCAATGTAGGTACCGGGTTGCGTGATATGAAGATTTTGACGATGTTGACATCTATGAGTTGGTCAGGATTTGGAAACAAAACCATCCCATAGATGAGGAGAGCCACAATTTCCTCAAAGGCTTGCAAGTCTAGGGAATTCCAACAGTTTTGGGCTTTCTCAAACAGGAACTTTGCTAGGAAACCTTTGACACCACTCCTTGTTTCCCAATGGCTTGTGACATCAGATGAGTGTAAGTGTAAAGCTTGAGCAATCTCTTCTGACTTTAGATCTCTTTCCGTACCTTTGAAAGGTAGTTGATTGAGAATGGGAATCCACAATAGCTGGGAGAATTCTTCCAAAGTAGGCACAAGTTGATAGTCAGGGAATGTGAAGCAATGGTGCAAAGGATCAAAGAACTGAAAGAGCACCTTCATCATGTCCTCATCTGTGTTGGAGGTGACCAAGTTGAGTAGACGACCATGTCTCTCGGAGAATGGAGAGTTTTCAGGAATTCTTGAAGCTAGCTCCTTTAGTTGTGGAGGAATTCTCACAAGGTTGACTTGAATAGTTTTCTTGCGAAGTGAATCCATTTCCTACAAAACAAGAACAAAGATGAATCCCAAAATCCTTGAAATGGTTAGTGGATGTATACGATGTTCATGATGTCCATGATGTTATGTACAAGTATGCATATACAAACAAAGCAAACAAATCCTAGGTTTAGGCTTGCATGGAGTTTTATAGGTAAATACCCTCTTGAAGTTTAGTTGGCTTAAACCTGTCCTAGTAATAGTAACCGGGTTCTAAGGAGCTCAATATCATTGGATTGTTTTCTTGGTCATTGTTTCAACTCAAGCTTCTTTAATGGCGACCAAAATATCCAAGAAACTAAACCTCAATGAGTGTAGTATCGAGTATCTACCAACTTCGGACTGCACCAAAGCCGGTCATCTCACTACATCCTAAAGGCCAAGTTGGTCAAGTAAAGGTTCTAAGAGTTCATTAGTGCTTTATTACATCACTCAGCGGCCCCGTATTCTCTTTGATTAACTCAAAGGCTAGCGGTACCCACAAATATGTCGCACTAACGTAGCTATTGCTTAGATCATGTCGGTATACCCCGCACAGTTTCTACAATGTATTACTACTTACCTATAATGTATCCCAAATCCGGATAGAGGATTCAAACCCAAATAAAGAACCATAATGTAAAGCATACAAGTCAAACAATGTAAGAAATTAAATGTGATCTAATCCCTAAGGTATCCATAATTTTAGAATTATCCCCAGCAGAGTCGCCAGTTCTGTGATACGGTGGGAGTACTGACTTGAAGGTTTTGCGTTTGATCGCAAATGTTGCGGTTTAACAAGAGTCGCCACCGACTTTTATTTTATCCAAAAGGAAAGCTGAAATAGCACAGAAAAGACCTTTGAGATTGTTTCTTGAGTTCGGGGGGTAGATTATGAAAAGGGAAGGTGTTAACACCCTTTTCATCCATGGTTTTCCATGGGCTCTTAGTTACTTGCTAGATCACTTGCTTTTGTTGTTCGAAATTGTGCTTGGTGTGTTTTTGAAAGTATTTTGTAAAGGAGGCTATTGTTTAGGCAATCTTTGTAATGATTCTCGTTCATAAGAATGTATACAAAGATATTGATATTTTTTGAAAATGTTTTTAGTGTTTGTAAGATGTTTGAAAGTGTGTAGGTGTTTGTTTTGAAAATAGGAAGGATATTTGTTTTGAAATGGAGCAAGTAATTAGGAGCAATCTGCCTACTCAAATGTCTTTCTTGTTCATTTTCTTTTCCTTTGATATTGTTGTCTTACCATTGATTTGGTAAGCAACCCTATCTTTGGATATAAATAGGACGGGCGTGGGTCATCGTATAACCATGATTAGCAATGTTTCAAAGTATATTAGCATTTTTGAGGGACTAAGATCATTTTTGTAAGGCAACTTTAAATAGCGTCATCGATGGACTATGATATTGTATTTGTTTGTTTTGCTAAGATACTTTACATGCGTAATATGGCCATTTTGTATAAGGCAACCAAGTGGGATAACCATAGGGATGTTTTGTGTGCAAGTGTGTTATTTCATGCTTGATTTTGTCTTGATTTAGAGTTTTCTATTTGATTGGTTTTATCTTTCCATACAAACCCTAATTACTAGCATGTTATGTAAAAGCGATAAATTGCGAGAATTTAGAGATTACTACGCTATTACAACAATTGTGGGAGGGGGGTATACAATTTATGAATGGGGATTGCAATAATATAAACCTAATTAGTCTATTACAACCAAATTGAATATGTACAAATATTGGAATAAATAATATACAAAAATGAATTAAATATGCAAAGGTATGTAAATGCAAAGAAGATTTTTGTTTGGTTTTTTATGTGAAAAGGTTTTAACCTAAACCTAATAAATAAATCAAGATTAATCTTAAATCAATTAAGAAAAGAAATTATTTTTGTAGAAAAGATTTTTGAATAAACCCTAATTCTATTTGATTAAAATAAAATAAATTTCTTTAAGAAAAAATAAGTATTTTTTTTATATTTTTTATCTTGAAAATAATATATGGCCCTATGAGATATCTTGGTCTCTTTTTTATAGTAAAACAAATATTTAATGAGTATAAAGAAAAATGAATATTAAACTAGTCCTAATTTAATTTACAAAGTTAATTAAGATAAATGGATAATATATTTAACTAAATAAAATATTTTACATGATAAAAATAAAATAAAATGAGCCAAGATACAAATCTATCATTTTTATATTTTTTGTGATTTTTAATATTAAGAAAAATATATTTAATAAAAATGAAAATGAAAATAGAAATGAATAATAAAAATATATTGGGCCAGGGGTGCTGCAAGCAAACATGATGTAGAGTTAGAAATAAAAACATAGGCCCAATGAAACAAAAAGCCCAGCGCTGCAAATGGGACAAAAAAAAGGCAAAATGTGAGAAAAATTGCAAAAGGCAGGTGCCAAGGCTCTAACCCGTGACCTATAGCATTTTTGCGCGCTGCCTTACCACTGGAGTGGCTGTACATCCTTTTATAGAAACACAAAGATAAATATATATATTAGAAAATGCCCCCTGAAGGCAACTTCATCTTCAACCTTGAGCCATGGTCGGACCACCTGTATCTCTCTCATTTCTCCATGAAAATGGAAAGTCCAAACATGAAAATTATGGGGTTTCTTCCCACGAGTTCAACCATATAATTTATGTAAACTAACAATCAAAGATCAAAGCTAATTTTACTTGCCCTAATTTGAAACCTAATTTTTACAGAAATTCCAAATCCAAAATTCTCTATGCACAGTTAATATAAATGAAATCTATGAATATGGTTAGCTTTAGTGCAAGGATATCTACATTTTTCTTTCACAAATCAGGACCAAAGGATGCTTGTATGAAGATATAGAAGTTTGAGTTTTTACCTCTTTCAGTTGAGATAGTGAATGGAGTTTGAGCAAGTTTTGAGAAGGCCCGAGGATCTGTTTAGCTTGCCTGGACCTCCCTAAGTGTATTCCAATCCTTACTTTGCCTTGAAAGTTCCTGAATCTCCCTACTCAAGTCAACCTGCAAGCTTGATATGTAAAAATGGCAGATGGAGGAGGAGGAGTTACAGCGAGGGAATAGGGGTCTGGAACACTTAGATATGATGTAACTAAGTGTTTAGGTGGTTAAAACTCAAAACACACGTTTGGTTTTTGAGATGGCTATGTATGGTGCAACACTGTCAAGCTATGGCAGATTTTCAATGTCAAAGTGTTTGGGAGAGTTTCTGAGTCTTAGCCTTCTTGTTTTAGGGTGCAATACACTTGTGTATAAGTATAGAGAAGGTTTCAAATCAATTCCACACCAGGTTTCTGGGTTATAGCCTTTTGGCTCTATAACTTGCTTTTGAGGAAAAGTGAGGAGACAAGTCCCTAAGTGTTTGTACAAGCCTGATCTAAGATGGTAGAGGTTTTAGACACATTATTTTTGGTTTATAGGGTTTGTGCGTGCAGAAAGAACAAGTGAAAAGCTCAAGGAGTTGACAATTGCAAAAGTTGTGCTTTATCAAAATGGAAATGGCAACTTTGTGCCATAAATGGAATTGTAGCTTAGATAAAGGCTCTAATGCTTGGATTAAAGCTCTATCAGCTGTGTAAACATTTAATTATGGAGTTAGAAACAAGTTTGAGGCCTTCAAAGCAAAGATTATGCAGCCTTGGCTTGGATTTGAATTTTTGTTCATCATGAAATGGCTTGAAATCAAAGTGAGAAATTGCCAACTTCATCTCTTCGATTCTCCCTACTCAAGAATGATCTCAAGGAGTTCTTGGACATTTTGGATAGCTTTCAATGTTCTATACAACTCATTTAATTTCTTTCAAATATTCCCCTTGGAACTATGTGAAACAAAGGCATGAAGTTAGGTTAAAAACCTGCCTAACTAGGGCAAAATTTCATTAAGTTATTTTAGTTTATGATCATGTACTCACAAAATTATATCTTGAGATACAAGCATTTTTAGGAGAAATTGTGTGAAGAAAAGTTGTATATTTCATGGGGATCTACAACTTTCATGTTGGAAATTTCCTTTGAATCATCTTGCATCATGATGAAAATTTGGCTCAAAGTTGAGAAAAAATAAGAAATTTTATATACTTAGAAAAATTTCTAAGTTAAGAAATTTCAAATTTTCAAAACAAAAATCTGCAATCCTTGATTTATTGATGAACAAGTTTCACATTTTGACATTTTTTGATGAATTATGATCTTTGGCACTTGAATTTGACCAAAAAGTCAAAGTTTGACTTTTCAGTATACAATTGACTTTTGATCAGTTGACTGAAAAATTCATCTGTCAATCCAATGGATTTGCAATGTTTTGAACCATGTCATTAGGTCAAGATGATGAAATTTAACTCTTGAAATCATGCTTTAAACCAATTGACCATTTTCTAGGTCAAAAATCAAGAATTGCCCTTTCTCAGTCAAAACCCTAATTTTGACCATTTTGCCCTTTTGATGATTTGATCAAATTTCTTGAGGAATTATGGTCCAAACTTGATCAAATAATACATATGAGTCTAATATGTTGACGTGGATAAAATATTATGAAGTTTGACTGTAAATTGGCTAGGGTTGACTTTTTTCCCAATACAGCTGATTTTTAGGTCAATTGTTCAATTGACTGATCAAAAGTGTGATCCAAGGCTTGAAACTTGACATGAATAATCTTGGGGGTCCATAATTGTCCTTGTAATTCATATGAAGCATTGATAGTCCAAAAATCCTTGTTCAAACTCAAACCCTAATTTTGGTCATCAGTGCATGGGGAGGTGTCTTGAGCTGGTCAAACCCTAATGCAGTCTTGAGTCCAAGAGATCTTGTGAGGAAATCCTTGATAAGTGAGAGGGAAAATTTTGGGGTACAACAAGCAGTAACGATAACGAATGGTTTTTTCTCCAGAAAATGGCATGTTCTCGCTTGCATGTGTTTTTCCCTTCGCAGGCTTACACACGTCCTATTTCAAAGAACGGATAACGCCAAAATTCAGTTATCAATCTCATTTCAAATTATTCTTGTCGAATTCATTTCGAATCATTTCCAAAAAACTCTAAGTTCCAATTTTTGTATCATTTCACCACTTTGAAGCTTCTTCACCATGCTTCGGTCGAAATACTATCTGACTTCTTCGTCGAAGGCAACTTGTCTACTTCAAATACTTTCTCAAAAATCCTCTTGACATTTCTTATATCTTTTGAGCTTCGAATTTACAGCTAACAAATTTCCCTTCAAAAATATATTTTTCGATCAACTAGAGAAAAACATATTTTTTAAAGCTTTTCAATGCGATAATATTTACTATTGTGACATCATGGTCATGATGACCAATTTCCTAAGCGCCTCATCGAGACATGCATTTCTGCAGAAAATCATTATCCCTAAAATATAAGAGTATGCTGATAACTAAATAGACAACCGTCTACATAACCTCTTAAAAACATACATGTGCCCCACTAACTCTTTCATTTGTCATTCAAATGAAAATTTGAACGACTTTTCTATTCCTTTAAGTACCTTGCTCCTTCATATTTTATAACTTTTCCATCTTTGAGCTCTCACAAACCATAAATCTTTTATTCAAAAATCAAATAAAACTCTTCATCTTTAAACTCCAAACTTCAACAATGGTGCCCAGGAACAGTAAATATGCTAAAAGGAAAGAAGCTTCAACACTCATTACTCATATCGCAAGGCCGTTCATGGTAGGAAATCAAGAGCACATTCCTGAGCCTCCTCTACTTGAAGAAAAGCGTAAAATTTATCAATCCCAGGACTTATCCCTTTAACTATATCTGGTGAAACTCATGTGTACATGGGCCCTTCTCCTGGCCCTAACGCTGATACTGAAAAATTCAAAGAGTTTTTTTTCCTGTTTATCATCGCACAAAACCCTTGGCTAGCAAGTAGAAAACTGATGACAAAAATAATGTCAAACCCGATACCCAAACAAAACCTGTAGATGATCAAGAGAAATATTCGACTGATGCTTCAAAACCAGACAAACTTATCAATTTATATTATATGAGCAACACTCATAGAGTGTTTCACTCTTGCCCCTTGGCGAAAGATCTGGATCCATACCTCACTTGGCTTTCCAAAGTCAAGAAGAAGAAAGGTCAATTCTGGAAAGAAATGGAGATTTATGACATGGTTCAATTGTCAAAATCTGGTCCAGGCTACAACCAAAACATGTTAGTATCTTTGTTATATTTTTGGGACACTTCTCACAATACTTCCATTTTCTTTGCAGAATGATGACCCATACCCTCTTTGATATTGATGCGATTACTGACCTTCGACCAACTGGAAAAACTTTTGATCCATTTGAGATGGATGAGGTCACCATCACCTTTGAGGGAAACAATGCCACCTTCACCAATTACATATCTGATCACCATGACAAAACAATGAGGAAGCCTCTAACGAAGAGCACATTTCCTTTCTGGAACTATGGCTATCACACTGTGTCTTTTGTTCGAGATCTCTCCAAGTGGAAAAAATATTCCTAACCATGACGAACCAACTACATGTTGGACGCAAGTTATGTCTGAACCAAATGATATTGGTTTTTTTTTTGAGTCCTTAGGAGAATCTATCAAAATCCTAAAGACTTATGAATTAGGGACTAACATTTTATTTGCTGGTCCATCAAGATGTGAAAAACACAAGAAGGGGGGGGGGGGTGAATTGAAAACTTGAAATCTAAAAGCTCAATGACACAGTATTTTTATCCTGGTTCGTTTGATCTCAAACTACTCCAGTCTATCCGTCAAGGTGATTTCGCCTCTCTCCAACGAGGTCTTAATTCACTAATCTCAACAAGATTACAAAAGCTACTTTAACAACTGTTAAAGTCTTCTTGAGTACAACCAAAGTCCGGTTAATCTCAAGGAACATTGTTTCAATACAATTATACAAGATGTGTGTTGTTGTTTTTCTAACAAAAACTGTTTATCACAACAGTGATAAATTACACAGGATTATAGCTTGGAAATATAAAGAATATTGCTTGCAGCTTTGAATATGCGTGAGTGGTAATATGGCAAAAATGTTCTTGATTTTGAAAGCTGACTTTGTTTATATAGGCAGTGGAATGACGTTGATCATAAAGCATGTTTAATGTCATTAACACACTTTCCATTTGGAGAAGATCCTGTCTGAAAGAAGCCGTTGGAATTGATGCTGTCTTGAATGATCAGTAACGCTTCAGAATCTTATCTCCTTACTTGCTGATAACGCTTCAGAGTTTACTTTAATTAAGCGCAGGTTCTGGTCATCAATCTTCAACGCATGTTCTGATTGCTTCAGTGTGTAGCTCTTATGGGTTATCTTATGATGCTGATATGGTCAGAACTTCTGTATACATAAAACATAATTTTTAAGGTGCATATTTGTTCTTTGAATTTATTATTTATTCTTTGTATTTGTTATCATCAAAACTCTAACTATGGGTTGTAGAATCAAACTATGTTCTAACAATCTCCCCCTTTTTGATGATGACAAAAACTAGATTTTTTAATTAAAAATAAAGAATAAAAGGTTTAAGAGAAACTCCCCCTGAGTTGATTACTTCCTTTAAGTTCCTTGAGCATCAGAGTTTAGCTGCATCTTTCATCAGAATTTGTACCTGTTCAAACTTTTCAGAAGATAGAGATTAAGTAATTCAGAATGTTTGAGACTTCTGTCTCAGGAAATCGTTATTGAAAATATCTTACTTTCTCCCCCTTTTTGTCAGTTATCAAAAAGGCAATATAATCAGAGCAAAAATAGTTGAATTATATTAAAAACAAGAAGCAATCATAAGTTCCAGAACAAAAGTGGTAAAAAAAATTAAGCGTTACAGATAAACCTATTTAAAACAAAAAATCTAATAAGGAGGAGGAAGACGTGTGAACAAAGCTTCCAGCAAGCTCTTGATCTGAGTATTAGATTCTTCTTGTTTTCCCAAGATGCTTTTGATCTCTTTGTTTGTGTCCTCCTGCTTATCCAACCTTGAGCATTAACGTCTTCATACAGATTGAAGCTGTTTTCTTGCAAGCTTTCAAAGTCAATAATCAGTTCTGAAAGAACTTCCAGATTATTAATGGGAGTGAGTAGCATTCTGTAAGGTTCTTCGTACTGTTCCATTGAAGCAGATTCCTGAGTACTGATGTTTTGGACGCTTGAAGAAGCCATTATTCACAGAAGATTTAAGGAAGATGAAAGGGTTTTTTGAAAATACGAACTTGAAACGATAGAAAGTATTTAGAGAGTAAAAAGAAGTGAATGTAAAAAGTGAGATTTGAGTTTAAATAGTTTTTCTTGAAAGCGTAAACAGTAAGAGAGAGAAATAATTAGTCATGATTATAAGCATTAATGACAGCTGAAATTAGGGGATTCAGAAAGATACTGGAACGGTTACCCATGAAGTGTGTCTCAATGCACCCAATCAACGCTTTTGACCTTTCAGAAAAGTGAATGCGTGTTCAGCCTCAGAAAGTAGCTGATGAATGGATGACAACTGCTTGATTATATGAACAACACACTTCTATCCTTAAAATGAAACGTTCAGATCTTCATGGATAATTCTGATGCAATTTGTACTTATAAAACTCTGAAGGCAGGTTGATCAGTAGTTCACAGAAAATAACAAAGCTCCGAAGGTTAAGATATGTAAATAAAAAAATTTATTCTGAGCATAGCTTCTTGCTGAGATGTTTCAGAATGAAGTTAAACCTATCTTCAAAAAGAGGTTTTGTAAAGACATCAGCCCATTGATGGTCTGTGTCAATGAATTTTAAGTTAAGAATCCCTTTCTCAATATAGTCCCTAATAAAGTGATGTTTTATTTCTATATGCTTAGCCCTAGAATGCAAAATTGGACTTTTACTGAGACAAATAACAGAAGTATTGTCATAGAGGATATGAATGTTACTCTCAAATATGTTGAAGTCTTCAAGTTGACTTTTCATCCAGAGCATTTGCGTGCTACATCCAGCAACTGCTATGTATTCAGCTTCTGTTGTTGATAGTGCTATTATGGAATGTCTCTTGTTGGACCATGAGATCAGATTTTCTCCCAGAAACTGGCAGCTTCCATAAGTGCTTTTACGTTCTAGTCTGTCTCCAGCGAAGTCAGCATCACAATATCCTACTAAGCTGTAATCATTTGATTTTCTATAAAACAAACCCAGATTAGCAGTACCTTTCAGATACTTGAAAATTCGCTTAACTGCTGTTAAGTGAGATTCTCTAGGATCTGATTCGAATCTAGCACATAAGAAAACACTAAATAAAATGTCAGGCCTTGAAGCCGTCAGATAGAGGAGAGAACCAATCATACCTCTGTAGACCTTCTGTTCTACCTTTTTACTTACCTCTTCCTTTTCCAGAATGCACGTGGGATGCATTGGAATCTTTGAGGGCTTACATTATGAGAGATCAAATTTCTTCATAAGTTCTCTGACATATTTGCTCTGATGAATGTAAGTTCCTTCTGGAGTTTGGTTTATCTGAATGCCCAGAAAGAATTTGAGTTCCCCCATTAAGCTCATCTCAAACTCTACCTGCATACATTTAGCAAACTCTCTTCCCAGAGAGGGTTTAGTAAATCCAAATATAATGTCATCAACATAAATCTGACATACTAACATGTCATTCTTAACTGTCTTACAGAATAAGGTTGTGTCCACTTTCCCTCTGGTGAGTTCCTTTTCTAACAGGAAGTTACTTAGTCTTTCATACCAAGCTCTGGGAGCTTGTTTCAGACCATAGAGTGACTTCTTTAGTTTGAAAACATATTCTAGATTTTTGGAATTCTCAAAACCAGGAGGTTGGTGCACATATACCTCTTCATATACATAGCCATTTAAGAATGCACTTTTGACATCCATCTAATACAGAGTGATGCCTTTATTAACAACAAATGATATTAAAAGTCTAATAGATTCTAACCTGGCGACTGGAGCAAAGGTTTCTGTATAGTCTATCCCCTCTTGCTGACTATAACCTTATGCTAATAGTCGTGCTTTGTTTCTGATGACTTCACCTTGCTCGTTCAGTTTGTTTCTGAACACCCACTTTGTACCGATGACGTTGAATCCTTTTGGTTTGGGAACCAGACCCCATACGTCATTTTTGGTGAATTGATTTAGTTCCTCTTGCATTGCCAGAATCCAGTCATTGTCCAGAAGTGTTTCATCAATAGTTGTTGGTTCAAATAGAGAGACCAGTACCATGAGGGATTCTTCAGAGTTTCTGAATGTTGATCTTGTTCTGATTGGATCATCCTTCTTCCCCAGTATTGTATCTTCTGGGTGATCAATGCTGCTTCTGGATAGTCTTTTCTAGAGTTGATCAACAGAAGGTGTTGGATTGCTTGCAGTAACTCTTTCTGATGTTGAGGGAATGTCTTTGTTAAGAAATTCTGATGAGTTGTCTTCAGTACCTGTGAGTTTAACTTCCATACCTGCAAGGAATTCATTCTGCTTTGACTTTTGAGAGACAAGCTTATCATCAAACCTAACACTGATTGACTCTTCAAAAATTTGTATTTCTGTATTGTATACTCTGTACCCTCTTGAGCGTTCAAAGTATCCTAACATAATATACTTTTGTGCTTTAGAGTCAAACTTGTTCAAATAATTTTTTGTATTCAGAATAAAGCATGTGCATCCAAATGGATGAAAATAAGAAATGTTGGGATTTCTGTTCTTCCACAATTCATATGGAGTCTTTTCCAGAATAGGTCTTATGGAGATTCTATTCTGAATGTAACATGCTGTGTTAATTGCCTCTGCCGAGAAGACCTTAGCAACATTAGTCTCTTTGATCATGGTTCTGGCCATTTCTTGCAATGTTCTATTCTTTCGTTCTACAACTCCATTTTGTTGGGGAGTTCTAGGACAAGAGAAGTCATGCAAAATGCCTTTTTCATTAAAAAATAATTCAAAATTTTTATTTTCAAATTCCCCACCATGATCACTTCTGACTTTGACAATTCTAAGATCCTTTTCATTCTGAACTTTGTTGCAGAAGGTAAAAAAACAGAGTGTGACTCGTCCTTGTGTCTTAAGAACTTTACCCATGTCCATCTGCTATAGTCATCTACGATTACTAACCCATACTTCTTGCCATTAACTGAAGCAGTTTTTACTGGTCCAAATAAGTCAATGTGCAGAAGTTCTAATGGCTTAGAAGTGGAAACAACATTTTTGGATTTCAAAGCAGGTTTTGCAAATTTTCCTATCTAACGTGCTTCACACAGAGCATCTGAGTTGAACTTCAAATTTGGAAGTCCTCTGACCGAATTGAGTTTGTTAATCTGAGATATTCTTCTCATACTAACATATGCCCCAATCTTCTTTGCCAGACCCATTGCTCGTTGTTAACAAAAAGTAGGCATTTTACATTCCGACTCTTTAGTTCAGAAAGTTTTATTTTATAAATGTTGTTTTTCCTCTTTCCATTAAATAGGATAGTCCGATCTTTCTGACTAACAGCTTTGCATGAATTTTGATTGAAGATTATATCATAACCATTATCACTTAATTGACTTATGGATAACAGGTTATGCATTAATCCATCAACTAATAATACATTACTTATAGAGGGAAGATTTCCATTACCTACTATTCCAGAGCCAATGATCTTTCCTCTCTGATTACCTCCAAAGCCCATGTAGCCTCCAGGCTTAAGTTCCAGGCTTTAGAATATATTCCTTCTTCCCGTCATGTGTCGCAAGCAGCCATAGTCCAGGTACCATGATTGGTGTCTTAGCCTTGCTGCTAAAGATATCTCTTCAATGTCTGATTCTGAGTCTAAACCAGAAGCTTCACTGTCTTCTGATACGTTTGCCATGAGAGCTATGTTTTCTCTTTGATCATCTGATTTTGAGTCAGCTTCAGATGTGTCAGAATCATCCCATGTAGCCATGAGACTTTTCTTATTTTCCTTGAAGAACTTCTTATTTGGCTTTTCCTTCTGAAGCTTTGGGCAGTCACTTTTGTAGTGCCCTTGCTCGTTACATTCATAGCAGATGATGTCCTTGTTGTTTGGCTTTCTGTATCCCGAAGAACCATCAGATCTTCTGTGTCCAGAGGAAGACTCAGACTTTCTGTATCTGAAGGAGGATTCATTCTGATTCTCTGATCTTCTAGGATTTCTGAACTTTCTTTGTCTCTGCTTCCACAGTTGGTTCACCCTTCTGGAGAGGAGAGACAATTCATCCTCTTCTGATGAGGATCCATCAGAAGTTTCTTCCACAGCCTGCAAAACCTTAGAGTCAGATTTTCTGTTAGATTTTAAAGCTAATGGCTTACCTTGATTTTGAGGCTCATCTTCTTCTAGCTCTATCTCATGACTTCTGAGGGAGCTAACAAGTTCCTCCAGAGAAATTTTGTTGAGATCTTTGGCTAGCTTAAGTGCTGTGACCATTGGACTCCATTGTTTGGGCAAGCTTTTGATGATCTTCTTAACGTGATCAGCAGTAGAATACCCTTTGTCAAGAACCTTTAGTCTAGCAACAAGAATTTGGAATCTTGAAAACATAGTTTCTATTGATTCACTATCTTCCATCTTGAATTCCTCATACTTCTGAATGAGCGCAAGGGCCTTGGTTTCTTTGACTTGAATGTTGCCTTCATGCTTCATTCTCAGAGAGTCAAACATGTTCTTGGCAGTCTCTCTGTTTGATATTTTCTCATATTCTGAGTATGAGATGGCGCTGAGAAGTATTGTTCTTGTAGTTGTTTAGTTATTGGCATGCATTTTTGGTAAAACCAGGTGTGTGAATGTCATGACTGATGTCATAACATTCTAGTTTATTAGGCACTGATTTATTAGGTACCTTTGCAGAAAAATATTGTCATACAGGTGCTGCTGTTTATGAGTGTGTATCTGAGCATTTTGCAAAAAGATCACATTTACCAAAATCAGTAGACAGGAATTCAGATGTCATAACAAATGTTAAGACATCCTGTTCTGAACTAACAGTTATGCAGTTTGGGTAATTCTGAGTTTATTCAGGAAAATGACTCAGTCTTTCCAGAATAGAAAATCTCGTGGACTTGGGGTTAACCTAGCTCAACCCTAACCTGGTTGATAAAGTCCTGTGACCAAGTCTTAAGGTCAAACGGAATTAACCCTAGCTTTTTGTGGAAACCCTAACTGAAGATGCAGCTGCTATATATTCAACAGGGCTGCTGTTTGGAATTCATCCCTTTTTGACAGAAGATCTTTTAGAAGCTGTATAGTTTTAACTATTGTAATCCAAGCAAGTATCATTGTGATAAGTGACTTGGAATAGGTTTTAATTGTAAGGGTTTTGTATCACTCAAAGCTTTGAAGCAAGAGTGTTTTGTGTCTCTTGACTAAAGCTTTGAAGCAAAGTCAAGTTAGGGTTATGTATCACTCAAAGCTGTGAAGCAAGAGTGTTTGTGTTGCTTGATTAAAAAGCTGTGAAGCATAATCAAGTGTATGTTTTGAAGAGTGTCTTCATTAAATCATTAGTCAATTGTTTTAAGTATCACTGCTGTGATTGAGGGGGAGTGAGTAGGAACTCAGGTTTAAGTTGTACTTAGATTGAAGTTGCATTGGGTAGGTCTTAAGTGAAGGAGATAAACTGGTTGGTTTATTCCTGAATTAATATCTCTTATAGTGGATTTCCTCCCTGGCTTGGTAGCCCCCAGAGTAGGTGTTGTTGCACACTGAACTGGGTAAACAATTGACTGTGTTCTTTACTGTTTTTGTATTTACTGTCTTATAGAAAGTCAGATACGGTGTCATAACATTGAACGTGACATTGAGTATCTGCAGCCAGAATTTCAATTGGCATCAGAGCAGGCACCCTGCCTGTATTACTGGGTGAGATCTAGGGATATCACTTTCTGGCACTATGGACAAAGAAGGAGTTTTTGGAAATAGACCACCCATTTTGGATGGAACAAATTATGACTACTGGAAACCTCGTATGATTGCCTTCTTAAAATCTCTGGATAAAAAGGCCTGGAGAGCTGCTGTTAAAGGATGGAACCATCCCACCATAACTGAGAAAGATGGGACAATCAGTCTGAAGCCTGAGGAAGAATGGAGTAAAGAAGAAGATGAGTTAGCCCTGGGAAATTCCAAAGCTTTAAATGCCTTGTTCAATGGAATTTATAGAAACATATTCAGACTAGTACATCAATATGAACTGGCCAAGGAAGTTTGGGACACTCTCAAAACTACCCATGAGGGCACTTCCAAAGTAAAAATGTCAAGGCTTCAGATGTTGACTACCAAGTTTGAGAATCTAAAAATGATGGAAGATGAAACCATTCATGAGTTTCACATGAACATCTTGGAGATTGCCAACACCTCAGGAGCACTGGGAGAAAGATTCTCAGATCCTTGCCTAAAAGATTTGCAATGAAGGTAACTGCCATAGAGGAAGCCCAGGACATCAGCAAGTTGAAAGTGGATGAACTTATTGGGTCTCTTCAGACTTTTGAGATGGGGATCACTGAAAATGGTGACAAGAAGAACAAGAGCATAACACTTGTATCCAACACTGATGTTGAAAACAAGGAGGATGAAGAAGAAAATATTTCAGAAGCTATAGACATGCTTGGAAGACAATTCAACAAACTCATCAAAAGAATAGATCCAAAGTCAAGGTCTAATGTTCATAACATTCCCTCTGACATTGACAGTTCCAGTAGAAGACCAAGGTCAGAAGAGAAGGGAAATCAAGGCAGAGGAATTCAATGCCATGGTTGTGAAGGATATGGGCATATTCGAGCTGAATGTCCTACCTTTCTTAAGAAACAAAAGAAAGGAATGACTGTTACTTGGTCTGACTGTGATTCAGAAAGTAATTCTGAAGAAGAATCTGCCAAACTAGTTACTGCTCTAACTGGTGTTTGTACCTCTGAAAGTGACACTAGTGATGAAGAAGTGACATTTGAAGAACTGGCTAATACTTACAAGAAATTGTGTATCAGAAGTACTGAAGTCTGTGTGCAGAATGAGAAACAATCAAAACTCATCATAAAGCTGGAGGCTGAAAAAAGGGCAGACCTTGAAACTATAAGTCATCTAGAAAAGGAAGTTCAATTGCAGAACTCACAACTGAACCAAATGACCAAATCTATCAAGATGCTGACTAATGGAACAGACAAATTGGAAGAGATCCTTCAGGTTGGACAAAATGTGGGAAACAAATCTGGACTAGGATTTGTGGAAGCTAAGAAATCTGGTGCAGACAAGAAGATCAGGCCTGTTAAACAAATGTCAAAGCAGATGTCTCAACACAACTCTCAACATCAGGAACAGAGATATATGAAGAAAAAGTACCAAATATGGAGATGTCATCATTGTGGGAGGTATGGCCACATAAATCCTTTCTGCTTCAAATTGCATGGATACCCTAATCAAAACTCAGGTGTTAAACCTAAGTCAAAAAGGGTACCACATACTCCTCAATGGAAGAAAAAGGCTACTGCCCTGATAGCCCACACTTCCTTGAGAGTCTCTGCAAAGGAGGGCTGGTACTTTGACAGTGGGTGCTCTAAGCACATGACTGGAATAAAGAACATTCTCAATCATGTTAAACCTCACACCACTAGTTATGTGACCTTTGGAGATGGTGCTAAAGGTGAAATCAAAGGAGTTGGTAATTTGGACTGCCCTGAAGTTCCAAATCTGAATGAAGTATTATTGGTAAAAGGTCTGACTGCTAATCTCATTAGTATCAGTCAATTGTGTGATCTAGGATTCAAGGTCAACTTCTCAAAATCTGAATGTCTAGTAATTAATGAAAAACTAGAAGTTGTAATGAAAGGAATCAGATCTAAAGATAACTGTTACTTGTGGCAGCCTGAGAACACTAATAACTCCACTATGTGTTCTATTACCAAAGAAGAAAAAGAGATGAAACTGTGGCACCATAAACTTGACCATCTTCATCTAAGAAGAATGAAAAGAACTATCTCTATGGAAGCAGTCAGAAGGATTCCAAGACTGCAAATTGATAAAAGGAGGGTTTGTGGTGAACATCAAATTGAAAGGCTTGGTAAAAAGAGATATGTCTATGATGTGGTGAATAACCTTGAAGTTTTTAGAGAACAATGCAAGAAAACCCAAAAAGAAGGATGTATTGTTAGAATCAGAAGTGATCATGACAAGGATTTTGGAAACAACAAGTTTAATAAATTCTGTTTCTCAGAAGGAATGAGTCATGAAGTCTCTTCTCCTATAACTCCTCATCAAAATGGAGTTGACAATAGGATCATACAGGAATCTGCCAGAGCTATGATTCATGTCAAAAGATTGCCTTTTCAACTCTGTGCTAAAATAGTTGCAGTTGGTAGTAGCTGTTCTCAAATTATCTGGACAAAACAGATGCTCACTGAGTATAATGTCTCACAAGATGTTGTGACATTGTATTGTGACAATCTGAATACAATCAATATTTCCAAGAACCCTATTCAGCATAGCAGGACCAAGCACATTGACCTTGTAGAGAAGAAGACAATTAAACTGGAACATGGTATCATTAAGCTTCAGCTGGTTGATTTTTCTACCAAGGCTCTTGATGGAAATCAACTTGAAAACTTGAGGGGAAAGATGGGTATTTGCCAACATGAGAAATTATAGCAATTAATTTTGCTTAAAGCAAGGGTTGAAGGAGTTATTTTTGTTAAGTCTATTTTTAGTGGGTTAATCATATGTTTTTCCAATTCTTTCAAAATTATTAAGAAGTTGAATAGACTCTCATTTGCCTCCTACCTCTCTCGACTTTGCAACCTATTTCCTTCTCTCAATCAAAGTTTTCTCTCAAATTGCTACTGGTGCTCTAAGTTAATCAAAATGTCTCAAACATCATCTTCAACCAATGCGACCACTTCATCTTCATCATCTGACCAAGATTCTCGAGCAATCACCACATGCATAGATTCTGAAGTCCTGGAGATCACTCCTCTCAGAGAAATGGCAACTGACCCCTCCAAAGTCAAAAAGCTAAGAACTAGGCATGCAGGAAGAGCTCAAGCTACTGCTTCTGGTAATCCTTCTCATCCTTCTTCATCTGTACCAAATAGGGAAGGATCAGCTCAAGTACATCAAGCAATTGTTAGGCTTGTTACAAGAATACTAAGCGAAAACCACTCTGTACCGGGGATTTCTGTCCCATTAAATCAAGAATCAGCAAGCCCAAATGTTGAAGCAAATGTAGATGTCTCTGAGAATGTTGTGACACCAAATGACAACATTCAGAACCCTTCATAGAAAACTGTTGATCCACCTGTCATTGATGTGGACGAGGAATACTCAGACAATGATCTAATTGCCAATGTAAACCCTAGCATAGCTAGGAGAATGATGAAAAGAAAGGGTAATCAGAATGCTGCACAATGTATGACCAAAGAGAAACCTGCTAATAAGAAATCCAAGGCTGAAGGCAAGACTGGGGTAGAATCTGTGAAAACTGGTCAGTCCAAAGGAAGGTGAAAGCCCAAGTGCATACTGGTAGACAACCAATTACAAAGAAAAGAAAAGAACCTGAGTCTTCTGATTCTGATGAGGAATCAGAGTTTGAGATTGATGCTGAAGAAATTCCTATCAGAAGGAAACTCCCCTCCAGCAAAATGGCTAGAGTTCCTGAAGTCCCAACAGACAATATCTCTTTTCACCAACCTGACAATGCCAACAGATGGAAGTATGTTTGCTTGAAGAGAATAGCTTTAGAAAGAGAGCTAAACAATGATGCCATGGAGTGCAAGGATATCATGGACCTAATTAAAACTGCTGGACTGATGAAGACTATGGTAAAATTTACCAAGTGCTATGAAAATCTGGTCAAGGAGTTCATAGTTAACTTGTCTGATGAATGTGCTGATGGAAGGTCAGCTGACTTTGAATGTGTTTATGTTAGAGGAAGAAGGGTTAATTTCTCTCCATCAGAAATTAACAAATTTCTTGGAAGATCAAATGAGGATTGCCCTGAACTGGAAGTCACTGACAATGAAGTTTGTCAAACCATCACAGCAAGACAAGTCAAGTGCTGGCCCTTGAAAGGCAAGCTGAATGCCAGCAAACTAAGCATGAAATTTGCCATCCTGCACAAGATTGGTGCAGCCAACTGGGTCCCTACAAACCATAAATCTACTATCTCCACAGGATTGGGGAGATTTATTTATGCTGTAGGAACCAAGACTGAATTTGACTATGGCTGGTATATTTTTGAACAAACTCTAAAACATGCTGGTAGCTTTGCTGTCAAAGGCCCTATTGCCTTTCCCTCCCTCCTGTGTGGAATTATCCTTGCCCAGTACCCTGATATCCTGGTGGCAAGAGATACTACTTGCAAAAGAGCTCCTGCTCTTGGGTTACACTACAAGCTGTTTCAGGGATCTCATGCTCCTGATATTGTCATAACATCAGCTGAGACATCATCTGTGAAGACTCAGTCCAAAACATTTGATGTTATAGCTGTATTGAAAGAGACCTGCAAAGAGCTGGAGACTAGGAAAAAGACCCTAGAAAACCTAATTGCCAGGTTAGAAAAGGAGGAAGCTGAAGGAAACAGAAGGGAAGAGGGTGCTGCTGAAGATCAACTCAATACTGAAGAAACTAGCTCCTCTGAAGGGGACAGTGCTTAAAGGTTGATGGAGTTGATGCTGGACCCTGGTGGAGTTGATGCTGGACCCCAGGCTTTAGAATATATGCCTTCTTCCCGTCATGTGTCGCAAGCAGCCATAGTCCAGGTACCATGATTGGTGTCTTAGCCTTGCTGCTAAAGATATCTCTTTAGTGTCTGATTCTGAGTCTAAACCAAAAGCTTCACTGTCTTCTGATACGTTTTCCATGAGAGCTATGTTTTCTCTTTGATCATCTAATTTTGAGTCAGCTTCAGATGTGTCAGAATCATCCCATGTAGCAATGAGACTTTTCTTATTTTCCTTGAAGAACTTCTTATTTGGCTTTTCCTTCTGAAGCTTTGGGCATTCACTTTTGTAGTGCCCTTGCTCGTTACATTCATAGCAGATGATGTCCTTGTTGTTTGGCTTTCTGTATCCTGAAGAACCATCAGATCTTCTGTGTCCAGAGGAAGACTCAGACTTTCTGTATCTGGAGGAGGATTCATTCTGATTCTCTGATCTTCTGGGATTTCTGAACTTTCTTTGTCTCTGCTTCCACAGTTGGTTCACCCTTCTAGAGAGGAGGGACAATTCATCCTCTTCTGATGAGGATCCATCAGAAGTTTCTTCCACAGCCTGCAAAACCTTAGAGTCAGATTTTCTGTTAGATTTTAAAGCTAATGGCTTACCTTGATTTTGAGGCTCATCTTCTTCTAGCTCTATCTCATGACTTCTGAGGGAGCTAACAAGTTCCTCCAGAGAAATTTTGTTGAGATCTTTGGCTAGCTTAAGTGCTGTGACCATTGGACTCCATTGTTTGGGCAAGCTTTTGATGATCTTCTTAACGTGATCAGCAGTAGAATACCCTTTGTCAAGAACCTTTAGTCTAGCAACAAGAATTTGGAATCTTGAAAACATAGTTTCTATTGATTCACTATCTTCCATCTTGAATTCCTCATACTTCTGAATGAGCGCAAGGGCCTTGGTTTCTTTGACTTGAATGTTGCCTTCATGCGTCATTCTCAGAGAGTCAAACATATTCTTGGCAGTCTCTCTGTTTGATATTTTCTCATATTCTGAGTATGAGATGGCGCTGAGAAGTATTGTTCTTGTAGTTGTTTAGTTATTGGCATGCATTTTTGGTAAAACCAGGTGTGTGAATGTCATGACTGATGTCATAACATTCTAGTTTATTAGGCACTGATTTATTAGGTACCTTTGCAGAAAAATATTGTCATACAGGTGCTGCTGTTTATGAGTGTGTATCTGAGCATTTTGCAAAAAGATCACATTTACCAAAATCAGTAGACAGGAATTCAGATGTCATAACAAATGTTAAGACATCCTGTTCTGAACTAACAGTTATGCAGTTTGGGTAATTCTGAGTTTATTCAGGAAAATGACTCAGTCTTTCCAGAACAGAAAATCTCGTGGACTTGGGGTTAACCTAGCTCAACGCTAACCTGGTTGATAAAGTCCTGTGACCAAGTCTTAAGGTCAAACGGAATTAACCCTAGCTTTTTGTGGAAACCCTAACTGAAGATGCAGCTGCTATATATTCAACAGGGTTGCTGTTTGGAATTCATCCCTTTTTGACAGAAGATCTTTTAGAAGCTGTATAGTTTTAACTATTGTAATCCAAGCAAGTATCATTGTGATAAGTGACTTGGAATAGGTTTTAATTGTAAGGGTTTTGTATCACTCAAAGCTTTGAAGCAAGAGTGTTTTGTGTCTCTTGACTAAAGCTTTGAAGCAAAGTCAAGTTAGGGTTATGTATCACTTAAAGCTGTGAAGCAAGAGTGTTTGTGTTGCTTGATTAAAAAGCTGTGAAGCATAATCAAGTGTATGTTTTGAAGAGTGTCTTCATTAAATCATTAGTCAATTGTTTTAAGTATCACTGCTGTGATTGAGAGGGAGTGAGTAGGAACTCAGGTTTAAGTTGTACTTAGATTGAAGTTGCATTGGGTAGGTCTTAAGTGAAGGAGATAAACTGGTTGGTTTATTCCTGAATTAATATCTCTTATAGTGGATTTCCTCCCTGGCTTGGTAGCCCCCAGAGTAGGTGTTGTTGCACACTGAACTGGGTAAACAATTGACTGTGTTCTTTACTGTTTTTGTATTTACTGTCTTATAGAAAGTCAGATACGGTGTCATAACATTGAACGTGACATTGAGTATCTGCAGCCAGAATTTCAATTGGCATCAGAGTGGTTTTTGAATTCACGCTTTTGCTGATCAGACATCATTTTTTTGTCTATCTTCTGACCACGTCCATCCAGTGGGTGTGTGTATCCATCAGTCACCATGTCCCACAGATCAGCATCATGAGCCAGAAAGAAACTCTCAATTCTGTCTTTCCAGTAGTCAAAGTTTTCTCCATCAAAGACTGGAGGTTTGCCACTGAATCTGTCCTTGTTTTCATGGTTGTCATTGCTGATGTTTTGGCTTGGTCCCACCATAGTGTTTTTCTGAAGCTTGGATCTTGTACTGACACGATTAAGTGTTTAAGCTCAGAACCATTCGCTCTGATACCAATTGAAGATGTGAAAAACACAAGAAGGGGGGGGGGGGGGGTTGAATTGAAAACTTGAAATCTAAAAGCTCAATGACACAGTATTTTTATCCTGGTTCATTTGATCTCAAACTACTCCAGTCCACCCGTCAAGGTGATTTCGCCTCTCTCCAACGAGGTCTTAATTCACTAATCTCAACAAGATTACAAAAGCTACTTTAACAACTGTTAAAGTCTTCTTGAGTACAACCATAGTCCGGTTAATCTCAAGGAACATTGTTTCAATACAATTATACAAGATATGTGTTGTTGTTTTTCTAACAAAAACTGTTTATCACAACTGTGATAAATTACACAGGATTATAGCTTGAAAATATAAAGAATATTGCTTGCAACTTTGAATATGCGTGAGTGGTAATATGGCAAAAACATTCTTGATTTTGAAAGTTGACTTTGTTTATATAGGCAGTGGAATGACGTTGATCATAAAGCATGTTTAATGTCATTAACACACTTTTCATTTGAAGAAGATCTTGTCTGAAAGAAGTCGTTGGAATTGATGCTGTCTTGAATGATCAGTAACGCTTCAGAATCTTATTTCCTTACTTGCTGATGACGCTTCAGAATATTGATGACTTGGAGTAACATGTTCTTGTTCAGAGTCAGAGTTTACTTTGATTAAGTGCAGGTTCTGGTCATCAATCTTCAGCGCATGTTCTGATTGCTTCAGCGTGTAGCTCTTATGGCTTATCTTCTGATGCTGATATGGTCAGAACTTCTGTATTCATAAAACATAATTTTTAAGGTGCATATTTGTTCTTTGAATTTATTATTTATTCTATGTATTTGTTATCATCAAAACTCTAATTAAGGGTTGTAGAATCAAACTATGTTCTAACAGTCCATTTTGGCTACTCCAATTGTGGTTGAACGCCACCTTTGAACTTTCACTCCCAACACGCAACATCATCAATGAAGAGGATGATAAGATAAAAAATAGGAGGGTCGAGGGACAAGATTGGTCCATTAACCCAAAGTGACAAAGGATCAATTCTACAATATTCCTTCATTGTATTCGCGATTATGTTCGCCAAACATCACACCTTTACTTCTTCCATGGCTCATTTCGCCAGTAGAACACATGGTCCTGAATGGTTCATAAGGGAATACCCTAGACCTTCTACAGATCAAGAAACATAGTCCATGGCCATATAGGAATCATTTCTCACCCCCAGGTTGCTTGGCAACAGACCGAGGCCTTTGAAGAATCAAATTATTTTGGTCAGTTACCAACCTAATCTGGTATCTCGACACTTTGGCCTCATTCAGAGAATGCCTAAACCATTTTATGACAAAAATGGTGCTCTCTATCTCTATAACATATGGTTTCCTGAGGATGAATGTAATAAACATCTTTCTTGATATGATAATGTTACCACACTTACCCCTATCTCTTTTTGACCATCATTTTATTGCACACAAGATTTCGATACTTGGTGGTGAGATTACTACACCAAAGAGATCTTCTACGTACCTGATTTTACTCAGCATCTAACTCATGCTTTTGCTTCTATACAAGAACGATTCAAGAAAGGTACGATAACCCATATCAAAGAAATTAAAGTGTTCCAAAAATACTTTGAAACTACATACAAACCTGATGACCTTAGTCGAACCATCCGTGAAGCTGCCTTTATTTTAAAAGAGAAGTTCACAAAGAAACTTTCTACCTTAAAAATTCCTCCATGCGTCAAGCCCAAAAATAGGTATGAGTTGGCTTTTGAACTTCAACCACCAAAATTCCCACCTTTTCCAAGTGCTAATTTGAGCTTGGAATTTGGACCTCCATTCCTAGAATGGTTCGTCTGTGGGTCTCATCTAAAACTACTTAAACAGGATTCCTAAAAACTACCTGAATGGGTGGTTCCGACTAAGCATACTCTGGACAATTTCAAAGGTCACCTTCATGTCGATATATAACATGTTCAAATACCTTCTCCAATACATGATTGTGTGGAATGAAAGCTTCCTTTTATTTGTTCTTTAACATCCTTTCACAAGCTTTCCTAACTTTAACTATTTAGTTCGCCTACTTTCTTTTAGCTATTTATCAAAGGCAAATTGCAAAAGACAAGGTTGTCACTGCAAGAGAGGTTGTTGCAAAGAAAGCTACTGCTAATTCAGCCAAAGGTGACGATCAAGGCGAATATGCTACTCTTATGAAACCAACAGTAAAGGTATTTGTCCATACTTTAGTATTTCACCATCTGTATGCATCATTTATATTTTACTAATATCTTTTCCATTTTCAAACTAATCGAAAACCTCCTCCAGCTCCAAAGAAGCAAAATCAAAATAACTCTCAACCTATACCAGTCGAATCAGACTCTGAAGACCTATCATCGGATACTTCAAAACCCTACAAAAAGAAGAAGAATTCGAAAACTTCTGACTCTGCTCCTCAACAAAAATTTGTTACCATAGCCAAACCAACAAAGTCTACTGCTCATAGAGCAATAAACGTTGATCCAAAGCCAACCACCACTGCTCCTAAACAAGTTGAAAGTGATAATGCCAGCCTTGGGGCAAAGGTACTAAAGGTATTTCGACTTTACTTTACTTTTCCATTTATCACACCTTTTATTTTTGACTGATACTAATTCTTTTCTTTCTTTGCAGGGTGATCAAGCTGGCACTGAGACTTCTAACATCAAATATGACATTCATGTAAGTGATGACACATAATTATGACTTAATTTATGCATATTTTATCATCCTACTATGTTGCATTTCCCTTTTTATGTTGGTATTTATGTATGTTTTAGATATTTTGCTAATTCAGAGCCATATGCAAATAAACGAAGCAAAAAGAACAAAAAACGGAAGAAAATGGAGCATTATGTACTCATGGAGACCACCATGGCGTTCACCATGTAGGTGGCCATGAGTGGTCCATGTTCCTGGGGTTAAAAGACTAAGTCAAGCTAACTTTGAAGCATGGCGCTTGCCATGATGCCTGTGGCGATCGCCATATGTTGTTGACGAGAAGAAGATTGAAATAGGTTTCACTTGGTCTCCAAGTCTCCACTTTCCTCTCCAATATTTCCGCCCACGATTTATGCAACTACCAACATGATTTTAGGGTTTAGGTTTATTATAAGTAGGCGTTTTGGTTTCACTTTTGGGGGATCCAACCTTAGCACAACTCTAGGCATAAATTACCGATTAAAATTTATAACTCATCACTCTGAGGGGTTGTAGCACTGTTCAAGCTTTTGTTGTTGTCAGGATAGAAGCACTTTTATTAGAAGCACTTTATCTCGCAGTTTATTCGAAGTTATTTTCAGTTGTATCAGAGTTAAAACTTCCATTTGAAGCAGGTTCTTAATTTATGGAAACATACCCTTTTTGATCCCTTAAATTTACCTAGGGGTCCATTATGGTCCCTTATCTTTAAAAAGTTCAAAACTGGTCCTTTAATTGTTTAAAAAGGTCATGTTAGTCCTTTCTGTCCAATTTACACTAACGAAGTTAGTTTTTTCATGTTGACATCCGATGTGTCATATGTTCATACGATGTGGCATTTGATGTGACATTTACTTTTATAACGTGACATTTGCTTTTCACCAAGGTCATTGACATTCTAAAAAAATCCAAAATTTTGCAATTAGCCTGGATTTGAAGCCAGATTTCCATGGTTGCATGAAGAATAGCTTACCACTAAGCCACTTAGCTGTTAGTTATTACTAATGTATTCAAGTTTCTCATATGTTGACATTTTTGCACTCTTAATTTAATGACTCCATGGCCTCGTGTAACAACAACAAAAATCACTACTCTCTCATCTCTCAATCTCTCTCATTCACAATTTTGAAATTAAATTTTATTTTGTCTTTTTTTTCTTCTTGTTCTTTATTTCATTTTACTGAGAGAGGCGAGATACCGCTTGGATTTGAAATTAAATTTGGGGCTTTAGGGTTCTTGATTGAAGAACCAGATTGAGAAACGAGAGATCGAGAGACCAGAATTAATCATTAGGGTTCAAATACGGGATGCTTCTTGCATCGTGCTTTGTTTTGGAATAGTGAAAATGTTTTAGTAGGTTATAGGAAATATTCTTTGACATTGTGTAGACCTAGAAGGAAGGTAAAGAATATGTTCTTTGCTGCTTCGGATGATAGTGTGACTGTTAATGAGGATTCTCGGGATAGCGGAAGTAGTAATGCTACTGACCTTGAGAAAATAAAGGTGAGATTGAATAGGCCGTTGGTGAATGATGAGGATTTCTGTGAGGGGCTTATGCAGTCTTTGTATGATGCTGCTAGGTTTCTCCAACTCAAAAACCCTAGCAGTCTTTGTATACTATATCCAGTTGAAGTTGTTAATCAGAATAGAAACAAAAAGAGAGATGGAGTTGATTACCTTAACAATTAATTTCCATAAGCTTCTCAGGATATCTAGCTTATTTAAAACTGATTAATTCTATTTTATAATCAGTTAATTAAGTTGTATCCAAACAAGACCTAATAATTTTGATAGTAAAGGATGAAGAAGATACAACAACATATTACAATATGCTTAATTTGTAACTAGTAACAAAAAAGGCAAATTGTCTAAGTGGTTAAGTGTTATGCTTCACATTCAATGTGACCAAGGTTCGATCCTTGGTGAAAGTAATTTTTTTTTTGGAATTTTGGTGAATTTGATAATTATCAAACTCCACATCCCCACCCATGCAAAAATTAATACCGTTAGTGTAAATTGGAGGGAAAGGACTAGCGTGGACCTTTTTGAACAATTAAAGGACCAATTTGGAACTTTTTAAAGATAAGGGACCAGAACGGACCCCAGGGTAAACTTAAGGGACTAAAAATGGGTATTTTTCATTAATTTATTCAGTATTTTACACTTTATTTATCTTGCCTTTATTTTCCCGTCTTACTTATCCCGCTTTTACTTCCCTCACAATTTAGATTTCCAAATTACTTTTAATAAATTTACCGCCATGTTAAATTTCGCATTCCAATCAATTGGTTATTTGCTTACCGTGAATATGTATGGCTAATTTGGTAATGTTGGAATGTGAAGATCGTCTTTTGATAATGCTTAGTTTATTATTTCTTTAGGATTTAAATCACGGACTATTTTGGTTTTAATACAATTTTTCCGAACTTAATTTTAATATGTCATTACGAAAGTGGGGTAGTGAAAACGTCGGGTAAGATCGAAAGTCATCTGATACTAAAGAATATAATTGTTTTATTTTTGGTTAATAAATACCGCAAAAGCACTTTATTAATTAATTAGGAAAGTCTAATATTTCTAGAAAGTGATTTTAAAACTATATACAAACGTGCGCGTTTATAGGTTTAGGTTCCGGTTACCCGAGCCAATGCTTGGAACCCTTTTAAGTTAATCTTTCCAATTAAAATTACATTTCAACTGATTAAAGAGTTTCATTTCTTAAAATAAGTTTTACTACTTTAACGCAAAAAGCGCCCGCCACCGTGACAGTGGATGGTATAATTTTGAGAGTAAATCTGGTTCTGAATAAGCGAAAGCGACAATTCCTGTTAAATTAATTCTTTTCGTAGTAGAAAATATTGCCCCTAAAATAATCCTATTTAGAAATAACAAAAATACTGTTAATTGATGAGAATCACATTCTTGCATTATTTGTCTGAGTTTATTTTTCTACTTTTAATTATCCTGTAGTTTTTATCAAGTCTGAATTAATTTTATTATTTTATATGCACACCCAAACATCTATTTGAAGGTGTGAAAATGCGGGGGGGGGGGGGGGGGGGGGGGGGGGGGGGGGTGAATAAGGTTTTTTAAAACAAAACTATTCTTTTAAAAATATTCCCCTTTAAGTTAAAATGTTTTTTCCTTCACTCTTGATAATAACAATAAGTAAGAAAAAGAAGTAAAGAACAATGTATGTTTATATTAGTTCACTTGAAAATAATCAAGCTAGTCTAGTCTACCCGCCAAGGTGATTTCGTCAAACTCAATCGAGGACTTAATTAACTATAATCAAACTGATTACAATTTGCACAAGTTACCTGCAAGTGACTAACAACTTCTAAGACTCGCAAATTAAAGACTTCTTAAGGATTCAGACCTACCCGGTCCCTTAAGGAATATCAACTAATAATCAACCTAATTATTACAATGCATAAGCTACCCACAAGTGACTAACAACTTTTAAAACTCGCAAGCTCTATACTTCTTAAGGCTATAGATCTACCTGGTCCCTTAAGGAATATCAAGCAACTGTTTGAATACAAGTTTTGTTTACAAGAGTATTACTTCTAAAAAGATGAGTATGTAAATTATTTTATGAAAGTGTCTTAAGAATGTGAAAGCAATGAACAATGTTTGCGCGTGAATATTTAGTTGATTGGAAGCTTTCTTTCTTAGTATTCAAGCCTTTATATATTAAAATAATGTACCCATTGAGGGATACTCTTGGAATTTCCAGAAACATTGACAGCTTGAACAGTAACATGGAGGACAAGATCGGTAAATGCGTTCGTCCTTTCATGGTAGTGGAATGAAACATTGATTGTACCATATACTATTTGTACCATGTTAACATTATCTTCTTTCCTTCTACACTTCAGAGGCTTCTGCGAGCATGAGTTTAGAAGCGAGAATATAAGATCAGGTCATTAGAACTTCAAGTCTTCAGAGTCTTCTGAATTCTGTCTTTAGAGTATTCAACACTTGGTTATTAGAACCTTTTCTTGGAACCTTGGGTCTTTATAACTTCAAGTCTTTAGAATATTTAAACCTTCTGTCTTTTAGAGTCTTCAGAACTTGGTCTTCATAACCCTTATCTTTAGAACTTCATTAATAGAAACATAAGCTTTTAGCATCTGAACTTTAGTAGAAACTTTGTCTTTAGATCTTCTAACTTTGTTTCTTTGAAACAGGGTGTCTTTAGAAGTTTGAGTCTTCAGTGTGATACAGTGGAAGAACTGACTGTTTTTGGAATGCTGGTTTGCATTTTACGTTTGTTTTCGCAAAATGTCGCGGTAAGCAAGAGTCGCCACCGACTTTTATTTTATCTAACAAGGAAAGGAAAAAAGCACAGAAAAATTCCTTTTTCGAGATATTTCTGAGTACGGGGGTTAGATTATAGAAAGGAAAGGTATTAGCACCCTTTCTATCCATAGTTATCTACGGGCTCTTAGGTACTTGCTCATCATTTTCAAAATTGTTTTCTTTGTGTTTGTGGGTTTGAAAAGTTTTTGTTTTAACTTCGATTTAACTCTTGCTTCTGTCTTCAAGAGTGTAATGAAGTGTTTTTTGAAAACTTGTTTGTAAAGGAGTGTAAGTGCGAAAAAGTTTGTTTTTTTGTTTGAGCAAGTACTTAAGAGCTAATCTACCTACTCAAAAAAAAAAGAATCGTTCTATGTTTGTTTCCTTTAGACAACGCTATCCCACTATTAGTGAGTAGGTAGCATCATCGTTGGAGTTTAAGGGTCAATTCGAAAGGAACGTACGGTCACTAAAGCAATGTTAGGATGTCTTAGCGGTAACCCTAATGTATTAGATCATTTATCCGAGGCAACGATATCCGAGGCGACCTTTCCGAGAGGGCGACCTCTAAAACAACCTATACTCAATGACCATTTACGAAGGCAACCTAGTGGGGTGTACCTTAGGAGTGCGCATGTGCGAATGTGTTGAATTTAGTTATTTTTATCTTTGCACATGTTTAGGGTGATCTAACTGTTTTAAATTAGACATTCATTCTTGTCATGCAAACCCTATTATCAAACATCTAATAGTTGAATATTTGCAGAAATTAAAGATGCGGAATTTAAACTAAATTATTATAAGGCGTCGGGTATTTACATCGCCAAAGACAAACCCTTTGAAATTTTAAAAGCGGAAAAATAAATGTCCTAATTAATTATTACAAACCGGGAGCAGATACAATAATTTAATAAAAAATTACGCGCGTGAGAAAATTGAATCGAATGCGAAACTAGGGTTTTGACCCTCCTAATTAAAAAATGTTTTTGTTGTTTTTATTTTTTAAGAAAAGAAATTAAATCCTAAAGTTAAATGCTAAATTAAATTAGTTATTAATTTAATAAATGAAAAATAATTAAGTGACATATTTTTGGTGTTTTGTTAATTTAAGAAAGAAAATAAAATAATTAAATTAGGGTTAAAACCTATTAATTCTAATTAGTTTTAAATATTTACAAAATCAATTAAAGTTATCTAACATTAATATCCTAATTAAATTAATTAATATTTATTAATGAAAAATAAGATTCTAAGATTTAATTAGGTAAAAAATATTTTTTGTGATTTTTTTTATGAAAAGAAAATTAATTTTGGTTAATAATTAAATTAAATGAAATAAAATAATTAAATGAAATATAGAAAAGAAAATATAAAGAAAGAGATTGGGCCTGATTTTCAAGGGTGTGCATAGCAATTTTCTGGCCCAATGACATGAGATCCGTTGGACTTTTGTAATCCTGTGCGCTGGCGTTGACTTGGTCCTTTGGTGCACCTTCAATGATGGCCACCAGATCTGGCCATCAGGCCATCTGGCGTGTTGGATGGTGAGGGAAAATGATGGACATTAGGCTTGCATATGCATTGAATTACCTGAAAACAAACAAGAAAATGGAAAATTGCTAGAGGCAGGGATCGAACCCTTGACCTCCAGCCTCTGAATCCTTATGCGCTGACGTGGTCAACACTAGGCTGCTTGTTTTTATTTGTTAACATATTACAAAACAATAAAAATATAAAAAACAAACGCAATAATGGGATTTTCAGAAAAATGCGCGCCAATGTTTGAATGGACGAATGGAGGGGTGACACGCCTTCATCCCTGTTCTTGAACCGTGGCTAAAAGTTGAGCCACTTATACCTACGGACAAATGTTCGTCGCTACAAATAATGGTTCATCCAAAATCTCCTACAGGCCTTGGAAATGATTTCTAAGACGATAGTTGAGGTCGTCTCATCCTCTTGATTGCAAGCATGCCCATTATGAAAGCTAATTATTCCTGAATCAAAAAGCCCTAAAACCAAATACGAAACCCTAACAATGGTGGATTTCATTACAGACCATTAAAATGCAATTGGGTAATGTCAAAAGCTTGCAAATGATTCATAGGTTAAGAATATGCAATTGATTCAGGTTAACAATGCGTAAATTCCGAGATACGAATTCAAGAACAAAGTGAGTTTGTGAGCGACTTACAACGTATTCTGGGATTGGAATGGACCGATTCTGGGTTGCTTTAGCTTCTAGAGAATGCCAGGAAATGATTGAGACAAGTAACAGGCCTTGAGGATGTCTCTAACCACCAATTTGATATCCCACTTTCTTTGATATTTTCAGATTTTGTTCTCTCTCTAGCGCCTGTCTCCAACCTCTATTTTGCTCTGCCCGCAGCCCTTATGTATCCAGCAATGTATTAGGGTTAATTCTTGTGTCCAAATCCCTCTCCATCAATGCTTTGGATATTGATTTGATTCCCTTTAACAACCTTCCAAATTTGGCTTCTTTTCAATCTTTTTGTACACATATGGCTTGATGCGAGTTTGAATGCCTTGCTAGCTGTGATTAGAGCCTGAAACAATCAAAAGATCCTTTGTTATCAATGCTTTGGATCTTATTTGATTTTATTTGATTTAAATTCAATTAATTCAAATAAAAATCAAAATAATTAATAAAAATATGATATAGACAAGTGGTAATGGCTAGAGCACTTGGGCTATAATGCCAACTCAAAACAAGTGAAAAAGAATGGGCCCATTTGGCAAAATTTGAAGTTTTAGGGATAGTTGACTTTTGGCAATTTTGCAAAAAAGCCCAACTTCAACAACGCATAACTTCCTCAATTTTGACTCTTTGGAGGTGTTCTTGGACTTGTTAGAAAGCTTGAGATGTCCTTTAAGCAACCCTTTTGGACTCATCTCAATTTGATATTCCATTATCATGTATGAAGCTTTGGAAAAAAAGGTGTTTTTGTTGACTTTTCAAAATGACCTATAATGTCCAAATTCATAACTTCTTGTGAGTGCATATTTTGATATTGGGAGCTGAAGATGGATTGTAGGTAATTGCATCCTCTTCAAAATGAGCTTTGGATGGGTAATTTCTCATAAATAATGAGAAAGTTATGCTTGGGCAAAGTTGAGTTGACTTTTCCTATAAAACCCTAATTTAGCAACTTTTGAATCTTGATGAATTGTGAGCAATCCTTGATGAATCATGATCAACCCTTGATCAAATGATGAAATATACTTCAAAATTAGGATGTTGACCAAAAATCTTGAAATTTGACTGGATGTAGGTCACAATTGACTTTTGCCCTAGCATAGTCGATTTTTGGACCTTTGAGCAATTGACTGAGCAAACTTCCCATGCAAGGCTTGAAACTTGACATAGATGATCTTGAGAACATATTAGGACATTGGTGAGCACTTGGGGTCACTTGGACTCAAGGATCTTGAGGCAACATGAAATCCTAATTTGGGGTAGACTACCTTAGGAGAGAGCTTGTCTGGCCAACCCATGGGCTATCTTGAGCAACTTGGAGATTTTTCTTGAAATTTTTTGAGAAATATGGGAGGGAAAATTTTGGGGTACAACAGCTGCCCCTTTTCAATCTTCTTAAACCTGAGGATGTAGATTTGCTTTCGTGCCTTTCGTGATCCGAAGGTGGAAGAGGATTGAACACTAGAGTGCCCAAAAATTTGCACTCGCATGAAGTGGTAATTGTCTTGTGATGTCGGGAATGGGCTTACAGATGCCATTTGGAAATTGCTGACGAGGGGATGGGCTTAAAGATGCCATCTGAAGGAGTGTCGATCGCATAAGAGATTCCTTAGCGAGAGCTTGTATACCTGTTATTGAGGAAGATTCTGAAGAAGTGAAGAACACAAGAAGGGGGGTTGAATTGTAAAAACTAGAAATCAATTGCAGTCAACACGGTATTTTTATCCTGGTTCGTTTGATCTCAAACTACTCCAGTCCACCCGTCAAGGTGATTTCGCCTCTCTCCAACGAGGTCTTAATCCACTATATTCAACTAAATATTACAACTGCTTTAACAACTGCTAAAGCCTTCTTGAGTCAAACCACAAACCGGTTTCTCAAGGAAATACTTTCTTACAAAGAATTGAAATCTAAGTGTGTTGAATGTTTTCTACAAAAACTGTTTATCACAACTGTGATACTACACACGTTAAGCTTATGAGAACTAGAGTGCTAAAATAATTGAGTAAAGAATTTGAGAGCTTTAGCAAACTGAGAGTGAGCAAGATGATGAATAGATTTAGGCGTGTAGAGAGTTGTAGAGCATTAGCCAATTCAATCTTCACTGACTTGTTTATATAGCATTGGAAAATGGTACGTTGGAGTCAGTTAATTCCGTTTCAATGCCAATAACATTCTTTCCAAAATGAGAAGATCTTTGTCTGGAATAATGCTGTTGATAATAAATAGTCTTGAATGCACAGTGCCGTTGCCACTAAAACGTGTTCTGGCTTTGGCTTATTCTGACGCTGCTTAGGTGTTGATGAAGTGTTGTTGTCTTGATCAGAGTTCAGATTGTTACGCGCAGATTTGTTCATCAAGCTTCAGTGTAAGCACACGTTGATCTTCTGATTCTGGCATCTGATATAACATCCTCTGATGCTGATGTTGATATTTCATCTTCTGATGCTGATGATGATATTCTCTTGCTGATACCCGTCAGAGTTTCTGTAAAACAGAATGTAATTTTTTAGGCAGCATATATGTCTTACATGAATCATACAATTAATATATCTTTGCATTTTGTTATCATCAAAACTTAAACTTAGGGTAGTAGATTCAAACTTTGTTCTAACAATCTCCCCCTTTTTGATGATGACAAAAACTAGATTTTTTCAATTGAAAAATAACGTGAAAAGTATCAGAGATAACCAAATAGTAAAGAGTATCAGAATTAAATAGGAAGTTATCAAAGATAAGGGATAAAGAGATATCAGAGTTTAGATCGGAGATACTCCCCCTGAATTTATTACTTCACTTTTTTAATTCCATGAGTCTTTCAGGATCAGATCTTTATTGACTTTCTTTGAACATCAGAACATCAGAACATCAGAGCTTCAGTGTATCAGAGATGATTAACTTCTTGTACCTGTAAGCTTATGCAAAACAAAAACATTCAAGTATATCAGAGTGTTAGAATGTTTGAGACTTTTTGTCTCAGTAGTCCGTTATTGAAAAATATCATTCTTTTTCTCCCCCTTTTTGTCAGCAATCAAAAAGTGCAAGTAATAAAAGCTAAAACGATCAGAGCAGAAAAACTGTTATATTTAATTCAAAGCTTAGAAGATAGTACAGAAAACATGGAAAGAAAACAATGAAAACATCATGAATGAAAAACTAAGGTTGGGGTGGAAAGCGTATGAACAGAGCTTCTAGCATGTTCTTTATCTGATCAGCAGTTTCCTTCTGCTGATGCACCATGCTGACAACTGTATCAATCTTGCCATCTTGCACATCCATCCTTTCCTTCACCTTCTGATCATTCTCATCTATTCTTTGCTGCAGACGAATATCATTCTGCTTCAGCTCTTCAAGAGTCTGTCTGTCCAAAGCAGCTTGAGAGACATCAGAAACAGGATGCTTCTGAGAGCTTTCTGCAACATCTTCTGCTTGACTAACCTCTTCAGCTTGAATTGTATGATCTTCTACTGGATGAACTTTTGAATCTGGACGCTTGTCAGACCATGGCTCACTATCCAGAAGTAGCACTTCCTCCTTCAGCAGCTGACCTTCAGCTTCCTTCAGCAGCTTGCTGAAGTTCTGTTAGGCCTGTTCATAATTGATGTCTTGCAGCCTGAGGGCTTCAACGCGTACCCACATTCTGAATTGTGTCCAGAGTTGGTCTGAAGCAGCAGGATCAATCATTCCAGGACAAACCTGCTTTAGAGAAGCAATCCAATTCTGCACGCCTGTTTCAAAATTCAAAATGCCAGCACCAACATCTAGTTGTTTGGGTTTGGGGATGGCTATTTTGTTTTTGAGGTCAGCAAGACGGTCAAGGATTGTTAAATCAATGAAGGTCCTGCTGAGGTCTTCTGTATTTTGTTTGGGAGATGGAGTGGGAGAATCAGAAATGATTATTGGACTGTTTGGAGTATTTGGAGGGGTAGTTTCTGGTGAGGATGGAAGTTGGGGTATGTTTACAGTTGTACCACATGGCAGTTGTATTGCCAAGGGTTGAGGTTCAGAGGATTGAGGAGAATGAGGTTCAGGGGTTTGAGGTTCAGGTGATGGAGTTTCAGAGTGTTGAAACTCAGGTTGTGGAGATGATGGTTGAGGTGAAAGTGGATGAAGTTCTGGTTGAGGAGAGGGAGGTGGAATTTCTGGTTGTGGAGAGGGAGGTGGAATTTTTGGTTCCTCTGGTATTGGAGATAGTGTAGTTGCTGGTTGTGGTGAATGGGGAGTTTCTGGTTGAGTGTTTGGATTTTCTGAGAGGGGAGCGGAAGAACATTGATCAATTTCAGAAAGAACTTTGTCAAGTTCTGATTCTGTTGATGTTATGGGTTTTGGATTTTTGGTGCGGGATCTCCTAAGAGTTAGTGACTCAGAAGGGTCAGCTTCTGGTTCGGTATCATCGATGGTTGGTATGGGAATTGGGAGTTCATATGAAGCTGGGGTTGGGATTGATGTTGGAATAGCAGAAGAATTTAAAACATTAACAGCAGATAAATTACCTCTCTTCTTAGGGGTCTGCTGGGATGGTCCTTCTGAAGTAGCCTTTCTCTTCTTCGTCTTCTTCACAGTAACTTCTGGATTTTGCTGGTGCAGATCTTTAATGTTCAGAGTGGGATCTGTGCCATCAGCCTTGCAAGCGTCCAAGTATCTGAGAACAATGACTGGTTTAGAGTCAATCTCAGAAAATATTGGAAAGTCGTCCAGAGGGACTCTTCTGCTGGTGATGTCAGCCAAAGGAGTGACGCTGGGCTCCTTTCTGATATTCTCTATCAGTTTCATTTTCTTCAGATTCTTGGCATTCAGAGGCTTGCCAACAGTAGGTTCAATAGAGCTTAATTCTTGTGCTTCTG
This sequence comes from Vicia faba, assembly GCA_948472305.1. Lineage (NCBI taxonomy): Eukaryota > Viridiplantae > Streptophyta > Magnoliopsida > Fabales > Fabaceae > Vicia > Vicia faba. The sequence continues at coordinate 123,920,272 of OX451735.1, read as the reverse complement.
TAAGGTGTTCAATCAGCCTATTCTCAGTTAGAATATCTGATATTAGCCTGCCAAAGGGTATCCAATCCCTTTTTGTCCTTTCTTCTTCTCTTGTCTCCTTGACGCTGGTCCTGAGGTGATTAAACAGAAGATGAGCCAAGTTAATCTTTACCTTCTGATTAATAAAATAGATCAGAAACTGCTGATCTATGTTTATATAATCAGGAGAGCTTGTGGGCTTCCTGTGATTGAAGCACCCCAGAATAATCTTCGCCCATATTCTATGCTGATCCTTCAAGTCTTTGATTTTGCTGCTGGGAACCCCATGGGTGAAAATCTCTCTTGCAATGACAGCAGCATCTGAGCATCTTTCTGCCATGTCGATACAACGGATGCCACCACTGTTGTATCCAATCAGTCTAGTAATGTGATCCTCAGTGATCACTATCTTCTTTCCCATGATATAGGAAGTAACTTGATGTGTTGATGAAGACGCATGAATCCAGAATTCTTTGACCAATACTGGGAACGTTGGACCCACCAACCTATCAAAGTATCTCTCCCATCCTTGTGCCCTAACTTCTTCTGTCAAATCGAATCCATTTTCTTTCAGACTGGTGAAATCAACAATCAGTTCAGACAGAACTTCCAAGTTCTTCACTGGTGTAAGTAGAGTTCTGAAGGGAATTTGGCATTGTTCAGATGAAGCCTCCTTCTGAGAACCTGCAGAAACAGTGCTAGAAGTTGCCATGTTCACACTGGTTTTTCTGAGAAAAAGTTTGAGAAAGGGTTTCTTTTGAAAAAGGATGAACACACAAGAAGAATGCAGAAAATATTTTGGATGATTGTAAGAAACGGTAAAAGTTTAATGAATGATGTTAATGTGCTTAAATAGATTTCAAAATGTGTTTTGAAAACGTAAACGGTTTTAAGAAAGAGAATTAATTCATGATTACAGTTTAACTCATGATTGCGTGCATTTAATGCTTGCTGATTTTGGGGGATTTGAGAAAGATATTTGAAACGGTTACCAGACATGTGTCTCAATGCATCCAATCAGCATTTTGCCTTCTCAGAAGCGTGCACGCGTGTTCTGCTTCAGAGATTTACTGATGATTGGATGACACTTGTTTGATTTAGTGAGCAGCACGTCTATCCTTGAGCTGAAACACTCAGATCTTTAAGAATAGAATCTGATACAATCTGCATGTCTATCTTTCTGAAAGGAGATTGATCAGAAGTTCACAGTAAAAAGAAAACACATTCTGAAGGTTAATATATAAAATTAAAACATTTTCACTCTGGGCAGAGCTTCATGCTGAGATGTTTCAGAATGAAATTGAACCTATCTTCAGAAAGAGGTTTAGTGAAGATATCAGCCTATTGATGGTCTGTATCAATAAATTTTAAGTTCAAAATTCCTTTATGAATATAGTCCCTAATGAAATGGTGTTTTATTTCTATATGCTTAGCCCTAGAATGCAAAATAGGATTTTTACTTAAGCAAATGGCAGAAGTATTGTCACAGAGTATAGGGATGTTACTCTCAAAAATCTGGAAGTCTTCAAGCTGACTTTTCATCCAGAGCATTTGTGTGCTGCATCCAGCTGCTGCTATGTACACAACTTCTGCTGTTGATAGCGCAATTGTGGATTGCCTTTTGCTGGACCAAGAGATCAGATTTTCTCCCAGAAACTGGCAGCTTCCAAAAGTACTTTTACGCTCTACTCTGTCTCCAGCAAAGTCAGCATCGTAGTAGCCTACTAAGCTGTAATCACTAGATTTTCTATAAAATAAACCCAGATTAGTAGTACCTTTCAGATACTTGAAAATTCGCTTAACAGCTGTTAAGTGAGATTCTCTAGGATCTTATTTAAATCTTGCACAAATACATACGCTGAATAAAATATCAGGCCTTGAAGCCGTCAGATAAAGGAGAGAACCAATCATACCTCTGTAGACTTTCTGTTCTACCTTTTTGCTTACCTCTTCTCTTTCCAGAATGCACGTGGGATGCATTGGAATCTTTGATGACTTACATTCTGAGGGGTCAAATTTCTTCAGAAGTTCTCTGACATATTTGCTCTGATGAATGTAAGTTCCCTCAGGATTTTGATTGATCTGAATTCCCAGAAAGAATTTCAGTTCTCCCATGAGGCTCATCTCAAATTCTTCCTGCATACACTTAGCAAATTTTCTTCCAAGAGAAGGATTAGTAGATCCAAAAATAATATCATCAACATAAATTTGGCAAACTAAGATGTCATTCTTAACTGACTTACAGAATAAGGTAGTGTCCACCTTCCCTCTGGTGAATTCTTTTTCTAACAGAAAGTTACTTAGTCTTTCATACCAAGCTCTGGGAGCTTGTTTCAGACCATATAGTGACTTCTTTAGTTTGAAAACATATTCTGGATTTTTTGTGCTTTCAAAACCAGGGGGTTGGTGCACATAAACCTCTTCTTCTATATAACCATTTAAGAATGCACTCTTGACATCCATCTGATACGGAGTGATGCCTTTATTAACAGCAAACGAAATTAAAAGTCTGATAGATTCTAACATGGCGACTAGAGCAAAGGTTTCTGTATAGTCTATCCCCTCTTGCTGACTATAACCTTGTGCTACCAGTCGTGCTTTGTTTCTGATAACTTCACCTTGTTCGTTCAGCTTAATTCTGAACACCCATTTTGTTCCAATGACGTTGAATCCTTTTGGTCTGGGAACGAGATCCCATACGTCATTTCTGGTGAATTGATTCAGCTCTTCTTGCATTGCTAGAATCCAGTATTTGTCCAGAAGTGCTTCATCAATAGAAGAAGGTTCAATCAGAGACACAAGTCCCATGAGGGATTCTTCAGAGTTTCTGAAGCTGGATCTTGTTCTGATTGGATCTTCCTTTCTTCCTAAGATAGTTTCTTCTGGGTGATCCAAGCTGCTTCTGGGTAGTCTTTTCTGAGGTTGATCAACAGCTGTTGCTGGATTGCTTGCAGTGCTCCTTTCAGATGTTGAAGGAGTGTCTTTATTGAGAGCTTCTGATGACTTGTCTTCAGAACCTGTAAATTCAACTTCCATACCTGCAAAAACTTCATTCTGCTTTGACTTTTCAGAGTCAAGCTTATCATCAAAACAAACACTGATTGATTCTTCCACAATCTGTGTTTCTGTATTGTATACTCTGTACCCTCTTGAGCGTTTAGAGTATCCTAACATAATACACTTCTGTGCTTTAGAGTCAAACTTGTTCAAATAATTTTTTGTATTTAACATAAAACAAGTACATCCAAATGGATTAAAATATGAAATGTTGGGCTTTCTGTTATTCCATAATTCATATGGAGTCTTTTCCAGAATAGGTCTTATTGAGATTCTATTCTGAATGTAGCACGCTGTGTTTATTGCCTCTGCCCAGAAGATCTTAGCAACGTTTGTCTCATTGATCATGGTTCTGGCCATTTCTTGCAATGTTCTGTTCTTTCGTTCTACAACTCCATTTTGTTGGGGAGTTCTAGGACAAGAGAAATCATGCAGAATGCCTCTGTCATTAAAGAATGACTCAAAATCTTTGTTTTCAAACTCTCCACCATGATCACTTCTGACTTTAACGATTCTAAGATCCTTTTCATTCTGAACTTGGTTACAGAAGGTAACAAACACAGAGTGTGACTCGTCTTTGTGTCTTAAGAACTTTACCCATGTCCATCTGCTATAGTCATCTACGATTACTAACCCATACTTCTTGCCACTGACTGAAGCAGTTTTAACTGGTCCAAATAAGTCAATGTGCAGAAGTTCTAATGGCTTAGAGGTAGAAACAACATTTTTAGATTTGAAAGAAGGTTTTGCAAACTTGCCTTTCTGAAATGCTTCACACAGAGCATCTGAATTGAACTTTAGATTAGGAAGTCCTCTGACCAGATTGAGTTTGTTAATCTGAGATATTCTTCTCATACTAACATGCCCCAATCTTCTGTGCCAGATCCATTGCTCGTTGTTAACAGACAAAAGACACTTTACATTCTGACTTTTCAGTTCAGAAAGTTTGATTTTATAAATGTTGTTTTTCCTCTTTCCATTAAATAGGATAGTCCCATCTTTCTGACTAACAGCTTTACATGATTTTTGATTAAAGATTATATCATAACCGTTATCACTTAATTGACTTATGGATAACAGATTATGCATTAATCCATCTACTAACAGAACATTATTTATAGAGGGAAGATTTCCATTACCTACAGTTCCAGAGCCAATGATCTTTCCCCTCTGATTGCCTCCAAAGCCAACGTGGCCTCCAGGCTTAAGTTCCAGGCTTTGGAACATATGCCTTCTTCCCGTCATGTGTCGCGAGCAGCCAGAGTCCAGGTACCATGACTGGTGTTTCTGATTTGCTGCTAAAGATATCTGCAACATGTATTATTTTATCCTTAGGTACCCAAATTTTCTTGGGTCCTGATTTTTTAGATTTACCAAAACTCTGGTTGAATTTTGGTTTCACAGAATACTTACTACTAGTATATTTAATATCATGTGTGTGACCATACGCAAAATGTGAGTTCAGAGGAGTGTGTTTAATAGTTAAATCCATGGCATTCTTTGGTGTAGGAACCTTACCTTGGAATCCTATTCCCTTTCTGCCGTTTCTGCTAACTCCATAGATCATTGAAGCCATTTTGCTTCTATCTATGCTTTTAGCAAGGAACTTCTGAAAGCTATGATCATACTCCTTGATGATCTCATCAGCGTTGCTGGGAGTTTCAGAAATTATTTCCTTCTGAGAGTTTTGTAAAACATTTTCTAATTTTGAAATTTTATTTTTCAGCTCAGAATTTTCCAATTTAAGACTCTCAGTCTTATCAGAGTCAGATTCAAGATTCCTTTTCAGGTTTCTGAATTTAACTCTAATCTGCTGGTACCTTTCCAGAATTTTGTTAAGGCTTTCAGCAAGTTCAGCCTTAGTAAAATTAATTGCAAAGTCAGGAAATACGTCTTCAGTGTCTGATTCTGAGTCTGATTCAGAAGCTCCACTGTCTTCTGAAATGTTGGCCATGAGAGCTATGTTTGCTCTCTCATCATCTGATTCTGAGTCAGCTTCAGACGAGTCAGAGTCATCCCATGTAGCCATGAGACTTTTCTTCTTTTCTCTTCCAAACTTCTTTTTGGGCTTTTCCCTCTGAAGCTTTGGGCAGTCACTCTTGTAGTGTCCTTGCTCATTGCATTCATAGTAGATGATGTCCTTGGTGTTTGGCTTTCTGCTTCCTGAGGAGCCTCCAGATCTTCTGTATCCAGAGGAAGAATCTGACCTTTTGTATCTGGAAGAGGACTCATTCTGATCAGATCTTCTGGGATTCCTGAACTTCCTTTGCCTCTGCTTCCATAGTTGGTTCACTCTTCTGGAGAAGAGGGAAAGTTTGTCTTCTTCTGATGAGGATCCATCAGATGTTTCTTCAACTGCCTGCAAAACTTTAGACTCAGATTTTTTGTTAGATTTTAATGCTAAAGGCTTACCTTGCTTCTTAGGTTCATCAGCTTCCAGCTCTATCTCGTGACTTCTGAGGGAGCTGATAAGTTCCTCCAGAGAAATTTTGTTGAGATCTTTAGCTAGCTTCAGCGCTGTAACCATTGGCCTCCACTGTTTTGGCAAGCTTCTGATGATCTTCTTGACATGATCAACAGTAGAGTATCCTTTGTCCAGAACCTTGAGACCAGCCACCAGAATTTGAAATCTTGAGAACATTGTTTCAATGGATTCACTTTCTTCCATTTTGAATGCCTCATACTTCTGAATGAGCGCAAGAGCTTTAGTTTCTTTGACCTGAATGTTGCCTTCATGCGTCATTCAGAGTGAGTCAAACATGTTCTTTGCTGTGTCTCTGTTAGAGATCTTTTCATATTCAGCGTAAGAGATGGCGCTGAGAAGAATGGTTCTAGCCTTGTGGTGATTTTTGAAGTCACGCTTTTGTTGGTCAGACATTGCTTTCCTATCAATCTTCTGATCGCTTGCATTTACTGGGTGCGTGTATCCATCTGTCACCATGTCCCACAGATCAGCATCATGTTCCAGAAAGAAGCTTTCAATTCTGTCTTTCCAGTAATCAAAATTTTCTCCATCAAAGACTGGAGGTTTGCCGCTGAATCTATCTCTGTCTTCATTGTTGTCATTGCTGGTGTGTTGATATGTTCCTGCCATTGTGTTTTTCTGACGCTGGATCTTGTACTGACACGGTTAAGTGTTTTAGCTCAGAACCAGGCGCTCTGATGCCAATTGAAGAAGTGAAAAACACAAGAAGGGGGGTTGAATTGTAAAAACTAGAAATCAATTGCAGTCAACACGATATTTTTATCCTGGTTCGTTTGATCTCAAACTACTCCAGTCCACCCGTCAAGGTGATTTCGCCTCTCTCCAACGAGGTCTTAATCCACTATATTCAACTGAATATTACAACTGCTTTAACAACTGCTAAAGCCTTCTTGAGTCAAACCACAAACCGGTTTCTCAAGGAAATACTTTCTTACAAAGAATTGAAATCTAAGTGTGTTGAATGTTTTCTACAAAAACTGTTTATCACAACTGTGATACTACACACGTTAAGCTTATGAGAACTAGAGTGCTAAAATAATTGAGTAAAGAATTTGAGAGCTTTAGCAAACTGAGAGTGAGGAAGATGATGAATAGCTTTAGGCGTGTAGAGAGTTGTAGAGCATTAGCCAATTCAATCTTCACGGAATTGTTTATATAGCATTGGAAAATGGTACGTTGGAGTCAGTTAATTCCGTTTCAATGCCAATAACATTCTTTCCAAAATGAGAAGATCTTTGTCTGGAATAATGTCGTTGATAATAAATAGTCTTGAATGCACAGTTCCGTTGCCACTAAAACGTGTTCTGACTTTGGCTTATTCTGACGCTGCTTAGGTGCTGATGAAGTGTTGTTGTCTTGATCAGAGTTCAGATTGTTACGCGCAAATCTGTTCATCAAGCTTCAGCGTAAGCACATGTTGATCTTCTGATTCTGGCATCTGATATAACATCCTCTGATCCTGATGTTGATATTTCATCTTCTGATGCTGATGATGATATTCTCTTGCTGATACCCATCAGAGTTTCTGTAAAACAGAATGTAATTTTTTAGGCAGCATATATGTCTTACATGAATCATACAATTAATATATCTTTGCATTTTGTTATCATCAAAACTTAAACTTAGGGTAGTAGATTCAAACTTTGTTCTAACAGATTCTGCTGGGGAAGGCTAATCCTTATAGAAAGAAGTAGAATTTTAGGAGCTTTGTCGTCCGTTATTCTGCTGGTGAGTCGTCTCTGTCGATATTTAGGAACTTTGGTCGTCCGTACTCAACTGGGGAATCAACTCTATTGAGATTTAGGAACACGTCCATAATTCAACTGATGAAATATCTTTGTCGAGATTTAGGAGCTTGCCCGTAATTCAACTGCTTTGCTGAGATTTAGGAACTTGTCCATAATTTAACTGAGAAAATATCTTCGTCGAGATTTAGGAACTCGTCCGTAATTCAACCGAGGTGTCGAGATTTAGGAACTCGTCCATAATTCAACTGCTTTGTCGAGATTTAGGAACTTTCCCATTATTCAACTGAGGTGTTGAGATTTAGGAACTCGTCTGTAATTCAACTAAGGTGTCGAGATTTAGGAACTCGTCCGTAATTCAACTGAGCTATCGAGATTTAGGAACTCGTCCGTAATTCAACTGCTTGGTCGAGATTTAGGAACTTTCCCGTAATTCAACTGAGGTATCGAGATTTAGGAACTCATCCGTAATTCAACTGAGGTGTCGAGATTTAGGAACTCGTCCGTAATTCAACTGAGGTGTCGAGATTTAGGAACTCGTCCGTAATTCAACTGAGAAAATATCTGTTGAGATTTAGGAACTTGTCCATAATTCAACAACTTTGCTGAGATTTAGGAGCTCGTCCGTAATTCAACTAAGGAAACAACTCTGCTGAGATTTAGGAACTCGTTCGTAATTCAACTGAGAAAATAACTTCGCTGAAATTTAGGAGCTCGTCTGTAATTCAACTGAGAAAATGTCTCTGCTGAGATTTAGAAACTCGTCCGTAATTCAACCGAGGTGTCGAGATTTAGGAACTCATCCGTAATTCAACTGAGGTGTCGAGATTTAGGAACTCGTCCGTAATTCAACTGAGGTGTCGAGATTTAGGAACTCATCCGTAATTCAACTGAGAAAACGTCTCTGCTAAGATTTAGGAACTCGTCCATAATTCAACTGAGGTAGAAGCTTCATAGCTTGAACTTTGTGAGAATTTAACTGTATCCTTCCTGAAAGGTAAAGGTTAGTTGTATGTAATGCATGATATGTATCAAGCAATGATGTTCTCAAAATAAATGAGACTGTGTTGTATGATGCGTATGCATGTCATGATGTATGGAAATGTGATGCTTTTATCTGGGGAAAATAAATCCCAGATTGTTGCTGGAGAAAAAGAAATGAATTCTTCGTTTCTGCTGAAGATAGTGGATGAAGATGTTTGTGAGAATAAACCTGCAGGAGAGGATAACTCCGTTGGGGAATAAACTAATGAGGAGATTACTCTGTGGGGAAGAGATGATCTGCTGAGGATTCCGTTGACAAATTCAACTGGGGATGAATTACCGCTGCTGGCGAGAATGAACTTGTTGGGGATTGAATTCCTGTTTTGTGAAAGGAAAGAACTCCGTTGGGGATGATTTTCCAGTTGCGACTTTACTGGGGATGATCTTTTAGACTCTACTGGGGATAATCTTCCATAGTATACTGGGGACAATTCTTCAAACTCCACTGGGGATATTTTTTACTCTGCTGGGGATGATAAGACTTTTCAGTGCTGATGGCAGATAAACTCTGCTTGGGGAGAATATTACCGATTCATTCACAAGTGCGAGTCTCAGCTTGGGAGAGCTAATACCACTAACTTTCTTCTACTCTGCGGGGAATGAATGTACTTTCAATCGTTTCCTCCAACTAGGTTTATCCCTATACCTGATGGACAAAGCAACTGTACGGTTTGGACATTTCTCGTTTGCCCCTATTTCTGATATTAAAAGTAATCGTCTTTTGTTTCGCATGTAAATATTTATGAGCAGCAATCAACGTCAAATGCATATATTGAATAAAAATGAACATTGGACGTTCTTTGCAAAATAAAACAGAAAAAGGAAAACAGTTTGAAATTTCTTTGTAAGAATGACTTGTATTGATTTTGAAGTTAGCCTGTAAATAGGCGTTTTTGTACAAGAGGCTGACGTCCTAGTAAGAGAACGCCGCCGAACAATATAATTTATACAATTTGTGAAAAATAAAGAAAAACAAATATGTGAATAATCCCACTAGGTTCCAACTCTGCTATTGCCTTTATGTCCTTGAGCGTCTCATCACTTTGCTACTTGTTTGAAGGTAGATCAGATTGTTTGGTGCCGTCCGAGCTTGATGGTCGATACCGAAGTCTGGTTGCAAGGTGATCCAATGAGACATAGTGTTACGCTTTAATCCCTAATTTTTGCCTGGACCGCCCTTTCGGGTTTTCGGTCCACCTGGATACCCTTTTTTGCCCAAGCCTCCTTTTCAGGTTTTCGACTTGCTGGGTGTACAATTTTTTTCATTTTCATCCCTTATTTTTGCCCGAACCCTTTTGGTTCGCCGGGAAGCCCTTATTTTTGCCTAGGCCAGTCGACCTAGCGGATCTTTGATTATGCGTAGTATTTTTTCACTATGTTTGCATTGACGGGGTGAGGAAGGTCGTCACCATCCATGGTGGTTAGAATCATAGCTCCTCCTGAGAAAATGTTCTTAACCATAAATGGCCCTTCGTAAGTAGGGGTCCATTTGCCACTGGGATCACCTTGAGGTAATATGATGCGCTTGATTACCAGATCCCCAACTTGATACTCTTGTCGTCTGACTTTCTTGTTAAATGCCTTGATCATCCGCTTTTGGTACGTTTGACCATGACAAATAGCAGTAAGTCTCTTTTTGTCGATTAAGTTTAGCTGATCAAGCCGGGTCTGACTCCAGTCATCTTCGCTTAAACCTGCATCCTTCATAATCCGAAGAGAGGGTATCTGAACTTCAATGGGCAATACGGCCTCCATACCATATACCAAGGAATAGGGTGTTGCCCCTGTTGATGTCCGCGCTGAGGTACGGTACCCACGAAGAGCAAATGGTAACATCTCGTGCCAATCTTTGTATGTCACCGTCATCTTCTGCACAATCTTCTTAATGTTCTTATTAGCCGCTTCAACAGCCCCATTCATCTTCAGCCGATAGGGAGAAGAGTTGTGATGCTATATCTTAAACTGTTTGCAGAGCTCGATGATCATCTTATTGTTGAGATTTGTACCATTGTCCGTAATGATCCTCTCTGGTACACCATATCGACAGATCAAATTGTGCCGAATGAACCGTGCCACGACGTTCTTGGTTACAGTAGCAAAGGAAGCCGCTTCAACCCACTTTGTAAAGTAATCAATATCTTCCAAGATGAAACGATGCCCGTTGGACGCAGTAGGTCTGATCTCGTCGATCATGTCGATGCCCCACATTGCAAAAGGCCACGGAGCTGTCAAGACATTCAGAGGTACTGGATGTATGTGCACCTTATCAGCATAGACTTGGCACTTGTTATAGGTCCGAGAATGATGATAACAGTCGGCTTCCATGGTGGACCAATAATATCCTGCCCGAAGGATTTTCTTTGCCATGGTGTGTCCACTGGAATGAGTCCCGAAAGTACCTTCATGTAACTCTACCATAATCCTTTCTGCCTCGTTCTTATCCACACATTGCAGTAAGGTCGAATCATGGTTACGCTTGTAAAGGATGTCATTGCTGATGAAGAATTTCATTGCGAACCTCCTCAGAAACTTCTTATCATTAACAAATGCACCCTCGGGGTACTTCTGAGCCTCAAGATACCTCTTCACCTCATGAAACCAGGGTTTATCTGCTACCTCTTCAGTCTCAATGTCACAGCAATGTGCAGGTTCGTCCAACCTTTCAATGGTAATCTGGGGAGCCTCGTTGTCCCATCTGACCTTGAACATAGAAGACATCGTAGCTAGCGCATTCGCCAACTGATTTTCCTCTCTAGCGAAGTGTTTAAAGGTTATATCCTGGAAATGTGGAAGCAATGTCAATACATACTCCTTGTAAGGAATCAGATTTGGGTGTTTCATATCCCACTCGCCTTTGATCTGACTGATCACGAGAGCGGAATCTCCAAAAACACTCAGAAACTTAATCCTTAGGTCAATTGCTGCTCAAAGACCCATGATGCACGCTTCATACTCCGCCATGTTGTTGGTGCAGTTGAAACATAGTCGGGCGGTGAACGGAGTATGAGAGCATTTAGGAGATATGATCACGGTGCCAATGCCATTACCCAAAGCGTTTGGAGCTCCATTAAAGTACATAGACCATCAGGATCCCTCCTCAGGTCCTTCATCCGGTCCATGTGTCTCACAGTCAGTCACTATCATGATATTCTCATCCGGGAATTCAAAGTTCATGGACTGGTAATCGTCTACCGCCTTATGTGCCAAATTATCTGCCAATACACTTCCCTTAATTACCTTTTGGGTCGTATATTGGATGTCATACTCAGTCAAGATCATCTGCCATCTTGCTATTCTTCCGGACAAGGCAGGCTTTTCGAAGATATACTTGATTGGATCCATCTTTGATATCAACAGAGTAGTGTGAGTCAGCATATACTATCTCAGCTGGCGAGAAGCCCATGCCAAAGCGCAACAAGTTTTCTCAAACAACGAGTATCGGGTCTCGCAGTCGGTAAACTTTTTGTTAAGGTAATAAATAACATGCTCTTTTCGGCCAGACTCTTCATGCTTCCCCAACATGCAGCCCATTGAATTATCGAGTACTGTCAAGTATAGGATTAAGGGTCTCCCTTCAACTGGAGGCATCAGAATAGGTGTCTCTTGGAGATATTCCTTGATCCTTTTGAAAGCGGCCTAACATTCATCGTTCCAACTTACCACTTGATCTTTCTTCAGTAGCTTGAATATTGGCTCACAAGTAGCAGTCAGGTGTGAGATGAATCGGACAATATAGTTCAGACGTCTCAAAAAGCCTCTGACTTCTTTTTCAGTTCGAGGAGCTGGCATTTCCTGTATAGTCTTCACCTTTGCAGGATCCACCTGAATACCTTTATCACTTACGACGAAACCCAGCAGCTTACCAGATCTCACCCCAAAGGTGCACTTGTTCGGGTTTAACCTCAGCTTGTACAACTTCAACCTGTCAAATAGCTTCTGAAGGTGGTCAAGATGTTCTTCCTTAGTCTGGGATCTTGCAATCATGTCGTCAACATATACCTCAATCTCATGATGAATCATGTCGTGGAACATAGCGACCATGGCGCGTTGATACGTTGCCCCATCATTCTTCAATCCGAAAGGCATGACTTTGTAGCAAAAGGTACCCCATTGAGTAACGAAGGTTGTCTTCTCCATATCCTCGGGAGCCATCTTAATCTGATTATAACCAGAGAAACCATCCATAAAGGAGAAGACCTTATGCTGTGCGGTGTTGTCAACCAGAACGTCGATATGAGGCAGAGGGAAATCATCCTTGGGGCTTTCCCTATTCAGATCCCTATAGTCAACACATATATGAACCTTACCATCTTTCTTTGGCACAAGAACCACATTGGCCACCCACTATGGGTAAGAAGTAACTGCTAGAAAACCGGCGTCAAACTGTTTCATAACCTCAGCTTTGATTTTCTCAGACATCTCTGGGCGCATTCGGCGGACTTTCTGTTTCACTGGAGGACAATCTTCCTTGGTAGGCAGGCGGTGAACCACAATATCGGTATCCAACCCAGGCATATCTTCATAAGACCAGGCAAAGATCTCCACATATTCACGCAACATCTGAATCAACCGTTGCTTAACACTAGACTCCAGATTTGCACTGATCTTGACCTCTTTCTTGTCTACCTCTGTACCCAGATTCACTGACTCCACTGGCTCTTCATGCGGTTGTATGGCCCTCTCTTCCTGAAGTAATAGTCTAGCAAGTTCAGCAGGCACTTCGCAATCATCCCCACCTTCGTCCTCGGCTTGGTTGATTGGACTTTCGAAGTCATAACTGGCAGTAGCAGAGTCGTTATCAGTGGGATCCAGAGTGGATGTAGACCTGTATATGTGAGTGTGTGTAAAATAACTGGTTTGCAAGATAGAAAAGAAAAAACAAGGAGCGCAAAATTTGTGATGCAAAAAGACGTCCAATGCTTTTATTAATGATATATGGAAATGACACGCAATAAAGCCCTCACAAATAAAGCCACGATGTCTCGGGTAAGGCACCGGGCCGTAAAGTTTAAAATTGTCTGTTACAAATTCAAAACAAAAGTCTCATTACTGGGTAATAAAAGAAATTGGCACGAAGTCCTTTGCCGTCGAATTGATTAATCTGCCGTCGGTAGTCGGGTAGATCTAACTGTCAAACTCGGACTCTTCCACATCATCTTCAATGGCATTCACTCCCGAATTGTTGATAAACAGGGGAGGTCCTTCGATACGTGCACGCCGAACGGCCCTTTGAGCTTCTGCAGTGAAACCCAAACCAAACTTGTCAGTCTTATGTGCAAAGTCAGGGAGTTGACCCCAATTCTCACACCCACCTTTTTCAACAACAGCCCAGGCATCCTTTAGGGAAGCCATCTTCATTGGAGGATCTTCAGCAACAGTCTCAGTTGATGCTAGCGTCTGGGGGACTTCCTCAAAATGTTGACATGGGGTTTCAATGAACTCCCCGTCCATCTCTACATATCGGAAAGAGTTGATGTGGCTCACCATGTACTCCTATTCTCCTCGTACCGTAACAATTTTCCCTTTTACTGGGTATTTCATCATCTGGTGGAGCGTAGAAGTTACTGCCCCAGCTTTGTGGATCCACGGGCGACCCAACAAATAAGAATAAGATGGCAGAATGTCCATCACATAGAATGTAGACGCGAAAATTTAGGAACCAACCTTAACTGGAATATCGACTTCTCCATGTACCATCCTCTTGGACCCGTCAAAGGCCCTAACCACAATATTACTTGGCTTTAGCACCAAACCTTCACAGTCTAACCAGTCCAACACTTTCTTAGGTAAAACATTCAGTGAGGACCCAGTATCCACCAACACATGCGCTAGAGTAGTGCCCCTGCACTCGATTGAAACATGTAGAGCGTCATTGTGATTCTTCCCCTTAGAAGTCAAGTATGCGTCGGAGAAACCCAAACCATTATCAGCAGTTAAACTAGCCACATAATCTTTGAATTGGTCAGCAGATATTTCTTGGGGTACGTGTGCAGTTTTCAGGAAAGCAATCAGAGCCTTAGCATGGGCTTTTGAACAAAATAATAAGGATAACATAGAGATCTTCGACGGGGTTTGCCCCAGCTGTTCGACTACATTGTAGTCGCTTTTCTTGATGATCTTTAAAATTTCCTCTATATCCTGTCTAGAGGCTTCAACATTAATCTTCTTTGGTGCCTCCGTCCGGGCAGGCTCACCGGTGATCCCCTTGCCCCGAGTGTCAGATGACTCGGCAACAGGGGTAAGGATTGGAACATGAACAGGGACAATAGCAGGTGTACTGGCAGGTGTAATAACAACAGGCTTCCGAATAGTCAGCGGTGAGATCTCATGGGAGAAAAGTCTTCCTCTTCGGGTGACTTTACTAGATCCAACAATATTGTTGACGTCAGTATCAGCCTCTTTAGCATTCAAGTCTTGTTTAACCCCGTGATAATACACGTCAGCCCCGTAGTGCCACGGGACAACCTTATCTGATGTGTACGGGATAGGTCCAGGAATAGTAATGAGCAAAGGAGAAATTCTCGAAACAGATGTAATTCTAACAGGCTTTCTCGAGGAAGCCTTGGAAGAATTGGCAGAAATGGTGATTATGGAAACTTCTTCAACAGGAACCAAAGGAACAATAGTTTTCTCGAACAAGATTTCCTTACTATCCATCAGGCGTTGGACACCTGACTTCAAAAGATGGCAACCAGTAGGTAGGACGGAACACAAATGGCAAACTTCGCCACAACCCGGAAATAAACCGGCTAACAGAAGATTCTTCCTCATAGTCATTAATGGAGTAGCAATATCTTTCACAGAAACCACAAACGAGTCTTCATCTACAACATTCACTCCATGCTTGGGCATAAGAGAAGTCATAACATTAGGCTTTTCCGGTGCTTCAAACTCAATCTCCTTAGCATCAATCAGGTCCTGCACTTTACTCTTCAAAGCCCAACAATTATTGGTATCATGCCCTGGGCTATCAGAGTGATAAGCACAGCGGGCATTCAGATTATACAGCGGTGATGTCGTATTGGGATTCTTTGGAGCTTCCCTCGGAATCACCAGGTTGGTCTTTAGAAACTGCGGCAAAATTTGAGATAAAGTCATGTTGAGTCGAGTAAACTATCTCTGAGGCCTATCTGCTCTTGGCTGATTGTTACGTTGTGGGGCAACAACAGGTCTTGATATAACCAACACATTAACTACTTGGCGGCGCTCATGTCGATTTTGGTTTCTAGAACTATAAACTGCACTAGACTCCTTCTTGAAGGGCTTCTTCTTGGCACTTGACGAAGCACCTTTCTGTAACTTGCCGCTCTTGATACCGGCCTCAACTCTTTCCCCAGTCATTATCAGCTCAGTAAAACCAGACGATGAACTCCCAATTAGATGATTAAAATACGGACCAAACAGCGTCCCAAGAAACATATCTACCAACTCCCTGTCAGCCAGAGGGGGTTGGAATCTTCCAGCAAGGTCCCTCCACTTCTGAGCGTAGTCCTTAAAACCTTCTCTCGCACCCAAAGACATACTCTGAAGTTGGGTACGCGTGGGAGCAATGTCGGCATTGTACTGGTACAGCTTGTAGAAAGCAGCAGCAAGGTCCTCCAGTTACGGACGTTAGCTCCTTCCAGTTGGTAGAACCATTCAAGTTGAGTCCCTGAAAGACTATCTTGAAAGAAGTGAATCCAGAGGTTCTTATCGGCAATGTATGGTTGAATCTTTCTAACATACGAGCGGAGGTGCAGTTTTGGGCAGGAGACCCCGTCGTATTTAGCAAAGACTGGTGCTTTAAAATTGTGGGGAATCACCACCCCAGATGCCAAACCCAAATCTCCAAAGTCCAGACCAGGGACCTTCTGGATTTCCATTGCGCTCAACCGGTCTTCAAGTTGCTTATACCTATCCTCAGCCGGAGGATATTGGTCTTCATCAAAGTCAGTCTCGTTGTCAGAAACCACAGGGCTAGGAGCCCTCCTTTCTTCTTGGTTCTCTCCCCCTCCAAATGAGTGAGATAAATCAACATCCCGTCTTAATCTATTTCCGAACCTGTGACCCATATTCAGAAGGACCGTCTTCTTCTTCTTCTTCTTCTTCTTCCTCTTATCCTTTAAGATAAGAGTCTTCAGATCTTGCTGACCCTTGGCCAAGTTCATGAACATTTCCTGGAACTGAGCGTTTTTGAGCTTGTAGGGCCTTGATAGCTTGATCAGTTGATGTTTCAGAAGACATGATTGCTGAAATAAACAGCGAAGAAGATGAGAAACCTGTAAGGGTTCCTGTAATGAGGTGTATGGGAATGGAATGCATATGATATGATTTCAAAGGCTTTGGAGATTCAACTTCGTAAACCAAAATGAAACACACTTTTATTAGATTAAAAACTTGAAACAATGTTTGACAAATGCCTTTAAGGCGTTACAAAAAGAAAAACTGAAAAGCAAATCAAAACTAGAAATAGCAAAAGACATCAGCGCTCCCATGGTCGTTTTTTGTTGGTGCTGACATAGTCATTGAGGACCTTCTCATTCTCTAGCTGCCTTGTAAGCTTTAGGATCTTCCGCTCTTGTTCATGGTACTTTATCTGTAAGTATCCCGTTCTTCTCTTAGCCGGATCCAAGACCTCTTTAATGCCCCAATGTCAGTAGGCATGTATGGATGGAGGATGGTAGGAGGAACCCTTTCTTCATTAGTACTCTCAACAATTATCGGCAAGACAACTTCGTAGGGCATCCCCAGTTTTTGAGCATGGGTTCGAACCCACCGGAGATACAGTTCCATCGGAAGAGAGGTCTTCATCCCTAGCTCATGTGGATCAGACCTGTGCACCTTGTTCCAAGCTCGTATGAACCTGCGGCGATGCTCCTCACTATCCCCCATGAAGTCAAAGACAATGTCCGAAAGCAACAACTCATGGGGTCCATCCCTCCTAGCTCGCCCAAACTGTCGTAAGGCCAAACAAAGATTATAGGTAATCCCTCCTCTAATTCTCAGCAATGGAACATTGGGGTATTCCCCACAGTGATCAATAACAGCTACTTATTCCATGTCTTTAGTGCTCCAGATAATGTTAGTGTGAGCAAGGGACATAATTCTATAGGCCCAACCCATGCCTTCCTTGTTCTTCAAAACAGATTTGGGGAAGTGAGAAATAAACCACCTCGCCAGCAATGGTGCACAACACATAAGGGTTCCCCGTTTCCGAGCAGTACGGGTATAAAGAGCATGCAAAATGTCACCTAAGAGAGTGGGCACCAGATTACGGGACATGAAGATCTTCACTGCATTCATGTCGACAAAAGAATCTGAGTTAGGAAACAGAACCAAACCATAGATGAGAAGAGCTAGGATGTCTTCGAATGCTTGAAAGTCTAAACTGTCCCAAAACTGATTAGCCTGATCAACCAAGAACTTAGCCAAGAAGCCTTTAGTCCCACTCCGAGTCTCCCAGTTAGACATTACCTCAGCCTTTGTCAGATGTAGGGCTGTAGAAACATCCTCTGGCCTAAGAGCTACCTCCCAAACTGTAAATGGCGTCTGCTCTAGAATAGAAATACCAAGTAGATCAGAGAACTCCTCCGAAGTAGGGACCAACTGGTAGTCCGGGAAAGTGAAGCAGTGGGATAATGGATCAAAGAACTTGCACAAAGCACTCATCATCTGCTCATCCAGCTTAGAAGAGACTAGACTGAGGAGGTGACCATGTCTTCTGTCAACATAGGAAGTGTCATGAACCTTGGAAACCAAATCTCTAAGCTGAGTGGGAATCTGTACAAAGCTGATCCGAATAGTGTTTCTACACATAAGTGCCATGATCTGCAAAACAGAACAAAGATGAATCCCATTGTTCTTTGAAATGGTTAGTCCAATGCAATATGCATGCAATGTTATGATGCATGATGTCATGATAGAAACACACCACAGGTATCCACAAATAGCAAACATGGTAAGGGCAAACAAGTCACACAATAGCCCTTAGATTTCAGGCTGGCATGGAGTTTAGGTATTACCCTCTTTCAGTTTAGTTGGTTCAACCTATCCTAGTAATAGTAACCGGGTTCTAGAGGATCTCAATATCACTGACCACCCTCGATCGGTCATAACTCCAGTTTAGCAACCTTTTCTTGCGGCCGAAATCATCACGAGAGTTTGGTCTCAATGAGTGTAGCATACTGCTACTTTTCTAAGGCCAAGTTGGTCAATTATAGGTTCTAAGGTCAGTTGGTGCTTAATGACCCCTTAACAGCCCCATATTCTCCTTGTTCCACCACAAGGGATATCGGTACAAACTAAAGTGCCACACCAACGTAGCTACTGCTTCAACCGTATCGGTCTACGCTGTACAGTTCCCTCACAATCTATTGCTACTTACCTAAAATGTATCCCCATATCCGAGTTAGGATCTATAGTAACTCCAATTCAAACATACAAAAATAAAGCAAACAGATCAAACAATTGAAAACAATATGACCTAATCCTAAGATACACCCCACTTATCGAGTCCCCAGCAGAGTCGCCAGTTCTGTGATACGGTGGAAGAACTGACTGTTTTTGGAATGCTGGTTTGCGTTTTGCGTTTGTTTTCGCAAAATGTCTCGGTAAGCAAGAGTCGCCACCGAATTTTATTTTATCCAACAAGGAAAGGAAAAAAGCACAGAAAAATTCCTTTTTCGAGATATTTCTGAGTACGGGGGGTAGATTATAGAAAGGGAAGGTATTAGCACCCTTTCTATCCGTAGTTATCTACGGGCTCTTAGGTACTTGCTCATCATTTTCAAAATTGTTTTCTTTGTGTTTGTGGGTTTGAAAAGTTTTTGTTTTAACTTTGATTTAACTCTTGCTTCTGTCTTCAAGAGTGTAATGAAGTGCTTTTTGAAAACTTGTTTGTAAAGGAGTGTAAGTGCGAAAAAGTTTGTTTTTTTTGTTTGAGCAAGTACTTAAGAGCTAATCTACCTACTCAAAAAACAGAATTGTTCTATGTTTGTTTCCTTTAGACAACGCTATCCCACTATTAGTGAGTAGGTAGCATCATCGTTGGAGTTTAAGGGTCAATTCGAAAGCGACATACGGTCACTAAAGCAATGTTAGGTCGTCTTAGCGGTAACCCTAATGTCTTAGATCATTTATCCGAGGCAACGATATCCGAGGCAACCTTTCTGAGGCAACTATGATCTTTTAGACAAGAGGGCAACCTCTAAAACAACCTATACTCAATGACCGTTTACGAAGGCAACCAAGTGGGGTGTACCCTAGGAGTGCGCATGTGCGAATGTGTTTATTTCAATTATTTTTATCTTTGCACATGTTTAGGGTGATCTAACTGTTTTAAATTAGAAATTCATTCTTGTCATGCAAACCCTATTATCAAACATCTAACAGTTGAATATTTGCAGAAATTAAAGATGCGGAATTTAAACTAAATTATTACAAGGCGTCGGGTATTTACATTGCCAAAGACAAACCCTTTGAAATTTTAAAAGCGGAAAAATAAATGTCCTAATTAATTATTACAAACCGGGAGCAGATACAATAATTGAATAAAAAATAACGCGCTTGAGAAAATTGAATCGAATGCGAAACCAGGGTTTTGACCCTCCTAATTAAAAAATGTTTTTGTTGTTTTTATTTTTTAAGAAAAGAAATTAAATCCTAAAGTTAAATGCTGAATTAAATTAGTTATTAATTTAATAAATGAAAAATAATTAAGTGACATATTTTGGGTGTTTTGTTAATTTAAGAAAGAAAATAAAATAATTAAATTAGGGTTAAAACCTATTAATTCTAATTAGTTTTAAATATTTACAAAATAAATTAAAGTTATCTAACATTAATATCCTAATAAAATTAATTAATATTTATTAATGAAAAATAAAATTCTAAGATTTAATTGGGTAAAAAATATTTTTTGTGATTTTTTTTATGAAAATAAAATTAATTTTGGTTAATAATTAAATTAAATGAAATAAAATAATTAAATGAAATATAGAAAAGAAAATATAAAGAAAGAGATTGGGCCTGATTTTCAAGGGTGTGCATAGCAATTTTCTGGCCCAATGACATGAGATCCGTTGGACTTTTGTAATCCTGTGCGCTGGCGTTGACTTGATCCTTTGGTGCGCCTTCAATGATGGCCATCAGATCTGGCCATCTGGCCATCTGGCGTGTTGGATGGTGAGGGAATATGATGGACATTAGGCTTGCATATGCATTGAATTACCTGAAAACAAACAAGAAAATGGCAAATTGCTGGAGGCAGGGATCAAACCCCTCACCTCCAGCCTCTGAATCCTTATGCGCTGACGTGGTCACCACTAGGCTGCTTGTTTTTATTTGTTAACATATTACAAAACAATAAAAATATAAAAAACAAACACAATAATGGGATTTTCAGAAAAAACGCGCGCCAATGTTTGAATGGACGAATGAAGGAGTGACACGCCTTCATCCCTGTTCTTGAACCGTGGCTAAAAGTTGAGCCACTTATACCTACGGACAAATGTCCGTCGCTACAAACAGGGGTTCATCCAAAATCTCCTACAGGCCATGGAAATGATTTCTAAGACGATAGTCGAGGTCGTCTCATCCTCCTGATTGCAACCATGCCCATTATGAAGGCTAATTATTCCTGAAACAAAAAGCCCTAAAACCAAAAATGAAACCCTAACAATGGTGGATTTCATTACAGACCATTAAAATGCAATTAGTTAATGTCAAAAGCTTGCAAATGATTCATAGGTTAAGAATATGCAATTGATTCAGGTTAACAATGCATAAATTCTGAGATACGAATTCAAGAACAGAGTGAGTTTGTGAGCAACTTACAGCGTGTTCTAGGATTGGAATGGACCGATTCTGGGTTGCTTTAGTTTCTAGAGAATGCCAGGAAACGATTGAGACAAGTAACAGGCCTTGAGGATGTCTCTAATCACCAATTCGATATCCAACTTTCTTTGATATTTTTCAGATTTTGTTCTCTCTCTAGCGCCTGTCTCCAACCTCTATTTTGCTCTGCCCGCAACCCTTATGTATCCAACAATGTATTAGGGTTAATTCTTGTGTCCAAATCCCTCTCCATCAATGCTTTGGATATTGATTTGATTCCCTTTAACAACCTTCCAAATTTGGCTTCTTTTCAATCTTTTTGTACACATATGGCTTGATGCGAATTTGAATGCCTTGCTAGCTGTGATTAGAGCCTGAAACAATTAAAAGATCCTTTATTATCAATGCTTTGGATTTTATTTGATTTTATTTGATTTAAATTCAATTAAATCAAATAAAAATTTAAATAATTAATAAAAATATGATATAGACAAGTGGTAAGGGCTAGAGCACGTGGGCTATAATGCCAACTCAAAACAAGTGAAAAAGAATGGGCCCATTTGGCAAAATTTGAAGTTTTGGGGATAGTTGACTTTTGGCAATTTTGCAAAAAATTCCAACTTCAACAATGCATAACTTCCTCAATTTTGACTCTTTGGAGGTGTTCTTGGACTTTTTAGAAAGCTTGATATGTCCTATAAGCAACCCTTTTGGTCTCATCTCAATTTGATATTCCATGCTCATGTATGAAGCTTTGACAAAAAAGGTGTTTTTGTTGACTTTTCAAAATGACCTATAATGTCCAAATTCATAACTTATTGTGAGTTCATATTTTGATATTGGGAGATGAAGATGGATTGTAGGGAATTTCATCCTCTTAAAAATGAGCTTTGGATGTGTCATTTCTCATAAATTATGAGAAAGTTATGCTTCGTCAAAGTTGAGTTGACTTTTCCTGCAAAACCCTAATTTAGCAACTTTTGAATCTTGATGAATTGTGAGCAATCCTTGATGAATCATGATCAACCCTTGATCAAATGATGAAATATACTTCAAAATGAGGATGTTGACCAAAAATATTGAAATTTGACTGTATGTAGGTCACAATTGACTTTTGCCCTAGCATAGTTGATTTTTGGACCTTTGAGCAATTGACTGAGCAAACTTCCTCTGCAAGGCTTGAAACTTGACATAGATGATCTTGAGAACATATTAGGACATTGGTGAGCACTTGGGGTCACTTGGACTCAAGGATCTTGAGGCAACATGAAACCCTAATTTGGGGTAGACTGCCTTAGGAGAGAGCTTGTCTTGCCAACCCTTGGGCTATCTTGAGCAACTTGGAGATTTTTCTTGAAATGTTTTGAGAAATATGGGAGGGCAAATTTTGGGGTACAATATTCAGCATCTGGACGTATGTATAGACTTTTGTCTTCAGATCTTTTGATTGGTTTCTTTTAGACAAATATCAGAGTTTACACTTCAGAGTCTTCTGGAGTGTCTTGCTACTGTTCAGCAGAACTTGTGTAGCATAGAAGTGGAATCATTTCTCTTTTAATATCTTGGCCACGCCATCCGTCAGAAGCATAACCTATGTTTTATTTACTAAACAATAACAAACATTAGTACAACAAAATTGTTCATACAATAATACTCATTTGTTATCATCAAAACTCAGAGATAATATTGTAGAACCAAATCTTGTTCTTACAATCTCCCCCTTTTTTATGATAAAAAAACTATGTATTTTGATGACACAATTTTATGTAATCTCAAGCCTCAACTCAACTTTAGTTTTGATGAAAGACAAACAAGCTAGTTTGATGAAAGACAAACAAGCATTATGGCAAGAAGGAAAAGAAGTGAAATTAACTTAAAGCATCATTCACTCAAAGCTTCAAGGATCATGGAAAGCAATCAAGTATATCAATTCTCAATTGAACTACATTGATTATAAATGCTCAAAAATGATATACACACTTGCCACAACACTTCACTTATATTTCAAAACAAATTTTAAGTTTTTCTCTGTTGTAAATCGATTAACATCTTGTGTAAATTGATTTACACATGCTTTTTCAAAAAACTGTTTGTCTCTGCCAGCAATCGATTTACATGTTGTGTAAATCGATTGATCACAGAACAAACTGGATTTTTAACTCTTGTAAATCGATTTACACAACATGCTAATCGATTTACACTTCAATTTTTTTGAAATTATGAACGTTACAAACCCGTGTAATCGATTTGCATCTTATGTTAATCGATTTACACATTGAAAATTTTGAAAAATATGAACTGGTTTCAAGATATCCTTCACACCTTTTCTCCAATAGTTGCATGATCAAACATTGCATCTTATCAAGTTTTTCAAACAGAAAAGTGTCCATTTGGAAAGGTATCTTGATTACTATATATTACAAAATCTTTCAAATCATAAACAACTCTTCTCTTATGCAATAATTCTGAACTTTGTAAAATATTCAAACTTCATATTTCTTAACTTTTAAGAACAAAGATTTTCTGCACTTTCACACATATAAAGAACAGAAATCTTTGAGCATTATCTAACCATTGTGTTACAGTTTGAATTGCTTACAAGAGAAGAAAGAATAAACTTCAAAGAAGTCACTCTATGTGATCAACATCTTTCAAGAAATCATACTTCATAAAATTATACAAAGTGTAACTTATTTCCAGGATTGTTGGAATTAAGTATTAGATTACTTTTGTTCCTTGTTGTCCATTGTTGGAAACAAGAGGTATCTTTTGAGAGGATTGTTCTCATTAGACTTATTGGAAATCCAAGAGGGTGTTATTGGTATTTGTTAGGTTCTTTAGTTGATAAGACTAGGAAGAGTTTTGTAAAAGTTCTAACAAAATAGTAAAATCTCTTGCGTGTTTGCAAGGGGACTGGACGTACTTCCGGGGTGTGGCAGGAACCAGGATAAATCTCCGTGTCTCTTTACTTTCTGCACTTTATAGTTTTCAAAGCACTAAATCAAAACCAGAAATTATAAAATAAGTCAAAAATCGACCACCACCTAATTCACCCCCCCTCTTAGGCGCAATCTTAAACTTACAATTGGTATCAGAGCAGGTTATAGGTAACCTGCTCCTAGAGATCCAGAATGGCTTCCGTAAATCATCAACCCGTTGTCAGAGATGGTGGTAGTAACAACAAGCCTCCTCTATTCTGTGGTGAATATTTTGACTTTTGGAAAATACGCATGAAGGCGCATTTAGAAGCACAAGGAGAGGAAGTATGGGATGCTGTTGAAAATGGTCCATTTATCCCGGTAACGGTAATCAATGGCGTTGGCTCTTCAAAGCCTAAAACTGCATGGGACGAAGATGATAAAAAGAAAGTTCTCTATGACAAAAAGTCAATAAACCTTCTTCAAGGTGCACTCAGTATGGACGAATTTTTCCGTGTCTCGACATGCAGAACAACAAAGGAAATATGGGATACCTTGGTTCAAACTCATGAAGGAACGACTGAAGTAAAAAGATCAAGGCTAAATACCTTAAGTCAAGAATATGAACTATTTCGAATGCAGCCCGGAGAATCCATTCTTGACTTACAAAAGATATTTGTGCATTTGACAAATCACTTAAGTGCTCTTGGTAAAACCTTGACAAATGATGAACTCAACTTGAAAGTCCTTAGATCATTGACTAGGGAATGGCAACCAAAGGTAATGGCAATCTCGGAAAAGAAGAGTCTCTCCGCAATGACTTCCGCTACACTATTTGGCAAACTTCAAGAATACGAAACGAAACTCGGTAGACTTGAAAAACATGAGAATCTAGAAAAGAAGTCCAAAAACATTGCTTTAAAAATTGATTCAAAGGAAGTGGTAAAAGAAGACAATCCGGAAGAAGATGAAAATTTCATGCTTCTTGTGAAAAGACTTGGGATGTTTTTTGGCAGAAATGACAAAGGCGATCTCATGCACATAAGAGAAAGCACTTCAAGAAAAGAGAAGCCTCCACATCAACACAAGATGTCTCATGTTATGAATGTGGAAAGCAAGGACACATCAAGCCAAACTGTCCAAATCTCCCAAAGAAAAACAGATTCAAAGGAAAGGACTCAAAACAAAAGAAAGCCTACGTAGCATGGGAAGATAATGATATGAGCAGTACATCGGAATCGGAAAGCGATGAATGTGCAAACTTAGCCTTAATGGCATCGCATCACTCCGACGACGAAGAAGAGGTTAGTAATGAATTTAATCTTTTTGATGATGATGTTCAAGGTGCTATTGATGAACTCTTGAAAGAATGCAAAAGTTTATACAAAAAGGTGTCAAACCAAGAAAAAGAACTTCTAATTTGTCTAGAAAAAATTGACACCATGACTAAAGATTTTGATCTTCAAAAACAAAATTTTATAAAAGAAAAGAAAAACTTTGCATGCTCCAAGTGTGAATCAAATGTCTTTCAAATTGTTCAATTGAAAAGAGTCATTGAACGATATGAAAAAGGACAAATAGGATTGGAAGGATTACTAAGCCAACAACGTTATCCAAATGATAAAAGAGGTCTTGGTTATGTGAATTCTAAGAGACCAAGTAACAATCCCACTGTTTTTGTAAAGGCTAGTAATAGTTCCAATCCCAAGAAAGTAGAAAAGAAGCAAGTTGTTCATAATCATCAAAAGAAAAAGGCTAATGTATCTAAAAGAAAACAATTTCCTAGATACAAGAGCAAATTTGTTCCAAACTGTTTTTACTGTGGTATTATTGGACACACACCCAATGCATGCTATATTAGAAATTTCAGAATGGCTAGTGGACATTATGCATGGGTGAAAAAGGGAACTAACTATGAAGGACCCAAGGCAACTTGGGTACCTAACAAGAAATAATTTGTTTTTGTAGGTATGCTTGAAATCCACATCAAATCTTTGGTATCTTGACAGTGGATGTTCACAGCATATGACAGGAGATGTACACCAATTTTCACATCTAGTACATAAAGCCAAAGGGTATGTCACCTATGAAGACAACACCAAAGGAAAGATTCTTGGCGTTGGTATAGTTGGCACACCTCCATCCATTCAAATTGAGGATGTTCTCTATGTTGAAGGATTAAAACACAACCTTCTTAGCATAAGTCAACTTTGCGATAGAGGGTTCAAAATCAAATTCAACAAAGAATAATTCCTTATTATTGATGAGGCAACCAATGAGGTAAAACTCAAAGGTATAAGATCTAACAATATTTTTATGTTTACTCTAGATGATTTGCTATGAAGGTACAATGTCTTATGGTAAACAACAATGACGCTTGGTTATGGCATAAGAGGATTGCTCACATTCATATGGAGCACTTGAACAAATTGGTTAAGCATGACTTAGTTATTGGTCTACCAAAGATGAAGTTCATCAAAGAAAAATTATGTAGTGCATGCCAAAAGGGCAAACAGACCAAATCAACTTTCAAACCAAAGAATGTGGTTTCAACAACAAGACCACTTCAATTGTTGCACATGGATCTTTTTGGTCCATCAAGAACAAGATATATAAGGTGCACTCTATCCTTAACTATACTTAAATGTGCATATACGTGTGTTTAGACAATGTTTCAAATGTTAAAAATACTGTTTTTAAAATTTTTTCTTAAAGTAAATCGATTTACTTGATGTGTAAATCGATTTACCACTGAAGCAAAACATTTTTTTATTAAATCTTTTGTGTAAATCGATTTACACAATATGTAAATAGATTTACCACTGAACGAAAATTATTTTTTCATAAAAATGTTCTGTGTAAATTGATTTAACCAAGGGGCAAATCGATTTACCACAGAAGCTGAAGCATTTCTCTGCAGTTTTTGTTTTCGTTCATGTTCATATATATGTTTCAAACTGTTATAAGTATCACTTTATGTTGCATCTTTCCCTTCTTTTTGATAATGTCAAAGGGGGAGAAGGATGTGATAGCACTTTATGGTTGTTTGTTTTCATTGTCTTTACAGAGCAAGCTTGCAAATCTTTTTCTCCATAGGGGGAGAAATCTTCTCAGGGGGAGAAAACACTTTTTGCTCAAATTCTGAACAACTCATAAAGGAAAATAGTTTGTCATCATCAAAAAGGGGGAGAATGTAATCTCAAGCCTCAACTCAACTTTAGTTTTGATGAAAGACAAACAAGCTAGTTTGATGAAAGATAAACAAGCATTATGGCAAGAAGGAAAAGAAGTGAAATTAACTTAAAGCATCATTCACTCAAAGCTTCAAGGATCATGGCAAGCAATCAAGTATATCAATTCTCAATTGAACTACATTGATTAGAAATGCTCAAAAATGATATACACACTTGCCACAACACTTCACTTATATTTCAAAACAAATTTTAAGTTTTTCTCTGTTGTAAATTGATTAACATCTTGTGTAAATCGATTTACACATGCTTTTTCAAAAAACTGATTGTCTCTGCCAGCAATCGATTTACATGTTGTGTAAATCGATTGATCACAGAACAAACTGAATTTTTAACTCTTGTAAATCGATTTACACAATATGCTAATCGATTTACACTTCAAATTTTTTTAAATTCTGAACGTTACAAACCCGTGCAATCGATTTGCATCTTATGTTAATCGATTTACACATTGAAAATTTTGAAAAATCTGAACTGGTTTCAAGGTATCCTTCACACCTTTTCTCCATAGTTGCATGATCAAACATTGCATCTTATCAAGTTTTTCAAACAGAAAAGTGTCCATTTGGAAAGGTATCTTGATTACTATGTATTACAAAATCTTTCAAATCATAAACAACTCTTCTCTTATGCAATAATTCTGAACTTTGTAAAATATTCAAACTTCATATTTCTTAACTTTTAAGAACAAAGATTTTCTGCACTTTCACACATATAAAGAACATAAATCTTTGAGCATTATCTAACCATTGTGTTACAGTTTGAATTACTTACAAGATAAGAAAGAAGAAACTTCAAAGAAGTCACTCTATGTGATCAACATCTTTCAAGAAATCATACTTCATAAAATTATACAAAGTGTAACTTATTTCCAGGATTGTTGGAATTAAGTATTAGATTACTTTTGTTCCTTGTTGTCCATTGTTGGAAACAAGAGGTATCTTTTGAGAGGATTTTTCTCATTAGACTTATTGGAAATCCAAGAGGGTGTTCTTGGTATTTGTTAGGTTCTTTAGTTGATAAGACTAGGAAGAGTCTTGTAAAAGTTCTAACAAAATAGTAAAATCTCTTGCGTGTTTGCAAGGGGACTGGACGTACTTCTGGGGTGTGGAAGGAACCAGGATAAATCTCCGTGTCTCTTTACTTTCTGCACTTTACAGTTTTCAAAGTACTAAATCAAAACCAGAAAGTATAAAATAAGTCAAAAATCGACCACCACCTAATTCACCCCCCCTCTTAGGCGCAATCTTAAACTTACATTTTGTACATATAATCATAATCAGTTAAATTAGAAGGGTAAGGAATACTTGTCCTTTTTATGATACCCCCCTGAGTCAATAACTTGATGAAGATCGAATATCCTGACTATGAACCGTTTGAGTAAAACTCCCCTGGTTCCAATAGATCAGATATCGAGATCTTGAGATTATTGACTCTGGATGCCAATAGACAAATTGAGATCTTGATTTATTTAATCTTTGAAACTTTAATGTCACTAAGACAGCTTCCAGATTCTCAATTTTGGAGTCTGATTCCAAGTTTCACTTCTTGAAGTCTGATTATGAATTGAAAAACATCTTCAGAGTCTGAATCTAGTAGGTTTGGCATAAGCTTTGAATAGTGATTTCAGATATTTGTATTTTAATCAGAGTTCTAATTTCCTGAAAAAGAAAAACAATTCTAACAGAAATAGAAGTTTAACTAGGTTAGAATATAAGCATCTCTTTTCAGAGAACATTTTCCAGAACTTGATTATTGACATCAAAATTATGTTTGTTTAAATTACTCCCCCTTTTTGTCATAATCAAAAAGGTAATTATGTGTGAAAAAAATAAAAACCAGAAGAAATAATCAAGAAAAGATAAGAAATTTCATTGATATTCGAAGGAGATTACAACAAAGTGAACATAGACAGGGAAGGCTATCTAAACTTCAAACACATCACAACTCTCATCAAATAGAGCATTGCCTCTGATGAACATATTTTGTTTAACAATTTCAATTATACCTGCTAACTCAAACAATTCAGATAATACATGTCCATATGGAATGAATGATTTTTGAGAGTTCCTGAATGCTTGGATTGATAGCTTCATATGATTGAATATTATTTCCTAAAGATGAATTGGAATATTCTTATGAAGGCAATAAAGAAGACATATATCCATAGGTAAAACTATACCATGATCTTCTCCACTGGGATGAAGATTTTTCAACAGAAACTAAAAACAAACTTTGAAAGTGGTTTCAAGTGATCTGCGCTAAGGGGATCATATCTAAATGAAGAGTTAGGAACATTTGGAAACATGTCAACATTCATGCAGGAGTTGAGTAAAGGTGGACTCAAAATGACTTCATCAATTGAGGAGCGAGTGATGGTAATCAAAACACCAAATATGTGAGAATGAATGGTGTTTCCATCAAGACTAACAAAAGCATGGAGCCAGGAATTCTTCAAGAGGTTAGGATAAATAGGACCTCTCAGCATGGTTTCATACCCAAACCATCCTTGAATTTTGATAACCATGTTGATGAGACCATCCTCAGACACATAATTGGGTATGTTCTCTTTGATTATTTTGAGAATATTTTCATCTCCTTAAAAATTTCTAATGGCCATGATATGTACACATGTTTGAAAGGAAGATACAATTGAAGATGATACAAGAATAATGACTTGATGAATGACTATAGATGACATGAGATATAAATAGTCAGTCAAGCAGTTCACGAATTAAGACAATTGAAACACTCAAGTGATGTCTCAAACTACTAAAAGAAAGAACGAAGAGAGAAGTAGATAAAATGTTAAGATGAGAGAGCACGTAAAAATTTAATCATGACATGGAATGTTAGACATAAACATAGAGGTATGACATGAAACAATTGTTCCCAAGGAGTATTTAAATAAATGTAATCATGATTAATCAATTTCAAGAAAAATAACTGCTCGTGCATGACCTAGGTAGAATGTGATACACACTAAGTTTATTTAGGTAATGCGTTTGATATTCTCAGAGTCTGGAGAACCAAAAGGTTTGCATCTTATTAGGGACATTTCTGACTAAAACATCTTCTTATGATTGAGATAAACATATTAGAAGTCTTTTGATTAAGTCAGAATCATATTCCTTCATACTACAACTAAAACACAGTTGATTCTAGTGACATCTTACTCTAGACAGAAATCCATTTTTAGATTCATTAGAATAAACAAAAATATATCTTCAGCCAAGGGTTTTGTAAAAATATCAGAAGAGAGCCTATCATACCACGATAGAGCTTCTGACAAACCTTTCCACTTACCTCTTCTTTCTCCAAGATACATGTTCGATGCGTTGGAGTCTTTTCTGTAGTGCAGTATGTCATGTTGAATTTCTTCATAAGTTCTTTGGTGTACTTACTTTGATGTATGTATGTAGCCTCTGGTTTTTTATCAATCTGGATTCCCAGAAAGAACTTCAGTTCCCCCATCATGCTCATTTCAAACTCAGCTTGCATTAGCTTAGTGAATTCCTCGCATAGAGATGGATTAGCAAAACCAAAAATAATATCGTTGACATAAATTTGAACAATTAGAATATCATTTTTGAATATCTTGCAGAAGAGTGTAGTGTCACCCTTTCCTCTGGTAAACTTATTTTCTAGAAGAAAATTGCTCAATCTGTCATACAAAGCTCTAGGAGCTTGTTTCGAGCCATAAAGAGATTTCTTAAGTTTAAAAACAAAGTCTAATTTCTCAAAATTTTCAAAGCCAGGAGGTTGTTTGACATACACTTCTTCTGAAATATAACCATTCAGAAATGCACTCTTAACATCCATCTAATAAAGAATGATATTATGATTTATAGAAAAGGAAACTAATAAACAAATAGCTTCTAACATGGAGACTGATGCAAAGGTTTATGTATAGTCTATACCTTCATGTTGACTATAACCTTGTGCAACCAGTCGAGCTTTGTTTCTGACAACTTCACCCTTCTCATTGAGCTTGTTTCTGAACACCCATCTGGTTCCAATAACATGGACATCTTTAGATTTATGAACAAGATCCCATATGTCATTCTTTGGGAATTGGTTCAGTTCTTTTTCCATAGCCAGAATCCAATCCTTATCCAGAAGAGATTCCTCAATTGATGTAGGTTCTATTAAAGAAACTAAACCCAGAAGCACTTCATCTGAATATTTGAGAGTCAGTCTTGTTCTGACTGAAGCATCTTTAATTCCAAGAATAAGATCTTCAAGATGAGTGGATGTGATTCTGTTCTTCTTTGGTTGAGTTTGGTTAGAAGGGCTATCAACATCATCATCAGGAGGAGCTTCTGATCCTTTATCTTCTTGAATCTTCTCCTTTGGTTCAGTGAATGTTATAGTCACATCTACAAGCTTTTCACACAACTTTGACTTTTCATAGTCAAACTTATCATCAAATATGACATGAATTGATTCCTCCATAATTTGTGATTTTGTCTTATAGACTCTAAAGCCTTTAGAGTGTTCAAAGAATCCTAATAGCAGTCACTTATGTGCCTTGGAATCAAACTTACCCAAATTCTCTTTAGTGTTTAACATATATAAAATACATTTGAATGGATGAAAATAGGAAATGTTGGGCTTTCTATTCTTCCATAATTCATAAGGAGTCTTACACAAAATAGGTCTTATGGAGATTCTATTTTGAATATAACATGCTGTATTTACTACTTCTGCCCAGAAGTGCTTAGCCCTCTGAGTTTCTTGGATAATGGTGCGAGACATTTCTTAAAAAGTTCTATTTTTCCTTTCTACAACCCCATTTTATTGTGGATTTCTAGGGAAATATAAATCATGTACTATGCCATTTGAATAAAAAAGTTTTTCAAAATCTTTATTTTCAAATTCTCCACCATGTTCACTTCGAACTCTGACTATTCTGCAACCTTTTTCATTTTGCACTTGGGAACAAAAGGAAGCAAATACAGAGTATGACTCATCCTTGTGTTTCAATAATTTTATCCATGTCCACCTGCTGTAATCATCAACAATGACAAGTCCATATTTCTTACCATTGATAGAAGCAATTTTCACTGGTCCAAATAAGTCAATGTGAAGAACTTCTAATGGCCTAGAAGTAGAAACAATATTTTTAACTTTGAAAGAGGTTTTTGAAAATTTTCCTTTGTAACAAGCTTCACAAATAGCATATGAAGTGGACTTCAGATTGGGTAAGCCTCTGACTAATCCAAGTTTATTTAGTTGAGAAATTTTTCTCAAGCTAACATGACCCAAACGTCGATGCCAAACCCACTGCTTTTCTTGAATAGTCAGAAGTCATTTTACATTTTGATTTTTCAAATCTGATAATCTTATTTTGTAAATATTGTTCTTCCTATTGCCATTGAATAGAACTAAGCCATCCTTCTGACTAACAACTTTACAGGACGTTTGATTAAAGATGACATCATAACCATTGTCACTAAGTTAACTGATTGATAATAAGTTATGCATCAGACCCTCGACTAAAAGAAAATTGTTAATAGAAGGAAATTTACCATTACCAATCATTCCAGAGCCGATGATATTCCCCTTCTGATTGCTTCTGAAACCAACGACGCCTCCGAACTTAAGTTCCAAATCTTGGAACATATGCCTTTCGCTTGTCATGTGTTGCGAGCATCCACTGTCCAAGTACCATGATTGGTGTTTCAGTGGAGCCATTAAGGAGATCTGTAATGTAGATTATCCGATCCTTAGGTACCCACTTTATGGATCCTCTTTTGTTAGAAGTTCCAGAGGTTCTGACCCCTTTGGATTTTCGTGCAACAGAATAATCATGTGAAACTTTTGCATGATACTTTAGTTTAAAATTTTTCTTCTCTGTCTGTTTTCGTGCTACAGAAGTATCAGAACCTTCTTTTTCTGTACATTTCAAATTTGTTCCAGCAAGCACGAATCATTCAGAAAGAGGTTTTGGTTTGACATTCAGAGTATCATCAATTTTCTTTGATGGTCCTGAATACCCCAAGCCTCCGCTTCCATTTCTACTAACACCATAGATCATTGAAGCAATGTTGCTTCTATCTATGCTTTTATCAAGGAAGTGTTGAAAATCTCTATTATATCTGATTACTTCGTCAATAACAGATGTGTTAGAGAGAATCTCTTCTTCTAATCTAGACACTTTACTTTTCAGAGAAATGTTTGATTTTTGTAAACCAATTAGTTTTTCATTTAAGACGAAAATACTTTGCTCATATATAGTCGTGTTCTCTGAAGTAGCCACAACACTCTTTTTCAAGATTTTGTGTTTACTTATAAGAGATTGATACCCTTTCATTAATTCCGTTAAGCCAATTTCAAGTTCTGAACGAGATAAAGAAGAAAGTACCTATTTTTCGTCATCAGAGTCTGCCTTATTATTAATTGTCAGTTTGTCTTTTTATGTTGTTTCTCCTTTGTTAGTCATGGCCATGAATTCTATGTTTGCATGTTCTTCATCAGAATCTTCATCTTCTAATTCTGAATCATCCCATGTTTCCATGATACCCTTCTTGACTTTGTAAGCCTTTTTAGGCTTCTTGGATTTCTGAAGTTTTGGACAATCATTTTGGTAATGTCCAAGCTCGTTGCGTTCAAAACAAGTAACTTCTTTTCCAGAAGTATTTCTTTGACCAGAAGTGGATTCACCTCTTCCATATGTCCTTCTTTGACCTCTGAACTTGCTTTGTCCGTGCTTCCAGATTTGACTTATTTTTCTGGATATTAATAAGAGTTCATCATCATCTGATTCTTCTTCAGGTTCTTCTGATTCTTCCTTAGCCTGATAAGCCTTGGTTTTCCCAAAAGTAGACTTTAGAGCAACTGATTTTACCCTCTTCTGAGGTTCATCTTGTTCCAGCTCTATTTCATGACTTCTTAAAGAGCTAATCAGCTCGTCAAGAGAGGTGTTGTTCAGATCCTTTTCCAATTTTAAGGCAGTTACTATGGGTCTCCATTTAACAAATAGACTTCTGATAATATTTTTAACGTGATCTGCGATGGAGTAACCTTTATTCATAACCTTAAGTCCTTCCACAAGAGTGTGAAATCTTGAAAACATTGTTTCCACAGATTCTTCATCTTCCATCTTGAAGGATTCATACTTTTGAATTAAGGCCAGAGCCTTTGTTTCTTTTACTTGTGCGTTGCCTTCATGTTTCATTTGAAGAGAGTCAAAAATAGACTTTGCAGTCTCTCTATCTGTGATTTTCTCATATTCATTATATGAGATATCACTTAGAAGAACAATTCTTTCTTTGTAGTGATTTATGCATACTTTATTCCGTGCTTCTGTCATTGTACTTGCAATCTTTTGACCTTTATCATTTACTGGGTGAGTGTAGCCATCAACTACCAAGTCCCATATATCCAAGTCATATACTAGAAAGTAACTTTCTATTCTATCCTTCCAATAGTCAAATTTCTCCCCATCAAACATATGAGGTTTTGAACTATAATGATCTCTATCATTATCCCTATTATCAATAGTGGAAGTAGATGTATCCATTAGTTTTTCACATACACACACACACACACACACTGGATCGGTACTGGACACTGTTAAGTGTTGATAAAAATTCAAGCTTTTTATCTTCTCATAATCGGAACTCTAATACCAATTGAAGGTGTGAAAAACACAAGAAATGGGGATTTGAATTGGGTTTTTAAAACAAAACTATTCTTTTAAAAATATTCCCCTTTAAGTTAAAATTATTTTTCCTTCACTCTTGATAATAACAATAAGTAAGAAATAAAAGTAAAGAACAATGTATGTTTATACTAGTTCACTTGAAAATTATCAAGCTAGTCTAGTCCATCCGCCAAGGTGGTTTCACCTCACTCAATCGAGGACTTAATTCACTATAACCAAACTGATTACACTTTTCACAAGCTACCCGCAAGTGACTAACAACTTCTAAGACTCACAAGTCAAAGACTTCTTAAGGATTCAGACCTACCCGGTCCCTTAAAGAATATAAACTAATAATCAACATGGTTATTACAATGCACAAGCTACCCGCAAGTGACTAACAACTTCTAAAACTCAAAAGCTCTAGACTTCTTAAGGCTATTTACCTACCCGGTCCCTTAAATAATATCAAACAACTGTTTCAATACAAGTTTTGTTTACAACAGTATTGCTTCTAAAAAGCTGAGTATGTAAACTATTTTATGAACAGTGACTTAAGAATGTGAAAGTAATGAACAACGTCTGCACGTGAATATTTTGTTGGTTGGTAACTTTCTTTCTTAGTCTTCAAGATTTTATATAGCCATTGAAATAATGTATTCGTTGAGGGATATTCTTGGAATTTCCAGAAACATTGGTAGCTTGAAGAGTAACGTGGGGGACAAGATCGTGCAACACGTTTGTCCTTTCATGGTAGTAGAATGAAACATTTATTGTACCATGTACTATTTGTACCACATTAACATTATCTTCTTTCCTTTTGAACTTCAGAGGCTTCTGCAAGCATGAGTTTAGAAGCGAGAACATAACATCAGATCATCATAACTTCAAGTCTTCAGAATCTTCAGAACCGCGTCTTTAGAGTCTTCAGCACTTGGTTATGAGAACCTTTTCTTGGAACCTTGGGTCTTTAGAACTTCAAGTCTTTAGAATATTTAGACCTTTTGTCTTTTAGAGTCTTCAGCACTTGGTCTTCAGAACCCTTATATTTATAACTTAATTAATAGAAACACAAGCTCTCAACATCTGGACTTCAGTAGAAACTTTGTCTTCAGATCTTCTAACTTTGTTTCTTTGGAACATGTTGTCTTTAGAAGCTTGAGTCTTCAGCATCTGGACGTAAATAGAGACTTCTGTCTTCAGATCTTTTGACTGGTTTCTTTTAGACAAATATCAAAGTTTACACTTCAGAGTCTTCTAGAGTGTATTGCTACTGTTCAACATAGCTTGTGTAGCATAGAAGTGGAATCAATTCTCTTCTAATGTCTTGGCCTTGCCATCCATCAGAAGCAGAACCTGTTTGTTAAGTACTCAAAAATAACAAACATTAGTACAACAAAATTGTTCATACAATCATACTCATTTGTTATAATCAAAACTCAAATAATATTACAAATTCAAATCTTATTCTTACAATATTTTTATTCGATTTAAATTAACACTGTAGCAATAGATAATGATAGCTTGATCATTAGGTCTATGTGGGTTCGACACTCTTTGTATTACTCTGATAGTTTCATACACTTGTGAAATACCCCATCAAGTTTTTGGTGCCATTATCGGGGACCAATTACGTCAAATATCGTAACTCCGTTATTACACTGTTTAGATTAAGGAACACTTCTATAGATTACCCAAAATTTCCCTATATAGGGACCACAATGACCTATAAATTTAACCTCGAAATATTATAAGAGAATTTTGTTAACACGTAAACCCTCTCTAGACTAGAATCTATGATGTGGACATTTGTGGCAACGCAAACCATCCATAATAAGAAATTTAGAAATCAATTTCTCCTTGTTAATGAAACTCTTAAGAAAATAAACATTGTGATGGAATCCCTAGTAACTAGCAATATGGAATTAGGGATAAAAATCTCACTGCTTAGCAAGCACCTTTAGGATTCCCCATTAGAAGCCATAAAGGCGTTACAATATCAAGTAGTGAAAAATAAGTCAAAAACCTTAAGGGAGAAAATAATACGATTAAGGAGAAACAAGGTAAACCAGAGATTAGAAATGTTTCTTCACCTGATTCTTTATAAATCAAGATAGATTCGCAGTCAAAAAAATTGAAGGCCCTGCATAGAAGCGAGAAATTTGCGAAATAGAGAACTAGAGTTTTTCAAAACAAAACCTTAACTTTTACAAGTGAAGGAGTTGATGAAAAATCTAAAAATAAAATGCTTAAGATAGAAGCTGAACATTACCCTTATCTAAGACATGATCCACTCTATAGTGGAATGAAAAGAAAAGGTGAAGGATGAAGGTAGAGAAAAACACAAGAAGAAGGGGGGGGGGGGGGGGTTTGAATTGGGTTTTAAGAAAATATTCTCCTTTAGAAAGTTATTTTATTGAACTATGAAAGAATATAGAATGCAATAAATATAAAAAGACACATTCAGTTATCCAAGTTCACCATCAACTAGCCTACTCTTGTCCACCCTCCTCAGGTAATTTCACCTTCAACAAGGACTTAATTCCCTATAACTAAATTGATTACAAATGCACGAGCTACCCTTTAGTGACTAACAATCAAACAATTATCAGTAACCATTGACCCCTTAAGAAATATGACCTACCTGGTATTTCTTAACAGGATTTCACAATGACCCGCAACCATTTCATCTTGAGTCTTCTGACTAACACTACTCACTCAAGGAACAACATAATGATACATTCAGTGATCTCCACGAGATATAACTATCATTGACCCTATCAGAAATATGATCAACTTGATCTTTCTATGAGGGATTTCTCACAATAACCCTCAGCCAGTGATCTCTTAATAATTCAGACCTTCCGGGTCCGCTAAGAGATATAGCTATCATTGAACCCATTAGGTTTATGACCAAAATGGTCCCTTAGAATAGGATTCCATCTATGATGACCATATCCAACGTCTTCTCAAGTCTTATGATATTCACTCGATCACTTGATTTTAAACAAAATTGTTTTTCTAGAGACTACATGAGTGCTTCTTGTTAAGCAAATTACTCTTATTTTAAGTATATACTGTTTGACACAATTTTGAGCAACAACTCTTGTGTACAAAAAATTTACATGAAGATCTTAAGAAATAACACAATATGAGCAACAACTCTTATATTTTACATATTTCTACAAAGATGAATATAATCTAAGTTAAGTACAACATCTTATAGTCTTCTTGTCTTCATTTTCTTTGTTGAGCAAGCTATGAGCAACAACTCCTTGCTTCATAATTTTGCCAAGATGTATATGATTGGTAGTTTGAATAACATCTTGTAGAATTCTTCATCTTCATCTTCTTTCTTCATTATGCAAGATATGAGCAACAACTCCTTGCTTTTTCATTTCATCTCTTCAACTTTGTTAGATATTT
Source organism: Vicia faba (assembly GCA_948472305.1). Taxonomy (NCBI): domain Eukaryota; kingdom Viridiplantae; phylum Streptophyta; class Magnoliopsida; order Fabales; family Fabaceae; genus Vicia; species Vicia faba. The sequence continues at coordinate 123,881,867 of OX451735.1, read as the reverse complement.
TATACTAAGAACATAAACTTTGTATGAAGTTAGACATTGTCAATATATTCATCAATGTCTTTGTTAATTTTAATTTGATGCTTTAGTTTTCTTATATAGTCTTCAGATGAAAAGAGTCGTTGTAAGGATAGAGAGGTCTTTTCTCCTTCCAATAGTTGATTCCCAACAGATATATTTAAGAGAGGTTTGGAATAGTACGAAACGTTACTTTCCTATACATGTTGCTTGTAGTAGATAACATACATCAGTGGGAGAACAACTTCTTTGAATAGTACTATCATTGTACTATTTTCTTCTTGACTAAGTTTCTTGATCTTTATCTTCTAATGATATGCTTATGATTATTAAGTATTAAGCTTAGAAGAGATGAATCACTTGTCTTTATTTTTCTGATGATTGACTGATCAGTAGTACATAAACTACTTTGTTATTGTAGCACATGAACACTAGAGTGGTCAGAACCAAATCTTGTCTTCTGAATTATGGGCAACATCCTATCTGAAACACGAAGTTTTTATTCCGATCTAAAACTACTCTTGAAGGCATATTTATTTTTTGATCTAAGAGATGAAGATTATGTTGAGAAGATGTTTCTCTTCAGATACTTTCAATAATGGATACTTGTTTTTTGAATGATCGATAACAACCTATCTGAGAAACAAGTTTTATGATTGTACGTGAAAGCTTTTCTGATGAAGATATCAAAAGGTTTTCTTGATGATGGACCTTAAAATCAGATATTATGACAATAACCTATATGATTCTCAAGTCTTTGAATTCTTGAGATTTGATTCTGATTGAGGAATGATAATAATCCATAAGATTATTCTTTGTTGTAGAGTCATGGTCTTTCAAATATTTGAACATTTTCTTCAAATATACAAGCAACAACTTATCTTATGAACAACATCTTTGAGTGAAAGCTCTTATGATCTACTTCATATTGACCTTCTCTTGATACCTTGATAACCAGCTTTTCTAAGCTGCATATCTGATGTCTGATTTCTTAAGCAACAATTTATATAAGTACATCCGATTTTGATGTTGAATTCCTTCTTTCTGATCTCCTGATCTTTGGATTGATTCCCTTTCTGATGTACATGCATCATTCCTTATAACTTTTGACGTCTCTATAGAAATGGTCACAATATTTCTCATGTTGAGTTCTGTGGTCTTTCTGATGATATTTATCTTCTAACAAATATTACTTCTGTTGAGTAGATTGGCTTGAGAAAATATCTTCCTTTGATCTTGTCTTCTGATGGACTTTGAGACATTGATTAGAAATGAGTCCACAAGATCTTTATTTCTTTGATCCTTTCTTCTGATGAAATACTTTTGATGTTGAATGAAGGTTTGTATTCCATGAACTCTCCGAGTCTTCAGAATCATGACTTTGTCTTCAGAAATATGAGCAGCAACTCTTCTGATAAGCAAATCTTGAATTCTAATCTTGGAGTAGAGTCTTTCTTCATATGTGTTCAGAATCTTGACTTCGTCTTTAGAATCTAAGAAACATCTCTTCTAATGAAAAAATCTTGACTTCTGATCTTCCATGTTGGAAGCTTGTTTCTTGTGCAGAAACTCTTTCTTCTTGGAAATTCATTGAGATTCTTTTCTTGTCGAACATTCAACATTCCCTAGAACTACTGATGTTACATTATAAATAGAACTCAATGGTTCTTCTTCTGAGTGATAAAGTGATTCTAATGATATCTTGATTAAGACCATCCAGAATTCTAATAATGTATCTGCACACTTAATGAAACCATTAGAAATAAAATTGTTCTTCATAAAATATATGCTTGTTATCATCAAAACTCATAGATTAAGCACAAATCCAAATCTTGTTCTTACAAAAGATATGAGAGATGGCTTGATAAATGGCATTAGAACCATATATGTAATTTAAACCATACCCTTAGTCGAGCTCCCAACATGAAACAAAGAGCTGCATGGGAGACAACCCATGGTTTTCCTTTTTCATTATTCTTCTTTTGACACGGTAAATTATTTCTTCTAATATGACTAACTTGTGTGATTTCTTACATTTCAGGTCTCATCACTCTACATAGCTTAGTCTAACCAAATTTTCAGGATGCAGAACTTCGATGACATGGAGATTCAATTTAGAGATGACAACCAGAGGAACTGCTACCCATTCCTATTTGAGAGACCTATGCTACCTAATAGATACCCTAACTCCACTTGTATGGAAGGACTAGGGGTTGAGTCTAACATTATCCATATGAGTAGCAAGCTATATTGGGATGGGTTTGCAGAAGCTAAGAATGTCACCTACCGAAACCTCACCCCCGAGTTCCTCAACTCACTAGTTTACAAACCTGATGTAGGCCATGGATTCAAGCGCGGTCAGATTTCTTTTAGGCTATTTGGGAGAGAGTATAGGCTAACCCACCAAGATTTAGGTAACCTCTTAGGATTTCCGACTGGTCCAACAGCCGCATCTAAAGTTCCTATTAACCTTGAAATGCAAGAAACCTTGGACGTCTTATGGAAAGACATCACTAATAAAGCAAATCATGATCCCTCCACCCAATTTCCAAACTGTATCCATAATCCAACTCTTAGGTATTTCCAGATGATTTTAGCCCATACATTCTTTGGTCGAAGTGACACCAGTGAGCTTGTGAGTGAAGAAGAACTATTTATCCTTTATTGCATCACTAAATCTGATCCTGTTGCATCTGGCACATTCCTCATAAATAGACTAAACCAGATAGCCTTATCTTCAGTAGGACCAATCCATATAGGAGGGGTTGTTACCCAGATTTATTCCGCCCTTGGACCCCAAAACAAGCTAGCCCATTTAGTACCCTATTGTGGCTTTACACTTCTGGACTTAGATTATTGTCTTGTACAGGGCATGGTACATCAAGTTTACTTCAGGATTAATGAGTACAAAATCCTCATTGATAATGAAGTCGTCCAACACTTCTACCTGCCAAATCCAGAAAGAACAAATGTCCAAAATAGAGAAAATTAGATTTATGCTTTGGAAGACCAAGGTGAAACACCTTTTAGGCCATTCACCCCACCTACACCAGAATATCCTCCTATACCCCTCTCAGATAGGGATACCACTTTTTCCTCCACTAGTTCTGTAGAAGGAAGTGATTGAGATTGCAAGCTTACCATCATGCGCCATAAGATTTCTACTCTTCAAGAGGAAATCAGAGACATCATACAGAGAATGATGATTTCTTACACCACTCATTCAGAGGAGGCATATTACCTTTCCGAAGAGATTCTCAGTCCCTGACGCCAGCTTTCTGAGATTCATGCATCCCGTCCACATCAGATTCATGATCCCATTTATCAGTCCATTTAGTCTTTTATTAGATTTATTTCACTGTCATTTTATTTTTCGTCTTTAGATTTTCTAATTTTTATTAGATTTATTTTTGCGCCTAAAATTTACTTACAATTATTTTTCAAAATTTTTGGGATTATAATAATTTAAGTTTTCATTAAGAATTTTTGAAAAGTCTTTTAAAATTTATTTGTTATTATTATGCATCTAACCCTTGGATATTGTGGTTATTGCTATTTCTTTTCAATATTAACTGTGCAAGCAAAAAAGGGGGTTCTGAAACCCAAGTTGAGAAACAAAAGCCCCAAAGACTCCACAAAACGAGCCCATCAACGAACTATGACGCATGGTGATCGCCAAGGCCCCTATGGCGAATGCCATGACGCTCTATGTTCAAACACGAACATAAGCGAAAACAACCCCACTTTTACCATTTTTTCACTATCTTCTTCATCTCTTACCCATTATCTTCCTCCATTAACACCTACCATAACACCACCCACTCAAATTACTTCCAATAACTCACAAAATCCTTCAACCTTACACTAATTTCCCCAACCTCCTTCTATAAAAATCCTTTCTTTTCCTCCAAAAATCCACAAACCTTTAATTTGTAGAGAAATCCCCAAATTCACTAAAACCTTCATTCTTTTCATCAATGGCGAAAGGCAACTTCTAGATAATTTTCCAAAGGGGAGATGATGACACCCGACAGAGGAACAAGTTTGAATCACTATCCAACCAGGAAGTCACTCCCACAAGGTATTTCGATAACACTTGTTTGCGTATTTTAGGCATTTACGATTACGTGTATTACTTGGTTGATAATTTAGGCTTGCGTAGTTCATTTGACAAAGAGATTCCACTTATGAATTGTTAACTCATGTATTTCTGAGTTCACTTATTTACAAAGTTCGACTTGAGTCTGCAAGTACCACAAGCTCCGTAAATTTTTGTATGTTTAACATTGAGTACTAATTCACTACTGATGAAATTGCCGAAATGTTGTATCTTCCCCACACAGAAGGAATGCCTTGCGAGGCTCCATATGAGTCAGAGTGGGAAAATGAGGCTTTTCTGTTATTGAGGGAGATTACAAATCTGAAACCTAATTATTTTGAGGGGAATCTTGCTTATGCACTCCATAACCGGCCATACGTTATTTTTGCCAAATGTTGGTAGACACTATTTTTGGCCGGAATAACACTAACAAAACGAATGGAAAAGAAATGTTTTATTTACAGGCTGCTCTTGCAGGGAGATAGGTAAATTTGGAACCTTTCATGATAGTTCACATGAGAGATAGCTCTTATAAGAGAGGTGTTGTACCCCAAAATTTGCCCTCCCATATTCCTCAAGATTTGTCAAGATTGATCTTCAAATGGTTCAAGATTGCTCAAGAGTGGTACAGTCAAGTCACCTCCTAAGGCAGTCAATTCAAAATTAGGGTTTTGGTTCTTTCAAAGAATTTGGGGTTCTCAATGGCTCAATCAAGTCTCATAGGCCTATATACATCCTCAAGCACCTACATGCCAAGTTTCAAGACTCACAGTGCCAATTTGCACAGTCAAAAGCTCCATTTGATCTACAGTCAACTACAAGGGCAAAATGGTCATTTTGTAGTCAAAAGTCAGAATTTTTGGTCAACATCTTATTTTGAGTTCACAATCATAATTTGATCAAGTCTTGATCATGATTCCACAAGAATAGCTCAAAAATCATCAAGATGCAAAAGTTACTATTTTTGGACAGTAGAAAAGTCAACTGTATCTTGACCAGGGCATAACTCTTTCATGGTTTGTCAAAAAAATTCCATCCAAAGCTCATTTTGAAGAGGATGCAATTTCCTACAATCCATCTTCACACTCCAAGATCAAGAAATGCTCTCACAAAAAGATACCGATTTTTACATTATAGGTCAATTTCAAAAGTCAACAAAAGTACACTTTGAGTCAAAGGCCATGACTTGATATTGGTAAATCCAAATGACATGGGACCAAAGGAATTGGTTAGAGGACTTCAAGGGCTTTCCAAAATGTCCAAGAACATGGTCATATGATCAAAATTGAGCAAGTTGTGCATTGGAGAAGTTGGGAAATTTTCATGAATTTGCAAAAGTCAACTTTGCTCAAAACACCTTCTTTTTGCTAATGGGCCTCAAATCTCTTCTTGAAACTTCACCCCTGACCTATGCACGACCCACCAAGCTTAATTGGATTTATTTTCTTATTTTTATTGATTAATTGGATTTTTAATACATATTAATTCATTTAATTGATTTAAATTATAAGAAAATAGAAGATTTGATTTTTAAATCAATTTGTGAAGCAAATATGATCCAAATATGCTGACTAATTTGTGCACAATAAAAAAGATACAAAAAATCCAATTTTGGCAACATTGTTCAATCATGGAAAATCAAGAATATTTGATTTTCAATCAAGGATTTAATCTTCAATGCACATGGGTTGGATCCAAAATTTTAACCTAGACTGATTGCCTTATATACAAGCAAGCCAGCCATACCCTAATTCATGATTGAAAGCTGCAGAAACAACCCTGTCAATTTCAAGAAATTCCAAGAAAACTCAAAACCTGTTCTTGCATTCTAGGCCAATTCAAGGCGTTTTGTTCATCCAAGTACATTGCAGGAGGTCCCAGGATTGATTTGCAATCAAAATTAGGCATCAAAGCTCAAGGAATCGATGCATACAGTCCCACGGTTTGCACTTCTTATACAGAATTATATCTCCTAATTCATGCGCATTTAACATGTGTTTGTGATTGTTTTGCATTGATAGAGATCATACAAAGCTAATGGCATGATTGAATTGAACTGTAACGCCCTGAATCGAAAGATACCATGACTGAATTTCTAGGGTTCTTGAGCTTTTAAATGGAGCTTTTCAATCCAGGAAAAATTTGGACTAATAGGATACATGGTTGAAATCGTGAGGCCAAGACGATTCCAACCCACACCTCGCGAAACATTTATGATTGCTGTGTGCCTAATCGCTATTTTTCCTTGCAGGAAGTAGTGGGGGTTAAAAACCCCTGCTATTTGATTCTAATTATACAGGAAAAAGGTTGAAGACGATTATGTGTTATCATCTGGTTGGTCCATTTGAAAAGCACGCGCTTTACTTTTTATTTACAGCATATTGTTTTGTTTGCATGTATAATAATCACTTATTATTCCAATAACAAAAAGATGCGTGTGGTGTAGTGGCAGGGACGCTGGCCAATGAGCCTTGGGACCTGGGTTCGAATCCCAGGTCTCCCAAAACATTTATTCTATTTTTCTTCCTATGTTCACATGCAGATTTCACAAGGTGGTCCACCATACACCTCCAATTCCCAAGCGCCAGATGTCTTCAAACTCAAATCCAATGGCCAAAGATAAAGGACCATCATACTCCCCAGTCAATCAGCGCGTGGGTAATCAGAAAAGTCAACAGGGCTGGAATGTTAATGGGCTTCAGAATTGCAAATACACCTCCTCTTTGGGCCCAAACCCCCTGAGTTTGCCTCTTTTATTTTTTCTTTCTTTCATTATATTTTATTATTTTACTTATTTAATTTTATCATTTAATTAATTATTGACAAAAATAATTAATATTTTCATAATAAATTCAGAAAACATAAAAAATATAATATTTTTATTTATTAAATTTAATTAGTTATTTTTGTAAATAAATATTAATATAATTTGTTTAGTTTTAATTAGATAATTTTAACTTTTTTTTGCAATAATTTAAAATTAATGTAGAATTAGGGTTTTTAATAAATTTTAATCATTTTATTTTTATTTCCTTAAACTTTAAAAAAAAACCAAAAATATTTCTTTTCATTAATTAATTAGTTTAGGTTTAACTAAATGCCAAAAAATAATAAAATCTCTTTCTTTCTTAAAAAAGGGTCAAAACCCTAAAAAACTCTCTGATTCAATTTTCTCTCGCGCGCATGATTATTTTTTATTCATATTTTGATCTATATAATTGTATTTGCTCCGAGGATGTCATAGCTTTAATTAGGACTTTTTATCGCTTTTATTTAATTTCCCGCAATTTACTTTTTCAAGGGTTTCTTTTTGGCGATGTAAGTACCCGACACCATGTAATAGTTTAGTTTTATTTTCCGCAACTATTAACTGCTAGATGTATGTTAAATAGGCTATGCATGTCAAGTTCTCTCTTAAATTAAAATCAATCGTAGCTCACCATAACATATACAAAGATAACATAACTGAAACCTGACACACTCGCACATGCCACTCTTAGGGCACGCCTCACTTGGTTGCCTCGACGTGGTCATTGAGTATAGGGTGTTTTAGAGGTCGCCCTCCTGTCTAAAGATCAAAGTTGCCTCGAAACGGTTGCCTCGGATAAAACGATCTAAGACATTAGGGTTACCGCTAAGGCGTCCTACCATTGCTTTAGTGACCACCTGTCCCTAAAATCGAATTGACCCGAAAACTCCAACGACGGTGCCACCTACTTCTCAATAGTGGGATGGCATTGTCTAAAGGACATTTACACAGCTTAATTTATTTTGAGTAGGTAGAGGTTCTCAGGTACTTGCTCTTTCAAAACAAAAAAACTTTTTGCACTTACACTTTTTCAAACAAAGTTTTCAAACAACACTTCATACACTCTTGAGAACAGATACAAGAGTTAAATCGAAGTTTTCAAACAAACTTTTTTTCAAAACCCACAAACACAAGAAAAGCAAAACCTTTTGAAAACATGGTGAGCAAGTACCTAAGAGCCCGTGGATAACCACGGATAGAAAGGGTGCTAACACCTTCCCTTTCTATAATCTACCTCCCGAACCCGAGAAACATCTCAAAAAGGAATTTTGCTGTGCTTTTGTCCTTTCCTTGTTGGAGAAAATAAAATACGGTAGCGACTCTTACTTACCGCGACATTTTGCGAAACGCAAATGCAAACCAGCATTCCAAAACAGTCAGTTCTATTTCCACCGATCACAGAACTGGCGACTCTGCTGGGGACATAATAAGTGAGGTGTACCTTAGGATTAGATCACTTGTGTTTTCAATTGTATGTTTTGTATGCTTTAAAATTTGTGGGCTTGTATCGGAGTTTTATAGATCCTAACCCGGATCTGGGGTACCCTTTTTTAGGTAAGTAGCAATAAACTGTGAGGGATCTGTCCGGCGTAGACCGACACAGATGAAGCAGTAGCTACGTTGGTGTGACACCTTGGTCTGTACCGATATCCATTGTGTTGGAACGAGGAGAATATGGGTCTTCTGAGGAGTCATTAAGCACCAACTGACCTTAGAACCTTAAATTGACCAACTTGGCCATAGAACAGTAGCAGTATGCTATGCTCATTGAGGCTAAACTCTCGTGATGGTTCCGGCCGCAAGAAAAGGTTGTCAAACTGGAATTATGACCGATTGAGGGTAGTCAATGATATTGAGATCCTCTAGAACCCAGTTACTATTGTTAGGACAAGTCTTAACCAACTGAAACTGAAAGAGGGTAGTACCTAAACTTCATGCCAGCCTGAAATCTAAGGGCTCTTTGGTGTGACTTGTGTGCCTTTACCATGTTTGCCTTTTATGAATACTTGTGGTGTGCCTCTATCATAACATCATAACATCATAACATTGCATACATCTTGCATAAGGACTAACCCATTTCAAAGACAAGAAGGTTTCATCTTTGCTCTATTTTGTAGGAAATCATGATGCCCATGCGTAGGAATACTATCCGGCTCAACTTTGTTCAACCACCTACTTTGCTTAAAGAATTGGTTGACAGGATTCCAAACACTACTTCCTTCATCAGGAGGCATGGTTCTCTTCTCGGTTTAGTCACTTCAAAGTGGGACCAACAACTGATGAGTGTCCTAGTCCAGTTTTATGATCCTCTATACCATATCTTCACCTTTCAAGACTTCCAGCTGGTCCCTACCCTGGAAGAATTCTCTGAGTTGCTTGGTATCCCTGTTTTGGAGCAGATTCCATTTACTGGTTGGGAAAAGACTCTCAGGCCTGAAGAGATTGCTGCAGCCCTTCACTTAACCAAAGAGGAGGTAATGACTAACTGGGAGACTAGAAGTGGAGTTAAGGGTTTTTTGGCTAAATTTCTGGTTGGCAAAGCTAATTGTTTCAGGAATGACTTAGACTTCAGGGCGTACGAAGACATTCTGGCTCTCTTAATCTATGGTCTGGTATTGTTTCCAAATCCTGACACCTTTGTTGATGTTAATGCCATAAGGATTTTCATCTCTCGGAACCCTGTACCCACTCTCTTGGGTGATATCCTTTATCAGCTCTATACTCGTACTGCCCGAAGACGGGGAACTTTGTTGTGCTGTGCTCCTTTATTGGCGAGGTGGTTTATTTCGCACAAAGAAGGAAGGGGCTGGGCTCATAGGATAATGTCTCTTACTGATAAAGACATTATTTGGACTCTCAGAGGCTTAGATGAGGTGGCCGTCATTGATCGTTGTGGAGAGTATCCTAATGTTCCATTGATCGGAACCCATGGAGGAATCTCTTATAACCCATGCTTAGCTCTCCGTCAGTTTGGAAGAGCCAGAAGAGAAGGGCCTCATGAGATGTTGATACCTTATATCGTCTTTGGTTTTCAGGTAGATAGCGACGAGCTGCGTCGTAGATTCATCAAGGCTTGGGATAGAGTTCACAAATCTGACCCACATGAGTTGGGACCGAAGACTTCTCTACCCATGGAGTCATATCTCAGATGGGTCCGCATCCGTGCTCAGAAGTTAGGTATGCCATACGAAGCTGTCAGGCCTATTACTCTTGAAGCTGCTGATAAAGAAGGGGTTCCTCCAACTATTCTTCATCCTCATATGCCCACTGATGTTGGCACACTAAAGAGATCTTGGGCGCAACTACAGGAAGAACGGGATTCTTATCGGGAAAGGTTCAACGAACAAGAATAGAAAATCCAGAAGCTGACTAAGCAATTGGAGAACAAACGAATCCTAAATGATTATATCCACACTGAGAAGAAGAGGCCATGGGAGCATTGATGGATCTATTGATGATTTCTTTTACGGTTTTATTTACTTTTCAGTATTTTCATTCTCGTAACGCCTAAGGGCAATTTGTTGAACAATTTAAATTCCGAAGTTAAATCTAATAAAGTGTGTTTCCTTTTTTGTCTACAAATTTGAATCCCGATTGTCTTTGAAAACATAAAGAATACGCATTTCATTTCATCATATGCATAACAGGTACCCTTTTTACAGGTCACTTATCTTCTTCGCTGTTTATTTCAGCAATCATCATGTCTACTGAACCTTCCACTGAACAAGCTATCAAGGCCCTCCATGCCCAGAATGCCCAGTTCCAAGAGTTGGTTATGAGCCTAGCCCAGGGTCAACAGGATTTGAAGACTCTGATTCTGAAAGAGAGGAAGAAGAAGAAGAAGAGGACCGTCTTGTTCAACACTGGACACAGATTTGGGAATGGACTGCAGAATGAGGTTGATCTGACTACCTCATCTGTAGGGAAAGAAAGCCCACAAGAGAGAAGGGTTCCTAGCCCCGTGGTCTCTGACAACGAGACGGATTATGATGAAGAGCAGTACCCTCCTGCTGAGGATAGGTACAAACAGTTGGAGGACCGCTTGAGTGCCATGGAGATACAGAACGTGCCCGGGTTGGACTTCGGAGACCTAGGTTTATCCTCTGGGGTGGTGATTTCCCATAAGTTTAAGGCACCTGCCTTTGCCAAATATGACGGAGCTTCCTGTCCAAAGCTGCACCTCCGGTCATATGTAAGGAAGATCCAACCTTACATAGCTGATAAGAATTTGTGGGTCCATTTCTTCCAGGACAGTCTTTCAGGGACTCAACTTGAGTGGTTCTATCAGCTGGATGGAGCCAGTATCCGCAACTGGGAGGATTTGGCTACGGCGTTCTATAAGCAGTATCAATATAATTCCGACCTCGCTCTTACGCGTACCCAACTCCAGGGTATGTCAATAGGGACGGGTGAAGGATTTAAGGAGTATGCTCAAAAATGGAGAGACCTTGCCGGAAGGGTGCAGCCACCTTTAACTGACCGTGAACTTGTTGATATGTTTCTGGGGACCCTGTCTGGTCCATTCTTTAACCATTTGATTAGAAATTCTTCAGCCGGGTTTACAGACCTTATCTTGACTGGGGAGAGAATTGAAGTTGGTATCAAGGCAGGGAAGATACAGAAGGGTGCCTCATCGAGCACTGAGAAGAAGCCGTTCAAGAAAGAATCCAGTGTTGTCTATGGTTCAAGGAGACCAAATAGATCTGAACACCGCCAAGCTGTCAACACGGTGGTCATTTCAAAACCCGCTGGTGCCCCTCAGCATCACAACCAACAAAGGGGTGAGAGACCTCGAAGGCAGTTCACTCGACTCAGCATGACCTTGTCCCAGATATTGCCACAGTTGCTGAAGACCAATTTGGTGACTCTAAGGGAAGCCCCAAAGAATCCGAATACTACATCATTAAAGTATAACCCCAACACCCGCTGCGCTTATCATTTTGAGAGCTCGGGGCATAATACGGATGATTGCTGGACTCTGAAGAATAAGGTCCAAGACTTGATTGATCCAAAAGAGATTGAGTTTGAGGTTCCCGAAAGGCCCAATGTTGTGACTGCTCCCATGCCCAAACATGGAGTAAATGCTGTAGAGGAATACTTGTTTGTAGCCTCTGTGGATGATATTGTCACCCCGCTGATGACCGTCAAGAAGAACCTGTTGCTAGCCGGTTTATTTCCGGGATGTAGTAAAGGTTGCCATCTGTGTTCCGTTTCACCTACTAGTTACCCATCTTTGAAGTCAGGTATCCAAAACCTGATGGATAATAAAGAAATCCTATTTGAGAAGATTGTTGTTCCTGCCACCCCTACTGAAGAAGTTTCCATTGTCACCATTTTCAACAATTCTCCCAAGACTCCCTCGAGGAAGCCTGTCAAAATTACGCCTGTTCAGAAGATTGCACCCATAATCATCACTGTTCCGGGGCCTATTCCCTACACCTCTGACAAAGCTATCCCGTGGCACTATGGGGCAGATGTTTATGTTCTTGGAGTTAAGCAAGAGTTTGATACTACTACCGGCATCAGCAACATTATCGGGCCTGCTAAAGTCACCCACAGTGGTAGACTTTTCTCACCTGATATTGCGCCACCGACTGTCCAGAGACCTATTGTCATCACACCTGCAAGTGTACCTACTTCCCCTCCTAATCAAGTTCCTATTTCTACCCCTGCTGCCGAGTCATCTGACGCTCGGGGCAAAGGGGTTGCCACTGATATGCCTTCCCGGACGGAGGCACCAAAGACCATCAATGTTGAAGCTTCCAAACAAGAGATGGAAGAGATTCTGAAGATCATCAAGAAGAGTGATTATAATGTAGTTGAGCAGCTGGGGCAAACCCCCTCCAAGATTTCTATGTTATCACTGTTGTTGTGTTCAGAGGCCCATGCCAAGGCTCTAATTACCTTCCTTAAGACGGCCCACGTACCACAAGAGACATCAGCTGATCAGTTTACCGATTGTGTGGCCAATTTAACTGCTGATAATGGTTTGGGTTTCTCCGACGCTGATCTGACTGCTAAAGGGAAGAACCATAACAATGCCCTGCATGTCTCCATTGAATGCAGGGGCACTACTCTTGCACATGTGTTGGTTGACACTGGTTCCTCATTGAACGTCTTACCCAAGAAAGCTCTAGACAGGTTGGATTGCGAAGGGTTAGAGCTAAAGCCAAGTAACATTGTTGTCCGGGCCTTTGTGGGTCTAAAAGGATGGTGCATGGTGAAGTCGATATTCCAATTAGAGTTGGTTCTCAGGTCTTCGATTCTACATTCTACGTGATGGATATTCGGCCATCCTATTCTTGTTTGCTGGGTCGTCCATGGATCCACAAAGCTGGAGCAGTGACCTCCACACTCCATCAAAAGCTTAAATACCCGGTCAGAGGGAAGATTGTGACTGTTCAAGGGGAGGAAGAGTACATGGTCAGCAACCTCAACTCGTTCCGGTACATAGAGATGGATGGGGAGTTCATTGAGACCCCATTTCAACACTTTGAAGAGGTTCCTCCGACACTGGCATCAGCTGAGACTGTGATTGAAGATTCTCCTTTGAAGATGGCTTCCTTAAAGGACGCCCGGGCTGTTATTGAGAAGGGTGAGTGCGCAAACTGGGGCCGACTTCCTGATTTCACTCAGAAGTCTGACAAGTTTGGTTTGGGTTTCACTGCAGAAGCTCAAAGGGCCGTTCGTAGTACAAGGATTGGAAGACCTCCTGTGTTCATCAGCAACTCGGGAGTAAATGCCATCGAAGATGACATGGAGGAATCTGAATTCGACAGCTGGATCTACCCTACGACCAACGGTGGACCAAACAACTGGACAGCAAAGGACTTCGTCCCTATTACTTTTGGTACTCAGTAATGAACTCCTTTGTTTTGAATTTGTAACAGACAATATTGTGAAACTTTATGGCCCGATGTCTTACCCAGGGCACCGTGGCTTCATTTGTGAGGGCTTTTGTGTGTCATTTTCATATATCATTAATAAAAGCATTGGACGTTTTTTGCATTTCAAATCTTGCGTTCCTTGTCTTTCTTTATTATATATTGCAAAACAGCTATTTACACACACTCACATATACAGGTCCCAATCCACTCTGGATCTTACTGGTAACGACTCTGCTACTGCCAGTTATGACTTTGAAAATCCGATCAACTTAGCCGAAGACGAAGGTGAAGATGATTGTGAAGTGCCTGGTGAGCTTGCAAGATTGTTACTCTAGGAAGAGAGGGTCATTCAGCCACATGAAGAGCTAGTGGAAACAGTGAATCTGGGTACGGAGATAGACAAGAAGGAAGTCAAGATCGGCGCAAATCTGGAGTTTAGTGTGAAACAACGGTTAATTCAGATGCTGCATGACTACGTGGAAATATTTGCCTGGTCTTACAAAGATATGCCTGGGTTGGATACTGACATTGTGGTGCATCACCTGCCTACTAAGGAAGAATGTCCTCCCGTAAAACAGAAGGTTCGCCGTATGCGTCCAGAGATGTCTGAGAAAATCAAAGCTGAGGTTATGAAACAATTTGACGCCGGTTTTCTAGCAGTAACTTCTTACCCTCAGTGGGTCGCCAATGTGGTTCCAGTGCCGAAGAAAGATGGTAAGGTCCGAATGTATGTCGACTACAGAGATTTGAACACGTCAAGCCCTAAGGATGACTTCCCTCTGCCTCACATCGACGTTCTGGTTGACAACACTGCTCAGCATAAGGTATTCTCCTTCATGGACGGTTTCTCCAGTTATAATCAGATAAAGATGGCTCCCGAAGACATGGAGAAGACCACTTTTGTTACTCATTGGGGTACCTTTTGCTACAAGGTCGTGCCTTTTGGGTTGAAAAATGCTGGGGTAACATATCAACGTGCCATGGTTGCTCTGTTTCATGACATGATCCATCATGAGATTGAAGTATACGTCGACGATATGATTGCGAGGTCCCAAACGGAGGAGGAACACCTTGACCATTTACAGAAACTGTTTGACCGGTTGAAATTGTACAAGTTGAGATTAAACCCGAACAAGTGCACCGTCGGGGTGAGATCTGGAAAATTGCTAGGTTTCGTCGTGAGCGACAAAGGTATTCAAGTGGACCCTGCCAAAGTGAAAGCCATACAAGAGATGCCAGTTCCCAAGACTGAAAAAGAAGTCAGAGGCTTTCTAGGACGATTGAACTACATCGCCCGATTCATCTTGCACTTAACTGCTACTTGTGAACCAATCTTCAAGCTACTGAAGAAAGATTAAGTAGTACGTTGGAACGATGAATGCCAGGCCGCTTTCGAAAGAATTAAAGAGTATCTCCAGGAGCCACCTATTCTAATGCCACCGGTTGAAGGGAGACATCTAATCTTATACTTGACAGTACTTGACAATTCAATGGGGTGTGTGCTGGGTCAGCATGACGAGTCTGGCCGAAAAGAGCACGCTATTTACTACCTTAGCAAAAAGTTTACCGACTGTGAGACCCGATACTCACTGCTCGAGAAAACTTGCTGCGCTTTGGTATGGGCTGCTCGCCGGCTAAGACAGTATATGTTGACTCACACTACTCTGTTGATTGTAAAGATGGATCCCATCAAATATATCTTCGAAAAGCCCGCTTTGTCCGGAAGAATAGCAAGATGGCAGATGATCTTAACTGAATATGACATCCAGTACACGACTCAAAAAGCAATCAAGGGAAGTGTGTTGGCAGACCATTTGGCACATCAGGCAATGGATGATTACCAGTCTATGAACTTCGAATTTCCAGACGAGAATATCATGGTAGTAACTGATTGCGAGATACCTGGACCAGATGAAGGACCTGAGGAAGGATCCCGATGGTCTATGCACTTTGATGGATCCTCAAACGCTTTGGGTAACAGTATTGGCGCTGTGATCATATCTCCTAAGGGCTCTCATACTCCGCTCACCGCCCGACTATGTTTCAACTGCACCAACAACATGGCGGAGTATGAAGCCTACATTATGGGTCTCCGAGCTGCAATTGACCTAAGGATCAAGTTTCTGAGTGTCTTCGGAGATTCCGCTCTCGTGATCAGTCTGATCAAAGGCGAGTGGGATACGAAACACTCAAATCTTATTCCTTATAAGGAGTATGTATTGACGTTGCTTCCCCACTTTGAGGAGATAACCTTTGAACACTTCCCAAGAGAGGAAAATCAGTTGGCGGACGCGTTAGCTACGATGTCTTCTATGTTCAAACTCAAATGGGACAACGAGGCTCCCCAGATCATTATTTGGAAAGTGGATGAACCTGCATATTGTTGCGATCTTGAAAACGAAGAGGTAACAGAAAAACCTTGGTATCATGAAGTAAAGAGGTACCTGGAAGCTCAAGAATACCCCGAGGGCGTGTTGGTTAATGACAAGAAGTTTCTGAGAAGGTTCGCCGCAAAGTTCTTCATCAGCAATGACATTCTTTACAAACGTAACCATGATTCAACCTTACTGCGTTGCATGGATAAGATTAAAGCAGAACGGATCATGGCAGAGCTGCATGAAGGTACCTTCGGAACGCATTCCAGTGGACATACCATGGCAAAGAAAATCCTTCGGGCAGGATATTACTGGTCAATAATGGAAGCCGACTGTTATCAGCATTCTCGGACATGTCATAAGTGCCAGATCTATGTTGATAAGGTGCATATTCCTCCAGTTCCTTTAAACAACTTGACAACACCTTGGCCTTTTGCAATGTGGGGCATTGATATGATCGGCGAGATCAGACATACGACATCCAACGTGCATCGCTTCATCCTGGTAGCGATCGATTACTTTACGAAGTGGGTTGAAGCAGCTTCCTTTGCTACGGTAACCAAGAACGTCGTGGCACGGTTCATTCAGCACAACCTGATCTGTCGATACGGTGTACCAGAGAGGATCATTACGGATAATGGTACCAATCTCAACAACAAGATGATCACTGAGCTCTGCGAGCAATTCAAGATACAGCATCATAACTCTTCTCCTTACCGGCCGAAGATGAATGGGGCTGTGGAAGCGGCTAATAAGAACATTAAGAAAATTGTGCAGAAGATGACAGTGACCTACAAAGATTGGCATGAGATGTTACCATTTGCTCTTCATGGGTACCGTACCTCAGCACGGACGTCAACAAGGGCAACACCCTATTCCTTAGTATATGGCATGGAGGCAGTCATGCCCATTGAAGTTCAAATACCCTCTCTCCGGATCATGAAGGATGCAGGTTTAAGTGAAAACGACTGGATCCAGACCCGGCTTGATCAACTAAACCTAATTGACGAAAAGAGACTCACTGCTATTTGTCATGGTCAGACGTACCAAAAACATATGATCAAGGCATTTAACAAGAAAGTCAGACGACAAGAGTATCAAGTAGAGGACCTGGTAATCAAGCGTATCATTTTACCTCAAGGTGATCCCAGGGGCAAATGGACCCCTACGTACGAAGGGCCATTTGTGGTTAAGAACATCTTCTCAGGAGGAGCAATGATTCTAACCACCATGGATGGTGACGACCTTCCTCACCCCGCCAATGCATAGTAAAAAGATACTACGCATAATTAAAGACCCGCTAGGTTGACTGGCCTAGGAAAAAATAAGGGCTTCCCGGCGAACCAAAAGGGTTCGGGCAAAAATAAGGGATGAAAATAAAAAAATCTATACACCAGACAAGTCGAAAACCTGAAAAGGCGGCTTGGGCAAAAATGGATATCCCGGTGGACTGAAAACCCGAAAGGGCGGTCCAGGCAAAAGTTAGGGATAAGCGTAACACTATGTCTCATTGGATCACCCTGCATCCAGACGTTGGTATCGACTATCAGGCTCATACGGCACCAATCAATCAGATTCATCTCCAACTAAGCAGCAAAGTGATGAGATGCTTGAAGACATAAAGGCGATAGCAGAGTTGGAACCCAGTGGGATTATTCACATAGCTGTTTTGTTTTATTTTTACAAATTGTATAAATTCTATTTGTTCGGCGGCGTTCTCTTACTAGGACGTCAACCTCTTGTACAAAAACGCCTATTTTCGGGCAAACTTCAAAATCAATACAAGTTCATTTTTCAGACAAATTGCAAATTGTTTTTTCCTTTATCTGTTTTGTTTTGCAAAGAACATCCAATGTTCATTTTTGATATATGCATTTGACATTACTTGCTACTCTTAAATATTTGCATGCAAAACAAAGGACTAATTACGGTTGACATCGGAAGTAGGGGCAATAAGAATTGTCTAAGCGATCTAGTTGCTCTGTCCACCAAGGTACCAAGGTAGGTTCAGCTGAAGAATGTGACCAAGATACCTTCACTCCCCACAGAATAAGACAATAATGGTAGCTCTCCCCACTGAGACTTGCAACTATCAGCAATACTCTCCCCAAGCAGAGTTGGTCTACCATCAGCCCTAAAAAAAGGTTGGGTATCCCCAGTAGATCTTAATATTCCCCAACGGAGTATACAGATATTCCTCAGCAAGCATCCCCGACAGTCTTAATATTCCTCAACGAAATATAAGAATGTTCCCAGTCGGAATACAAGGTACCCCCAGTGGAGTCATTTCCCAGCGCATTCTGAAAAAGCTTCCCCGCCGGAGTTGAATCATCTTACCCAGTAGATTCTGGAAGCTTGTCCCCTGCAGAGTACAACTGCATCTCCTCAGCCAAATTCAGAGGTTACCCCCACCAGAGTCTAACTGGGTTATCCTCAGCATGTTGCAACGGAAAGATCATCCCCAACGAAGTTCTTTCTATCCCCAACGGAGTTCATCATCAAAATCCCCAACAGAGCTTATCAACGGAATCCCCAGTGGAGTTATCATTAAAATCTCAGCAAAGCATCTCTTCCCCATAGAGTAATACCCTACAGAGTAATCTCCTCATCAGTTTATTCCCCAACAGAGTCATCCTCTCTTGCAAGTTTATCATCTTCGTTCATCATCCCCAGTGGAAGCGAAGAATTCAACATCATTCTCCAGCAGCTATCCAGGATTTATTTTCCCCAGCTAAAACATCACATTTTCATACATCATGATACATGCATATACGCATCATATCATACAATCTCATTTATATTGAGAACATCATTGCTTGATCCATATCATGCATTGCATATGACTGACCTTTACCTTTCAGGAAAGATGCAGTTAAATTCTCAATTATGTCAAAATCAGTTAAATCGATTCCTAAAGATTTTTCTGAGGCAAAGCAAGTCAATGGAGACAAAATCAGCTAAATCGATTCCTAAATATTTTTCTGAGGCGAAGCCAGTCAATGGAGACAAAACCAATTAAATCGATTCCTAAAGATTTTTCTGAAACTAGTCAATGGAGACAAAACCAGTTAAATCGACTCCTAAAGATTTTTCTGAAGCCAGTCAATGGAGACAAAACCAGTTAAATTGATTCCTAAAGATTTTTCTGAAGTCAGTCAATGGAGACAAAACAAGTTAAATCGATTCCTAAAGATTTTTCTGAGGCAAAGCCAGTCAATGGAGACAAAACCAGTTAAATCGATTCCTAAAGATTTTTCTGAAGACAGTCAATGGAGATAAAACCCAGCTAAATCGATTCCTAAATATTTTTCTGATGCTAATTCAGTTAAAGGAGACAAAACCAGTTAAATCGATTCCTAAAGATTTTTCTGAATCCAGTCAATGGAGACAAAACCAGTTAAATTGATTCCTAAAGATTTTTCTGAAGCTAGTCAATGGAGACAAAATCAGTTAAATCGATTCCTAAAGATTTTTCTGAAGCCAGTCAATGGAGACAAAACTAGTTAAATCGATTCCTAAAGATTTTTCTAAGGCCAATTCAATCAATGGAGACAAAATCAGTTAAATCGATTCCTAAAGATTTTTCTGAAGCAGTCCAGTCAAAGAAGACAAACCTAGCTAAATCGATTCCTAAAGATTTTTCTGATGCTAATCCAAAGAAAACAGGTCTAGTTAAATCGATTCCTAAAGATTTTTCTAAGGATAACCCGTCAATGAAGACAACCTGTCAACAAAGACAAAATTACCTACCAACAATCTCCAGGTGGCGTCTATAAGCCCATCCTCCTATCCATCATCTCTCCAAATGGCATCGGTAAGCCCGTTCCCGACATCACAATGCTGATACTACACCATGCGAGTGCAAATTTCTAGGCACTCTAGTGTTCAATCATCTTCCACCTTCGGATCACGAAAGGCACGCAAGCCAATCTACCTCCTCAGGTTTATGAAGATTGAACAGGGGCAACTGTTGTACTTGCCCTCCCATATTCCTCAAGATTTGTCAAGATTGATCTTCAAATGGTTCAAGATTGCTCAAGAGTGGTACAGTCAAGTCACCTCCTAAGGCAGTCAATTCAAAATTAGGGTTTTGGTTCTTTCAAAGAATTTGGGGTTCTCAATGGCTCAATCAAGTCTCATAGGCCTATATACATCCTCAAGCACCTACATGCCAATTTTAAAGACTTACAGTGCCAATTTGCACAGTCAAAAGCTCCATTTGGTCTATAGTCAACTACAAGGGCAAAATGGTCATTTTGCAGTCAAAAGTCAGAATTTTTGGTCAACATCTTATTTTGAGTTCACAATCATCATTTGATCAAGTCTTGATCATG
Source organism: Vicia faba (assembly GCA_948472305.1). Taxonomy (NCBI): domain Eukaryota; kingdom Viridiplantae; phylum Streptophyta; class Magnoliopsida; order Fabales; family Fabaceae; genus Vicia; species Vicia faba. The sequence goes on along the minus strand of OX451735.1, from coordinate 123,861,348 downwards.
ATTCCACAAGAATAGCTCAAAAATCATCAAGATGCAAAAGTTACTATTTTTGGACAGCAGAAAAGTCAACTGTATCTTGACCAGGGAATAACTCTTTCATGGTTTTTCAGAAAAATTCCATCCAAAGCTCATTTTGAAGAGGATGCAATTTCCTACAATCCATCTTCACACTCAAAGATCAAGAAATGCTCTCACAAAAAGATACCAATTTTTACATTATAGCTCAATTTCAAAAGTCAACAAAAGTACACTTTGAGTCAAAGGCCATAACTTGAGATTGGTAAATCCAAATGACATGGGACCAAAGGAATTGGTTAGGGGACTTCAAGGGATTTCTAAAATTTCCAAGAACATGGTCATATGATCAAAATTGAGCAAGTTGTGCATTGGAGAAGTTGGGAAATTTTCATGAATTTGCAAAAGTCAACTTTGCTCAAAACACCTTCTTTTTGCTAATGGGCCTCAAATCTCTTCTTGAAACTTCACCCCTGACCTATGCACGACCCACCAAGCTTAATTGGATTTATTTTCTTATTTTTATTGATTAATTGGATTTTTAATACATATTAATTCATTTAATTGATTTAAATTATAAGAAAATAGAAGATTTGATTTTTAAATCAATTTGTGAAGCAAATATGATCCAAATATGCTGACTAATTCGTGCACAATCAAAAAGATACAAAAAAAAAATCCAATTTTGGCAACATTGTTCAATCATGGAAAATCAAGAATATTTGATTTTCAATCAAGGATTTAATCTTCAATGCACATGGGTTGGATCCAAAATTTTAACCTAGACTGATTGCCTTATATACAAGAAAGCCAGCCATTCCCTAATTCACGATTGAAAGCTGCAGAAACAACCCTGTCAATTTCAAGAAATTCCAAGAAAACTCAAAACCTGTTCTTGCATTCTAGGCCAATTCAAGGCGTTTTGTTCATCCAAGTACATTGCAGGAGGTCCCAGGATTGATTTGCAATCAAAATCAAGCATCAAAGCTCAAGGAATCGCTGCATACAGTCCCACGGTTTGCACTTCTTATTCAGAATTATATCTCCTAATTCATGCGCATTTAACATGTGTTTGTGATTGTTTTGCATTGCTAGAGATCATACAAAGCTAATGGCATGATTGAATTGAACTGTAACGCCCTGAATCGAAAGATACCATGACTGAATTTCTAGGGTTCTTGAGCTTTTAAATGGGGCTTTTCAATCCAGGAAAAATTGGGACTAATAGGATACATGGTTGAAATCGTGAGGCCAAGACGATTCCAACCCACACCTCGCGAAACATTTATGATTGCTGTGTGCCTAATCGCTATTTTTCCTTGCAGGAAGTAGTGGGGGTTAAAAACCCCCGCTATCTGATTCTAATTATACAGGAAAAAGGTTGAAGACGATGATGTGTTATCATCTGGTTGGTCCATTTGAAAAGCGCGCGTTTTACTTTTTATTTACAGCATATTATTTTGTTTGCATGTATAATAATCACTTATTATTCCAATAACAAAAAGATGCGTGTGGTGTAGTGGCAGGGACGCTGGCCAATGAGCCTTGGGACCTGGGTTCGAATCCCAGGTCCCCCAAAACATTTATTCTATTTTTCTTCCTATGTTCACTTGCAGATTTCACAAGGTGGTCCACCATACACCTCTAATTCCCAAGCGCCAGATGTCTTCAAACTCAAATCCAATGGCCAAAGATGAAGGACCATCATACTCCCCAGTCAATCAGCGCGTGGGTAATCAGAAAAGTCAACAGGGCTGGAATGTTAATGGGCTTCAGAATTGCAAATACACCTCCTGTTTGGGCCCAAACCCCCTGAGTTTGCCTCTTTTATTTTTTCTTTCTTTCATTATATTTTATTATTTTACTTATTTAATTTTATCATTTAATTGATTACTGACAAAAATAATTAATATTTTCATAATAAATTAAGAAAACATAAAAAATATAATATTTTTATTTATTAAATTTAATTAGTTATTTTTGTAAATAAATATTAATATAATTTGTTTAGTTTTAATTAGGATAATTTTAACTTTTTTTTGCAATAATTTAAAATTAATGTAGAATTAGGGTTTTTAATAAATTTTAATCATTTTATTTTTATTTCCTTAAACCATAAAAAAAAACCAAAAATATTTCTTTTCATTAATTAATTAGTTTAGGTTTAACTAAATGCCAAAAAATAATAAAATCTCTTTCTTTCTTAAAAAAGGGTCAAAACTCTAAAAAACTCTCCGATTCAATTTTCTCTCGCGCGCGTGATTATTTTTTATTCATATTTTGATCTATATAATTGTATTTGCTCCGAGGATGTAATAGCTTTAATTAGGACTTTTTATCGCTTTTATTTAATTTCCCGCAATTTACTTTTTCAACGGTTTGTTTTTGGCGATGTAAATACCCGACGCCATGTAATAGTTTAGTTTTATTTTCCGCAACTATTAACTGCTAGATGTATGTTAAATAGGCTATGCATGTCAAGTTCTCTCTTAAATTAAAATCAATCGTAGCTCACCATAACATGTACAAAGATAACATAACTGAAACCTGACACACTCGCACATGCCACTCTTAGGGCACGCCTCACTTGGTTGCCTCGACGTGGTCATTGAGTATATGGTGTTTTAGAGGTCGCCCTCCTGTCTAAAGATCAATGTTGCCTCGAAACGGTTGCCTCGGATAAAACGATCTAAGACATTAGGGTTACCGCTAAGGCGTCCTACCATTGCTTTAGTGACCACCTGTCCCTAAAATCGAATTGACCCGAAAACTCCAACAACGGTGCCACCTACTTCTCAATAGTGGGATGGCATTGTCTGAAGGACATTTACACAGCTTAATTTCTTTTGAGTAGGTAGAGGTTCTCAGGTACTTGCTCTTTCAAAACGAAAAAACTTTTTGCACTTACACTTTTTCAAACAAAGTTTTCAAACAACACTTCATACACTCTTGAGGACAAATACAAGAGTTAAATCGAAGTTTTCAAACAAACTTTTTTTCAAAACCCACAAACACAAGAAAAGCAAAACCTTTTGAAAACATGGTGAGCAAGTACCTAAGAGCCCGTGGATAACCACAGATAGAAAGGGTGCTAACACCTTCCCTTTCTATAATCTACCTCCCGAACCCGAGAAACATCTCGAAAAGGAATTTTGCTGTGCTTTTGTCCTTTCCTTGTTGGAGAAAATAAAAGATGGTGGCGACTCTTGCTTACCGCGACATTTTGCGAAACGCGAACCAGCATTCCAAAACAGTCAGTTCTATTTCCACCAATCACAAGAGGGATATATTGTTTGGAGGTTTAATTACTTCCTTGGCCCGTGCTCTGGACCTTGATGCACAACTTGATTATTTAGAGCCTCTGCTGCCCCACACCCTTTATATTGACTGTGTAAAAAACACAATATCTATAGAAATCGAAGAGAGGGTGGGCACCACCTTATGATCAATAATGAGGTTGTTAAAGTTATTGTTTTTCCTTGGCCTTCATGTACTCACGTGCGAGTAAGGCTCAATTTGACTTATAACATTGATGCTCCCAAATATACCAGCCCCTTACCCACATTAGTTCTTGCTAATGCATAAGCAAGTAATGATACTGATGATAAGTTAGATAGATAGACACCCTAAGTTTCATTTGTTGTCACTGTTTACTTTTATTTTGCTTGAGGACAAGCAATGGTTCATGTGTGGGAGAGTTTGATGATACATAGTTGCACTGTATATTTGACTCGTTTTGTGCATATTTTATTATCGTTTTATGTTACATTTCCCTTTTTATGCTGGTATTTGTGTATGTTTTAAATATTTTTCTAATTTAGAGCCATATGCGAAGAAACAAAGCAAAACGAACGAAAAACGGAAGAAAATGGAGCATTATGTACTCATGGCGACCACCACGGTGTTCACCATGCAGATGGCCATGAGTGGTCGATATTCCTGGGGTCAAAAGATCAAGTCAAGCCAACTTTGAAGCATGGCGTTTGCCATGACACATGTGGTGATCGCCATATGTTGTTGACGAGAAGCAGTTTAAAATAGGTTTCGTTTGGTCTCCATGTCTCCACTTTCCTCTCCAATATTTCCTCCCACGATTTATGTAACTGCTAACTTGATTTTAGGGTTTTGGTTTATTATAAATAGGCCATTTGGTTTCACTTTTGGGGGATCCAACCTTAGCACAAATCTAGGCACAAATTACCGATTAAAAGCTATAACTCGTCACTCTGACGGGTTGTAGCACCGTTCAAGCTTTTGTTGCTGTTATGATTGGACCACTTTTATTTGAAGCACTTTATCTCGTATTTTATTCGAAGTTATTTCATGTTTTATCAGAATTAAAGCCTCCGTTTAGAGCAGGTTCTTAATTTATTCAGTATTTTATGCTTTATTTATCTTTCTCTTTATTTTCTCGTCTTACTTATCTCTCTTTTACTTCCCTCGCAATTTAGATTTCCAAATTACTTTTATTAAATTTACCGGCATGTTATATTTCCCATTCCAATCAATTGTTTGTTTGCTTACCGTGACTATGTCTGACTAATTTGGTAATGTTGGAATGCAAAGATCGTCTTTTGATAATACTTAGTTTGTTATTTCTTGAGGATTTAAATTGTGGTCTGTTTTGGTTTTAATGCAATTTTTCCAAACTTAAATTTAATCTGTCATTACGAAAGTGGGGCAGCGAAAACATCGGGTAAGATCGAAAGTCGTCTGATACTAAAGAAAAAAATTTGTTTATTTTTGGTTAATAAATACTGCGAAAGTATTTTATTAATTAATTAGGAAATTCTAATATTTCTAGAAAGTGATTTTAAAACTATTTAAGAACATATGCGTTTATAGGTTTAGTATCCGGTTACCTGAGCCAATGCGTGTAACCCTTTTAAGTTAAACTTTCCATTAAAAATTACTTTTTAAGTGAGTAAAGAGTTTAATTTCTTAAAATAGGTTTTACTACTTTAACGTAAAAAGCGTCTACCACCGTGACAGTGGACGGTATAATTTAGAGAGTAAATCCAGTTCTGAATACGTGAAAGCGACAATTCCTGTTAAATTAATTCTGTCCATAGTAGAAAATGTTGCCCCTAAAATAATCCTATTTAGAAATAACAGAAGTATCGTTAATTGATGAGAATCGCATTCTAGAATTATTTGTTTGAGTTTATTTTTCTACTTTTAATTCTTCCGCAATTTCTATCAAGTCTGAATTAATTTCATTACTTTATCTTCACAACCAAACATCTATTTTTATCCGCCTTAAGTTAACACCGTGTAAATATATAACAACAGCTAGACCATTAGGTCTTTGTGGGTTCGAAACTCTTTTTATTACTCTGATAGTTTCGTACACTTGTGAAGTACCCCATCAGTAAGAACCAGCTCTCCTTCTGTTCATCCCATATCCAATAAAGGATCAAACAAAGAATTGAACAAAGAAGTTAATCTTGTTGGAGAAGTTAAACAACCCATTCCACCTCCTATTTTACCTCAATCAAGTTTGAAAGTGAAAGTGAAGCCGCATAGCACACCGACATAGAAATTCAAGACACAAAAGAACAACGTCAAGCACAACCAGATGATTCTTCACCAGTAATCCTAAATCATGATGAAGGTGGTCCAATCAATGAGGATGAACATATGCCCAATATCACTAAAGAAACTCAGAGCGAAGAAGTACCTCAAAACGAGAAGGCCCATCTAGATGATGCAGGTGAGACTTACCAACCTTTCAGGATAGTTAAGAACTTTAGGACCCCTTCGAACATCACTATCGTTCCTCTTTCCCATGAAGAATTGGATGACTTGAAGGAAAAAATCCTGATGGATACTTGAAGGATATGGTGAATGCAAGAGAAGGTTCTTCTTAAAAAGGTTCAAGCTCTTCGACTGCTTCTGGTGGCCATCCTTTTGTCTAACCGATTGATCAACTCCTTTGACAAATTAAAGAAAAAGTTTTTAATGTCGACCTGATTGAAGTGCTTGATAATAACACCAATGCCTGTTATGGAATTAAAGAAATACTGAAATAAGTTGATATCTTAAACATCTCACCAGAGGTTGCAGACGTCATTGTCGAACTTGGGTTTCTCTTAGATCGTGTATTTATTGATCTCTTGCGCAAACAAGACACTGCTAACAAGATTGGAAAAAGAATTTGGAAACTCAAGCAGAAGAGTGGAACACAGCAACTGAATCCATCACTAAGGTTGAAGAGCTGGAAAAATCCTTTTCACAAAACAAAAGAATCCGATAGCTGTGCCACCAATATTCCTGCTTGGGAAGAACAAATCAGAATGTTGCAGGACAACATTCAGAAAGCTAAATATTGTCAAAAAGAGATCAAACAACTTAATTTTCAGGAGCTATATGAGGAGATCAAAGTGGTTGTTTATCATGCCGAAAGAGCTCAAAATCAGGGAGCCGAGATTGATACCCTTACTTTGAGTGAATATGTGATCGAACGCCATATGTTGGTGTCTATTGCAAAGTACAAGAGAATGAAGGCTTCTCTCCCATTTGATTTTTGTACTTGATGAAATGTTATCTTTATTTTAATCTTTATGAATTCAATTTTTTTAGATGTTTTGTAATGAACAACCAAGCCATTTTGGGAAATTTATTAATCATTTCGGCTTCTATTTTGCACAAGCGTTTATTCTGACAATATTTTGACTTCCTGAAGTATAGGTTTATATTTATTCAAATATTTTCCATTTACTCTCAGGAGTCTTCAATCTTCTTCCGACTCTTCGATTTCGTAAGCATTATTCAAAAATACTTGGGAAATTTGGAATGGACCTTCCCAATTTGGAGATCATTTACCATATGTTCTATCTTTTCGATCCATACGTAGGATTACTTTTCATACCAGCTCTCCAGTAGAAAAAGTTTTAACCTTAACCTTTTTATCATATGCTTTTTCTACTCTCATCTTCCACCTCCTCAATAATTCTAAGGCATTTAATCTCTCTTCGCCTAAATCAAACAACTCATATAACATCATATTCCAGTAAGGTTCAAATCAAATTTCATATTGCCTATGAACTCTAGTTGATTAAAGACATATTTTGACTAATAACATTGCGTCATGCCCATAAGTAAATCGAAAGGGTGTAGTGTTTTTGGCCTCCTTTGGAGACATTCGACAAGCCCAAAGAATTTGATCTAAAGTCTTATGCCAATTATTTGGCTTTTTCCCACATGCTTCTTAAATAAACAATCACTACCTTGTTCTCCGCTTCAACTTGACCATTCTCCTGGGCATAATAAGGTGTAGACATTAGTAATCTAATCCCCACTTATTTAGCAAATTCTTGCATCTTTTGACCAGTAAAGACCGACCCTTGATCAATTGTAATGGTCTTAGGTATTCCAAACTTGTAAATTATATGCCCTTGGATAAACTCAATCACTGCTTCTTGATCAATATTTACCAAAGTAACGGCCTCAATCCACTTAGTAAAATAAGAAATACGTACTAAGATGTATCTTTGACCTTTTGATGATGTCGGTTGAATCTCACCAACAAGTTCTAAGGCCGAACCTCTAAAGGGCCAAGGTTTGACTATGAAATGTAGTTCGCTTGCAGTAACATGTTGAGTGCATGCATGTATCTAGCATTCTTAGAATCCCACAGCAAACTCGATGTAGTCTTTCAATATTGTTGGCCAATACACTCCTTGTCAAAACAACAACCACTTCATTTTTTGGCCAACTTGATGAGCCCCACATGCCCCACTATAGACATTCGACAGATCCAAGTACGCCTCACTTTCGCTAAGGCACTTGAGAAAAATTTCTTCAGGCGTCTTTTTGAATAATTTGTTCCCCATAAAAGTGTAACTTAAAGCACGATACTAGATTTTCTGCTCTATTGACATCATATGATTCTCCCGATAATCAAATATTGGATTTTTTCAATCTCTGTTTGTCAAGTTATCAATAGCCAAAAATTCGAAATTTTTCTCATATGCATAACCTAACTTCATTATTTCCAAATCTGATGGAGATAGCCTAGTTGCCATCACTCTTCCTCGAACTTTGATCAAATCCTCCAAATTCTTTTTTGACACCCTATATCCAGATGCAATTTGAGTCAAGTCATTAGCCTCCTGATTCTTGAGTCGAGGGATGTGTATAATGTTTACATATTCAAACTTTCACAACAATCTGTTTTCTATAACGAAATACATGATCATATTTTTCTTGACACATTTGTACTCTCTAGTTATTTGCTTGAAAACTAATTCAGAGTCACCACTTATTTCGACTCTAGCTGCCCCCAATTCCAACAAGATTTCAAGGCCAAATATCAAAGCTTCATATCCAGCCTCATTGTTTGAATAAAAACAATCTATCATGTACTTAAGTTTTGTTGTAATTTTTTTAGGATAAATAATTAGAACTCCAATACCAGTCCCTTCTCTTTGACTAGAACCATCGAAGTATAAATTCCAAGGTTCAAGTTCGACGACATCTTGGGGAGTTTCTACCATAGCATGATCGACTATAAAGTCTACAACTACCTGCCCTTTCATAGCTTTTAAGAGCATGTAGTTAGAACATAGTTTGGTTCTACATTGATCGGTCACATTTCTTTCTGGTTTTCTATCTATTATCCAACACGAAAATGCATCTTTGGTAACACCTTGCTTAGTTTCTCTACTGTTTTTGTCACATATTTTTATTTTCACATTTTGTTTATTTGCATTAAGTTAGTTTGAATTTTGTTTAAATAAGATACTTTTGAAGTCTTGGTCTGGTGGTTTTTTTATTTTCAGGTCCGAATGAAATTGCAAAAGAATAGAGATGAAGCTGACAAGTTCCAAAGCATTTCCTCCAGAAATCCAGTGGCTGACACGGGTGCCCGTGTCACCTGACACGGTCCGTGCCAGAAGTGCTAACACGGACAAGAAAAGAGGAGGACTACAGTAGCTGACACGGGCGCCCGTGTCACATGACATATCCCGTGTCATAATGCCTGGCAAGATGATTGTTTATGAGAAGTTTTCAGTACCCAACACGGGTGCCCGTGTCATCTGACACGACCTGTGTTGGCAATTACGGGACAAAAAAGTGATTGTTTAAAATCACTTTGTTTAAATTCTTGGAGGATATTTCGGACTTTCTGCTTAGTTGTGGGGTGATCTGACACTATTTAGACCTAGTTTTTGAGAGTACAAAGATACTTTTTGGGGATAAAAAAAAGAGAAAGAGATTAGAGAAGAGGAGAAAAATGATCAAGGGTTTGGAAACCTAAGATCAACAAGAGCGGAAGCAATTGAAGATCGGAGCAATTCCATTATTTTGTAATGTTGAACTTTGATTTTGTATTTTCTTTGAATATTATGAGAAGCTAAACCCCCCAATGCTAGGGGGTGTCCCTGAATTGCTTTTGTGATAAACTGAATTCCTATACTTTTATAATATCTATGTTTTTATGTATTCATTGTATTATACAATTTCTTACTTCTTGTCCTTTTGGAAGATAGGGTATTGATCTATGGGTAAAGTAGGTTTTACCAATCACTTTATCGCTAATTGTATAATACCGTCGTTAATTTCTATTAGGAATAAGGCTCTAATAGTGATGACCGTAAATTCTTGATTTTATTACATGTGCTTGACATATGTTTGAATAACTAAGGAATTAGAATTTAAAATTTTATGTCAATGGTTTCCGGCTAAGGAATTAGGGGAAATAACTCTTGAGAATCGGTATTGGATCAAATAAACATAGATAGTATAAAATAGAGGTTCAGTTCATTATGGAGCAATTCATACATCTTATCCCTAGCATGCTTCATCATTTTGTGTAAACACTCTTTACTTTTTGTTTTAAGATTCGCAGAGCAGATATTATTACCTTTCTTCCAACCACACCAATGCCCTTTCTTCCAACCACACCAACCGCAGAGCAGACATTATAAACACTGATAATTCTAACACAGTCCTCGAGATCGATACACGGGATAACTTCCTTTTATTACTACATTGGTAAAAATAGTACACTTGCTATTTTATCGATCAAGTTTTTGGCTTCGTTGCCGGGGACTGCCAAATTTTTTGTGTTTAATTACTCAATTAGAATTTTGTTGCTCTGCAACCAAAATTCTATTTACTGCAATTTTTGTTTGTATTCACTCACAACTAATAATCGTATAATCTTTTTATGCGAGGTAAGGCCTCAGCTGAATTTATTTTTGATCCAGAACCAGAAAGATCATTGAGAGAGAGAATCCGAAAAGCTAGGCAAGAAAGTCAGAAGGGAAGAGAAGAAGCACAATCAATTCCTTCCGAGCAATTAGATTCAAATTCTGAAGCTATGGATGTTGATCCACCTCCTGTGGAAAGACTTCTAGGCGACTATGAAGGAGCAAATGCCCCTCTGGGCCGGATGGCGATCGTTAATCAACCGGTAAACACCGATCACTTTCAGTTGCACCCCTCAACAATCAGGCAACTTGAAAAGAGGCCGTTCTCTGGAAAAATTAATGAAGATGCAAATAAACATCTGCAGAGATTTCTCACCATGACGACATCACTAAAAATTGAGGGGAATTCTGAAGAAGCTAAAAAATTAGTAATGTTCCCTTTTACATTGTAAGAGGATGCTGAAGAATGGTGAACAGCCACATAAACATTTGAAGCATTACAACTTGGCAACAGATGGAGACTACCTTTCTCAACGAATATTTTCATGCTTCTGTGTACATCCGTAAGAGATATGACATAGTGAACTTTAAACAGAAGGAAGGAGAATCACTAGGAGATGCGTATAAGAGGTTTAAACGACTGTTGGTTGCATGTCCCACTCACAACATGGATGCAACTGAACAAATGCAAAATTTTGTAAATGGCCTAAGGATGAAGATGAAGAAACTCATTGACACAGCTGCCGGTGGCTCAGCTAACTTTACGACAACCACTTGTATTAAAAAGATAATCTAAGCTATTGTAGCAAATGAGCATTTAGAATTGTATGACTGGAGTGTGTCCCAACCTGAAGGAATAATTGATTTGAAATTAGCTAATCAAGTTGTTAAGATGGAAGACCAAATTACAGCTGAATTAGAGAGAAGAATGAAGAAGATGGCTATTGATACACAAACTATAGCACAAGTCTAACAGGTTCAACCTACGCAAGCGAGCAATTGTGAAATTTTTGGAGGACCTCATCTTACTGTACATTGTGTTGCTACTGCACAAAAAATTAAGGAGATAAAATTTCTAAGGCAGAACAACCCTTATTCAAATAATTATAATCCGGGTTGGAAAAATCATCCTAATTTATAGTGGAAGGATCAACAAGGAAATGCCCAAAACCGACCATAGCAGCAACAACCATACAACCAACCTCAGCAATAATTTCAACAACATGGGACAAGGAAAGCTGATTGGGAGATTGCCATTGAAAAGATGGCCGCCCAAAGTTATCAATTTCAAGAAGAGACCCAAAGTAATCTAAAGAACACATGTGCTTCCATTAAGAATCTGGGAATACAGATGAGTCAGATCGCACAACAACTTGAGGGTTCGCAACCACAAGGCACTTTGCTAAGTGCCACGGTTACTAATCCAAGAGACAATCATCACGTGAATACTCTGATCACTAGGAGCAGTAAGTCAAAAGATGTGCGCGAGAAAAATTCTGAAGAAGAAGACCTATTGCTTGAAGTTGATTTAGAGATTAAAGAAAATGAGGTTGAAAGTGAAGAAGTCACTATACATGAAAGTGTGGTCAAAGAAAAAGTTGTTGAACCAAAACCAATAATTAAACTCCCTTTCCCCACAAGAAACAAGAAGAAGGGGCATCATGAGAAAAACTTTGAAATTTTTTTAGAGATGTTTAAAAAGCATGAACTCAACATTCCTGTCTTGGAGGAACTCGAGCAAATGCCTACTTATGCCAAGTTCATGAAAGATATCATATCAAAGAAAAAAACCATCGATACCGACCCTATTATTCTAACTGAAACCTGTAGTGCTATTTTGCAGGGTATGAAGATTCCAGTAAAGAAGAAGGATCGAGGTTCTGTTACTATCCCTTGCACTATTAGGGATATATCTTTTAAAAAGGCTCTTATTGATTTGGAAGCAAGTGTTAGTCTCATGCGATTTTCTATCTACAAGAAATTAGGGATTTGTAATGTGTAAAACACAAGGATGACACTTCAGTTTTCCGATCATTCTGTAAAAATACCTTATGGAATAGTGGAAGATGTCCTGGTGAAAATTGACAAGTTCGTATTCCCGGTTGATTTTGTTGTTCTTGAGATGCCAGAAGATGAGGAGATTCCTCTTATTCTTGGTAGACCATTTTTAGAGATTGGGAGATGTTTGATAAACATAGAAGAGGGTACCATGACTCTGAAAGTCTATGATGAAGAGTTGAAAATTGATGTTCGGAACACTATGAAGTATAAGGATGATATTGCCACAAGTCAACATATTAAGGTAATTGATCAAGTTGTTACTAATGAGAATTCTTTGAAGACACAACAACTACCTTTGGAAAAGTGCTAAGCTTATCAATTTTTGAAGAAACTGAAGAGGTGGATGAAAAAGAGATGGAAGCGTTAGCTATGATGGATGCAATTCCATCATTCAAGGGGACTCGACCAAACCGGCGGGAAGATTTAAGGCAGCCTTCAACGGATGAGAAGAAAGATGAATCTAAGAAAGGGGAGGAATTGAAACAATTACCCGAGAACCTCAAGTATGTTTTCCTCGACACCGACAATATATGCCCGACGATAATAAGTTCCAATCTTGAAGCTCTCCAAGAGGATAAGCTCGTCAAAGTTCTAAAAAACAAAAAAGTGCTATTGGATGGTCTGTTGATGATTTTAAGGGGATTAGTCCTACGGTTTGCATGCACAAAATTCTTATGGAAGATGATCATAAACCGGTTGTCCAACCCCAAAGAAGACTAAATCCCGCAATGAAAGAGGTAGTCAGAAGAGAAGTGGTGAGACTGTTAGATGCTGGGATGATTTATCCTATATCTGACAGTTCTTGGGTGAGTCCTATACATGTCGTGCTAAAGAAAAGAGGAACGACTATGATCAAGAATGAGAAGAATGAGTTGATCCCTACAAGGACAGTTACCGAATAGCGAGTCTATATCGATTATTGAAGATTGAACCTCGCTACGAGAAAGGATCACTTTCCGTTACCATTCATTGACCAAATGTTGGAAAGGTTGGCCGGTCATGAGTACTATTGTTTCCTCGATGGTTACTCGGGGTATAATCAGATAGCTGTTGTACCAGAAGATCAAGAGAAGACAACATTTACATGCCCTTTTGGTATCCTTGCCTGCATAAGGATGCCATTTGGGTTATGCAATGCACCTTCTACCTTTCAAAGATGCATGCAATCGATTTTTACGGATATGCTTGAAAAATATATGGAAGTCTTCATGGATGACTTCTCAATTTTTGGTAAGTATTTTGATAATTGTTTAAATAACCTCGCTCTTGTCTTATAAAGATGCCAGCAGACCAATCTAATCCTTAACTGGGAGAAATGTCACTTCATGGTGTGCGAAGGCATAGTCTTGGGTCACAAAATTTCCTACAAGGGAATAGAAGTGGACTAAGCAAAGATTGAAGTGATATCAAAGCTTCCCCCACTGACGAATGAAAAAGGTATTAGAAGTTTCTTAGGGCATGCGGGTTTTTACCGTAGATTCATAAGCGATTTTTCTAAAATAGAAAAACCCTTAACAACCCTTTTGGTTAAGGATAGGGATTTTGTGTTTGATAAAGAGTGTGTCATGGATTTTGAAACCATAAAGAGTAAATTGGTGTCAGCACCAATTGTAGTAGCCCCTGATTGGTCTCTCTCTTTCGAGATCATGTGTGATGCTAGTGATATTGCAGTAGGGGAAGTTCTGGGACAACATAGAGAAAAACTACTACATGTCATTTACTATGCGAGTCATGTGTTGAACCCTGCACAAATTAATTATGCAACTACCAAAAAGGAGTTGTTAGCTGTGGTTTACGCCTTTGATAAATTAAGGCAATATTTGTTGGGTTCTAAAGTCATTGTTTATACTGACAATGCTACTTTGAAGTATTTATTTGCTAAACAGAATTCTAAGCCAAGACTTCTGAGATGGATTTTATTCCTTCAGGAGTTTGATGTGGAGATTTATGACAAGAGAGGTTGTGAAAACATTGTTGCTGATCACCTCTCTCGTATGTCACCTATTGAAGAAATAGAGGTTAAGCGACCAATAAAGAACGAGTTTGTCGATGAACACATCCTTGTTGTTATTGGTGTACCATGGTTCGCAGATTATGCAAACTATATAGTAGGAGGTATCATCCCAGATGACTTAGATTCTAACAGAAAAAAAAGTTTATTCATGATTGAAGGCTTTACTTGTGGCATGATCCCTTTTTATACAAAAGAGGAGTGGATGGACTTATAAGAAGATGTGTGCCTGAGCAAGAGCAGGAAGACATTTTGAAAGCATGCCATGCCTCAGAGTACAGAGGACATTTTAGTGGTGATAGAACTACAACTAAGGTCCTCCAATCAGGTTTATATTGGCCATCGTTGTTCAAGGATGCCCAAGAGATGGTAAAAGAGTGTGACAAATGTCAAATAACTGGGAATATCTCCAAGAGAAACTAGATGCCTCAGAATTCTATGTTGGAGGTTGAGTTATTTGATGTTTGGGGAATAGATTTTATGGGACCTTTTCCACCATCTTTCGAGAAGAACTATATCCTAGTGGCAGTTGATTATGTGTCAAAATGGGTTGAGGCTGTGGCTTTACCAACTAATGATGCGAAAGTGGTGGTGAGATTCTTGAGAGAAAACATTTTTTCCAGATTTGGAGTGCCGAGAGCACTCATAAGTGATGAAGGAACACATTTTATGAATCACCTCATGGAAAGGTTACTCCAGAAGTACAATATTAAGCATAAGGTTGCCACTCCGTATCACCCTCAAACTAGTGGCCAAGTAGAAGTTTCAAACAGGAAACTCAAACAAATTCTTGAGAAAATAGTAAGTTCTTATCGGAAAGATTGGGCGGCTAAGTTGGATGATGCTTTATGGGCTTACCGAACAACTTTCAAAACGCCAATCGGTATGTCGCCATACCCTCTATTTTGTGGAAAAGCATGCCATTTGCCTTTGGAGTTGGAGCACAAGGAATTCTGGGCATCAAAACTTTTGAATATAGATTTGTCTAAGTCAGGTAGTTCGCAGATCCTTCAACTTCATGAGTTAGAGGAATTCCAGAACCGCGCCTATGAAAATGAAAAGGTTTATAAAGACCAAACAAAGAAGTGGCATGGTAAAAGGATTGTGAGAAAAGAGTTTTATGAAGGACAACTGGTCCTCTTGTACAATTCCTGGAGGAAGCTATTTCCTAGAAAACTGAGATCCAAATGGTCAAGACCTTTCGTAGTGCACAAAGGGTTTTCTCATGGGGTGATTGAAGTAAAAAATCAAGCTATTGGTGACATTTTTAAAGTGAACGGGCAAAGGTTAAAACCCTATTATAAAGGGCAAGAAGGTGGTCAGATTCATGTTGTTCGTCTTACAGGGTGAGATGAACAACCGTCGAGCCATGCGACGTAAAATGAAGCGCTACATGGGAGGCAACCCACGTGTTTTATTTTTTATGAATTCTTTTTTTTTTTTGTAATGTTTTCCTACAGGGTCTCTCATGCGGAGAAGATAGAGGATTGGTGTTTTGAGCAGGGTGACGAAAGATGACTTGAGAAAATATGAAAGATGAAATTGGAAAATACAGGGGATTACACGGTCGCCCGTGTCAAGAGACACGACCAAATCATCTAAATGAACGTGATGGTTTTTTTTATCAGCCTCTAACACGGGTGCTCGTGTCAAGTGACACGCCTGTGTCAGGAAACCTGGAACATGAAGAAGCCGGGCCATGGGAAGGCCCTAACACGGTTGCTTGTGTCATGTGACACGGCCGTGTCAGACGTTTCGGTTTCTCATTTAATTTTGGGAGTTTTTATTTTTTTTCAAGGGCCCCACCATCTTATAACCTCTCCCTCACTCACATTAGTCATTCATCATAAAAAAACCTAGTCATTCATCAGACCTTTTGTTTTCTCTTCTTCTACCTCTCTCTCTCTCTAAAACTCCATAGCCACTCTCTCCATAAATCTCCTTTCTTTTTCCATATATCTCGTGCTCCCACCTTGTCGCCCTCACTAAAACTGTTCCAAATTCCATCCTCTACCTTTCTACGGTAGCTTTTTCCTCTAACTCTCTGTTTCATTTTGGTGGGATTTTCCAGGTTTACCAAAAATGCCCCCAAAGCGTAATGCAAGAGGTAAGCAACCAACAGGTGAACTATCGAGGTCGAGACTAAGGAGCAGCCACGATCAAATGGAGGAACCTATTGCTAATGACATATTCTTTAATAATCCTGCTCATGAGGGTGCGTTACTCGCATCATATTCGGCGTAAGTTGACGCCTACAAGGTACATGTGTTCCCAAACTTTGTCTCAACTAGGTTTATCCGATGAAATAAATAGAATGTTGCATGTTTTTGGAATACCAATTATTTATGCAGCGTGAAATGCCCACTTTTGAGCGCATAACACTCGAATTTATGAGCTCTATTGAGTGTAAGCTGAAGCCAACTTGGGACGGGAGCACTCAAATACACACATGTACTTTAACTTTCAGACTGTTCAATATGGAACGTCAGTTGACCCTGGAGGAATTGGGTGGGATTATCCACCTTCCCGTCTTTGGACCGGGAGCGATTCCAGAAACTTCCAATCCAGCGGGATTTTGGGGAGAAATCACTAGTTGTGCTGGTTATGAGGCGAAGAGCGCCAAGGCATCCCGAATTCAAAACCCATGCTTCAGGTATGCTCAAAAATGTCTAGCTTACTCTTTGTTAGGTAGAGAGGATAGTACAAGAGTCGCATCACAAGAAAAACTCTTTCTGCTTCATGCTATGGCCAATGCAACCCCGATCAATAATGCTGCATTCGCAGCAAACCACCTGAAAAAAGTGGGACGGGCAACTTCGGGTGATATTTCTATTGGTGGGATGATTACCCAAATAGCCATTTATTTTGGTTACAACCCTGTGGAAATGAATCATGCACCTTTGACAAGTATGAGTAAAATAGATATGAATGCCTTAATTAATCAAGGTATGATTCAGGTATAGGGTAACTGTTTCGGTTATATTGTTTCAAAGTGGATTATTATGATTCTCCCTGACCCTGAAAAAATCTCAATTTTGAATCGTCAGAATTGGGAATATGGTATTTTTAATGATGCTTTTCAGGTTGAGAATGAAAGGAATAATCCTGCTGAGGAACACCACATGGATGATGATGCTGGAGAGCCGGTAGAAAATCCCGCTGAAATGCCTACACAAATGGATGGTCGGTCCTCATCGTTCACTCAAGAGGAGTAGGTTTGGATGCAGACAGAGTGTGCAGATCTCCAAGCTTAAAAAACACGCCAAGGAGTCGAGTTGTTCCGTCAAGGACATGAACAGGCTCAGCAAGGGGAGATGTTGGCTGACATACATCGAATGATGCAGCATTTGATGTTGCAGTTTCCTCCCCCTCCTCTACCGCAGTAAGCCCTGTAAGTCCCTCATCGCATCCTTGGTTCTGAAACATTGAGGTCAATGTTTGGTCCAAGAGTGGGGGGGTCTTTTATCATTTATTATTTTGTGTGTTTTTATTTATTGCTTGTTATTTTAGTTTAAATCTTTTGTTTCTTTATGTTTTGTGTGTTTCATATGTGTGGTGACTATGCCGAAATAGTTGGACAACCCGAGAGAATTGGATGAGAGCGATCAATCCCTACATTGAACTCTAGGAAACCTCTGAAAGTTGGTACGACTGAAAAGAAAATTGGACGCAATTCCTAACACTGGAACTAGACCGGAATATAACATACCCGAAGCTACATGACGCCACATGACACATAAGGCACCTTTGAAACTGTCAGTATACCCAACATGGTGAGGATCAGAAATAGCCAAACACAAATGCACCAAGAGAGTGTCAGGTATGTACTTAGTCTCTTTTTGTTTGCATAATTTATCTGTGGAATATATATTGCACACACACATGCACTGAGGCACTTTTTTTTTAGCCCCGAGCTTGTTGAGCCTACCCTTATACATTATCCCTTGTTACCCCAGTTTGAGCTTTATCCCCGGTCTTGTTTTTAAACCGAATTTTATAAAACCTTTAGCCCAAACACTTCCCTACCTTGCTCAGATAGGTGTTAGAAATTTTGTGGTTTGTGTAAATACTCTAAGTTTGGGGTTGTGACACTTGCAATAAGAGTGAATGAGTGCATTCGAAAAAATGTCAAAGAGATTGAAAAATATATATATATATATATATATATATATATATATAGAGAGAGAGAGAGAGAGAGAGAGAGAGAATTACAAAATTTGCACTTGTCACCGAGATTCCGAAAGAAAGAAAAAAAAGAGCGTATCATAGTTCCTCCAGTATCCATTTAAGGAGAAGAAACTGAAAGATCTCGAATAATATGTGTCCTACCCTTTGAGTTGCAAAATAACAAGTACACAACGATGAGATAGATAACACCGAACCTGAGCCATTTAGTCCTTTGTTTTCCCTTTTTTTTTGTATCCCATTTTGTCCGTTAGCCCCGTTACAACCTATAAAGTCCTCGTATAGTGCATGTGTTTGTGTTATGTTTACAGATGTTGTGCAAGCTCAGTAGATGATGGTGCATACCTTGACAATGAGAGTATAAACACTTAAACTCGAGAGATCTGGAGAGAGTGTGAAAAACTGACAGAGGAAGAGGTGATGAATTGTGAAAGTGTAGTTGATTGCAGTAAGTCGGGTAAGAATGGAAGGCCTAGAAGAAAGTAAGGGAATTGCGAATAATCTCAGTGGTATGTGGTTTGTTGAAATTCGGAGGTAATTTTAATTTTCTTCGCTGTTGCTTAGTTTCTCTACTATTTTCGTCACGTATTTTAATTTTCACATTTTGTTTATTTTCATTAAGTTAGTTCGAATTTTGTTTAAATAAGATACTTTTGAAGTCTTGGTCTGGTGGTTTTTATATTTTCAGGTCCGGATGAAATCGCACAAGAATAGAGGTGAAGCTGACAAGTTCCGAAGCGTTTCCTCCAGAAATTCAGTGGCTGACACGGGTGCCCGTGTCACCTGACACGGCCCGTGTCAGAAGTGCTAACACGGACGAGAAAAAAGGAGGACTACAGTAGCTGACACGGGCACCCGTGTCACATGACACGACCCGTGTCAGAATGCCTAGCAAGCTGATTGTTTATGAGAAGTTTTCAGTACCCAACACGGGTGCGCGTGTCACCTGACACGGCCCGTGTTTGCAGGTGCGGGACAGAAATGTGATTGTTTGAATCAATTTTTTTGAATTCTTGGAGGATATTTTGGTCTTTTAGCTTAGCTGGGGTGATCTGACACTATTTAGACCTAGTTTTTGAGAGTACATAGATACTTTTTGGGGATCAGAAAAAAGAAAGAGATTAGAGAAGAGGAGAAGAACGATCAAGGGTTTGGAAAATGAAGATCAACAAGAGCGGAAGAAATTGAAGATTGGAGCAATTCTATTATTTTGTAATGTTTAACTTTGATTTTTTATTTTCTTTGAATATTATGAGAAGCTAAACCCCCCAATGCTAAGCGGGTGTCCCTGAATTGCTTTTGTGATGAACCGAATTCCTATACTTTTATAATATCTATGTTTTTATGTATTCACTATATTATATAATTTCTTACTGCTTGTCCATTTGGGAAATAGGGTATTGATCTATGGGTAAAGTAGGTTTGACCGATCACTTTATTGCTAATTGTATAATACCGTCGCTAATTTCTCTTAGGAATAAGGATCTAATAGTGATGACCGTAAATTCTTGATTTTATTACATGTGCTTGACATATGTTTGAATAACTAAGTAATTAGGATTTAAAATTTCATGTCAATGGTTTCCGACTAAGGAATTAGGGGAAATAACTCTTGAGAATCAGTATTGGATCACATAAACATAGATAGTATAAAATAGAGGTTCAGTTCATTACGGAGAAATTCATACATCTTATCCCTAGCATGCTTCATCATTTTATGTAAACACTCTTTACTTTTTGTTTTAAGATTCACAGAGAAGATTTTATTACCTTTCTTCCAACCAGACCAATGCCCTTTTTATCTAATTGAATCATTATAAACACTGATAATTCTAACACAGCCCTCGAGATCGATACACGGGATAACTTCCTTTTATTACTACATTGGTAAAAATAGTACACTTGCTATTTTATCGATCATACATCTTAGTAATAGTTTTGATGATAACAAATACATGATATATAAAGAACAAATATGCTCTCTAATAAAGTATTTGAATATGCAGAGAAGTTATGATCAAAGAGCACAGAAGATGATGAGAGAATTGCATTTTAAAGCTCTGATTAGACTAAGAGTACGAACTTAGAAGAAAATCCATGTAACACGCTCAATAGAAGAAGTTCTAATGTTATAACTTCTGAAGTACCAAAGCTGCAAGCTAAATTCTAATATTCTGATAAGTGAAGTTCTGGAATAACAAAGGAAGTCTCAACACACTCATCTATACTAAATTTCTAAAAGAATCAACATTTAAGCTCAAGCTATACTCTGATAAGTAAATATTTTTAAAGTGCAAAGAAGCTTCAACGTGTCTGTCTCATCCAAGTTCTAATCATATGAATATAAAGAAACTATGAGGATCCAAAGTCTCAATAATAATATTCTCATTATGATAAGATTTCAAAGAAGCAAAGTTCTGATGCGTTACAATTCATTCATTACAAAGCAAAGAGTATCGGCTGGAACAAAACAAGATATGTATTTTTGGGAATTGCATTAACAACACTTTACCAACCTTCCAAATTCATATTCTCATCTTCTCATGTCTCATATGCTCCTCCTATATAAAGGAGTCTAGAAGATATGATGAAACACTTTTGCGCATACAAAGATATATCTTCACTAGCTCTCTCTTGTCTATTCATTGTGCTTTAATCTTGTGTATAATGTTAGAACATAGTTTGGTTCTACATCCCTGTAAGAGTTTTGATGATAACAAACACATGATATACATACATACATACATACATACATATATATATATATATATATATATATATATATATATATATATATATATATATATATATATATATATATATATATATATATATATATATATATATATATATATATATATATATATATATATATATATATATATATATATAAAGAACATATGCGCTCTCTAATAAAGTACTTTAATATGCAGAGAAGTTCTGAGGTAGAACATAGCTTTTGTTCTACATCCCTGGAAGTTCTGATGTAAGAAGATAAGAGAATTTCGTTTTGAAGATCTATTCAGACACAACATACTTAAAAGCAAATTCGTGTAAAATGCTAAATGAAGAAGTTCTATGTTACAACTTCTGAAACACCAAACACTGCAAGTAAAAGTCTGACTCTGATAAGAGAAGTTCTGGAAGAACAAAAGAAGTCTTAAAATAAAGTTCTAAAGACTCAGAACCAAGCGCAAGTCAAACTCTGATGTATCATGTTCTGAGTACTGAAGTTATTCTTAAGCATTACAATTCATTTAAAAACCCCATCATAAAGTAACAACAATTTCAAGACAAGATCTTTTATATTTGAAATGTGCATTCATCTCTATTCATCAACATTCCAAAAATAAATTATGGTGTCTCCAACGGTTCTCAAAATCTTTGCCTATATAAAGAAGACTTGAAGAAGAATTTTTTTTGGCATACATACGTACAAAGAACTCTCTTAAGCTGTCTTTTATATTATATTCATTGTGCTTAAACTTTGTGTAAAAAATCACAGTTGTGATATAGTTTTCTAGAAACACTATGGTACACATTTTTTATTCATACTTTGTAATTCCTTGAGGAAACCGGGTTGTGGTTTAGACTCAAGAAGACATTGACAATTTTCATTGTATTTGTGTAATCGAGTTTGATTAGTGAATTAAGACCTCGTTAGAGAGAGGCGAAATCACCTTGGCGGGTGGACTGGAGTATTTTGAGTTCAAATGAACCAGGATAAAAATAAAGTGTCTTTTTGTCTTAGATTTAAAAACCACAATATGAACCCCCGTTTCTTGTGTTTTTCCATTCTTCAATTGGTATCAGAGCACCTGGTTCTCGGTGCAAACACTTAACCGTGTCAGAAAAAGATCCAATCTTGAAAAACACTATGGTGGGACTGTTGTACCCCAAAATTTTCCCTCTCATATTCCTCAAAAAGTTTCAAGAAAAATCTCCAAGTGGCTCAAGATTGCTCAAGAGTGGGTCAGACAAGTCATCTCCTAAGGCAGTCAACCCCAAATTAGGGTTTTGTGTTGCATCAAGATCTTTAAATAAAATGATCTCAAGTGCTCCCTAATGTCCTAATATGTTCTTAAGATCATCCATGTCAAATTTCAAGCCTTGCAGAGGAAGTTTGCTCAGTCAATTGCTCAAAGGGTCCAAAAATCGACTGTGCTAGGGCAAAAGTCAACTGTGACCTACATACAGTCAAACTTCAAGATTTTTTGTCAACATTATCATTTTGAAGGATATTTAATCATTTGATCAAGGGTTGATCATGATTCATCAAGGATTTCTCAAAATTCATCAAGACTCAAAAGTTGCTAAATTAGGGTTTTGTAGGAAAAGTCAACTCAACTTTGACCAAGCATAACGTTCTCATACTTTATGAGAAATGACCCATCCAAATCTCATTTTGAAGAGGATGGAATTTCCTACAATCCATCTTCATACCCCAAGATAAAGAAATTCACTCACAAGAAGTTATGAATTTGGACATTATAGGTCATTTTTGAAAGTCAACAAAAACACCTTTTTTGCCAAAGCTTATAACTTGAGCATGGAATATCAAAATGAGATGAGACCAAAAGGGTTGGTTAGAGGACATCTCAAGCTTTCTAAAAGGTCCAAGAACCTCCAAAAGTTCAAAATTGAAGAAGATATGCATTTTTGAAGTTGTGCATTTTTGCAAAATTGCCAAAAGTCAACCATCCCTAAAACTTCAAATTTTGTCAAATGGGCCCATTCTTTTCCACTTGATTTGAGCTTGCATCATTGCACACGTGTCCTAGCTTCAGCCATGAGCTCATATTTTATTTTTATTATTTTATTTTATTTTTTATTGAATTTATTCATTTTTAATCAAATAAAATCATATAAAATCCCAAACTTTGATTACATGATATCTTTTGGCTATTTCAGGATTGGATCATCATCATTAACATCATCAAATTCGTATCACACCATATCATGTGCAAAAATATTGAGTTTTGATAAATTTGGCAAGTTGTAAAGAGTGAATCAAATCAAATCCCAAGGCATTGATATGAGAAGATTCAAGCCATAATTCTTACCCTAATACATTCCATAGTACATAAGCAAGCCACAAGAATCGAAACAAGGGTTAGAGGCTGTAGAAAGAGACAATACAAAAGTTGAAAAATTCACTAAAAAGTGGGGAATCGAATTCATAGTTAGAGACAGTTTTAGGGCTTGGAAAGCATCACAATCGCTTCCTGGCAACTCTCAGAAGCGAAACCAATCAGAATCACACATTTTCCAGCTTCCTAAGGCACTGTAAGTGGTTCACGAGTCCGCTCCATTATTGAAATCAATTGGTGTTATTCTTGCATCGATCATTTGAAAACCAAGAGTTATTATGAAACAAGAGTTCTTATTATGGTTCTTAAAAAGTTCTTAAAATACCAAAACCCAAAAATAATTTATTTTTATTAATTAATTAATTAATTTAATTTAATAATTAATTTAGATTAATTTCTTTCATAAAATAAAAAAACAACAAAAAGATCTTTTCTTTAACAAAAAGGGTCAAAACCCTAGAACTTTGCGCTCGATTTAATTTCCCGCACGCGATTTATTTATTTTTACCCAATAATGTATTTGCTCCCGGTTTGTAATAGTTAAATAGGACCTTTTATTATTTTTTATTGCTTTTATTTATTTTTAAAGGGTTTGTCTTTGGCGATGTAAATACCCGATGCCTTGTAATTTAAATTCCGCGATTTATTTTCCACAAATTATAACTGTTAGATGTTTGATAATAGGATGACATGACAAGACTGAATGTTTTAACTTAAAATCAACTTAGATCACCCTTAACATGTGCAAAGATAAAATAAACTGAAAACGACACACTCGCACATGCGCACTCTTAGGGTACACCTCACTTGGTTGCCTTCGTACGCGGTCATTGAGTATAGGTCACTTTAGAGGTCGCCCTCTTGTCTAAAAGATCATAGTCGCCTCGAAACGGTTGCCTCGGATATTGTCGCCTCAAACAAATGATCTAAGACATTAGGGTTATCGCTAAGGCATCCTAATATTGCTTTAGTGAACGTACGTCCCTCATTCGAATTGACCCTTAAACTCCAACGACGGTGCTACCTACTCATCAATAGTAGGATAGCATTGTCTAAAGGAAATTAGCATAGAACGATTCCTTTTTTGAGTAGGTAGATGGTTCTTAGATACTTGCTCTTTTAAAAAAAAAACTTTTCACACTTACACTTTTCGAACAAAGTTTTCAAAAACACTTCATACACTCTTGAGGACAGAAGCAAGAGTTAAATTGAAGTTTCAAATAAAAACTTTTTTCAAAACCCACAAGCGCAAAGAAAGCAATTTTGAAAACAATTGAGCAAGTACCTAAGAGCCCGTGGATAATCACAGATAGAAAGGGTGCTAATACCTTCCCTTTCTATAACCTACCCCCCGAACCCGAGAAATAATCTCGAAAAAGGAATTTTTCTGTGCTTTTTTCCTTTCCTTGTTGGATAAAATAAAAGCCGGTTGCGAATCTTGCTTACCGTGACATTTTGCAAAAACAAAACGCAAACCAACATTCCAAAACAGTCAGTTCTTCCCACCGTATCACAGGGACCAAGTCAGAACATCATCAATGATTATCATGATGAGAAAGACGCAATATTTGACGGTGGAAAGTTTGATTACTGGAAAGACATAATCAAAAGTTTCTTTCTATCTCATGATGCTGATCTATGGGATATGGTGACTGACGGCTATATTCATCCGAGTGATGCAAACGGTCAGAAGATGGACAAAAAAAGAATGACATATCATTAAAAGAGAGAATTCAGAAATCATCACAAGGCTAAAACAATTCTCTTAAGTGTTATCTCATACACAGAGTATGAGGAGATCACAAACAGAGAATCAACAAAACACATGTTTGACTCTTTGAGAATGACATATGAAGGTAACACGCAAGTCAAAGAAACTAAAGCTCTTGCACTCATCTAGAAGTACAAAGCTTTAAAAATGGAAGAAGAAGAAGAAACTATTGAGACAATGTTCTCAAGATTTCAAACTCTGGTTGCAGGATTGAAATTTCTGGACAAAGGGTACTCCACAGCAGATCATGTAAAGAAGATCATAAGAAGTTTACCCAAGCAATCGAGACCCATGGTCATAACATTAAAATTAGCCAAAGATCTGGATAAAATTTCTCTTGAAGAACTTATCAGCTCCCTGAGAAGTCATGAGATAGAACTATAAGAAGATGAACCCCAGAAGCAAGGTAAGTCTCTCGCTCTTAAATCTAATAAAACTAAAGCTTTTCGGGAAGAAGAAGAAAGTTTTGGAGGATCTGCATCAGAAGAAGATGAATTATCTCTCCTTTCCAGAAGAGTACAACAGTTATGGAAACACAGACAAAAATTCAGAAATCCCAGAAGATCCAACAATCATTCTGAATCAAACTCTGGGTACAAAAAGTCCAGAAGCAAAGACATTATTTGCTTCAAATGCATTGAAGCAGGCCATTACAAAAGCGTCTGTCCAAATATACAGAAAGAAATGCCTATTAAGAAGTTCTCCAAAGATAAGAAGAAAAGTCTTATGGCAACGTGGGATGACTCAGAATCTTCTGAAGCGGAAACAGAATCAGAAGATGAATGAGCCAATATAGCCCAAATGTCCAACATATCAGAAGACACTGGGTCATATGGATCAAAATAAGACTCAAAGGCAGAAGAGGTATTCTCTAACTTTTCTAGATCTCAATTAGAAGAGAGTCTGTCAAAAATTCTTGAAAGATATCAGAAACTTCGAGTCATAAACAAGAACCTGAAAAAGGATCTAGTTTCCGACTCTAAAGAAACTAAGAAACTGAGATCAGAAAACTCTGAGTTGAAAGAAACGATTTCTAAACTAGAAAATAATTTACAAAATGCTCAGAAAGAAATTGTCTCAGAAGTTCTTAGTAACTCTGATAAGATCATAAAGGAATATGATCATAACTTTCAAAAATTTCTTGCTAAAAATATAGATAGAAGCAAGACAACTTCAATGATCTATGGAGTTAGCAGAAATGGCAGAAAAGGAATAGGATACAAGGGTAAAGTATCTCAACCTAATAAAGTAAAGGATATGGTCATAAAACACACACCTCTTTATTCTCGGTTCACCTACAGACACACACATGATATAAAATATACTAGTAAGGCATTTTCTGCTAAACCAAAATTCAAACATAATTTTGGAAACTCTAACAATCATGGACCCAAAAAGATATGGGTACCAAAGGATAAAATAATCTATTTGTTGCAGATATTTTTAACAGCAAGGTTGAAACACCAGTTTTAACAACTGGACTCTAGATGCCCTCTACACATGACAGGAAGAAAGTATGTGTTCCAAAGCCTAGAATTTAAATCTGGAGGATACACAGGTTTCAGAGGCAATCAGAAAGGAAAGTTTATTGGCTCTGGAACTATTGGTAACAATACTAAGGACAAAGCATCAGAAGAATCACATTCAAATCCCAGTCAAATCCAGAAGAAGATGAAACAAACATTACAAAAACATATGAAGATCCCATCCAGAAAAGACAACTCAGAAGATCTGAAAAACTGTTTTGTTTTTGCTCGCTGCTTCATATTAATCTTCTATTTTTCCCGTGTTGTTCCTACTTTTTGATTCTTGATAAAAAGGGGGAGAATGAAAGATATTTTGACTCCTTCTCAAAGCTCTGATCAGAACTCTTCAGGGAAGTATTTTTTCTTCATCTGAGTATCCAACTCAGGGGGAGACTTTTATGCTTTATGTTCTTTAAGTATTCTATCAAAATATGTTTTTGTCATCATCAAAAAGTGGGAGATTGTTAGAACACAGTTTGGTTCTACATCCCTGTAAGAGTTTTGATGATAACAAACATATGATATATATATATATATATATATATATATATATATATATATATATATATATATATATATATATATATATATATATATATATATATATATATATATATATATATATATATATATATATATATATATATATATATATATATATATATATATATATATATATATATATATATAAAGAACATATACGCTCTCTAATAAAGTTCTTTAATATGCAAAGAAGTTTTGATGTAAGAAGCATAGAAGATGAGAAGTTCTGATGTAGAACATAGTTTTTGTTCTACAATCCCGGAAGTTCTAATGTAAGAAGATAAGAGAGTTTCATTTTGAAGATTTGTTCAGACACAACATACTTAGAAGCAAATCCATGTAAAACACTAAATGAAGAAGTTATATGTTACAACTTCTGAAGCACCAAACGCTGCAAGTAAAAGTCTGACTCTAATAAGAGAAGTTCTGGAAGAACAAAAGAAGTCTTAACATAAAGTTCTAAAGACTCAGCACCAAGCACAAGTCAAACTATGATGTATCATGTTCTGAGTACTGAAGTTATTCTGAAGTGTTACAATTCATTTAAAATCCCATCATAAAGTAACGGCAGTTTCTAGACAAGATCTTTTATTTTTAGAATGTGCATTCATCTCTATTCATCAACATTCCAAAAATAAATTTTGGTGTCCCCAATGGTTCTCAAAAGATTTTCCTATATAAAGAATACTTGAAGAAGATTTTTTTTTTGCATACATACGTACAAAGAACTCTCTTAAGTTGTCTTTTATATTATCTTCATTGTGCTTAAACTTTGTGTAAAAAAATCACAGTTGTGATATAGTTTTCTAGAAACACTACTGTACACGTTTTTTATTCATATTTTGTAATTCCTTGAGGAAACCGGGTTGTGGTTTAAACTCAAGAAGATATTGAGAGTTGTCATTGTATTTGTGTAATCAAGTTTGATTAGTGGATTAAGACCTCATTGGAGAGAGGAAAAATTACCTTGGCGGGTGGACTGGAGTAGTTTGAGTTCAAATGAACCAGGATAAAATCAAGTGTCTTTTTGTCTTAGATTTAAAAACCCAAATTCAAACCCCCCTTTCTTGTGTTTTTCCATTCTTCATATAAATCACAGTTGTGATATAGTTTTTCTAGAAACACCATTGTGTTAGAACATAGTTTGATTCTACAACCCTTGGTTAGAGTTTTGATGATAACAAATACAAAGAATAAATAAATACAAAGAAAAAATATGCACCTTAAAAATATGTTTTATGTATGCAGAAGTTCTGATCAGATCAGCATCAGAAGATAAGCCATAAGTGTTACACGCTGAAGCAATCAAATTATATGCTGAAGATTGGTGACCAGAACCTGCGCTCAATTATAGTAAACTCTGATTCTGAACAAGAACATATCAAACCAAGTCATCAATATTCTGAAGCGTCATCAGCAGTAAGGAGAAAAAACTCTGAAGCGTTACTGAACATTCAAGACAACATCAATTCCAACGGCTTTCTTCAGACAGGATCTTCTCCAAAAGGAAAGTGTGTTAATGACATTAAACATGCATTATGATCAACGTCATTACACTGCCAATATAAATAAGTCATCTTGCAAAATGAAGCACGTACGTACACACAACGATTTTGCTAAGATCACCAACCACACATATTCAAGCTCAAGCAAATTCATTCTTTATTCTAAGCTATAAACCTGTGTAATTTATCACAGTTGTGATAAACCGTTTTTGTTAGAAAAACAACAACACATATTGTTTAATCATATTGTAAAAGAGATCCTTGAGATTAACCGGATTATGGTTGTACTCAAGAAGACTTTAACAATTGTTAAAGTAGCTTTTGTAATCTTGTTGAGATTAGTGGATTAAGACCTCGTTGGAGAGAGGCGAAATCACCTTGACGAATGGACTGGAGTAGTTTGAGATCAAATGAACCAAGATAAAAATATTGTGTCTTTAAGCTGTTTTAGATCCAAGTTTTCAATTCAACCCCCCTTCTTGTGTTTTTCACATTTTCAATTGGCATCAGAGCGCCTGGTTCTGAGCTTAAACACTTAACCGTGTTAGTACAAGATCCAAGCATCAGAAAAACACTATGGTGGGACTAAAACTACACGGCTGGAACCTATCATCTAGATGTTAATGAAACATCAATGAAGTCGCCACCGAACGTCTTTTATCCCGCCGAGAGGGAAAGGTAAACATCGAGAAAACCTGAAAAGGGAGAAATCACGGTCTTTCGACCGAGAGATCGGGTAAGGGAGTCTGTTACGTGAGGGGAAGGTGTTAGCAAACCGCACGCCAGTAGTACTCTACGGTATCCACTCTTGTTGTCTAATCTAATGGGTGTGGTCAAATCCTATGTCTATGGTTTAGCACTAAAAAGGGAATGCATGCAAAAGGAAAAAGAAAATAATGTAGGGAAAATAAAAGTTATGCTCGGTTGGGCCCTACCCTAATGCCTACGTATCCCTTTTAAGGAATCAGAGCAACTATAGTTTGGCTTATGTGTTTTGGTTGGTTTTTGTTTTTTAATTAAGACAAACAAAGATAGTCAAGATGGCAAAACATCGAATGAAATAACAAACAAATGAGGTGATCAAGCATCGACTAAATAATAATAAAGTAACATGTCAAAGATGGCGATACATCAAATGATAAAACATCACACCTAAAAATGACATTGAGAGTCAAATCGGGATACCAAACATGTGTGATGATGAAACATCGGCTTCAAACAAATGTGCGATGGCGAAACATCGACTAAGAGATAACATGGTAAAGATGGCGAAACATCAATAAAACAGATGACGAAACATCACACCTAATAATGATATTGAGAATCAAAGCAGGATAACAAACATGTGCAATGGCTAAACATCGGCTTCAAATAAATGTGCGATGGCGAAACATCGGTTAACCAGGTTCAAAAGCAAAGCAAAGAGGCATACAGACAAAGTAAGATTGGTTTGTATCTTTTATTTTGAAGAAGGGTTTGAATTCATTAGAAATGTCTTATGATTTGCCAAGAAACAAATTTTATTTTTAAGATGCAAAATGCATACAAAGGGAAAACAACTAAGGGTAGCTAACCTAGTATTATCCCTAGTGTTATCATGCAATGGTTGATCCTAAGGTTGAGGATAAGGGAAAATCCTACCCTAATTTACATGTTAAAGGGAACTCACCCAAACTATCCTATAGGGAACATGAAATGAGAGAGAAGTCGTGATCTTAATTTCTAAATTGAGTAACTCATCGATCAATAATTAAAGAAGAAAAGCAGTAAACATCCTATAGGTAACATGCAATGAGAGCGAAGTCGTGATCTCAATTTCTAAATTGAGTAACTCATCGATCAACAATTAAAGAATAAAAGCAGTAAACATCCTATAGGGAACATGCAATGAGAGCGAAGTCGTGATCTCAATTTCTAAATTGAGTGACTCATCGATCAAAAACAAACACAACACATGCAATTAGACAAAAAACCAGAGGGCCTCCTGACATATATCAGCAACAGAGGTTCCATCATACAATCAAAGAATTATGAAAAATGAAAATGGGAGAAAGGAAGTGGTACAATACCAAACAGATAACTATCTATAGCAATCAAGCAAGAATAAAAGAAACCCAGAGAAACTTCAAGCAAGCTGGCATGAGTAGACAAATCGAGTCAGAAATTACACCATCAGGATGTAAGTCATTTATCAGATATGAACAAATCCCATGGGAAATGTATGGTATTCACAATCATATGTATGTATATCCTGCATAAGCCATCAAACATGCTAAGCACAAAAAATAATGCCAGTATAATAAATTGTGTTCCACAAATAAAGTGAAACACAAAAGCCTCAAGCCAAAAGTGGCAACTTTCTCAGAGTACCTCGCATATTCAACAACCAAGTTAGTATTCCATAAGATGAAAAAGTGAGAACAAACATGGTGGAAATTATCAAACATTAGACATGATAGGCAAGAGGAAACAAACATATACACATATTATGTCAAAAGAATCAGATGAATGTTGCTCCTTTCTATCACCATGTTGAATTTACAATTGAATATCAATCAAGGATCATAAGAGCTTGGGAATAATATGAACAAAGACCATGAATTTCAGCACCAAACACATTTCTACCATGCATAATTAATTCAATCACAACTTCATGAACACAACACAATAGGAGATGAAACTTACATAATGCACTAGGAGGTTCAAAACATTCAAACATGAGGCTTCTAAGTGAAATGGATTGAGCTAGAATGGACATTCAGAATCAACATGATCATTAGGTTCCTAATTATAGGCCTCACTCAAGTTCATTGGCCATCACACAAATTGCAACAAGACATGCAAACATAATTGGGTACCTTCACTTCAAAATTACATCAAAAATGGAAATAATGGTCCATAATTAAAAAAAAACATATTAGAATCCTTGAAAGGTATATAAGTAAAAATGCAAGCCCTAAATTCATGAATTATTGGGGAGGAGACCAAATGAAGTTCAAAGTTCAAGACTAGTTGGCAAAACTACCAAACTAGACAAGTTTTCAAAATTATTTGTGGAAAAATGTCAAACTAAGTCAAATAATTCAAGAAAAATGGTTTTCAAATCCCCAACATATTCATAAACCATAATCAAGACCTGAATTCCAATAAAAGTCCAAGGCACAAGGGTTTTGAACATGAAACTTGCACCATAAGCAACAAAACCCTAGATTTTGACTTTTAATCCTAAATATTAATTAAATAGGATCAAACTCAAACAAATTAAACCAAGTTCATACAAAACATCAAGAAACCCTAAATGTCAGAAAATATATTTTTCATTTTTTTTTTGAATTAGGAAAAGACAAAACATGAAATTAAATCAAACAATTATGCATTTAACAAATATTCACATATCAAAATAATATTTAAATCAAAAAGTCAGAAAAATGGCCAACCAAAATTATATTCAAATATTAGAGCTAGAAACACACATCCCTGAATTTTTGTGAATTTTTTGAATTAAAGGAAAATATTAAAAATAAAAAAACAAACAATTAACAATTGAATTATTAATTAAGGGCAAAAATGCAAACCCTAGCCAAAAATCATGAAAAGGTCAAATAAAAAAAATATATTCAGATTCTATGATTAAAAACAAGATTACATGATTTTTTTGAGAATTTTTGAATATAATTAAGTATTTAAAATAAAAATTACAAAGCAAAAATTCAAAATAAATCTCTCAAATTAAAAATCTAAACAAAAATGGAAAATATGCTAGACAGATTTCAGAATCAATTTTTAAATTATTTTGTGAGTCTAGAACATTTTTTGTGGAATTTTTTGGATCAAAGAAATATTAAAATAAAAATAAACTTTGATCAATTAATTAATTAAACCTATGAATTTTTGAACCAATCAAAACATTTTCAAAAATTATCAAAAAAATTCACAAGGTTAGAAATATTATTTTGAATGTGTGGTAAGTTTTTCAGAATTTTTCAATCATTTCTGAGTAAGAAATAAAATTATAGAAATCAATTTATAAAACAAAATTCAAATGAATTAAAGGAATAAGCCAGCCAACCAGAGGAGGCCACGGAATCATCTTTAACCTCTAGCTAGGGCAAAAACACGCGTCTGATCCAGTTCATCCTCCCACTTTCCAGTCAACATAACATGCTCAATTCTACACCATTTTCCATGAAATTTCGTGCAAATTCAAGCTAGCATTTCATACTTCACATTGCAATTTGAATCAAAACAAATAATGAACCATGGATCAAGAACAGATCATGCAAAAATGCCAAAAGCTCACTTGAACAGAAAAAAACAGATGCATCATCCATGCATATCTCATCAAATTAAAAGCTTTGAAGCTTCAAAAACACTTAATAGACTTCAAACAACATGATTATGAACTTAAATATCACAATGCACGGCTAGAAATCAGTTCAAAGTTGAGAATTCAAACCTTTGAGAAAAAATGGATCTACTGTCTCCTTCACTCCAGTTGCAAACCAAACCTCGATCTACAATCCTTATCACTTGGAGAAGAAAATGCAAGAAGAATTTATCAAAACGCGCAAGGAAGATGGATGAATACAAGAAAAAAGAAGAGCAACAAGCTATGTATTTTCTGACTTTGATTGATAAAATGAAGCACGAACCACACTCACTGAGGCTTTCTTCTTAATATATAGAGCATCAAGAGAAGGGTAGGATAGGTTTTTCGCGCTGAAAGCTCTTGGAAAGAATGAAATCTTCTTTTGGCCAAAATCAAGTATGCACATGCAGCCTCCCAATCCCTCGTGCGTGGGCTTGCTTTTTAGGTGCATTTTAGTCCATTCTACCTCAGGAAGAGATTAGCAACAAAATTAAGACTTAACTCCTTGTATTAAACTAGTATTGGTGATTAGGAAACTTCATGCAATTTTTTGCAAAACCACGAATTCCCTTTGCATTTGCCCATGTGCAGCTCAAGCTTTGGCATGATGGGCCTTGTTACATTACATGTTGGTCATGGACCAAGTTTGAGGTGAAAAAAAGGCCACAAATCAAGTTATCAATAATTTTCAATTTGCATGGCATTCATGAATTCAATGAAAAGCCTCAAAATTTCAAAGTCCACAACATGCTCATACTTTTGAGTTTTGGCATAAATGAGCACAATTTGGAAAGGTCTTGAAAAGATCTACAATCCCTTAGATTTGAGTTTTTGCAAATTAATCCATTTAGGTCCTCAAAAGTTAGCTTGAAATTCACTATTTTTGAAAAATGGCCTATAATTTTGTGACTTCAAAAGACCATAACTCTTGACTCCTTACCAATTTGGACATGAGAACAAAAAGAGGTGAAAGATCATTCTCTTAGATTTCCAAGAATATTTCATTTGCATCTTCTTGATCAAGGGTGAATAAAATATGAATTTTTAAAATTAAGTCCTTACTTTCCAAAATTAGTAACTTTTAGGGTTCCTTCAAGAACAAGCTTCAACCCAAACCTTAATCTCTTTAATCCAATGATCAAAATGGACTTGAAATATGAAAAGTACATCCTTTAATTGATGGTTGGCCAAGGATTCACTTGGTCAACCTTGACTTTGACTGATTTTGACAAAAATGACCATTTTGCCCCTCTGAATCAATTGATCCACTTCCCTTCAAAATTGATGATCAAAACTTCAAACATATGATCTCCCAAACATATAGAGGCCATGTACAAAGTTCCACTTCAAAATTCTGAAAGAAACTTGATGAAAATTCAAACCCTAGTTTTGGTCAACACCTCAGGAGACTGATGAATCATCTTCAAAACTTCAAATCCTTTGGGCATCATGACCAATTCCTTGTGCAAAGATTTTTTTAAATACAAAAGAGATGTTGTAGCTCCCTAAATCAAGACTTGTGCCTTGGCCAATAGCCTTACTCAAACAAAACCCTAATTTGACTGGTGAATCCAAAGAGTGATTCCCCTTGTGATCAAACACAAACCTCAATCTTCTGATGATCCAAAGAGATGGGTAAAATATCTTGAGATATGCCATAACCTTTGAGCTTGAAAGATCCAGAGGTTTAGATGGTAAAAATTTTCTTGAGCAACTTGCCAATGCAATCAGCCTTTAAAGCTTGAGGAAGACTTGATAACCAAAGTACTTTGATCCCATCACAATGTGTGAATGCAATGCAATATGATATTCATGATGAAACATAAGCCAAAATCAAGAGGGTAAATTTTGGGGTGCAACAACTGCCCCTATTCCAATATCTTCAACATGATAAGTGAGAAAAGTGATAACTTTCGAGTGTTCAGGGTTGAAGATGATTGAATACCAAAGAACCCGAAAATTTACACTCTTGAAGAAGAAAGAAATAGAAGCAGAAAACCCCCCAAGACATGCGTCAGAATGAAACTATAATGTAGGTCGAAACAGAACGAAACAAAGAAGAGTAGATGCAACTAAACTTTCGGACAAACGTGCCAGGGCAAAACTGGGCTTCAAAAAGGGTGAGATAAAACTCAAACCACAGAGTATAGGTGAAACTAAGATCTGGAAAAGAAAATGTACGCGGGTGAGGAGACAAAACTCTGAGCTCGACCCAAAGCAAAGTGGCTAAAAAGCGTGATTCTAGGAGCACTTGATAATCTCAATTAGGATAGACTGTATGAAGGAACTGACAGAATCCTAGAAAAGAGGAACAAAAGCGAGACGAAACTCGACTCGATAACCAGTTAGGAAAAACTAAACTAGATGAGCACCAAGACGAAACTGGATTTCACGCACGGGTAACGAGGAAAAACTCGACCCAAAGTGAAGTGATGAGAGTGCATGTTTCTCAGAGCACCCGCGGATCTCAGATCAATGGATAAACAGTGAAAAAAACTGATAGGATAATCCAAGGAACAAAGGAGACTAATTTCAAACCAGGGATGCAGCACGAAGAATACACTCGGTAAACGAACACCATCAAAGAGTCCAAGGTAGGAAAGCAAAAAAAAAAACGAGACGAAACTCGACTCAATAACTAGTTAGGCGAAACTAAACTAGATGAGTACCAGAACAAAACCGGATTTCATGCACAAGGTGAGGAGACGAAACTCTGAGCTCAACCCGAAGCAAGGAGATTAGGGCGTACACCTAAAAACCTGCTGAAAGTGAATATCAGGATGAAACTGGTATTTATAAGGTGCATCAATAGACATTGGAAAGAACCGGAGAGGGTAGTGAAGACTAAACCCGAGTAGATCGCGCCAGGGCGAAACTGAACTACAGTCAAGAGTAGACACTCAAACAAACAAAAGATCAACGTTAGAAGGAAAATGGTATGGGGTGGATAATAAGGACGAAGACCTCGCTGGGGATTAAACCCGAAGTTTTTACCAAATCACTGGGGATGACGGAAATAATAATGGCTTATGTTCCGATGCATGTTTGAATTCTTTTTATATAGCGTAATGCTCCATATAATGGAAATGCTACGCGTTTTGGTAGATGCAATGTAATGATGCATGTTTAAAAGTTCCACTGGGGAATGGCCAATTAAGAAGCCAAAAACCAAGAAGTCAGAATTTGACCAGACTTGCAAAAATAAATTGCAAAATCCAAAGGAGAGGAGAAAACACGGGGAACCGCTAGAGAGGGAACCTTGAAGAGATGAAGCTTCACGGGGAATAATAACCGAGCAACCAGTAGAAATGGGCCACAAACATTGAGAGGAGCTGAAAAAAAATAAAATGTGAATTCCTAGGGAAGATCAGGTCGATACTGCAGCTTCCAGAATGGGACGAAAACCTTTGCTGGGGGAACAAAGCTCTGCTGAGGAGGTGGGACTTCACCGGGGAGATAGAACTCTGTTAAAGATTTTTCGGAGAGATATTCTCTTGGAACGCAACCAAAGGGTGAATCCTGCAGATAGTCACACAATAACAAAACCTTACCGGGGAATAAGAAAATATCCTTAACATAAGGATGCCCCGGTCAACCGATCAGCTGGGGAATGAGAGGTCAAAGCAAGGAATTTCTATTGGCAATTCCAATGGGGAGTTGAAACTTCTTCAGAATGTGGGTTCCCACTTAACGACTCCACTGGGGGTGGGCGACATATTCAAACTTGAAGTCCTAGAATGAAGCTTTTTGAAAGAGAATCCCTGGAGCAACAAACCTTTGCTGCGGAAGCGAAACTTCACTGGGGGTAAGAAACTTCACAGGAGATAAGCGGAGTCCTAATCATACATGGGCTCTGTCCAAATAGAAGAAAGCCAAACATTCCCCTCTTGACAATCTTTAAGCTCTTTACAGGTGTTCAATGTGTAAAGTCTTTTTGATGTCAAACAACTGTTTTGCATATAGAAAAAATGTTTATTTTGGGAATGGCAAACCTGATGCGATGATCATTTAAGCCTTGAAATTTAAAACTTTAACAAAATGTCGCATCTCTGTTATGAACGAATCACTGGCTAGAGTGCAAAAAAGTTTTAAAACTTTTCTTCCCCTCTTTTTTTTTGAAAAAACGAGTCAAGATACGGGTGGCCAGATACCAACATGAGTATGCAACACGAATTTTGGGAGTTTAGGAATTGTCATCCTTTTGTAGTACGCTTTTGAGTTAAACCCTTGTTTCAGTTAGGACTTTTAGAGGTTGTAACATGGCCTGGTTCGAGGTTCTTTTGAAAAAAGTTTTTCAAGGCTCAAGTTATTTGGTGCCCACCCCTTCGTGATATTCTCCTGTCCTAAGTTCAGTTGACTTATCACAAGCATTCATTTTTCAAAAGATTTTATAATGGTTGAGTGATCACGACAAAATCTCCAACATGATTGTCACTTAACCTTTGCTGCTTTGGTTTTTGATATTATAGTTTTTCTTTTGATGAAAATTTTATGGGGTAATCTTTTTCGGCCTTTTAGGCTCTCTTTTCCCTAAATTTTTCCTGGACAAACTCTTTTGAATTTTAATTCCCCCCTTTTTTTTGAGTCCAGTGGGACGCCCTAACTTTTGCCTAAGCGACTTGTATTCAAGTTTCGGCTTAGCGGGGCTTTTTGTTTCTTTCTTATTCACACTTTCCATTTTGAACAAGTCAATGTGACTTTAGGTTT
This sequence comes from Vicia faba, assembly GCA_948472305.1. Taxonomy (NCBI): domain Eukaryota; kingdom Viridiplantae; phylum Streptophyta; class Magnoliopsida; order Fabales; family Fabaceae; genus Vicia; species Vicia faba. The sequence continues at coordinate 123,823,408 of OX451735.1, read as the reverse complement.
TTGAACTTTTTCATTCTTTCTCTCTTTCAGAAGAAAATAAATGCCTCATTCCTTGGTCAGCGAGGGATAACCATTATTGTATCGATTCGACCTCGACCTTAGGACTTTGTGAGGAAATGAACATCGTGGTTTAGACATTTTTCCTGTTCTCATGATATGAAAGATAAAATGCAGTGATCCTCAGAGGGGACATTCCTTTTGAAATTTGAATGCTTGGGCAAATCAACTGAACATCTACCCTGCCCTTGGTTAAAAAAGGGTTTTTTTGAACGGAAAAGAAACTCCTACTTCGAAGGCTCAGAGGGGTTAACAAGGGTCTAACTCCCTTATATCTCCAGTGTTTGGGGATTGAAACAATGCCTGTACATCATCAATGGGGTTCTAACCAAAAGCATACCACTACAGTCACTGTTTTTTTAGATAAACTCCTTCCTCCAAATTCTTGGCCATGCAAAAGAATCGGCGCAGTTGGTAACAAAATGCCCGAAAAACGATTAAAGAGTGACGGAATAAAACTTTAATCGAGTCCTGTGTAGGGTTTTACTGATAATGAGTCTGTATAAGACTGCATCTGAAATGGAGAAGGAACCTGTGTAGGGTTACTTTGATGACGAGTCCGTGTAAAACTGCATCTAGAGCTGAGAAGGAAACCTGTGTAGGGTTTACTGATGACGAGTCCGTGTAAAACTACGTCTGAAGTTTGAGAAGGGAACCTGTATAGGGTTGCCTGATGATGAGCCCGTGTAAAACTGCATCCTGGGAGAAGTAAAACCTGGGTAGGGTTTCTGATGACGAGTCAGTGTAAAACTGCATCTTTGGGAAGAGAGAACCTGTGTAGGGTTTCTTTGACGACGAGCCCGTGTAAAACTACGTTTGGAGAGAGAGAACCTGTGTAGGGTTTCTTCGGGATAAGTTCGTGTGAAACTTCTGGATGAACTGGGGTAAGGTCATCTTGAGATAAGCCCGTGTAAGACTTCTGGAGGAAGCGGGGTAAGGTCATCTTGAGACAAGTCCGTGTAAGACTTCTGAAGGAACCGGGGTAAGGTTACTACAGGATAAGTTCGTGTAAAACTTCTGGATGAACCGGGGTAAGGTCATCTTGAGATAAGTCCGTGTAAGACTTCTGGAGGAACCGGGGTAAGGTTACTGCAGGATAACTTCGTGTAAAACTTCTGGATGAACTGGGGTAAGGCCATCTTGAGATAAGTCCGTGTAAGACTTCTGGAGGAACCGGGGTAAGGTTACTGCAGGATAAGTTCGTGTAAAACTTCTGGATGAACCGGGGTAAGGTCATCTTGAGATAAGTCCGTGTAAGACTTCTGGAGGAACCGGGGTAAGGTTACTGCAGGATAAGTTCGTGTAAAACTTCTGGATGAACCGGGGTAAGGTCATCTTGAGATAAGTCCGTGTAAGACTTCTGGAGGAACCGGGGTAAGGTTACTGCAGGATAAGTTCGTGTAAAACTTCTGGATGAACCGGGGTAAGGTCATCTTGAGATAAGTCCGTGTAAAACTTCTGGAGGAACCGGGGTAAGGTTACTTTGATGATAAGTCCGTGTAAGACTTCGTCTGAAAATTGAGAAGGAACCGGTGTGGGGTTGCTTCATGATGATCAAGTGGATAATTGTCTTGTCTGGTTTCAGATATTAACCCATGATCAGTCGTCCACAGAATTTTCCTGGCTTGTTACCAATGTTGATATGGAACTGCAGGGGTAGATGGTAATCACCTTTTGATTGACCTTTGTCCTGAAAAGACAAAACGTTAGTTGTATGCAATGTCATGATGCATGAACTGCATGACATTAAGACGTCCTCAAGAATAAATGAGATTGTGTGATATGATGCGTATGCATGCATCATGATGTATGAAAATGTGATATTTATGAATGTATTTTCGTCTAGGAAAATAAATCCTTGACAAATGCCGGGAGTTTGTTGAATCCTGGGCTAGTGCTGAAGAGTAGAGTTCTTCGTGTCTGCTGGGGATGATAATTGCAAGAATAAACCGGTAGGAGAATATGACTTCGTTGGGGAATAAACTTGTTGAAGAGATTATTCTGCGGGGATATACTCTGTGGGGAAGAGATGCTTCGCTGAGGTTTGATGATAACTCCGCTGGGAATACCATTGTTAAGCTCCGTTGGAAGATTTGATGAACTCCGCTGGGGATAGGAAGACTTTGCCGGGGACGATCTTTCTGTGGCAAGTGGCTGAGGATAACCCAGTTATATCCTGGTGGGGAAATAACCTTTGAATAAAGCCGGGGGAGCGTTCGTACTCTGCAGGTGATAAGCTTCCAGAATCTACTGGGGATAAGCTTCCTGAGTCTATTGGGGAGATTGATTGAACTCTCCTGGGGAAACTTTTCAGATTGGACTGGGGAATGGCTCCACTGGATGTCCGGTATACCGCCGGGGAACAATCTTGTATTAAGACTGTCGGGGATGCTTGCTAGGAATGTTTGTATACTCCGTTGGGGAATATTGAGATCCTCTGGGGATAACCACTTCCTTGAGGATGACTGAGGATAACTCTGCTCGGGGAGAGTGTTGCTGACTTGCTGGAGATACTGTGCCTTGTAGGGCTGATTGGGAGACTAACTCTGCTCAGGGAGTATTGTTGAGTCCTGACTTACTCTCGGGGAGTGAAGGTATCTTGGTTACGTTCTTCAGCTGAACCTACCTTGGTACCTTGGTTGACATAGCAGCCAGATCGCTTAGACAGTTCTTATTGCCCCAGTTTCTGTGGGAGAAGGTACTTGTGGAGGAGCTTGATAATCGCTGATTGACAAATCTTCTTCTGGTAGGCTAGTGACAAGGTGCCGGGACATAGTCGTACGCTGTGATCCCTAACTTTTGCCTGGACCGCCCTTTCGGGTTTTCAGTCCACCGGGATACCCTTTTTTGCCCAAGCCGCCTTTTCAGGTTTTCGACTTGCCGGGTGTACAGATTTTTTCATTTTTCATCCCTTATTTTTGCCCAAACCCTTTTGGTTCGCCGGGAAGCCCTTATTTTTGCCTAGGTGTGTCAACCTAGCGGGTCTTTGATTATGCGCAGTATTTTTTCGACTATGTCCGTGCTCTCAGGATGCAGGGAGTTGTCACTGTCAATAGTATTGTGTTGCCATTCCACCAGAAGGTCTTCGTTTGATCGTCCAATACCCCAAGTGATTCGGACGGAGATTTGCCCCAAGCTGGTGGGCCTTTTGAGAGATTCTCTGAATCTTGACCTAACTGCCCCAGATGATGGACAATGATCATGCCATGCCCCTTGCTTGGAAGTCTTTTTTGTTCATCAGATATTCTTCGTGCGAATTTCTTTGCTGTCCGAACAAAAAGTCATATGCAAACCATGTTATTTAAAAATGCAAAGCTTATGTCTGTCTTGAAGTTTTTGAAAATGCATTTTTTCATAAAAACAAGTGATTTTTTTGTAAACTGTGATGTCAACTCGTTATTTTACCGCAAGCCTTAAGGAGTCAGGATACCTTTCGTAATAGTATGCTTTCGAACTAACCCATGCTTTAGCTAGGACTTTTGAGGGTTATAACGTGGCCTGGTTCACGGTTTAAGAAACAAAGGATAAGGCTCAAATTTGTTTGTACCCACCCGCTCTTCGTGATGTTCTTCAAACCTAAACTCAGTTGATCGTGCGTTAGACTTTGTTTGAGTCTTTGCTCTGATATTCCGATGATGGTTCAGATGTTGACAGTTTATTTTGAATAGGCAGTCATTTCCTTTTGTTAAGGGTTTATATAACCTCTTTCTTTTTTTGATTTCATTATCTCTGTTTTTTGCCTGAACTATTTCTTTTGTGATTACAGTCAGCGGAATGCCCCAGTTTTTTGTAAGTCTCCTTCATAGGTTTTGACTTATTGGGCTTTTACTTCTGGAAGATAACGACTGCCTGTCTTTATGATTATTTGGAACCATCACTGTCTTTTGTATTGGAAGGACTCTTTTGATGTCATTCGTTATGCACTTGGATCAACTGAGAGAACTACCCTGCCCCAGGTTATGATTAAGGGTTCTAATTTTTTTGTGAAAAGAAAAACTCCTACTTCTTTGGCTCGAAGGGGTTGACGAGGGATTATCTTCCTTATAACTCAACTGTTTAGGATTTGAAACAATGCCTGTACATCGTCAGCGGGGTCTGTCCAAAAGCATACTGTAAAGAATCGTGGTATCGTTTTCGTCATCCTCCCTCAAGAGGCTTATAATTTTCAATCGAGAGTTGAACATCAAGAAAAAATAAAAGCACTTTTGAATATAGAGAACACAATTACTTCAAAACAGACACGTGTAATGCATTAATGAAATAATAGAGTTTGACATAATAATTGTTTGAATAAGCATAGAAAAATACAATATCAGAATTTAAATGAACAAGAGTTTCTCAATCCTAGCCATGTCTTGGCAAGGGAGCAGTGATCACATCGGGAGTCTCAGCAGGCTCGAATTTGATCTCCTTGGCGTCAATCAAGTTCTGGATCTTGTATTTCAGCGCCCAACAATCCTCAGTATCGTGCCCCGGGCTTCCGGAATGATAAGCACACCTCGCATCTGGGTTGTAGTTTGGAGAAGAGGTCTTGGGATTTGCAGGAGGGTTGATCACCGCAATCAGATTCATTTTCAACATGTGCTGCAATGCTTGTGACAATGGCATATTGATGTTGGTGAATTGTCATTTAGGCTCGTCCGGCCTTCGCTGATTTCCCTTTTGTGGTTGTCGGCGTGGTGCAGAACCAGAGATCATGACTGCCCCTGCATGTTGGTCACGACGACTCTTTTGACTGTATGCAGCATTAGACTCTTTCTTCCCCATGTAAGGCTTTTTGTGAGTATCAGAAGGTGCGGCCTCTTGAATCTTCCCAGCCTTGATACCAGCTTCAATTCTTTCCCCAGTCAAGATCAAATCTGTAAACCCAGCAGAAGAATTCCCAATCAGATGGTTGAAGAAAGGTCCAGACAGGGCCCCAAGAACATGTCAACAAGTTCCCGATCATTCAGAGGTGGTTGTACCCTTCCAACAAGGTCCCTCCATTTTTGAGCATATTCTTTGAAGCCTTCGCCTGCACCCATAGACATCCCCTGAAGCTGAGTACGCGTGGGAGAAAGGTCGGCATTGTACTGGTACTGCTTGTAGAATGCAGTGGCCAAGTTCTCCCAGCTGCGGATGTTGGCTCCATTCAGTTGATAGAACCAGTCGAGTTGAGTTCCTGACAGACTATCCTGAAAGAAGTGAATCCACAAATTCTTGTCAGCCGTGTAGGGCTGGATCCTCCTTATGTATGACCTGAGATGCAGCTTAGGACAGGAAGCCCCATCATATTTTGCAAAAGCATGTGCCTTGAACTTGTGTAGGATCACTACCCCAGAAGATAGACCTAGATCTTCGAAGTCCAGGCCGGGCACCTTTTGTATTTCCATAGCACTTAACCGGTCTTTGAGCTGTTTGTATCTGTCCTCAGCTGGAGGGTACTGTTCGTCATTGAAATCGGTCTCGTTGTCGGAGACCACCGGACTAGGAACCTCTCTCTCTCATGGGGACTGTCTTTCCCAACAGATGGGGTGGTCCGCTCAGCTTCATTTTGTGATCCCTCCCCAGATCTGCGTCTAGGATTGAACAAAACAGTCTTCTTCTTCTTCTTCTTCTGTATCAGAGTCTTCAACACCTGTTGACCCTGGGCTAGGCTCATAACCAACTCCTGGAACTGGGCATTCTGGGCCTGGAGGGCCTTGATGGCTTGTTCATTGGCTGATTCAGGATTCATGATGATTGCTGAAATAAACAGCGAAGAAGATAAGTGACCTGTCAAAAGGGTACCTGTAATGCAATGATATGTATGATATGCATGCAATGTTTTCAAGGATCTCGCGGGGTAAACAAGAAAATTGTTAGCATTTGAATTTTAGCTTGATTGAAGGAACTGCGTATTGTTGAGAGTCCTTCTTCAAGGGTCAAAGGCTCACCATATCCAGTGGGTCATAGCCCCTGACTCGAGTTATCGACTTTGGCTAGAGGAAAATAAATCCCCTTTGTCCCTTGCTAGACAGTTGGTTCATCATGACCTGCATCACAAACCCTTGAGATCCTTGAAATGTATTAGTCCTTATGTAGGATGTATGCAATGGTATGATGGTATGATGTTATGTTATGCGTGGAGTAATATGGATAAACCCTGTTATGAGTCCAGATTAAGGACTGTAAACAAAACCTGCAAGAAACTTAAGCGTCAGATAACAAGTATGCAAGTAGTCAAGTTTGGAGGCACGCAAGTCACACAAGACAACCCTTAGAGTTTAGGCCAGCATGAAGTTTGGGGTACTACCCTCTTGAAGTTGGTGGGCTCAAAACCTGTCCTATCAAAAGTAACCGGGTTCTAAGGATCTCAATATCATTGGATTGTTTTCTGTGTTCATCGTTTCGATTTAGCCACTGAACTGGCGATCAAAATATTCCAAGAAAATAACCCTCAATGAGTGTAGTATCGAGTATCAACCAACTTCGGACTTCACCAAAGTCAGTTATCTCACTACCCTAAAGAGGCCAGGATGGTTCAATTAAGGTTCCTAAGGTCAGTTGATGCTTCACGACACCACGCGCCGGCCCCGTACTCTCCTTGACTTGACTCAAGGGTTACCGGTACTCACCAAAGTGCCACATCAACGTAGCAGACTGCTTCAACCATGTCGGTATACCCCGCACAGTTCCCTCACAGTCTTGTTGCTACTTTCTAAGAGGTATCCCCCAGATCCGGGTTAGGATCTATAGAACTCCCAAAACAGGCCCAATAATTTTAAAGCACACAAATCAGGCAATTGAAAACATAAGTATGAGCTATCCTAAGGTACACCTCACTTTAATTATCCCCAGCAGAGTCGCCAGTTCTGTGATCGGTGGAAATAGAACTGACTGTTTAAAGCTGGTTCACGAAATGTCGCGGAAGCAAGAGTCGCCACCGTCTTTTATTTTCTCCAACATGGACAGGACAAAAGCATAGCAAAATTCCTTATGAGAATGTTTCTCGGTTCGGGAGGTAGATTTATAGAAAGGGAAGGTGTTAGCACCCTTTCTATCCATGGTTATCCATGGGCTCTTAGATACTTGCTCTTATGTTTTCAAAATGTTTGCTTTTCAAAATGTGAGTGGGTTTGAAAAAGTTTCATTGAAAGATTTCTGAATGACTCTTGTATCTGTCCTCAAGAGTGTTTGAAAAATTCGTTTTGAAAGCTTTTGAAAGTGTCGGTGTGAAAAGATTTTGATTTGTTTTTGAAGAGAGCAAGTATCCATGAGTCATCTACCTACCCTAAGGAATTAGGCTGTGTAAATGTCCTTAAGGTAGTGCCATCCCACCATTGAGAGATAGGTAGCACCACCGTTGGAGGTGTTCGGGTCAATTCGATTATCGGGACAGTGTGGTCACCGAAGCAATGGTAGGACGTCTTAGAAGTAACCCTAATGTCCTAGATCCTTTTATATCCGAGGCAACCGTTTCGAGGCAACTGGATCTTTTGGACAGAAGGGAGACCTCTAAGACACCCTATACTTGATGACCATGTTCGAGGCAACCAGTGAGGTGTACCCTAGAAGTGGCATGTGCTTTGTGTGTTGTGTTTCAGTTAAGGTTATCTTGTACATGTTATTTGTGAGCTACGGATTGATTTTATTTACATACATTCTTTCATGCATTTTATTAACAGTTAGGAGTGCGGAAAGTAAATTGCAGAAATGTAAATTCTAACTATTACAAGGCGCGGGTCTATACATCGCCAAAATACAAAGACCCGTTTTTGATAAAAGATGTGGAAAGTAAAAGAAAAGCGATAATCCTAATTACTATTACATCCTTGAACAGTTACATAATGATCAATAAGAAAATAAATGCGCGAAAAGAATTAAAATCAGGACGTCCGAGGGTTTTGACCCTTTGCTTGAAATTGAATTAAATTAAAGCCTAATTAATTATTTAATTAAAGAAAAGAAAGTGTTTTTTATGTTTTGGTATTTATTATGGAAATAAAGAAAAAAAAAGGAATTAAAATTAAAGTTAATGAAACCCTAGTTCTAAATTATTTTAATTATTAATAAAACGTCAAAGTTGACCTAATTTAGACTAATAAATTAATTTACATGTTTATTTACAAAAATAATGGTAATTAATAAATACAATAAATGATGATAATAATAATGATAAAAAAGAATCAAAACCTAATTCTATAGAATTTTATTTATTAAGAAAAAGATTGAATTTTAAACCTAAATTAACTAAGTTAATTATTAACATTTATTTACAAAAATAGGTTAGTGGTGAAATTAAGAAATTATTAAATATATTTTGTATTTTGATTTTCTGTTTTTATTATGAAAACTATTTTATGGTGAATTAATAAAAATAATTTAAACAATTAAAAAGAATTAAAAAGAAAAGAAAACAAAATTATACAAACCAAGGGGGGTGTCAGGCCCAAAGTGGAGGTTTGATTGAAGAATTCTGGCCCATTGAAGCAAAGTCACGTTTGACTTTCAGAATTGTGCACACGTTCATTGACTGGGGCATACCATGGGCTTCACTCTGGAACCATTGGACTGATCATCATGAGCGCGTGGCAAGCTTAGGCGTGAGGGTGTATGGTGGAGCGTTGAAGGAGTGCTTCATGTGAAAGCATTAGAACAAAAATTATGAATTATGTGGGGGGACCTGGGAATCGAACCCAGGTCCCAATGTTTGCAAGGCACGTCCTCCACCAATTGAGTTGTGAAATGCATTTGTACATATAATAGACAACAAATGTAATATATGAAAAAGCCAGTTATACTGAAATATTAAAAAAAACGCGCTAAGATTTGAATCTTCCAGTAGCGCTTGGACACCTCAGCTTTCTTCTTCGTTTTCACCTGCAACATGAATAAGATAGCGGGGGTTTTAAACCCCCACTAAGTGTAATAGTGAAAAATAGCGATTACGCCCACAGATTATATAAATTGAGCGCGAGCATCTCAATGAATCAGGCTTGTTGCAACGAGTTCGTCCATATTGGTCTTGAGGTCCAATTTTACAGTGCAAGGAAAGCCCCAATATGGGAGCTCTGAAACGCTAAAACGTATCAATGGAAAATCATGATTCAGAGCCCTATAATGCAATTAAACTATGTTATTAGCTTCAGAAGGTTCCTGTGAATACAAAACAACCAATAATATGTATCAAATGCGCATGAATCATGGTATGAAATTCTGGAAAATATGGCAAACCGTAGGGCTTGTTCTTGCGTGTTCTTTGGGTTTCAGGACTCGTTCTTGATGCCAATAGACTCCTGGAGACTCAGGCAAGGTGATTGAATCCTTTTTAGGCTTTGAAACGTGCTGCAAGTATGATTTCAGTTTTCAAGTTTCTCTCCAAAATTTGCAAATTGGTTATGTCGTTTGAGCAGCTTTCACGTGTATTTATGAGTAGGGTTAGCTTATGCCTTTGTATGTGAATGATTCTAGGTCAAAAATAAGCCCACAAGTCCATGGCATTATGACTTGAATATTTGATTGCTAATCATATCTTTTTTCAATCTTTTTCCATGGAAACCTTGCCAATTATGGAAGATCTTGTCCCCTTGAGTGATGCACGAAATCTTTAGCATGTATGGAGTATATTTGCTGCATAAAAAGATTTGAAAAAGCATATCTTTGAATTTTCTTATATTTAAAACCAATTAAATGAATTAATATAAATATAAATCCAATTAATTAATTAAAAATAAGAGAATAAATTATTTTGAGCTCAATGGGTCGTTCATAGGCTTTGGGTAATGATTCAAGAAAGAATTTGAGGCCCATTAGCAAATTTGAAGCTTTTTAGGCAAAGTTGACTTTTGAAAGTTCCCAAAAATTTCCCAACTTCTCCAATGCATATCTTGCTCAATTTTGAAGCTATGAACATGTTCTTGGACATTTTGGAAAGGTCTTGAAGTCCTCTAACCAATTCCTTTGGTCCCATGTCGTTTTGATTTACCAATCTCAAGTTATGGTCTTTGACTTAAAGTGCCTTTTTGTTGACTTTTGAAAATGACCTATAATGTTGAAATTGATAACTTTTTGTGAGTGCATTTCTTGGACTTGGAGTGTGAAGATGAGTTGTAGGAAATGTCATCCCCTTCAAAATGAGATTTGGATGGGGTTTTTTTGATGAACCATGAAAAATTTATGCCTTGGTCAATTTGCAGTTGACTTTTCAGCTGTCCAGAAATAGAAACTTTTGCATCTTGAGACTTTTTGAGCCATGCTTGTGGAATCATGATCAAGAATTGATCAAATGATGGTTGTGGCTTCAAAATAAGATGTTGATCAAAAAATTTGACTTTTGACTGTCAAATGACCATTTTGCCCCTGCAGTTAACTGTGAAGCAATTAGGGTTTTTGACTGTGCAATTTGATGCTGTGAGTCTTGAAACTTGACATATGGATGCTTGGCAATGTATATAGGCATATGGGACTTGATTGGACCCTTGAAAACCTCAATTTCTTTGCAAGAACTAAAACCCTAATTTTGACTGTGTTAGGAGGCAATTGGACTGTGCAACCCTTGAGGGATTTTGAACCATTTGGAGGTTGACCCTGACAAATCTTGAAGAATATGGGAGGGCAAATTTTGGGGTACAATAGAGATGAAACCTACATAATGCACTAGGAGGTTCAAAACATTCAAACATGAGGCTTCTAAGTGAAATGGCTTGAGCTAGCATGGACAATCAAAATCAACATGATCATTAGATTCCCAATTATAGGCCTCACTCAAGTTCATTGGCCATCAAACAAATTGCAACAAGACATGCAAACATAATTGGGTACCTTCACTTCAAAATTACATCAAAAATGGAAATAATGGTCCATAATTCAAAACAAAAACATATTAGCATCCTTGAAAGGTATAGAAGTCAGAATGCAAGCCCTAAATTCATGAATGATTGTGGAGGAGACCAAATGAAGTTCAAAGTTCAAGACTAGTTGGCAAAACTACCAAACTAGACAAATTTTCAAAATTATTTGTGGAAAAATGTAAAACTAAGTCAAATAATTCAAGAAAAATGGTTTTCAAATCCCTAACACATTCATAAACTATAATCAAGACCTGAATTCCAATAAAAGTCCAAGGCACAAGGGTTTTAAACATGAAACTTGCACCATAAGCAACAAAACCCTAGATTTTGACTTTTAATCCTAAATATTAATTAAATAGGATCAAAACTCAAACAAATAAACCAAGGTCATACAAAACATAAAGAAAGCCTAATTGTCAGAAAATATATTTTTCATTTTTTTTTGAATTAGGAAAAGACAAAACATGAAATTAAATTCAAACAATTATGCATTTAACAAATATTCACATATCAAAATAATATTTAAATCAAAAAGTCAGAAAAAATGGTCAACCAAAATTATACTCAAATATTATAGCTAAAAACACACATCCCTGAATTTTTGTGAATTTTTTGAATTAAAGGAAAATACTAAAAATAAAAAAACAAACAATTAACAATTGAATTATTAATTAAGGGCAAAAATGCAAACCCTAGCCAAAAATCATGAAAACGTCAAAATTAAAAAAATATTCAGATTCTATGATTAAAAACAAGATTGCATGATTTTTTTGAGAATTTTTGAATCAAAGTAAGTATTTAAAATAAAAATTACAAAGCAAAAATTCAAAATAAACCTCTCAAATTAAAAATCTAATCAAAAATGGAAAATATGCTAGACAAATTTCAGAATCAAATTTTAAATTATTTTATGAGTCTAGAACATTTTTTGTGGAATTTTTTGGATCAAAGAAATATTAAAACAAAAATAAACTTTGATCAATTAATTAATTAAACCTATGAATTTTTGAACCAATCAAAACATTTTCAAAAATTATCAAAAAAATTCACAAGGTTAGAAATATTATTTTGAATATGTGACAATTTTTTCAGAATTTTTCAATCATTTTTGTGTAAGAAATAATATTATAGAAATTAATTTATAAAACAAAATTCAAATGAATTAAAGGAATAAGCCAGCCAACCAGAGGAGGCCACGTAATTATCTTCAACCTCTGGCTAGGGCAAAAATGCGCGCCTGATCCAGTTCTTCCTCCCACTTTCCAGTCAACATAACATGCTCAATTCTACACCATTTTCCCTGAAATTTCGTGCAAATTCAAGCTAGCATTTCATACTTCACATTGAAATTTGAATCAAAATAAATAATGAACCATGGATCAAGAACAGATCGTGCAAAAATGCCAAAAACTCACTTGAACACAAAAAAACAGATGCATCATTCATGCATATCTCATCAAATTAAAAGCTCTGAAGCTTCAAAAACACTTAATAGACTTCAAACAACATGATTATGAACTTAAATCTCACAATGCACGGCTAGAAATCAGAATTCAAAGTTGAGAATTCAAACCTTTGAGAAAAAATGGATCTACTATCTCCTTCACTCCAGTTGCAAACCAAGCCTCGATCTGCTATCCTTATCACTTGGAGAAGAGAATGCAAGAAGAATTGATCAAAACGCGCAAGGGAGATGGAAGAATCGAAGAAAAATGTAGAGCAACAAGCTACGGAGTTTCTGACTTTGATTGATGAAATGAAGCACGAACCACGCTCAATGAGGCTTGCTTCTCAATATATAGAGCATCAAGAGGAGGATAGGATAGGTTTTTCCCGCTGAAAGCTCTTGGAAAGAATGAAATCTTATTTTGGCCAAAATCAAGTATGCACATGCAGCCTCCCAATCCCTCGTGCATTGGCTTGCTTTTTACGTGCATTTTAGTCCATTCTACATCAGGAAGAGATTAGCAACAAAATTAAGGCTTAACTCCTTGTATTAAACTAGTGTTGGTGATTAGGAAACTTCATGCCATTTTTTGAAAAACCATGAATTCCCTTTGCATTTTCCCATGTGCAGCTCATGCTTTGGCATGATGGGCCTTGGTACATTACATGTTGGTCATGGGCCAAGTTTGAGGTGAAACAAAAGGCCACAAATCAAGTTATCAACAATTTGCAATTTGCATGGCATGCATGAATTCAATGAAAAGCCTCAAAATTTCAAAGTCCACAACTTGCTCATACTTTTGAGTTTTGGCACAAATTTGCACAATTTGGAAAGGTCTTGAAAAGATATACAATCCCTTAGTTTGAGTTTTTTCAAATTAATCCATTAAGGTCTTCAAAATTTGGCTTGAAATTCACTATTTTTGAAAAATGGCCTATAATTTTGTGACTTCAAAAGACCATAACTCTTGACTCCTTTCCGATTTGGACATGAGACCAAAAAGAAGTGAAAGATCATTCTCTTAGATTTCTAAGCATATTTCATTTGCATCTTCTTGATCAAGTGTGAATAAAATGTGAATTTTTGAAATTAAGTCCTTACTTTCCAAAATTAGTAACTTTTAGGGTTCCTTCAAGAACAAGCTTCAACCCAAACCTCAATCTCTTTGATCCAATGATCAAAATGGACTTGAAATATGAAAAGTACATCCTTTAATTGATGGTTGGCCAAGGATTCACTTGGTCAACCTTGACTTTGACTGATTTTGACAAAAATGACCATTTTGCCCCTCTGAATCAATTGATCCACTTCCCTTCAAAATTGATGATCAAAACTTCAAACATATGATCTCCCAAACATATAGAGGCCATGTACAAAGTTCCACTTCAAAATTCTGAAAGAAACCTGATGAAAATTCAAACCCTAGTTTTGGTCAACACCTCAGGAGACTGATGAATCATCTTCAAAACTTCAAATCCTTTGGGCATCATGACCAATTCCTTGTGCAAAGATTTTTTTAAATACAAAAGAGATGTTGTAGCTCCCTAAATCAAGACTTGTGCCTTGGCCAATAGCCTTACTCAAACAAAACCCTAATTTGACTGGTGAATCCAAAGAGTGATTCCCCTTGTGATCAAACACAAACCTCAATCTTCTGATGATCCAAAGAGATGGGTAAAATATCTTGAGATATGCCATAACCTTTGAGCTTGAAAGATCCAGAGGTTTGGATGGTAAAAATTTTCTTGAGCAACTTGCCAATGCAATCAGCCTTTAAAGCTTGAGGAAGACTTGATAACCAAAGTACTTTGATCCCATCACAATGTATGAATGCAATGTAATATGATATTCATGATGAAACATAAGCCAAAATCAAGAGGGTAAATTTTGGGGTGCAACAGGGACCAAGCCAAAACATCAGCAATGACAACAATGAAGACAGGGACAGATTCAGTGGTAAACCTCCAGTCTTTGATGGAGAAAACTTTGACTACTAGAAAGACAGAATTAAGAGTTTCTTTCTGGCCCATGATGCTGATCTGTGGGACATGGTGACTGATGGATACACGCATCCTGTAGATGGACGTGGTCAGAAGATAGACAGGAAAATGATGTCTGATCAGCAAAAGCGTGAATTCAGAAACCACCACAAGGCCAGAACAATTCTCCTCAGCGCCATACCATACTCAGAATATGAGAAAATATCAAACAGAGAATCTGCCAAGAATATGTTTGACTCTCTAAGAATGGCGCATGAAGGCAACATTCAAGTCAAAGAAACCAAGGCCCTTGCGCTCATTCAGAAGTATGAGGCATTCAAGATGGAAGATAGTGAATCAATAGAAACTATGTTTTCAAGATTTCAAATCCTTGTTGTTGGACTAAAAGTTCTTGACAAAGGGTATTCTACTGCTGATCACGTTAAGAAGATCATCAGAAGCCTGCCCAAATAATGGAGGCTAATGGTCACAACACTTAAGCTAGCCAAAGATCTCAATAAAATCTCTCTGGAAGAACTTTTTAGCTCCCTCAGAAGTCACGAGATAGAGCTGGAAGAAGATGAACCTCAAAAGCAAGGTAAGCCATTAGCTTTAAAATCTAACAGAAAATCTGACTCCAAAGTTTTGCAGGCTGTGGAAGAAATCTTTGATGGATCCTCATCAGAGGAAGATGAACTGTCTCTCCTTTCCAGAAGGGTGAACCAGCTATGGAAGCAGAGACAAAGGAAGTTCAGAAATCCCAGAAGATCAAAAAATCAGAATGAATCCTCTGCCAAATACAGAAGGTCAGAATCCTCCTCTGGACACAGAAGATCTGAAGGTTATTCAGGATACAGAAAGCCAAACAACAAAGACATCATCTGCTATGAATGTAATAAGTAAGGGCACTACAAAAGTGACTGCCCAAAGCTTCAGAAGGAAAATCCCAAAAAGAAGTTTCTCAAGGAAAAGAAGAAAAGCCTCATGGCTACATGGGATGATTCTGACACATCTTAAGCTGACTCAGAATCAGATGATGAAAGAGCAAACATAGCT
This sequence comes from Vicia faba, assembly GCA_948472305.1. Taxonomy (NCBI): domain Eukaryota; kingdom Viridiplantae; phylum Streptophyta; class Magnoliopsida; order Fabales; family Fabaceae; genus Vicia; species Vicia faba. The sequence goes on along the minus strand of OX451735.1, from coordinate 123,808,058 downwards.
CTCATGGCAAACATATCAGAAGACAGTGAAGCTTCTGGTTCAGAATCAGAATCAGACAATGAAGAGGTATTCCCTGACTTTACCATAAACTTTACTAAGGCTGAACTTGCTGAAAGCCTAAATGAAATCCTGGAAAGGTATCAGCAGATCAGAGTCAAATTCAGAAACCTGAAAAGGAATCTTGCCTCTGACTCTGATAAGACTGAGAGTCTCAGATTGGAGAATTCTGAGTTAAGAGAAAAAATTTCAAAATTAGAAAACCAGTTGCAAAACTCTCAGAAGGAAACAATCTCTGAAACTCCCAGCAATGCTGATGAGATCACCAAAGAGTATGATCACAACTTTCAGAAGTTTCTAGCTAAAAACATAGACAGAAGCAAGATGGCTTCAATGATCTATGGAGTTAGCAAAAATGGCAGAAAAAGAATAGGATATCAAGGTAAAGTAACTACACCAAAAAATGCCATGGACTTAGTTATAAAACGCACACCACTCAATTCACATTTTATATATGGGCACACACATGACATAAAATACACAAGTAGTGATTATTCTGTCAAACCAAAATTCAACCAGAATTTTGGTAAAACTAACAAATCAGGACCCAAGAAAATGTGGGTACCTAAGGATAAAATCATACATGTGGCAGATATCTTTAGCAGCAAGGCTAAGACACTAATCATGGTACATGGACTCTGGCTGCTCACGACACATGACGGGAAGAAGACATATGTTCCAAAGCCTGGAACTTAAGTCTGGAGGCCACATGGGCTTTGGAGGCAATCAGAGAGGAAAGATCATTGGCTCTGGAACAGTAGGTAATGGAAATCTTCCCTCTATAAGTAATGTTTTATTAGTTGATGGATTAATGCATAACTTGTTATCCATAAGTCAATTAAGTGATAATGGTTATGATATAATCTTCAATCAAAATTCATGCAAAGCTGTTAGTCAGAAAGATGGGACTATCCTATTTAATGGAAAGAGGAAAAACAACATTTATAAAATAAAAATTTCTGAACTAAAGAGTCAGAATGCAAAATGTCTATTGTCTGTTAACAACGAGCAATGGATCTGGCACAGAAGATTGGGACATGTTAGTATGAGAAGAATATCTCAGATTTACAAACTCAATCTGGTCAGAGGACTTCCTAACTTGAAGTTCAATTCAGATGCTCTGTGTGAAGCATGTCAGAAAGGCAAGTTTGCAAAAGCTGCTTTCAAATCCAAAAATGTTGTTTCCACCTCTAAGCCATTAGAACTTCTGCACATTGACTTATTTGGACCAGTAAAAACTGCTTCAGTCAGTGGGAAGAAGTATGGGTTAGTAATCGTAGATGACTATAGCAGATGGACATGGGTAAAGTTCTTAAGACACAAGGACGAGTCACACTCTGTGTTTGTTACCTTCTGCAACCAAGATCAGAATGAAAAGGATCTTAGAATTGTCAAAGTCATAAGTGATCATGGTGGAGAATTTGAAAATAAAGATTTTGAATTATTCTTTAATGAAAAAGGCATTATGCATGATTTCTCTTGTCCTAGAACTCCCCAACAAAATGGAGTTGTAGAACGAAAGAACAGAACATTGCAAGAAATGGCCAGAACCATGATCAACAAGACTAACGTTGCTAAAATATTCTGGGCAGAGGCAATAAACACAGCGTGTTACATTCAGAATAGAATCTCCATAAGACCTATTCTGGAAAAGACTCCATATGAATTGTGGAAGAACAGAAAGCCCAACATTTCTTATTTTCACCCATTTGGATGCACATGTTTTATTCTGAATACAAAAAATTATTTGAACAAGTTTGACTTTAAATCACAAAAGTGTATTATGTTAGGATACTCTGAACGCTCGAGAGGGTACAAAGTATACAATACAAAAACACAGATTGTTGAAGAGTCAATCAGTGTTAGGTTTGATGATAAGCTTGACTCTCAAAAGTCAAAGCAGGATGAATTCCTTGCAGGTATGGAAGTTGAACTCACAGGTACTGAAGATAACTCATCAGAGGCTCTCAACAGAGACACTCCCTCAATAGCAGAAAGAGTCACTACAAGCAATCAACACCTTCTGTTGATCAACTCTAGAAAAGACTATCCAGAAGCAGCATTGATCACCCAGAAGAAACAATATTGGGAAAGAAGGAAGATCCAATCATAACAAGATCAACATTCAGAAACTCTGAAGAATCTCTCATGGGACTGGTTTCTCTGATTGAACCAACAATAATTAATGAAGCACTTCTGGACAATGACTGGATTCTGGAAATGCAAGAGGAACTAAATCAATTCACCAGAAATGACATATGGGATCTGGTTCCCAAACCAAAAGGGTTCAACGTCATTGGTACAAAATGGGTGTTCAGAAACAAACTGAACGAGCAAGGTGAATTCATCAGAAACAAAGCACGACTGGTAGCACAAGGTTATATTCAGCAAGAGGGGATAGACTATATAGAAACCTTTGCTCCAGTCGCCAGGTTAGAATCTATCAGACTCTTAATATCATTTGTTGTTAATAAAGGCATCACTCTATATCAGATGGATGTCAAAAGTGAATTCTTAAATGGCTATATAGATGAAGAGGTATATGTGCACCAACCCCCTGGTTTTGAGAGTTCCAAAAATCCATAATATGTTTTCAAACTAAAGAAGTCACTCTATGGTCTGAAACAAGATCCCATAGCTTGGTATGAAAGACTAAGTAACTTCCTGTTAGAAAAAGAATTCACCAGAGGGAAAGTGGACACAACCTTGTTCTGTAAGACAGTTAAGAATGACATGTTAGTTTGTCAGATTTATGTTGATGACATCATATTTGGATCTACTAAACCCTCTCTGGGAAGAGAATTTGCTAAATGTATGCAGGCAGAGTTTGAGATGAGCCTAATGGGGGAACTCAAATTCTTTCTAGGCATTCAGATAAATCAAACTCCAGAAGGAACTTACATTCATCAGAGCAAATATGTCAGAGAACTTCTGAAGAAATTTGATCTCTCAGAATGTAAGCCCTCAAAGATTCCAATGCATCCCACGTGCATTCTGGAAAAAGAAGAGGTAAGTAAAAAGGTAGAACTGAAGGTCTACAGAGGTATGATTGGTTCTCTTCTCTATCTGACGGCTTCAAGGCCTGACATTCTATTCAGTGTTTGCATTTGTGCTAGATTCCAATCAGATCCTAGAGAATCTCACTTAACAACAGTTAAGCGAATTTTCAAGTATCTGAAAGGTACTACTAATCTGGGTTTGTTTTATAGAAAATTAAGTGATTACATCTTAATAGGATACTGTGATGCTGACTTTGCTGGGACAGAGTAGAACGTAAAAGCACTTCTGGAAGCTTCCAGTTTCTGGGAGAAAATTTGATCTCATGGTCCAGCAAAAGACAATCCACAATAGCACTATCAACAGCAGAAGTTGAATACATAGCAGCAGCTGGATGTAGTATGCAAATGCTTTGGATGAAAAGTCAACTTGAGAACTTCAATATATTTGAGAGTAACATCCCTATCATCTGTGACAATACTTCTGCTGTTTATCTCGGTAAAAATCCTATTTTGCATTCTAGGTCTAAGCATATAGAAATAAAACATCATTTTATTAGGGACTATATTCAGAAAGGGATTCTTAACTTAAAATTCATTTACACAGACCATCAATGGGCTGATGTCTTTACAAAACCTCTTTCTGAAGATAGGTTTAACTTTATTCTGAAACATCTCAGCATGAAGCTTTGCCCAGAATAAATTGTTTTATTTACATATCTTAACCTTCATAATTTTAGTTATTTTCTGTGAACTACTGATCAACCTGCCTTCATAATTTTAGAAGTACAGATTGTATCAGAATCTATCCATGAAGATCTGAGCGTTTCATTTCAAGGATAAAAGTGTGTTGTTCACGTAAGCAAACAGTTGTCATCCATTCATCAGCTACCTTCTGAGGCTGAACACGCGTTCACTTTTCTGAAAGGTCAAAAGCGCTGATTGGGTGCATTGAGACACACGTCATGGGTAACCGTTCCAATATCTTTCTGAATCCCCTAAAATCAGCTGTCATTAATGCTTATAATCATGACTAATTGTTTCTCTCTCTTACAATTTATGCTTTCAAGAAAATCTATTTAAACTCAAGTTTCACTCTTTACATTCTTTCACTTTTACTTTCTCAATACCTTCTAATTGTTTTCAGTTCGTACTTTCAAAAACCCTTTCATCTTTCTCAAATTTCTTATGTGAACATGGCTTCTTCAAGTGTCCAAAACACCAGTACTCGGGAAACTGCTTCTATGGAACAGTACGAAGAACCATACAGAATGCTACTCACTCCCATTGACAATCTGGAAGTTCTTTCAGAACTGATTGTTGATTTTGAAAGCCTTCAAGAAAACAACTTCAATCTCTCTGAAGACGTCAATGCTCAAGGATGGAACATATATTTTGACCGTCTTCTAGGGCCAATGTTTCCAATTCTTGTCAAAGAATTTTGGATACATGCTTCCTCCTCAAACCATGAAGTTACCTCGTATGTCATGGGGAAGAAGATTGTCATATCAAAAGACCTAATTTCCAGACTTATCGGTTACAATGGTGGAGGTGTCATATGTATAGACATGGCTGAAAGATGTTCTGATGTTGCTTCTATTGCAAGGGAAATATTCACTCTGGGTGTACCCTCCAGCAAGATTAGGGATCTGAAGGATCATCAAAGAATTTGGGCTAAAATAATTCTGGGATGCATCAACCACAGGAAGCCAACTAGCTCTCCTGATTACATAAACATAGATCAACAGTTTCTGATCTACTTTATCTCCAAGAAGACTAAGGTAAATCTCCCTCACTTGCTATTTAATCATCTGAGGACCAGTGTAAAGGAAACAAGAGAAGATGAGCGTACCAAAAGGGACTGGATACCCCTAGGAAGATTCATATCAGATATTCTGACAGAGAATAGGCTGATAGAGAATTTGGCTGAAGCACAAGAAATTAGGTCACTAGAAGCAACTGCTGGGAAGCCTCTGAACGCAAAGAATCTGAAAAAGATGAAAATCATTGAGAACATCAAGAAGGAACCCAACTTTACTTCTTTTGCAACCATCACTTCCAGAAGAATTCCTCTGGATGATTTTCCTCTTTTCTCTGAGATTGACTCCAAGCCTGAGATGATTGTCAGATATATGGATGCGTGTAAGGCAGATGGCACTGCACCAGAAATAAATATCTAGGACTTGCATCAGGCGGCTCTAAAAGTTGTTTTGAAGAAGACCGAGAAAAGGAAGGCAGCAGCAGAAGGATCATCCTAGAGGACTCCAAAAGCTGCTAAAAAGAAAGGTAATCCTTCCTCTATTACTGTTTTAGAATCAATAACTATATAAACATCTGAAACCATAACTATCCAATCAGAACATCCAACCCCACAAACTTTTGATGACTTTGACATAGGGTTTGATTCATCAGAAACTCTAAGTCTAAGAAAAACTCACTCCCTTCCTATCAATCCAAATCCGGAACAAACTCAACCAGAACTTGCCAAAGTTCTGTCTGATATTGACTCTTTTGACCAAGACATTTCAGCTCCCACACCACAAAATCCAAATCCTCAAATCCCTGATAATCCAAACTCCGAAACTACTACAGATGTTCCACAACCAGATATTCCACTACCTCTCTCTCCATAACAAGATATTCCTCATCCAGCATCACCTCAACCTGAACAATCAAAACCAGAAGCTCAAACTTCTGAGAATCAACCATCTGAGACCTATGAACCAGAACCTCACAATATTTCAACCAACCAATCTAAAGAACCTACTTCAGATTCAGATACAATCCCAATCCCAGGAATCACTGAACCACTTTCCATTCGCATGCCTACCACCATCCTGGACATTCCACAAATTCCTTCTTCTCTGGAATCCACACCACCAAATTCCCTAACCAGTCCAATCATCATACCCGACTCTCCCACTCCTTCACCCAAGAGCAATACAACTGACAACGTAAGACTTGTCATTGATCCAACTGCATTGGAACGATTAGCTTCTATATCTCACAAAACTGCCATTCCCAAACCAAAACCAACTGAAACCACACCAGATGTTGGTACAAGTTTGTTGATGTTTGAAACAGGAATGCATGAATGGATAACCTCCTTGAAGCACGCTAGTCTAGAGATGACTAATCCTGCTGCTTCTGATTATCTATGGACAAGTTTCAGAAACTAGCTAAGGTCTGAAACATTAAAGCTACAAGAACAGAGCTATGAACAGGTTCAACGGAATTTCAGTGATATGCTAAAGGTTTTTGAAGACCAAGTTCTGAGCCATCTGCTCAAGAAGGAGATTTTCCCTCTGGATAATGCTCCTTGGTCAGAACATCGTCTCTCAGATGAAGTTCAACCAGAATCAGAAGGTCTCTCCCTGACTGCTGCTCTAGAAGAGATGATCTCAGCTGAGGAAATGGTTCAATGTGATCAAGCTGCAGAATGCTCTGAGAAGCATCCAGATACTGAAGAATCTCTAGCTCCTTCCTACGTCATGCAAACTCGTGAAGAATTGAAGAGAGCAAATGCTGTTATCCAGGAAAGGTTGGATAAGCAGGAGGACACTAACAAAGAAATCAAGAGCATCTTGGGCAAAAAAGAAGAATATAACTCCCAGATCAAGGGCTTGCTGGAAGCTTTTTTCACACGCCTTCCTCCTCCCTCTTAGATTCTCTTCTATTTTAAACTTGTTTATCTGTAACGTTTGTTTTACATTGCTTCTGTTCTGGACTACTTATCATTGCTTCTTGTTCTTTAATATAAATCAACTTTTTAGCTCTGATTATATTGCCTTTTTGATAATTGACAAAAAGGGGGAGAAAGTAAGATATTTTCAATAACGGTTTACTGAGACAGAAGTCTCAAACATTCTGAACTACTTAACCTCTATCTTTTGAAAAGCTTGAACAGGTACAAACTCTGATGAAAGACGCATTTAAACTCTGATGCTCAAAGACTCAAGGAACTTAAGGGAAGTAATCAACTCAGGGGGAGTTTTTCTTCTTTATTCTAAACTTTTTATTCTTTATTTTTTTAATTGAAAAATCTGGTTTTGTCATCATCAAAAAGGGGGAGATTGTTAGAACATAGTTTGATTCTACAACCCTTGGTTAGAGTTTTGATGATAACAAATACAAAGAATAAAAAAATACAAAGAACAAATATGCACCTTAAAAATATGTTTTATGTATGCAGAAGTTCTGATCAGATCAGCATCAGAAGATAAGCCATAAGTGTTACACGTTGAAGCAATCAGATTATACGCTGAAGATTGGTGACAAGAACCTATGCTCAATTATAGTAAACTATGATTCTGAACAAGAACATATCAAACCAAGTCATCAATATTTTGAAGCCTCATCAGCAGTAAGGAGAAAAGACTCTGAAGTGTTACTGAACATTCAAGACAACATCAATTCCAACGGCTTTCTTCAGACAGGATCTTCTCCAAAAAGGAAAGTGTGTTAATGACATTAAACATGCATTATGATCAACGTCATTACACTGCCTATATAAACAAGTCAGCTTGCAAAATGAAGCACGTACGTACACACAACGATTTTGCTAAGATCACCAACCACGCATATTCAAGCTCAAGCAAATTCATTCTTTATTCTAAGCTATAAACCTGTGTAATTTATCACAGTTGTGATAAACCATTTTTGTTAGAAAAACAACAACATATATTGTTTAATCATATTGTAAAAGAGATCCTTGAGATTAACCGGATTGTGGTTGTACTCAAGAAGACTTTAACAGTTGTTAAAGTAGCTTTTGTAATCTTGTTGAGATTAGTGGATTAAGACCTCGTTGGAGAGAGGAGAAATCACCTTGACGGGTGGACTGGAGTGGTTTGAGATCAAACGAACCAGGATAAAAATACTGTGTCTTTAAGCTGTTTTAGATCCAAGTTTTCAATTCAACCCCCCCTTCTTGTGTTTTTCACATCTTCACATTGTACACACTTTTGATTTATAATTTGTAATACCTTGAGAAACCAAGTTGTGGTTTAGTCTTAAGAAGACATTGATAGTAGTCATTATGTTTGTATAATCAAGGTTTTTGATTAGTGGATTAAGACCTCGTTTGAGAGAGGTGAAATCACCTTGAAGGGTGGACTGGAGTAGTTTGAGTTTAAACAAACCAGGATAACCAAATGTGTCTTACAATTTTAATTTTTGGAAACCCCAATTCAAACCCCCTTTCTTGTGTTTTTCTATCCTTCAATTGGTAGCAGAGCTCCTAGTTCAGGGTGCTAACATTTAATCGTGTCAGAAAAAGATCCTAGCAAGAAAAACACTATGGTGGGACCAATTTTGATTATCAGCAATGATACCTATGATGAGAAAGATAGAATCACCGACAAACCTACAATATTTGATGGAGAGAACTTCGATTACTGGAAAGACAGAATCAAATGTTTTTTTCTAGCTCAGGACACTGATCTCTGGGATATGATGATTAATGGTTACATTTATCTAGTAGACGAAATAAGTCATAAGATCAACAGCAATAAAGTGACAGATCAACAAAAGAAAGAATTTAGAAATCATCACAGGGCCAGAATAATCCTCTTAAGTGTTATCTCGTACACTGAGTATGAGAAGATCACGAACAGAGAATCCACAAAGAAAATGTTTGACTCTCTGAGAATGACGCGTGAAGGCAACACACAAGTCAAAGAGACCAAAGCTCTTGCACTCACTCAGAAGTATGAGGCCTTCAAAATGGAAGAAGATGAAATAGTTGAGACAATGTTCTCAAGGTTTCAAATTCTGGTTGGGCTAAAAGTTCTGGACAAAGGGTACTCAACAGTAGATCATGTAAAGAAAATCATCAGAAGCTTACCCAAGAAATGGATACCCATGGTCATAGCCTTAAAACTAGCCAAAGATCTTAACAAAATATCTCTTAAAGAACTTATCAACTCTTTGAGAAGTCATGAGATAGAACTAGAAGAAGATGAGCCCCAATGGAAAGGTAAGTCTCTTGCTCTTAAATCTAATAAAAAATATGAAACTGACTTTGCAGGAAAAAGAAAAAAACTTCGATGGATCCTCGTCAGAAGAAGATGAACTATCTCTTCTCTCCAAAAGAGTCCATCAGCTATGGAAGCACGGACATAGGAAATTTAGAAACCCCAGAAGAACAGACAATCACTCTGATTCAACCTCTAGATACAGAAAATCTAGCAACAAAGAAGTTGTATGCTACGAATGCAAAGAGCCAGGTCACTACAAAAGCGACTGCCTAAATCTTCATAAAGAAAAGCCTAAGAAGAAGTTGTCCAAAGAAAAGAAGAAATTTATTATGGCAATGCGGGATGACTCAGAATCTTCTGAAGATGAAATAAAATTAAAAGATGAACGAGCCAATATAGCTTTAATGGAAAACATATCAGAAGACAAAGATACATCAGAATCTGAATCAGATTCAGAAGAGGTATTTCAAAATTCTCTAGATCTCAATTAGAAGAAAGTCTGTCTGAAATTCTTGAAAGATATCAGCAACTTCGAGTAAAATACAAGAACCTGAAATTCGTTCTTGTATCTAAAATTGAAGAAACTAGGAAACAAAAAACAAAAAACTCTAGGATAAAAGAAATTAATTTTAAACTTAAAATTGAATTATAAAAAGCTCAGAAAGAAACTGTTTCAGAAGTTTTGAATAGTTCTGATAACATCATAAAATATGATCATAAATTTAAAAAATTTCTAGCTAAAAACATATATAGAAGCAAGATGGCTTCAATGGTCTATGGAGTTAGCATAAATGGAAGAAAAGGCGTAGGATATGTGAAACCAATAGGAGAAGAATCATATCAACCAAAGAAAGTTGATGATATAGTTATAAAACAAAACCTTTATAATCATTCTTTACGTATGGACACTCACATGATATAAAATATACTAGTGATTCTTACTAAGCGAAACCAAAATTCAAACAGAACTTTGGAAACTCTAACAAACAAGGACCCAAAAAGATATGGGTACCTAAGGATAAAATAATCTATGTTAAATATATCTTTAACAACAAAGTTGAAACACCAACCTTGGTACCTGGACTCTGGATACTCTCGACACATGACAGGAAGAAAGCATATGTTCCAAAGCCTGGAACTTAAATCTGGAGAATACGTAGGTTTCAGAGGCAATCACAAAGGAAAGATTACTGGCTCTGGAACCATTGGTAACAATACACTTCTCTCTATAACTAATATTCTATTAGTAGATGGATTAATGCATAACCTATTATCCATAAGCCAATTAAGTGATAACAGTTATGATAGAATCTTTAATCAAAAGTCCTATAAAGCAGTTAGTCAGAAATATGGAACTATACTTTTAAATGGTAAGAGAAAGAACAACATTTATAAAATAAAACTTTCTGAACTAAAAATTCAAAATGTAAAATGCCTTATGTCTGTTAACGATGAGAAATGGGCCTGACACAGAAGATTGAGGCATATTAGTATGAGAAGAATATCTCAAATTAACAAACTCCATATGGTCAGAGGACTTCCTAACTTAAAGTTCAACTCAGATGCTCTGTGTGAATCATGTCAAAGAGGCAAGTTTGCAAAACCGTATTTCAAATGAAAAATGTTGTTTCTACCTCTAGACCATTAGAACTTCTACATATAGATATGTTTGGACCAGTGAAAATTGCATCCATCAGTGGAAAGAAGTATGGATTAGTGATCGTAGATGACTATAGCAGATGGACATGGGTAAAGTTCTTAAGACACAAGGACGAGTCACACTCTGTGTAATTCTGGTACAACAGACTCAGATGTCATACAAGGATGTCGAGACATCTGATTTGACATAAAAACACAGGAAAAATAGTAATGAAAAGATAAAGAACACACTATAATTTTTTACCCAGTTCAGTGTACAACAACACCTACTCTGGGGGCTACCAAGCTAGGAATGAAGTCCACTATCAGTAGTATCAATTTGCAGACCCTACAACCAACACACCCGTTGACGATCTACGCACTTAATCACTACCCAATGACCCTTCTACCTAGGTCCTCCCTAGATATGGAATATCCCTATTCCACTTCCAATCATCGCAATGATGTCTAGCAGTCAACACCTCAGTCACTATATCAATAACACTTCTCCAAGATTCTGATCACACAGATAGACAGTTTGGAAGACACACTTCCATGACAACCTAGCTAAGTTACTAAGCCAAACTCCACTGTTTGTTAGCTTTTGCTCCTAACTAAGAACACATCCTGGAGTTTCTTCAAAGCTTCCTCCAAGAACAATACACCTCTTACCTATAGGCTTCGAGGTGAACATGGTAACCTTCCCACAACCCGAGAGGTTTACCTTGATAAAACCCTAGACTTCTACATCTTGAGCTGTGTATTTTCTAGGTTACAAACCCTTCTATTTATAACCTGTTACCCAACTGGTTTTGGGACTTCAATCACAACAATTCAGCTGTAACAAACTGCAGAAACTTCTTCCCCAAGAAAGGTCTTCAATGTTTACTTTCCTAAATAATCTCCTTATTTAGAAAGTCTTCATTATTCTTGATTTCTGATTGAATTTACTGGACCTTTAAATATGCGCCACATAGGATGCACAATATTCTCCTGGATATTCTTCTTATGTTAAGAACAAACTAAATCTTATTAATCTAGCTCAGAAGGAGCGATGTCAAGACATCTTCTTTGACATGTTGTTCCAGTTCAGCACAACATGTTCTAACATTGTAATAGGACTTCTTGTTGTAGTTGTTCTTTTTAGAAAGTTTATCCATCCTATTATACATTACATTATTTCTTCTATTATTTATTTTTACAAAAATTAAGCCAATCTTAAAACAAGAGAACTAACAATCCCCCCTTTGGCAAGTTTTGGCTAAAACAAATAATCTAAAAAACAATTGTGATACAGGAGATTTCAGCAATTCAGAAGCTACTGTACACAACAATAGATCTTCAATTGAAAATGGTGTCTCAACATCTTGTTAGACATCTTCTTTGCAGCACTATGAAGAACTCAATTGTATCAGCACCAACGAACATCAATTTCATGATAAAAGGAAGGAAAGTCCTGAAGTTTGGTCGATGCACACGAGGAAGAAGATAGTAGAAGACAACTTATACCCCCCCCTCATTGTAGGAACATCTTCTAAACTTAGAAGACCAATGGTGGAATACGAGAACTTTCAATAACTCCTTAAGACTTAATTAACCACTGCCCTTGATATCTCAGAATATAGGTCACAACTGTGTTCATAACTCAGATCACAGGTCACAAACATATGTCACCGAAATAGGATCGAACATCTTATTTTGACCTCTACGAACATTATTAATAACCACCACTTATGGAATCAGCAGCATCCCAGCAGCCACACCAGCCACACTAATCTCCCCCTTTTTAGATAAAACTTGGCAAAGGGGACCTTCACAATACCAGACCCAAGCACAACTTATCCAAACTCGAATAAAAGCCATAAGAATTATAGACTCAATAAGCTCACGGGGTTACAGAGATATGGAGAACTTTCTATAAATAACTGGGATTTTTACTTGGAAAATAACGATCCTAGATTGTAGCACCAATCTTGGTCAAAAGGAAACGATATTTTAGGAGAAAACTTCAAGTATCAATGTGCACCGTCCATAATGGCTTTGAATGCTATAGCTACTACCATGCATAGTCAGAAAAAAATTTCTCCCCCTGTTTACAACCACGTGTTTGAACATATATGCCACTCCATCCTATGTTGACCATGCAGGAACATGTCCTGACACTTAGTCAAACATTGTCTTCTTATTTCAGTGATCAACACATCTTCTCCCACCAATCAGGGATGCTTGACCAGATTATCCACCTGTTCATACAGGATTCTAAGTGTTCTTCTTTCACTTAGACTTAGTGATTGTGATACAGTGGGAGAACTTACTTGAGGTTTTTTGAGTTTGTGTTTGCAAATGTTGCGGTTTAGCAAGAGTCGCCATCAACTTTTCTTTTATCCAAAAAGGAAAGGTGAAAAAGCACAGGAAATACCTTTAGAGATGTTTTTGAGTTCGGGGGGTAGATTATGAAAATGGAAGGTATTAACACCCTTTTCATCCATGGTTTTCCATGGGCTCTTAGTTACTCACTAGATCACTTGCTTTTGTTTGAATGTGTTTGTGATATGTTTTTTGAAAGTATTTTGAAAATGTAACTTTGTAATGATTCTCGTTTCTATAAGAACGCATACAAAGTGTTTGTTTCGAAAATAGTTCAACGAGGTGCTTGTGAGGTGTGTAAAGTGTTTTTGTTGTGAGCAAGCGAGTAACTGAGAGCGAACCTACCTACTCAAAAGGTCTTAGATGTGCTTTTCCTCCTCCTTTAGATGTTTCTATATTACCATTGATTTGGTAAGAAGCCCCATCGTTAGATGTGAAGGGACGGGCGTTGGGTCATCGTATGACCATGATAGCAATGTTGTGAGATAACTTAGCACTTTTCTTTTAGGGACTAAGATCATTTTTAAAGGAAACTTTGATAGCGTCATCGAGGGACTATGATCTTGTTATTTTTCGATTTGTTTGTGCTAAGACATCCCACATGCATAACATGGCCATTTTTGTAAGGCAACAAGTGAGATTACCCTAAGGGTGCATGTGTGTAAGTGTGTTTGATTGCATGCATTTGTCTTTGATTTTTGGTGGTCTACTTGTTGGTTTTATCTTGCCATACACGCCTAACTACTAGCATTTACATTTGAAAGCGATAAATTGCATAAATGTAAAGTCCTACGCTATTACAATATTTAGGGGATGGGGATACATATTTATGAAAGGGGATTGCAAGTAAAAATATGTACTAAGTTACTATTACAACCATATTGAAATGTACAATATAAGAAAGAAATGGACTTGTTTAGAAAATGTTTTTGTCTTAAGGAAATAAATTAAAAGGAAAATATTTTTGTGTTTTTTTTTTATGTTAATATATAAAAAAGATGAAAAAGGAAAAATGAATGCAAGGTAGAAATAGCGTGTTGCTGTAAACAAAGAAACAATGATCAGAAGTTCTGAAGCCAGGCGCGTGACACAAAAAGAAACATCAGTGGGATAAGAAGTTCTGGATTTGTACACTCTGAGGTTCTGCATAAAACGTCAGAGGGAAAGGGAATAGAGGTTCTGGATGGATACACTCTGCAGTCCTACAAAAAACGTTAGAGGGAAAACACAGAGGTTTTGGGTGGTGTCCAACCAGTGACCCAAAAGTCAGAAGTTCTTTATTACACTGGAACATTGAGCAAACGTCAGCAGTTCAATGTTTTTGACATGTAAGGAGAACTCAGAAGTTCCGTGCTGTGTTAAGATTGTGAGTGAACATTAGAAGTTATGTATTCTGCTGAGTCAGTGGGTGAACATCAGAAGTTCAGTGTGTGTTAACAGTGAGAAAAATCATGGAAGTTTTGTGTGTTAAAATAGTGAAAAGAACTCAGAAGTTCTACATGCTTAAACAATGAGAAAATCCAAGAAGTTTTGTGTGTTAAAATGATGAGTGAAAAACAGAAGTTCTGTGTTACATTTCAGCTCTTAATCAGCACAACAACAATTTATTTAGTTCAACAAATCAGAATGATCACAGCCAAACAAATCATAGAAATTCCAATCCTAAGTCTGAGCCTAGCATTATTCTAGAAGTTCTGATCCACAGTTTTTTTCTACTTAAGCAATGATATGTACAACATTAATGCTATGATATTTACATGTTAATGATGTTCAGAATGAAAAGCAAGTAAAGTCATAAAGATTTACCTGGAGCGTGCTTGGAGCTTTGAGTGGCTGCCTTTCGATGTTCTGAGTCAGCAAGAGAGACGAAAGAGTGGTTGTGTTCTTTGGTTCAAAGGGAAGAACAAAGGTTTGTTTTTTGTGTATGAGAAATATAGATTTTTTATGAAGGTTTCACAACTTCCTTTTCTCTCTTTTGATGGTTCTTTCTTTTTAAAAGCCAGCCCCTTGAATGTGTGATGGAGCCAAGTATTTATAGATGAATTTGCTATGATTTTTGGGGGAAAAACAAGTGGGATTTGAACCTGTTTTGGCATCCTATTCTTTTTCTTTTTCATAACAGTTTTCGTATGCTAGTTTGGTGCAATCATGGGATGCAAGCGTAAGCTAAACCAGTTGTTGGTCATAGGTCTGCAGCAAGTTGTATAAGCAAGGTTTTGGGATTTGGTCAAGTTCTGACTAAAGCGTTGAAAATAGCCTTCATGTGCTGAAGCGCTTCCTTGTCTTTGAAGCAAGCATGGTGGCTGTCAGTAGGAATTAAGGAAAAGCAAAAGCAAAGTTGCTATCCCAAGACAGTAGAGGTACACGGGCGAAGATCCTTTGGATAAAGACTCAGAAGGTAGTTTTGAGCATTAAATGAGCATTAAATGAGAAGTAAATGATGATAAGACTTATCACAACCAGAAATCTTGCAACGTGAAACTCTACACCAAGGCTTAGTTCTGTATCAGAAGTTCTGCTTCAGCGTAGCATCCCATCTTCTGATCCTCTTATCTTCTGGCTCCAACATGTTCTGAAGGAGCTTTCAGGATTCGTATTACGCTTTATTATGTTCTTTACATTACCCTAGCAAACTCTGACTGAACTTGCATAGATATTGAAGAGCCATGTTCTGACTAAAGACTATATGCTGAACCATGTTCACAACTTCTGACTGCACCTGCCTGGAGGTTGGCTCAGAAGTTCTGAAGTGTCATTTTTCTTAAATACTTAGAAAAAATCCCTAGTACTTAGAAATTTGGCTTTTGAACTTTTTGATGATACAAACTTCATATTCCAACATGTCTTGATGAAATATGATTTTTTTGAGATTTGATTTTGATCCAAAAGTCAAAGTTTGACTTTCCTGTGTGCCAAATGATCATTTTGCCCTTGTGAGTGATTTTCTTGGAAAAAAGGATAATTCAAGGCTTGGAATTGGATGGAAGCAAACTTGAAGATCCAAGGTGATTCCTTGGGAAATGAGAGGGCAAATTTTTGGGTACAACAACTGCCCATGTTCAATCTTCTTTAACCTGAAGAGTTTGATTGGCGAGATTTGCCATTCGTGACTCGAAGGTGGAAGATGATTGGACATTAGAGTACCCAAAAATTTTCACTCGATGATGATAGGAGGAATGGGCTTAAAGATGCCATTTGGAGAGTTGATAAAATCTTGTTGGAGATGAGCTTGTAGATGCCATCGAAGGATGCTTGTTGAGATGTAATCTGTAAGTTGAACATCAAAATGGCGTTTGTGTCTGGAGCCTATCTGTATTGTATCAAAAGTTGAGTTTGAATGAGTATCAGAATGGCTTCCGTGTCTTGGAGCGTATATGGATTGTACCAAAAGGTTGAATCTGAATGAGTATCAGAATGGCTTCCGGGTCTGGAGCGTATCTGAACTGTATCAGGAGGTGTCTTTGAATGAGTATCAGAATGGCTTCCGTGTCTTAGAGCGTATCTGGACTGTACCAAAAGGGTGAATCTGAATGAGTATCATAATGGCTTCCGGGTCTAGAGCGTATCCGAACTGTATCAGGAGGTGTCTTTGAATGAGTATCAGAATGGCTTCTGTGTCTTGGAGCTTATCTGGACTGTATCAAAAGGTTGAATCTGAATGAGTATCAAAATGGCTTCTGTGTCTTGGAGCGTATCTAGACTGTATCAGGAGGTGTCTTTGAATGAGTATCAGAATTGCTTCCGTGTTTGGAGCGTATTTGGATTGTATAAAAAGGTTGAATCTGAATGAGTATCAGAATGGTTGTCGGGTCTGGAGCATATCCAAACTGTATCAGGAGGTGTCTTTGAATGAGTATTAAAATGGCTTATGTGTCTTGGAGCGTATCTAGAATGTATCAAAAGGTTGAATCTGAATGAGTATCAGAATGGCTTCCGTGTCTTGGAGCGTATCTAGACTGTATCAGGAGGTGTCTTTGAATGAGTATTAGAATGGCTTCCGTGTCTGGAGCGTATCCATACTGTATCAAAAGTTGAATCTGAATGAGTATAAGAATGGCATCCGTGTCTGGCGCGTATCTGAATTGTATCAAATGTTGTCTTTGAATGAGTATCAGAAAGTAATCTGCGTCTGGAGCATATCCATATTGTATCAAAAGTTGAATCTGAATGAGTATCAGAATGGAATCCATGTCTGGTGCTTATCCGTACTGTATCATGAGGTTAGGTTGTTTGATGATGAGTTTGTGTAAAACTTCATCTGAAATTTCCTGAGAAGGAACCTGTTCAGGGTTGCCTGATGATGAGTCAGTGTAAAACTCCATCTTGGAAAGAACGAACCTGTGTAGGGTTGCCTGATGATGAGTCCGTGTAAAACTGCATCTGAAATTTCCTGAGAAGGAAACTGTGTAGGGTTGCTTCATGATGAGTCCGTGTAAAACTTCATCTGAAATTTCCTGAGAAGGAACCTGTGTAGGGTTGCCTCATGATGAGTCCGTGTAAAACTGCATCTTGGAAAGAAGGAACCTGTGTAGGGTTTCCTGATGATGAGTCCGTGTAAAACTGCATCTGAAATTTCCTGAGAAGGAACCTGTGTAGGGTTGCTTCATGATGTGTTCGTGTAAAACTTCATCTGAAATTTCCTGAGAAGGAACCTGTGTAGGGTTGCCTCATGATGAGTCCGTGTAAAACTTCATCTAAAATTTCCTGAGAAGGAACCTGTGTAGGGTTGCCTGATGATGAGTCCGTGTAAAACTTCATCTTGGAAAGAAGGAACCTGTGTAGGGTTGCCTGAGCTGGTCAAGTAGATAGTTGCCCTGTCTGGTGTTAGGTATTAATCACAACCAGTCTTCCACAGATAGTTTTCCTGGCTTGTTACAGGTATTAATCTGGAACTTGAAAAGGTTGCTGGTAGCCATCTGTTAATTGACCTTTTCCTGGAAAGGTAAAACGTTAGTTGTATGCAATGTCATGATGTATGAAATGCATGATGTCATAATGTTCTAAAATAAATGAGATTGTGTCGTATGCACTTTATCATGTATTTAAATAGGATGTATGAAATGTGAAATGTTAATGAATGTATTTTTGTCTGGGAAAATAAATCCTTGACAAATGTTGGGGAGTTTGTTAAATCCAGGACTACTGCTGAAGAGTATGTGTGTCTTCAAACTTTGCTTAGGATATTTCTACCGGGGATTCTTGTTTTGTTGTGTGAGGAGAACTCCGTTGGGGAATATTGAAAACTCTGTGGGGATAATGTTTATTCCTGCTTGGGAAAAGAGTTCAGGATTCTCGGTTGTTTGTTGCTCTAGTGGGGAGTCGAAGTTGAATTGATATCTGGTCTGGTCCAGGTTTCACAGTAACTTTCTAGGGATTGTAGAGTAGTCTACTGGGGAAGAGGAGTTATGATCCTTTGTTTTGTAGTAGTTGGAGAGGCCACCTCAAGCTGGGGATTTCTGCCGTTTGTTGGGGAAATAAACCCTGTTGTCGGTCTGCTAGAGAGGTGATGACTTCGTTGGGGAAATGTTTTCAGAGATTAAACTCTAGCTGGGGAATCATCCTATGAGAAGGATATTGGGGAGATTTGTCACTGCCCCTAGTAGCGAGTGTTTGTGGCACTGCCTGGAAATATTTGACTGTACGTAAACCTTTGTCGGGATTGACGTTTGATACCCCAAGTGATGGGGATGGAGACCTGCCCCTGGTTATTATGCAATTCTTGAGAGATTTCTTGGAATATTGACTGGACTGCCCCAGGTGTGCTGGATAGTGACATGTCATGTCCCCCTGTTGATAGGAGGTTTGTCAATGGAAGTGTCATTCTTCTTGAAGTGATTTTGTTCACTAAGAGAGCTTTTGTTCACTGGATATTCGTTGTGTGAATTTCTCCACTGTCAAAAAAATAGCCATATGCAAACAGTGATATTCAATAAATGCAAAGTTTATGTTTGTCTTGAAGTTTTGAAAAATGCGATTTTAGCAAGAAATTTTGTAAGAAAAATTTAACTCAGGATTTTGAGTAAAGCCTTACAGGAGTCAGGATACCTTTTGTAACAATATGCTTTCGAACTAACCCATGCTTCAATTAGGACTTTTGAAGGGTTGTAACGTGGCTTGGTTCACGGTTTAAGAAACAAAAGATAAAGGCTCAAATGTATTTGTACCCACCTGTTCTTCGTGATGTTCTTCAGTCCTAAGCTCAGTTAATTGTGCGTTTGAACTCCAATTGAGTCTGGAATGACGCATTGGTGATGGCTCAGACAAGTTAAGTTTGTCGGAAGGCAGTAATTCTTGCAATTTTTTTTTCATGTTGTTGAGAATTTGTAGTGACCTCTTTCTTTTGATTTGTTATCCCTAATTTTTGCCTGTTTGTTCCTGTTTTGAGATTACGGTCAGCGGGATGCCCCAGTTTTCTTTAAGTCTCCTTCGTAGGTTTTGACTTAGTGGGCTTTTCTTTTTGAGAGATAATGACTACCTATGTGATAGGGAACCATCACCGTCTTTTGATTCCAGAGGAATGTCTTTTTATGTCATTTGTTGTATTACGAGATGAGAGTTTGCGGCTTAACACGCGTTTGAATTAACTGAGAGACAACCCTGCCCCAGGTTTTGATTAAAGGTTTCAATTTGTGTAAGACAGAAAACTTCTGCTTCTTTGGCTCGAAGGGGTTGACTAGGGATTATCTTCCTTATAACTCCAGTGTTTAGGATTGGAATGAATGGTTGTACATCGTCAGCAAGGGATGTCTAAAAGCATACTGTATGAGATTATGGCATTGTTTTCGTCATCCTCCCTCTAAAGGCTTGTAACTTTTAGCAAGAGTTAAATGTCATAAAGAAAGTAGAAAGCATAGTTTAAATATAGTGAAAATGAATGGATGAATTCAAGACAAACATATGCAATGCATTAGTGAAACAAAGTTTGACATTAATAGATAATTGTTTGAATAACAAAAGAGAAATTACAACTTGAAAATTCAAAATGAACAAAAGCCTCTTTGTTTGAACTTGTCACTTTAGGTGGTGAGCTTTTGGCAGAAGAATTCCAGTTGACCATCTGGTGCAAATTCTAGCGTTCCTTCTTCAATCAGATCTTGAATTTTATTTCTCAACGTCCAACAACTATTGGTGTCATGTCCAGGACTGTTGGAGTGGTACGCACGTCTTGCATTTGAATTGTACCTTGGGGAGGCTGCGTTGGGATTCCGAGGGGGGTCTTTTAATGTCACCAGTTTGGCCTCCAACATGTGTTGCAGTGCTTGAGACAATGACATGTTGATTTCGGTAAAGCGTCTTTCAGTTATATTCCGCTTACGCTGATTGCTCTATTGTTGTTGGCGAGATTATTGTTGGACCCGTGAGGTAGTAGCAAATTGGGGAGGTCTTCTGGCTTCTTTTCTCATGGGAGGCTGAGCAGTGACTTGATTTCCAGTCTTGATTGTTTGCCCCATACGGTTGCAACCGTCTTAGCGAAGTTGGTTGACAAGAACTTTCAGCTCTTCTTGTCCTTAAGTCAAATTTTGGATAAGAGTCATATGGCATACCAACTGTCCCATCATTTGGACCCTCATTATGGCTATTTCAGTTTGTAGCCTTTCCAACTGATCATCCTTGTTGCCCTCAGGATTCCCCATGATCATGCCCCTAGTGAGGAGAGCGTTCACCTCTTCTTTCCCCTTTGATAGGTTCAAGAACATCTCTTGAAGTTGAGCGTTTTGAGCCTGGATGCCTTTCACCGTTTGTTCCATATCCATCTTACTGAAATAAACAGTAGGAAGATAAGGAGACCTGTATGGGAGAAACCTGTCATGATATGATGCATGATATGTGGATGCATGTTTTCAAGGATCTCGTGGGGTAAACAAGAAACTGTTAGAATTTGATTGCAGCTTGATTGAAGAAACTTCGTGTCGTTGAGAGTCCTTCTTCAAGAGTCAAGCTCACCATATCGAGTGGGTCATAACCCTTGACTCAAGTTTGTTGTACTTGATCTTTGACGGTGTTTGGTCAGAGGAAAATAAATCCTCTTGCCTCTTGATAGACGTCTGGTTCAATGTGACCCTGCATCAAAGACCCTAGAGATCCTTGAAATGGTTATTGAAAATGCTATGGTATGATGTCATGATGTTATGTACAAATATGCAAGGTAAGCAAGTTATATACAAATAATCATATTCACGCAAGGCAGACAAGTCCTTAGTTTTAGGCTTGCATGGAGTTTGTAGGTAAGTACCCTCTTGAAGTTTAGTTGGCTCAACCTGTCCTAGTTAATAGTAACCGGGTTCTAAGGGATCTCAATATCACCGACCTTTCTCTTAGGCATTGTCTCAGCACAATCAATCTTTTCTTGCGGCCGAGATATCCCAAAAGTCCAGCCTCAATGAGTGTAGTATCGAGTATCAACCAATTTTCAGCTCTACACCGAAACCGATTATCTTACTACGTCCTAATGGCCAAGTTGGTCAAGTAAGGTTCTAAGGTCAGTTGATGCTTCACGAAACCACGCGGCGGCCCCGTACTCTCCTTGATTGACTCAAGGGTTACCAGTAACAACTAAAGTGTCACATCAACGTAGCTACTACTTCAACCATGTTGGTATACGTTGCACAGTTCCCTCACAGTCTATTGCTACTTACCTAAAAGGTGTCCCCAAATCCGGGTGTAGGATTTAAAACAAACCCAAACAAGGAACCAAAATGTAAAGAAAACAAATCAAACAATGTAAGCAAGTAAATGTGATCTAAACCTAAGGTAACCCCACTTTTAGAAATTTCCCCAGCAGAGTCGCCAGTTCTGTGATACGGCGGGAGAACTGACTTGAGTTTTTTTGCGTTTGTGTTTGCAAATGTTGCGGTTTAGCAAGAGTCTCCACCAAATTTTCTTTTATCCAAAAAGGAAAGGTGAAAAAGCACAGGAAAGACCTTTGGAGATGTTTTTGAGTTCGGGGGGTAGATTATTAAAAGGGAAGGTATTAGAACCCTTTTCATCCATGGTTTTCCATGGGCTCTTAGTTACTCGCTAGATCACTTTCTTTTGCTTAAATGTGCTTGTGGTATGTTTTTTGAAAGTGTTTTGAAAATGTAACTTTGTAATGATTCTCGTTTCTATAAGAACGCATACAAAGTGTTTGTTTCAAAAATAGTTCAAAGAGGTGCTTGTGAGGTGTGTAAAGTGTTTTTGTTGTGAGCAAACGAGTAACTGAGAGCGAACCTACCTAATAAAAAGGTCTTAGATGTACTTTTCCTCCTCCTTTAGATGTTGCTATCTTACCATTGATTTGGTAAGAAGCCCCATCGTTGGAAGTGAAGGGACGGGCGTTGGGTCATCGTATGACCATGATAGCAATGTTGTGAGATGACTTAGCACTTTTCTTTTAGGGACTAAGATCATTTTGAAAGGAAACTTTGATAGCGTCATCGATGGACTATGATCTTGTTATTTTTCGATTTGTTTATGCTAAGACATCCCACATGCATAACATGGCCATTTTTGTAAGGCAACGAGTGAGATTACCCTAAGGGTGCATGTGTGCAAGTGTGTTTGATTGCATGCATTTGTCTTTTATTTTTGGTGGTCTACTTGTTGGTTTTATCTTGCCATACATGCCTAATTACTAGCATTTACATTTGAAAGCGATAAATTGCAGAAATGTAAAGTCCTACGCTATTACAATATTTAGGGGATTGGGATACATATTTATGAATGGGGATTGCAAGTAAAAATAAGTCCTAAGTTACTATTACAACCATATTGAAATGTACAATATAAGAAATAAATTGACTTATTTAGAAAATGTTTTTGTCTTAAGGAAATAAATTAAATGGAAAATATTTTTGTGTTTTTTATTATGTTAATATATAAAAAAGATGAAAAAGGAAAAATGAATGCAAGGTAGAAACAACGTGTAGCTGTAAACAAAGAAACAAGGATCAGAAGTTCTGAAGCCAGGCGCGTGACTCAGTAGGAAACGTCAGTGGGATCAGAAGTTTTGGATTTGTACACTCTGAGGTCCTGCAAAAAACGTCAGAGGGAAAGAGAACAGAGGTTCTGGATGGATACACTCTGCAGTTCTGCAAAAAACGTTAGAGGGAAAACACAGAGGTTCTGGGTGGTGTCCAACCAGTGACCCAAAAGTCAGAAGTTATGTATTACACTGAAACAGTGAGCAAACGTCAGCAGTTCAATGTTTTTGACATGTAAGGAGAAATCAGAAGTTTCGTGTTGTGTTAAGAATGTGAGTGAACATCAGAAGTTTTGTATTCTGCTGAGTCAGTGGGTGAACATCAGAAGTTCATTGTGTGTTAACAGTGAGAAAAATCAAGGAAGTTCTGTGTGTTAAAACAGTGAAGAGAACTCAGAAGTTCTGCATGATTAAATAGTGAGAAAATCCTAAAAGTTTTATGTGTTAAAATGATGAGTGAAAAACAGAAGTTCTGTGTTACATTTCAGCTCTTAATCAGCACAACAACGATTTATTCAGTTCAACAAATCAGAATGATCACAACACAACAAATCATAGAAATTCCAATCCTAAGTCTGAGCCTAGCATTATTCTAGAAGTTCTGATCCACAGTTTTTTCTACTTAAGCAATGATATGTACAACATTAATGCTATGATATTTACATGTTAATGATGTTCAGAATTAAAAGCAAGTAAAGTCAGAAAGACTTACCTGGAGCGTGCTTGGAGCTTTGAGTGGCTTCCTTTGGATGTTCTGAGTCAGCAAGAGAGATGGAAGAGTGGTTGTGTTCTTTGGTTCAAAGGGAAGAACAAAGGTTTGTTTTTTGTGTATGAGAAATATATATTTTTTATGAAGGTTTCACAACTTCCTTTTCTCTCTTTTGATGGTTCTTTCTTTTTAAAAGCCAGCCCCTTGAATGTGTGATGGAGCCAAGTATTTATAGATGAATTTGCTGTGATTTTGGGGGGAAAAACAAGTGGGATTTGAACCTGTTTTGGCATCATGTTCTTTTTCTTTTTCATCACAGTTTTCGTATGCTAGTTTGGTGCAATCATGGTATGCAGGCGTAGGCTGAACCAGCTGTTGGCCATAGGTCTGCAGCAAGTTGTATAAGCAAGGTTTTGGGATTTGGTCAAGTTCTGACCAAAGCGTTGAAAATAGCCTTCATGTGCTGAAGCGCTACCTTGTCTTTGAAGCAAGCATGGTTTCTATCAGCGGGAATTAAGGAAAAGCAAAAGCAAAGTTGCTATCCCAAGACAGTAGAGGTACACGTGGTGAAGATCCTTTGGATAAAGACTCAGAAGGTAGTTGTGAGCATTAAATGAGCATTAAATAAGCATTAAATGATGATGAAACTTATCACAACCAGAAATTCTGCAACGTGAAACTCTACACCAAGGCTTAGTTCTGTATCAGAAGTTCTGCTTCAGCGTAGCATCCCATCTTCTGATCCTCTTATCTTCTGGCTCCCGCATGTTCTGAAGGAGCTTTCAGGCTTCATATTACGCTTTATTACCTTCTTTGCATTACCCTAGCAAACTCTGACTGAACTTGCCTAGATGCTGAAGAGCCATGTTCTGACTGAAGACTATGTGTTGAACCATGTTCACAAGTTCTGACTGCACCTGCCTGGAGGCTGGCTCAGAAGTTCTGAAGTGTCATTTTTCTTAAATACTTAGAAAAAATCCCAAGTACTTAGAAATTTGGCTTTTGAACTTTTTGATGATACAAACTTCATATTCCAACATGTCTTGATGAAATATAATTTTTTTGGGATTTGATTTTGATCCAAAAGTCAAAGTTTGACTTTCCTATGTGCCAAATGATCATTTTGCCCTTGTGAGTGATTTGCTTGGAAAAAATGATAATTCAAGGCTTGGTATTGGATGGAAGCAAACTTGAAGATCCAAGGTGATTCCTTGAGAAATGAGAGGGAAAATTTTGGGGTACAACAGTGACATATACTAAGATATCAAAATATCACATTTGTGACACCTCTTCATAATATAGACCCTTAAGGAGTCTTTTTGAAATCTATAGAGAAAAATAAATTCTCCTAGAATTCCCATTAAACTTATAAGAGATATGTGAACTTTTGATCTTCACCAAGCTTCTCATATAAACAACCATGTCATGTTAAGTTTATCCATGACTTCATAATGTCACAACATGGTGTTTCGACATCATTTCCTCATAGAACCTTTACAAAAAAATGAACAATATTCCGGCTTGATAATACTTGTGTCATTGCAGCAACAATTTACAGATATCCACATGACTCCCTTTGTCATGAGTAACTAATGATCCAGCTAAAGATGAAGACTATATGAGAAACTTCAGCACTTCCTGCATATTCTGAACCTTGACTCCCTCAGTACAGTCATAACAGAGTAAAATATTCTCACTCCTTGAGAATACTTCCAGGAACCCTGACTTCTTCATAACCACACTCTGTATCATGACCTTTTGAATAGGTAAGATGTCATGCATACTAGGTGTGAAGTCACTCACAAACTTCAAAAACTCTTAGTTTCTCCAAATCACCAACCTTTTTCTAGAGTGATTTGCAGTAAAAATACCCCTTAAGTATCTGTTAGAAGCCTTCTGCCTTTATATCCACTAGTAGTTTTTGATACTAGTAGAGTCTTCAAAATAGTCATGCATTCATCAAGCATGCTACTGTAGACAAGATTATACTCTCCATAGTCAGAAATCCCACTTCTCACAATAATGTTTAAGCATCCAACTTCACATGAACAATCCCAAGCATTAAACAAAAAAACCATCAACAATCATGATGTTAAGACATCATGTGGTACATCAAGTTCATAATACATAAAATAATCAAACTTGTTCTCAATCATTTAAAGAACTCATTGTGCATAGAAATACTTTAAGAAGCTCTCATTAGAACATATAGCCTGTGCACAGGTTCCTGTATGTTTTGCATTCTGGTTTGCAGTAATGGCTTTGCACACCTAATTATCAGTTACGTCCAACTCACAATAATCATCTTCAAACCTGCCCATATAACTATTGGTGACAGCAAGGGAAAATTCAACACAAACACTTTCCTATATTCCTTACTTCTGTGATCAGCACAAGCCAGCAAAAGAAATCATCTCCATAATCTCTTTGCACTCCAGTCCACCTGCTCCCAATTATCTTTCAAGGGAAATTCTTCTTTGAAACATATATTTCCACTTTTCAGCATTCCCAATAGAATGGAAGGAAATGTTGTCAAGAGGAGCATCAGGAACCCTTACAGGAGGCTTCTTGCTTACAGACTTCTTCAAAGGAGAAATATCTTGGACATCATCCTCAACATCTTCTAACAACCAGCAGGATAGTCTTTAGAGGATGTGACATCTCCTAATAATCAGTAGGATAGTCTTCTTTATCTCATTCACTGCTGCAGAGAAAAATAAATTATCGCATAACCAACACATCCTCTTGGAGAAGGATGGTATACTCTAGCAACATTTGGCTAGAGTCTTCAGAGACTCATAAGGACATAAAAATCTACATTTTGTAGCAACATATCTCAGAATGTTATCCAACATCATCCTCATATGAGGGAAATAACTCCACATGCTTAAACATCACAAGCTCCAAACAAACCAATTAGTCCACTGACTTCTCCTGTCATGGACAATCAAAAATTTCATTATGGAGAAAACACAACACTAAACACCCACTAGTTCATTGGGAATACCTCCAAGTACCCTGAACTAGTCACATAATAAGCACATCTTTGATTCATGCCCTTGCACCTTCACACATATTATCATGACTCTTTAGATGGCTAAGGTGTCATGCAACCATAGTCTGATACCAACTTCTAACCATTTCTTAGTGTTCTTAAAAGCTTTACTAAGATTCAAACTCTCCAACATAAGGAGTACCCCTTAACCAATGTGCTGATTAAATCCTCATTCTGCACATTACTAGTAATTGCTGACACTAGTAAAGTCTTCAAACCAAGATAGTAGTTATACATTACTTGATTATACTTCTCTAAACAAACTCAGAATCTTCTTATTCTAAACCAAAGATATAACTACCACTTCTGAATGATGTGGTAGAATATTTAAGATTCACAGTCTCGAGTCTCTTCCACAGACTATCATCAATAATGATGTTACAACATCATTTGGGACATTAACAAATTTACTAAAGAACCTATCACCATCCAAGGGACTTATTTCCATACATTCCCTCTACAAACCTCCTAATTTACACAATAGGATCCCGATAGATCTCATCTTCAATATCTACCACAACCAGAGCATAATTTAAGAGGCATAAGCTCTCAAATATTTTCTGAAAGACATGTTCAGGAATCAGATTTGCACTCAATCATCAGACAAATACTCAACTCCCTTCAAGGTATTTGTAGTCAACTTTCATGCACAATCCTAATAAATACTCAGTCTCCTGTCAAAGTACTTATGAGTTAGTCAGATAGGATTACCTTCTCACACTAGGTAGAACTTTAATCTGGCATCCTTCCTCTTCATACCTGTGATACTTTTTGAATCTTCGACATGACATCCAATCAAGGCAGCCAAAATATTCCAGGTTAGGTCAGTGACTTGACCTTAAGCTCAAACGTTGTATAAAACAGAATATACTAGAACCACATAGACCCAATAGGGGCATATACAGCTACACCTAGTAGCCACAGGTCACAACATGTTGCCTGTAATCTTCACAAGCTTGAATTACATGCAAGCTCCATAAATACTACAACAATAATCATAGATAGGTTCTAAGCTCCCCCTATCATGGACAAACAAGGCTTCTGCTGAGAATAAACACTTGCACGCTAGAAGACAAACAAGAGACTTCACACACTCACTGAAACATATCAACACTCTTGTGAAAATAGCTTATCCTGAATCTGGTATACCAACTCCAGGTCTTCAGATTTTTACAAGGTCATGTCTGATACATGGCTCTATATAACCATACAAATATCCATACCTCTTTGTATAGCCAAGATATCGTGAACACATACTTGGACATCATACAAACACAAGCCCTCAAATAGCTTGTTTTAAGCATACTTACAACAGAGGAAAACCACTTTATTCATATTCCTTTGTTCTAACAATCACTAGCAATTGTTGGTACTAGTGAAGTCTTCAACATAGTAATTATGTAGTCACTAAGAATACTACTAAGGACAGGATTAGGATCTGCATCTTCTAGCCCATAAAGTTGGAACTCCTTCTTTTGACAACCATGTTTATCCTCAAACTTCCATAATCATAATCTCAAACCTTCCTTTACAAAATGATGTTACAACATCATTTAGGACATCAACCTTTCTTCAGTTCTTGATTTATCAACCAAAGAGATTATTAATCTTGATAGTATTTTTAAGAAAAGATCACAAAAGATTACATCTTCTACGATTAATTTAGGTTGATACAGCCACATGAACACTATAGAGAGAAATAAACTCTCAACAATATCCGAATCATCAGTTCAGATAGTAGATTTGCATCCATACCTCAGATAAGTACTAAGCTCCCGACAAGGTCTTTATCATCAGTAACATTCACATCTTCACAAGATCAGACTTATACTTAAATCCCGACAAGATATTTGTTATCAGAGGAAAAATTCACCCCAACACCCAACTATAAATGATACTCCTTTTCAACAAATGTTAGAGCACTTGAGCTGACATCCTTCTTCTTCATCGTTCAACACAAGAGGATCCTTTCAACATTCTAGACTTGGTCAGAGACTGGTCTTCAGCTCCATCATGGTTAAGCATTCCAACTTTGAACTTCACAGGTGAACAACAATACTCACCTCATGATCTACACAACATCTTCTTTTTTAGAGGAAGCACTCACCTAGAGATGGTGTCCCGACATCAGATATGACATCATCCATTATTACTTTTATTCTGGGGGTAACTTCCATACTAACTTATAATCAACTCTTGTGGGGGTTAACACAAGGAAACAAACCAACAAAAATAGATCAATCTTCAGGATCAAACTACCAACATATGCAGGGGATTGCACAAGCCACATCTTAATAAGCTTTTCTTTATACCTCATGTATGACTTTGAGATGATGGATGCAATTGTATGTACCTACAGAGGAAGTTTCCTCTATTAGGTCTCTAGAACAGACTCTGCTAGGCATGACAAAAAGACTTTTCAAAGCATCTATCTCCCTTGATTCTTCAAAAAAAATGCCCTTCAAATTTTAACATCTTCAAAGATATCATGACATTCTGTCTGACATCATATCTACCCTTGATAGGTGTTGTACGCCAATTTTTCATCCTAAGATCCCTTCACCATACCATGCTGATTCATTCACAACAAGATCACATTAGGATTCTTGGTTCCCCTCCCTATATTTAGCTTTGCTCTTTGAGGAATCACCAAGCACCTTGACTTGTGTTCTTTTGTGATCATGAATATTTTTTGTCTTGATTTCTTCTTCTAATTAATAAAATGCAATGTTGGTTTGTCTTGCTTGTTACTCGTGTAGGTAAAGGCAATAAGATTAAGCAAGTTGCTCCATGGGTTCATGAGTTTATTTCCATGCCCTAATCAATAAAGCTTGAGAAGTTCAAACCTCAACATTGGATTTGTTTTGGAAGAAATGGCATGGCAAGGTTATTATGGTTCACCACATTTCAAGGTTATCAAATTTGGTTGAAAAGCACAAGGGATTGATTGGAGAAGTTGTCATCCTTGGACAAGGCTTTGTTTCCATTGGTCACAAATGCATATTTCTATCAATTCTCAATATATGGAAGTGGTTGTGGTTGCTATGAGTTCTCATTATCATCCTTAACAACTTATATTTACAAAGAATTTGTTTTGGTACAAGAAGTTTGTTCAAAGTTGTCAAAGTTCCTCAAGGCATGTTTCTTAATCTAGAAGCTAGGGTGTTGAACTTCAAAGGAGTATATCTTGCCCATCTTTTGGTATTTATGAGTGATTCCAATGACATCATTCTCTTCAAAGGGTTATTAACAAATCACTTCAAAAGTTCTAAGGAGTTTTCATGTGGAAGAAAGTTGATGAGGAAGAAAGATTACAAGTCCTCCAGATGAATCCCCAATTTTTCATGTGTGACTTCAAATGATCATAACTTGGTTAATTTATATCACCATGATCCTATTACTTTTCCATAATGATCTTGAAGATGTTAACTTTATGCCTTCTTTTATGTGCAAAGTGATAAAATGGATGGAAGTTGCCTTAAGGATACAAAATATTATAGGTCACAACTCTCTCAATTTTTGGATATTTTGAATGGTTCAAGTTTAAAAATGTCATTCAAGAGATCTACTTCATTCCATATTTTTTGGTCAAGATAAAATTCCAAGTGGAAGGCTATATTTGGATGCAAGACATTATAGGTCACTTTTGAAGAAAAATTTGAAATATTTCTAAGTATGGAAAGTCAACCTTTTTTCTCCAACTTTGACTCATTGCCACTTTCATCTCAAGCATCCATTTAGCTCCATTATTTTTCCGTTGCAAAGCTTGTAACCTCATATTTCTAAAGCATCAAGAATCATGCCCTAAGACCCCATGAGTTGAAAATGCCATTGGTCAGAAGTTGGCACTTTGAAACTGAATTTCTCACCAAGTTAGAATTTTGAAATCCATAATGTGGCCTCTAATCACAAGATTTATACACGTTTTTGATTTAAACTTGATTAACAAACTTTCCAGAAGGGTTTAGCACCTCAAAACGCAAGGATTGGATGAGTTTTGGTGAAAAAAAGATCACACTTCACTCGTGCATCAGGTTTGCATGAATTCCCTCCTAAATGCATCATTCACTCTTCTTTTTGGTCCCATTTGCTTCTCCTATAAATACATGAACTATCCCATTAATTTTCTCAAGCTTGGATAGCCAGAATCACCCTTCCAAACTTGTTCCATAACTCAGAATTCAACAACTTACGCATATACAAGCATTTTTCAATCCATTTTTTTCATCAATTCACCTTCCTTGATCTTCCCTGAAGCTAAGCATATAATTACATTCAAGAATTGTGCCCTATATTGCTCCATAGAAGTCCAGTTTCAGAGCTTTGCAACTCAACTTCAATAGGTAGATTCCTTCATCAATTATTCAAAACTTTGATATCATTGTAATGCTCTCATTGCTCTCATTGTGATGCTTTCAAATCCCTTTTCAAAACTTTCTTTCCAAATTGCTTGAGCTACAGTTTATATAAATTTGGCACGAGGGTGTGGTTGTTTTCGTCTTGAAGAGACGAAGCGAATGACATAGGTCTGAGCTTTTGATTTTACAGTTGGAGAGACATGCAATTCACGTTGGCTAGAGGTTGAATATGACCAATGTGTCATCTTCCAACCAATGATGGCGCGCCACTTGTTATTTTTGAATTCTGATTTAATAATTGATTCAGCGCTTTATTCACAAATGACCATGATATGCACAGCGAGCCAGATCCCTTGGATCTGATTACTAATGCCTCATGCTCTCATCCAATGGTCCACATATTTTTTACTTTTATTTTCTTTTCTGATCTTTATATTTAATTGTTTTAAACTTCAAAAAATCATAGAAAATTCATTTTAAGTCCAAAAAATCTGAAAAAATTATGAAAAATATTTTTGATTATTCTCTTTATGATATTTATTTTTTCACAACTTAATTTTGTGTTTTGGTATTTTTTATAATTTTTCACTTTCTTTGAATTGATTTAAATGTTTAAAAATACTTTTATGCATTTTTATATTGTGAAAAAATTATAGAATGATCCAATGATATTGTGACAAATATTGGTGACCTTATTATATTTTTGTTTCTGACTTTGATATTTTTTTATCATTTTTGGTTTATTTTACCCATTTCTTTAAATTTTAAAATAGTTTCTGACTTAAAAAAAAATTACCAAAAAATTTATAAAATCATTTGAGTCCTTTTCTGATTTTTCTATGGTCTTACTTTTTATTTATTGATTAATTTGAACATAGTTGATATTTTTCTCTTTTATTTATATTTTTAAACATTATTTTTAAACCTTTTTGTATATATATTAATGTAATATTATTTTGTGACTATTTTCTGGCTGATCTTGGGTTAAATTTTTGATCATGAACTTTATTAACATCATTGGATCCATGGTGTTGAGTCTAACTCCACAAAAATGGATGAATGATTTTAATAATAGTTTGATTGAATTTAATCCAAAAGTGGTTTGTATATCCTCTCCCACCCCTCTTCATCTCATCCCCTTCTTATTACACTAAATGTTGTTGGAGCATGATCTCTATAGCATGTCTCAAAACAAATGGTGCATAGATTGCTATTGACCGACCTCTAAATAGGTGCGACTTCTATACAAGTCCACTTACAATTGCTTAACATAGCGCTAAATTTTGTCCCGATTCGAATAAGTGATCATTCGTGGCCCAAACTTATGTTTGCAAGCCCAAGTATGTTAATTTGATCTCTTTGATCCAATAACCTTGAGATTCATTGTGTGGAGGCTTTGGTTCTACCAATCCTCTAATGGATCTACAATACCTTTGGTCAACACGGATCACTTAAACATCGTTGATCATTAAATGATACTCATGAGAATTCCAAATGGATGATATACTTGACAAAAAGCAAATGCAACTTGTTGTGTGGAGGCTTTGGTTATACCAATCCTCTAATGAGTTCCAAATGCAAGCTTCAAGATGATCATCCAACTAACCACTAATCACTAATAATTGACTTTATCCTGTATTCTTTTATTATATGCCCCTTTTATTTTTATGCACTATTTACTTTTAGCATTTACATTTCATGCCATTTTCATCTTTGCTCATTTGAGCATTTACTTTCTTGTCATTTTTATTTTGCTCACTTGAGCTTTTATTTTCTTTTTTTAAGATACTTAATAATCAATATGAACCATAAAATATTTAATGATACTTGGACTATTTGGTTACTATCCTTGGCATTATGGAGTATTGGACTTTTTGGACTTAGGATTAGAAACCTTGGCCTACGATTGAAGACCTTGTGATCTTATCTGATTATTTTGTCTGGAGCTCTTGAGGTTTACCTCAATACATTGGGTTGTATGTTTGTTTTGTGTGCAGGTTATTGTGATTACGCCTTTTGTTTGTAATCTGGAGTTCACTCGTATACAGCCGTTACTCTGCCCAATTTTTGTGAAGACTTAATACACTTGAAGTTTGATTCTCTCAAGAGGTCTAGTATTTTTGCTTGCTTAGTTTCAATCCAAAGAATGGGAATTCTATCTTGGCTCATAGTGTCAAGTATTGGCTTCTTGTTGGTTAGATGGTTCTTATCCCTAGCTTTTACTTTATGCTTTAGGATAGCCTCTTCTTTTCCTCCCATCTTCTTTAATTTCAAAAATCTTCTCCCTCATTTTGAAAACTCTTCTTGTTTTAAACTTGAACCACTTTCATAATAAACTTGGACTTAGGTCCATGCATTTTTAAACATTTTCATAAATAAACTCCAACAAACTTAATAATACTTTGACATTTTTGTGAAAAGACTAAAAGTCAATCAATCTCATTTCAAACCATATTTGCCACTTTGGCTTTTATCTTTAAACTTTTCTCAAAAGATTGAACTCTTGTCAATCCTTGTAGTGATGCAAACAACTATACTTCTACAATATATAGTGAAGAGAGATATTTTCCACTTGGGTGTTGAGTGAGACATTGTTGATTTTAAAATCCAAGCCATATCCTCCACTTTGAGATGATGCAAATTCTCTTTTCTCATGATTGTGGGTAGTAGGTATGTTTTCTACACGGACAATGACGATGATGTTTTATCTCATAAAATTAACCAACACATTTGTGTTTTTTTTTAATTTTTACGTGTACCCTGACCCCCTATTGCACGAAAAGGTGGTACTTAGGCACTAAAGGTTCGCAACCGCGGCGAGTGCAAAAATCATAAAAATATATTTTATTTCTCACCTCCACCATCCATTTTTATACCACATTTTATAGCCAAAATATAGAGATTTTACAGAGAGGTTCCTGCGGAGTACCGTATATGTTTAGGGTGCTAATACCTTCCATTTTCATAACCAACCGCCTTACCTAGAATCTTTCCCCCTCTTTTTGGGTTATTCTCTCTTTTCCCATTCCTTTGGAAACAATAAAGCGTTGTGGCGATTTTTATTTTGATTTGTATAAATTTAGTCAATCCAATGGCTTAGTCTTAAACATTTCTACCACTACATAAAAATGGAAACTTCACTGGGGAAAGGTTGACCTCTTGCTGGTTCATCCCTAAGTGGGTTGAGCCTATCTTTGTTTATATATGTATATGTGTTATTATTATTTTGTGTTATATGTTATATATATATATATATATATATATATATATATATATGTTTGTCTGGATTTTCTTGGTTTTCAGGGTGCTTGGTGATTACTGATAAGTCCTATACTCGGACTTGGGCAAACCTTAATATAGGACGGGCGATATAATCATGTTAACTTTGAGGGAGTAATCCCAAAAAAGAAGGCATGAGATCCCCCACTCAGTGGAGACCCCTTTGACTGTAGTGTCGTTTACCGAGTAATCAGGAAGACATACTGCTTTCAACCTGGAAGCCTGCTGAAACTGAGGACCGTAGAATACCAAACCCATCTTGGCCTTTTGTGTGTAGTGCGGAAGCTATGACAGAGTAATCCGGAAATATTTGTCACTTGATACTACGCTTGGACGAGTCTTTCTTGAGAATATTACTAATTACTGAGTTAATCGGGAAATTGGTAATATCTGAAGGAAGGATGTGAAGAAGTGAAAAACACAAGAAGGGGGGTTGAATTGTAAAACTGAAAATCAATGCAATGAACACAATATTTTTATCCTGGTTCGTTTGATCTCAAACTACTCGAGTCCACCCGTCAAGGTGATTTCGCCTCTCTCCAACGAGGTCTTAATCCACTATATTCAACTGAATATTACAATCTGCTTTAACAACTGCTAAAGCCTTCTTGATGCAAACCACAACCCGGTTTGTCAAGGAATCACTTTCTTACACAGAATGGAAATCTAGGTGTGTGAGTGTTTTCTACAAAAACAGTTTATCACAACTGTGATATTACACAACTTAAGCTTATGAAACTAGATTGCTAAAATATAATTGAGTAAGGAATTATGGAGTTTTTTAGCAAACTCAGAATGAGAAGATGTAGAATAGCTTTTAGGCGTGGAAATAGTTGTAGAGCATTAGCCAATTCAATCTTCATTGTGTTGTTTATATAGCACTGAATTTGTTGAACGTTGGAGCAATAATCTTGATTCAATGCCAATAACAAACTTTCCTTATTAAGCAGATCTTGTCTGGAATGATACCGTTGGTAATAATTCGCTTTGAATGCACAATACCGTTGCTACTTAAAGCGTGTTCTGGCTTGGGCTCATTCTGACTCTGCTTAAGTGCTGATGAACTGTTGTTGTCTTTATCAGAGTGTTGAGCGCAATTCTGTTCATCAAGCTTCAGCAATCGCGTGAGTTGTTCTTCTAATTCTGGTATTCTGATATAGCAACTTCTGATGCTGATGTTAATAACCAATATTCTGATGCTGATTAAGTGTACTCCTGCTGATACCTATCAGAGTTTCTGCAAAACAGAAGGTAATATTTTAGGTAGCAAATAGTTCTTATATGAATCACATAATTAATATATCCTTTCATTTTGTTATCATCAAAACTTAAACTTAGGGTAGTAGATTCAAACTTTATTCTAACAATCTCCCCCTTTTTGATGATGACAAAAACTAGATATTTTTAATTGAAAATAACGTGAAGAAGTATCAGAGATAACTAAATGATAATATGTATCAGAGTAAGAAGTTATCAAGGATAAGGGATAAAGTGATATGAGAGTTGAGAGATACTCCCCCTGAATTTATTACTTCCCTTTTTAATTCCAAGAGTTCTTCAGGATCAGATCTTTATTGTCTTTCTTTGATCATCAGAATATCAGAGCTTTGACTATCAGAAGCTTTAGATCAGAATATCAGAGCAGAGCTTCAAATCAGAATATCAGAGCTTTATTTTGGATCAGAGTATCAGAGCTTTAGTCTTCAGTGAGTTAGAGAGCATTCTTGTACCTGTAGACTTAAGCAAAAACAGAAGAAAACATTCAAGTATATCAGAGTTAGAATGTTTGAGATTTTCTGTCTTAGTAATCCGTTATTGAAAAATATCTTTCTTATTCTCCCCCTTTTTGTCAGCAATCAAAAAGTGTAAGTGATGTGCTAAAACATTTAGATCATAAAAACTTGTCATATTAAAATAGTCAGAGCCAGACAAAACAGTACAGAAGATATGCAAAGAAAACATGAAAATGGCATGAATGAAAATCTAAGGTTGGGGAGGAAGGCGTGTGAACAGAGTCTCCAGCATTACTTTAATCTGATCAGTAGTCTCATTCTGCTTGTGCACCATGCTGACTACTGTGTCTATCTTGTTATCCTGCACGTCCATCCTTTCTTTCATCTTCTGGTCATTTTCATCCATCCTTTGTTGCAGACGGATATCATTCAGCTTCAGCTCTTCCAGAGTCTGCCTGTCCAAGGCAGCTTGAGAAACATCAGAAGCAGGGAGCTTCTGAGAGCTTTCTGCAACATCTTCAGCTTGACTGGCTTCAGCTTGAATAGTCTGATCTTCTTTTGGCTGCACCTTTGAAGCTGGACGCTTCTCAGACCATGGCTCACTATCCAGAAGGAGCACGTCTTCTTTCAGCAGCTGACTTCCTACTTTGTTCAGAAGCTTGCTGAAATTCTGCTGTGCTTGCTCGTAATTGATGTCTTGCAACTTTAGAGCTTCAGCACGTACCCAAATTCTGAATTTTGACCAGAGCTGGTCAGAGGCAGCTGGATCAATCATTCCAGGACAGACTTGCTTCAGAGAAGCAATCCACTGCTGCAAACCTGTTTCAAAAATCATAATGCCAGAGCCAACATCTGGCTGTTTTGGTTTTGGAATGGCTATTTTATTTTTCAGATCAGCAAGACGGTCAAGGATAGTTAAATTTATGAAGGTCCTGCTGGGGTCTTCTGTGGTTTGTTTGGGAGCTGTTTGTTTGGGTGATGGAGTGGGAGAGTTAGAGATAATGATTGGACTGTTTGGGGTTTTGGGAGTGTTTGGAGGTGTGGTTTCAGGCGAGGATGGCAGCTGGGCCATTGTTACAGTTGTTCCACATGGCAGCTGTATTGCCAGAGGTTGTGGCTCAGAGGATTGAGGAGACTGAGGTGGAGGAGATGGAGTTTCAGAATGATGAAACTCAGGTTGAGGTGATGGTTGAGGTGATGGTGGATGAATTTCTGGTTGAGGAGAGGGAGAAGCAATTGCTGGTTGTGGAGAAGGAGGAGGGATTTCTGGTTGTTCAGGAATATGTGGTTCTTCTGGAATGGGTGAGAGAGGTTGTTCTGGTTGAGGAGATGTGGCAATATCTGGTTCAGTGTTTGGATTATTGGGAAGGTTATCAGAAGCACGTTGATCAATGTCAGACAGAACTTTGTCAAGTGCTGATGTTGTTGAAATTGTTGGTTTGGGATGTTTGGTGCGGGGTCTTCTGAGTTGTAGTGCCTCAGAAGGGTCATCTTCTGGTTCGTTTTCATCTAATGTTGGGATGCGAATTGGGATTGCATGAGAAGTTGGAGTGGGAATTGATGTTGGAATAGCAGAAGAATTTAAAACAGAAGCAGCAGATAAATTACCTCTTTTCTTGGGTGTCTGCTGGGATGTTCCTTCTGAAGGGGTCTTCCTTTTCTTCGTCTTCTTCAGTGTAACTTCTGGTTGAGGTTGGTGCAGATCTTTGATATTCAGCTTGGGATCTGTACCATCAGCCTTGCACGCGTCTAGGTATCTGAGAACCACCACTGGTTTAGATTCTATCTCAGAAAATAAAGGAAAGTCACTCAGTGGGACTCTTCTGCTGGTGATGTCAGCAGTGGGAGTAACGCTGGGTTCCTTTATGATATTCTCTATTAATTTCATTTTCTTCAGATTCTTCGTGTTCAGAGGCTTGCCAACAATTGGTTCAATGGTGCTTAACTCTTGAGCTTCTATCAGGTGCTCTATCAGCCTATTCTCAGTCAGAATATCTGATATTAACCTTCCAAAGGGTATCCAATCCCTCTTTGTTCTTTCTTCTTCCCTGGTTTCCTTCACGCTTTTTCTGAGGTGATTAAACAGAAGATGAGCCAAGTTGATTTTTACCTTCTGATTGATAAAATAGATCAGAAACTGCTGATCTATATTTATGTAATCAGGGGAACTAGTTGGCTTCCTATGATTAAAACACCCCAGAATTATCTTCGCCCAAACTCTGTGGTGATCCTTTAGATCTCTGATCTTGCTGCTGGGCACCCCATGGGTGAAAATCCTTTCTGCTATGACACCCACGTCAGAGCATCTTTCAGCCATATCAATATAGCGGACGCCACCGCCACTGTAACCAATCAATTTTGCTATGTGATCCTCAGTGATCACAATCTTCTTCCCCATTATGTAGGAGGTGACTTGATGCGTTGAAGCAGTTGCATGAATCCAGAACTCCTTGACTAACATTGGGAATGTTGGTCCAACCAACCTGTCGAAATATCTCTCCCATTTCTGTGCCCTAATTTCTTCTGTCAAGTCAAAACCATTCTCTTTCAGACTGCCAAAATCAATAATCAGTTCAGACAACACTTCAAGATTCTTCACTGGAGTAAGGAGTGTTCTGAAGGGAACTTGGTACTGTTCAGAGGAAGCTTTCTTCTGAGAACCTGCAGAAGCACTGCTGGAGGTTGCCATGTTCACACTTAGGGTTTTTCTGAGAAACTGAGAAAAAGGGTTTAAACTTGAAAGAGATGAACACAGAGAAAATGCAGAAAATATTTGAGAGATAATGAGAAACTGTAAAAGATTAATGTGAGAAATTAACGTTCTTAAATAGATTTCAGAATATTTTGAAAGAGTAAACGTTTTCAAGAAAGAGAAATAAAATCATGATTACGTTTTAAAACCATGATTACTTTCATTTAATGCTTGCTGATTTTGGGGGATTTGAGAAAGATACTTGAAACGGTTACCAGACATGTGTCTCAATGCACCCAATCAGCGTTTTGCCTTCTCAGAAGCATGCACGCGTTCTGCTTCAGAGATTTGCTGATGATTGGATGACACTTGTTTGATTTAGTGATCAGCACGTCTATCTTTGAGCTGAAACGCTCAGATCTTTAAGAC
This sequence comes from Vicia faba, assembly GCA_948472305.1. NCBI lineage: Eukaryota > Viridiplantae > Streptophyta > Magnoliopsida > Fabales > Fabaceae > Vicia > Vicia faba. The sequence goes on along the minus strand of OX451735.1, from coordinate 123,768,806 downwards.
TAGCATCTGATACAATCTGCATGTTCTATCTTTCTGAAAAGATTTTGATCAGAAGTTCACAGTAAAACAAATACATTCTGAAGATAAATATATGGAATTAAAACATTTTCACTCTGGGCAGATTTTCATGCTGAGATGTTTCAGAATGAAATTGAACCTATCTTCAGAAATGGGTTTAGTGAAGTTATCAGCCCATTGATGGTCTGTATCTATAAATTTTAAGTTCAAAATTCCTTTCTGAATATAGTCCCTAATGAAATGATGTTTTATTTCTATATGCTTAGCTCTAGAATGTAAAATAGGATTCTTACTTAAGCAAATAGCAGAAGTATTGTCACAGAGTATAGGGATGTTACTCTCAAAAATCTGGAAGTCTTCAAGCTGACTTTTCATCCAGAGCATTTGTGTGCTACATCCTGCTGCTGCTATGTACTCAGCTTCTGCTGTTGATAGCGCAATTGTGGATTGCCTTTTGCTGGACCAAGAGATCAGATTTTCTCCCAGAAACTGGCAGCTTCCAGAAGTACTTTTACGCTCTACTCTGTCTCCAGCAAAGTCAGCATCGCAGTAGCCTACTAAACTGTAATCACTAGATTTTCTATAAAATAAACCCATATTAGTAGTGCCTTTCAGATACTTGAAAATTCGCTTAACAGCTGTTAAGTGAGATTCTCTAGGATCTGATTGGAATCTAGCACAAATACATACGCTGAATAATATATCAGGTCTTGAAGCTGTCAGATAAAGGAGAGAACAAATCATACCTCTGTAGACTTTCTGTTCTACCTTTTTGCTTACCTCTTCTCTTTCCAGAATGCACGTGGGATGCATTGGAATCTTTGATGGCTTACATTCTGAGAGGTCAAATTTCTTCAGAAGATCTCTGATGTATTTGCTCTGATGAATGTAAGTTCCCTCTGGGGTTTGATTGATCTGAATTCCTAGAAAGAATTTCAGTTCCCCCATGAGGCTCATCTCAAATTCTGCCTGCATACACTTAGCAAATTTTCTTCCAAGAGAAGGATTAGTAGAACCAAAAATAATATCATCAACATAAATTTGACAGAATAAGATGTCATTCTTAACTGACTTACAGAATAAGGTAGTGTCCACCTTCCCTCTGGTGAATTCATTTTCTAACAGAAAGTTACTTAGTCTTTCATACCAAGCTCTGGGAGCTTGTTTCAGACCATATAGTGACTTCTTTAGTTTGAAAACATGTTCTGGATGTTTTGTATTTTCAAAACCATGGGGTTGGTGCACATAAACCTCTTCTTCTATATAACCATTTAAGAATGCACTCTTGACATCCATCTGATACAGAGTGATGCCTCTATTAACAACAAATGAAATTAAAAGCCTGATAGATTCTAACCTGGCGACTGGGGCAAAGGTTTATGTATATTCTATCCCCTCTTGCTAACTATAACCTTGTGCAATCAGTCGTGCTTTATTTCTGATGACTTCACCTTGTTCATTTAGCTTGTTTCTGAACACCCATCTTGTTCCAATGACGTTGAATCCTTTTGGTCTGGGAACAAGATCCCATACGTCATTTCTGGTGAATTGATTCAGCTTTTCTTGCATTGCCAGAATACAGTCATTATCCAGAAGTGCTTCATCAATAGAAGAAGGTTCAATCAGAGACACAAGTCCCATGAGGGTTTCTTCAGAGTTTCTGAAGCTTGCTCTTGTTCTGATTGGATCTTCCTTTCTTCCTAAGATTGTTTCTTCTAGATGATCCAAGCTACTTCTGGGTAATCTTTTCTGAGGTTGATCAGCAGCTGTTGTACGATTGCTAGCAGTGCTCCTTTCAGACGTTGAAGGAGTGTCTGTGTTGAGAGCTTCTGATGACTTGTCTTCAGAACCTGTAAATTCAATTTCCATACCTGCAAAAACTTCATTCTGCTTTGACTTTTCAGAGTCAAGCTTATCATCAAAACGAACACTGATTGATTCTTCCACAATCTGTGTTTCTGTATTGTATACTCTGTACCCTCTTGAGCGTTCAGAGTATCCTAACATAATACACTTCTGTGCTTTAGAGTCAAACTTGTTCAAATAAATCTTTGTATTTAACATAAAACAGGTACATCCAAAAGGATGAAAATATGAAATGTTGGGCTTTCTGTTCTTCCACAATTCATATGGAGTCTTTTCCAGAATAGGTCTTATTGAGATTCTATTCTGAATGTAGCACGCTGTGTTTATTGCCTCTGCCCAGAAGATCTTAGCAACGTTTGTCTCATTGATCATGGTTCTGGCCAATTCTTGCAATGTTCTGTTCTTTCATTCTACAACTCCATTTTGTTGGGGAGTTCTAGGACAAGAGAAATCATGCAGAATGCCTCTGTCATTAAAGAATGACTCAAAATCTTTGTTTTCAAACTCTCCACCATGATCACTTCTGACTTTAACGATTCTAAGATCCTTTTGATTCTGAACTTGGTTACAGAAGGTAACAAACACAGAGTGTGACTCGTCCTTGTGTCTTAAGAACTTTACCCATGTCCATCTGCTATAGTCATCTACGATTACTAACCCATACTTCTTGCCACTGACTGAAGCAGTTTTAACTGATCCAAATAAGTCAATATGCAGAAGTTCTAATGGCTTAGAGGTAGAAACAACATTTTTAGATTTAAAAGAAGGTTTTGCAAACTTGCCTTTCTGACATGCTTCACACAGAGCATCTGAATTGAACTTCAAATTAGGAAGTCCTCTGACCAGATTGAGTTTGTTAATCTGAGATATTCTTCTCATACTAACATGCCCCAATCTTCTGTGCCAGATCCACTGCTTGTTGTTAACAGACAGAAGGCACTTTACGTTCTGACTTTTTAGTTCAGAAAGTTTGATTTTGTAAATGTTGTTTTTCCTCTTTCCATTAAACAGGATAGTCCCATCTTTCTGACTAACAGCTTTACATGATTTTTGATTAAAGATTATATCATAATCGTTATCACTTAATTGACTTATGGATAACAGATTATGCATTAATCCATCTACTAGCAGAACATTATTAATAGAGGGAAGATTTCCATTACCTACAGTTCCAGAGCCAATGATCTTTCCCCTCTGATTGCCTCCAAAGCCAACGTGGCCTCCAGGCTTAAGTTCCAGGCTTTGGAATATGTGCCTTCTTCCCGTCATGTGTCGCGAGAAGCCAGAGTCCAGGTACCATGACTGGTGTTTCTGATTTGCTGCTAAAGATATCTTCAACATGTATTATTTTATCCTTAGGTACCCAGATTTTCTTGGGTCCTGATTTGTTAGATTTACCAAAACTCTGGTTGAATTTTGGTTTCACAGAGTACTTACTACTAGTGTATTTAATATCATGTGTGTGACCATACACAAAATGTGAATTCAGAGGAGTGTGTTTAATGGTTAAATCCATGACATTCTTTGGTGTAGGAACCTTACCTTGGTATCCTATTCCCTTCCTGCCGTTTCTGCTAACTCCATAGATCATTGAAGCCATTTTGCTTCTATCTATGCTTTTAGCAAGGAACTTCTGGAAGCTGTGATCATACTCCTTGATGATCTCATCAGCGTTGCTGGGAGTTTCAGAAATTGGTTCCTTCTGAGAGTTTTGTAAAGTATTTTCTAATTTTGAAATTTTAATTCTCAGCTCAGAATTCTCCAATTTAAGACTCTCAGTCTTATTAGAGTCAGATTCAAGATTCCTTTTCAGGTCTCTGAATTTAACTCTAATCTGCTGATACCTTTCCAGAATTTCATTAAGGCTTTCAGCAAGTTCAGCCTTGGTAAAGTTAACAGCAAAGTCAGGAAATACCTCTTCAGTATCTGATTCTGAGTCTGATTCAGAAGCTTCACTATCTTCTGAGATGTTGGCCATGAGAGCTATGTTTGCTCTCTCATCATCTGATTCTGAGTCAGCTTCAGACGAGTCAGAGTCATCCCATGTAGCCATGAGACTTTTCTTCTTTTCTCTTCCAAACTTATTTTTGGGCTTTTCCCTCTGAAGCTTTGGGCAGTCACTCTTGTAGTGTCCTTGCTCATTGCACTCATAGCAGATGATGTCCTTGGTGTTTGGCTTTCTTCTTCCTGAGGAGCCTTCAGATCTTCTGTATCCAGAGGAAGAATCTGTCCTTCTGTATCTGGAAGAAGACCCATTCTGATCATATCTTCTGGGATTCCTGACCTTCCTTTGCCTCTGCTTCCACAGTTGATTCACTCTTCTGGAGAGGAGGGAGAGTTCGTCTTCTTCTGATGAGGATCCATCAGATGTTTCTTCAACTGCATGCAAAACTTTAGACTCAGATTTTTTGTTAGATTTTAATGCTAAAGGCTTACCTTGCTTCTGGGGTTCATCAGCTTCTAGATCTATCTCATGACTTCTGAGGGAGCTGATAAGTTCCTCCAGAGAAATTTTGTTGAGATCTTTTGCTAGCTTCAGAGCTGTAACCATTGGCCTCCAGTGCTTGGGTAAGCTTCTGATGATTTTCTTGACGTGATCAGCAGTAGAGTAACCTTTGTCCAGAACCTTGAGACCAGCTACCAGAATCTGGAATCTTGAGAACATTGTTTCAATGGATTCACTTTCTTCCATTTTGAACGCCTCATACTTCTGAATGAGCGCCAGAGCTTTAGTTTCTTTGACCTGAACGTTGCCCTCATGCGTCATTCTGAGTGAGTCAAACATGTTCTTTGTTGTGTCTCTATTGGAGATCTTTTCTTATTCAGCATACGAGATGGCGCTGAGAAGGATGGTTCTGGCCTTGTGGTGATTCTTGAAGTCACGCTTTTGTTTGTCAGACATTGTTTTCCTATCAATCTTCTGACCGCTTGCATTCACAGGGTGCGTGTATCCATCTGTCACCATGTCCCACAGATCAGCATCATGTGCCAGAAAGAAGCTTTCAGTTCTGTCTTTCCAGTAATCAAAGTTTTCTCCATCAAAGACTGGAGGTTTGTCGCTGAATCTGTCTCTGTCCTCATGGTTGTCATTGCTGGTGTGAGAATAATTTCCCGCCATTGTGTTTTTCTGACGCTGGTTCTTGTACTGACACGGTTAAGTGTTTTAGCTCAGAACCAGGCACTCTGATGCCAATTGAAGAAGTGAAAAACACAAGAAGGGGGGGTTGAATTGTAAAACTGAAAATCAATGCAATGAACACGATATTTTTATCCTGGTTCGTTTGATCTCAAACTACTCCAGTCCACCCGTCAAGGTGATTTCGCCTCTCTCCAACGAGGTCTTAATCCACTATATTCAACTGAATATTACAATCTGCTTTAACAACTTCTAAAGCCTTCTTGATGCAAACCACAACCCGATTTGTCAAGGAATCACTTTCTTACACAGAATGGAAATCTAGGTGTGTGAGTGTTTTCTACAAAAATAGTTTATCACAACTGTGATATTACACAACTTAAGCTTATGAAACTAGATTGCTAAAATATAATTGAGTAAGGAATTATGGAGCTTTTTAGCAAACTGATAATGAGAAGATGTAGAATAGCTTTTAGGCGTGGAAATAGTTGTAGAGCATTAGCCAATTCAATCTTCATTGTGTTGTTTATATAACACTGAATTTGTTGAACGTTGGAGCAATAATCTTGATTCAATGCCAATAACAAACTTTCCTTATTAAGCAGATCTTGTCTGGAATGATGCCGTTGGTAATAATTTGCTTTGAATGCACAGTACCGTTGCTACTTAAAGCGTGTTCTGGCTTGGGCTCATTCTGACTCTGCTTAAGTGCTGATGAACTGTTGTTGTCTTTATCAGAGTGTTGAGCGCAGTTCTGTTCATCAAGCTTCAGCAATCGCGTGAGTTGTTCTTCTGATTCTGGTATTCTGATATAGCAACTTCTGATGCTGATGTTAATAAGCAATATTCTGATGCTGATTAAGTGTACTCCTGCTGATACCTATCAGAGTTTCTGCAAAACAGAAGGTAATATTTTAGGTAGCAAATAGTTCTTATATGAATCACATAATTAATATATCCTTTCATTTTGTTATCATCAAAACTTAAACTTAGGGTAGTAGATTCAAACTTTGTTCTAACATGATGTAGACTCTGGGAACCTCTAGAACCTTGTTTGGCAGGTGATAACTTTTATACCAACACGTTATGGGTAGTACCTTCGACCTCATGCTCGTGACGTTGAACCTATGAACCCTATATGTGTGATCTTGTGTGTGATTGCGGCATCATGCATCCATGCACTCATAAGAATCGTTTAGAGAGATCATATTTAAGGGATTTAAAGGTTGACCATTTGTGAATATCTCAGGTACTTTTTAACCATGGATTCTGGAAAGAGAGAGATCGGGAAGTACAGTTTCAAGGATCCCAAGATAGATGAGTTGATCAGTCTAATTCCCGAGATTGAGTATTCTGCCGACTTTCGGAAGAAGTACGGATCCATTATTCCTCTCATGAAGTTGAATATGAAGGAGGGTATTCTCTCGACCTTGGTCCAGTTCTATGATTCGATGTATCATTGCTTTACTTTTCCCGACTATTAGTTGATGCCCATAATGGAGGAGTATTCTTATCTATTAAATTTACCTGTTATCGATCGTGTTCCTTTTACTGGTTTGGAAGGTGAGCTAAAACCACATGAGATTGCTGCTTTGATTCATCTGGGGAAGTCTGAGGTGGAAGCCCATATGACTACCAAAGGAGGGATTAGAGGATTATCAGCTCAATTCTTATTGGAGAAAGCTCGTTACTTTTCCAGGATGAAGAGTACAGTCGCTTTTGAGGCCATCTTTGTTCTACTTGCTTACGGTTCTTATTTTCTAATATGGACAAGTTTGTTGACATTAATTCTATCAGGATCTTCATGATTGGAAACCCAGTTCCTACCTTGTTGGGTGATGCTTATTACTCTATTCATCTTCGGAATTTTTATCATGGGGGGATGATTGTCTATTGCACGCCTTTGTTGTACCGGTGGTTTATCTCTCATATGCCTCCACCTGATGCTTTTTGGGATGTCAAGAAGGAACCCTGTTGGGCTTCTAAGATCATGGCACTTCTCACTCAGATATTGATTGGTATCATTGAGCTTACCCGGATATAGAGATTATTGACAGTTGTGGTAGTTTCCCCAATGTACCTCTTCTTGGTACAAAGGGAGGAATTAACTATAACCTTGTTCTTGCACGATGACAACTTGGTTATCCGATGAGGGATAAACCAAATAGTATTCATTTGAGTAGTTTCTTTCTGAAGGAGGGAGAAGACCATAGGGAAGTTAGGGAACAGATTGCGAAGGCCCGACGTCACATTCATAAGAAAAGTAGGAAGGATTTGGGACCTAAGGGGGTTGTTTCTTTGGAGGCATATCTTCAGTGGGTCCAAACGAGAGCAATTCAGTTGAAGATGTCGTATTCCCGGGAAACACTTATGCCTGATCTGTTTGTGAAGACCACTTCTCCCTTATTGGATGATATAGAGGAGCTACAACTTGCTTTGGTCAGGATGCAGCAGGGAAAGGACGCTTGGAAGAACAAGTTCCAAACCTTAGAGATTTCCTATAGAGCAGACTTGAAGGAGAAAGACGACTTGATTGAGATCCTTGAGAGTCAAGCGGTAGAGTCTATGGAGAGGAAAGGGGATTTATTTTCTCCTAAGCCTCAATCAGATGCTGATTACTCACTTCCTGATTCAGGTGATTGGAAGGATGTTGCCATCAGACATGCAGAAGAAAACTAGAAGTTGAAAGCTCAGATTGCCAGGCTCATGAGGAAGCGCCAACGTATAGAGTAATCTCCATCAGTTTAAGTTTTCACGGTTTTAGATTTTATTTTCATCTTGTACTTGGGATCATTGAAAATTGTAATCTATTTGGGAGTTGTTATAATAAATTTTTTCAGTATTTCAAAGGCGTTATTACTTTGATATTTGCAATATGTCCATAAATTTTAAATCCCTTGAAATATTAAATAAAATAAAATCATATGCATTACATATCATGCATAATATTGCACATATTTCTTGAATTTGTTATGCATATCCAAGTGTCTTACCAAGCTTCTTTACTTCGTTCAGCAAGCTGACTCATCACTACAACACTCGGGCTAATTTCAGAAAGAAGATGGACAACTTAAAATAAGAGAATCGCGAGCTGCACGAGGAGGTTTCTACTTTGAAGGCCGGCATGGCCAATATGACTACTCTTATGGAACCTCTGGTGGCTGCTCAGAATCAGCCACCGAGTGTCCAACCTCAACCAACAAGGGCAACTTCTAAAGCTCCAACTGTTCGTGTATCTGCTGCTCCAGCTGTTGTTCAGAATCGCATCCCTCAAGGTTATCCATGGGGAATGCCAGAGAATTTTGCACCTGAAGGTTTCAATCTTGGTCCTCAAGATACTCTGATTGTTCAAACTATTGTTACTCCGACACCTCCTGTGGTGCATGCTGCTCCTGCGGCGCCTCCTTCGGTGAATATGGTTCCGTTTGTTAATGATGATATGTGTCATCCTTTCCATCCACCAAGTGAAGACTTGGGTCTTTATAATAGAGTGAATGATTTTCAAGAGCAGTTTGACAAGATGCAAAGAGAGATGAAGGCCCTCAGGGGAAAAGAGCTATTTAGGCAGAATGTGAATGAGTTATGCTTGGTCCCAAATGTTAAGATACCTGCTAAGTTTAAGGTCCCGGAGTTTGAGAAGTACAAGGGCAAAACTTGCCCTCAGGATTATATGGGGATGTACATGAGGAGAATGTCTACCCATATTGATGATCAGCGTCTGCTGATTCACTTTTTTCAGGATAGTTTGACTGGTGCTGCAGTGAAGTGGTATATGAGTTTGGACAACGCCAATATCCATTCTTTCAATGATTTTAGAGAAGTATTCATCAAACAATACAAGTACAACGTGGACATGGCACCTGACCGTGATCAACTTAGGGCCATGGTTTAGAAAGACAGGGAATCATTCAAAGAATATGCATAGAGATGGCTTGAGGTAGCCACCCAAGTGATTCCTCCCATGGAAGAGAAGGTGTGATCGGTGGAAATAGAACTGACTGTTTTTAAGCTGGTTTCGTGAAATGTCGCGGTAAGTAAGAGTCGCCACCGTCTTTTATGTTCTCCAACATGGAAAGGACAAAAGCACAGCAAAATTCCTTATGAGAATGTTTCTCGGTTCGGGAGGTAGATTTATAGAAAGGGAAGGTGTTAGCACCCTTTCTATCCGTGGTTATCCACGGGCTCTTAGGTACTTGCTCTTATGTTTTCAAAAGATTGTTTGCTTTTCAAGTGTGTGTGTGTTTTGAAAAAAAGTTTCGTTTGAAAAATTTCTATGTAACTCTTGTATCTGTCCTCAAGAGTGTATGAAAAATTTGTTTGAAAACTTTTAGAAAGTGTGAGGTGTGAAAAGTATATTTGTTTGTTTTGAGAAAGAGCAAGTACCCATGAGAATCTACCTACTCTAAGGAATTAGGCTGTGTAAGAGTCCTTTAGATAGTGCTATCCCACCATTGAGAGGTAGGTAGCACCGTCGTTGGAGGTGTTCGGGTCAATTCGATTATCGGGACATGTGTGGTCACTGAAGTAATGGTAGGACACCTTAGGAGTAACCCTAATGTCCTAGATCCTTTTTTATCTGAGGCAACCGTTTTGAGGCAACTGGATCTCTTGGACAGAAGGGCGACCTCTAAGACACCCTATACTTGATGACCACGTTTCGAGGCAACGAGTGAAGCGTACCCTAGAAGTGGCATGTGCTTTGTGTGTTGTTTTTCAGTTAATTGTTTTTTGTACATGTTATTTGTGAGCTACGGGTTAATTTTATTTACATACATTCTTTCATGCATTTAACAGTTAGGGGTGCGGAAAGTAAATTGCGGAAATATAAATTCTACGCTATTACAAGGTGCGGGTCTATACATCGCCAAAAATACAAAGACCCGTTTTGGTAAATAAGTGTGAGAAATTAAATAAAGCGGTAAACCTATTTACTATTACATTCTGGAAAGCAATTACATAATAATCAAATGAAATAAATGCGCGCGAACAAAAAATTAATCGGGAATGTCTTAAGGGTTTTGACCCTTTTAAGAAAAGAAATTGATTTTTTTTTGTCTTTTTGGTGATTAAATGAAATTAAAAAACTAATTGTTAAACTAATTAATTAACTTATTAAAAGAAAATATAATTTTTATGTTTTTTTTATGTTTTTTATGAAATAAAATAAAAAGAAATAAAATTAAATGTTAATTTTACCTAATTCTAGATCTATTTTAATTATTAAGAAAAGAAGTTAAAATTGCCTAATTAAACTATTTATTTGTTAATATTTTATTTACAAAAATAATATGAGAATAATAATAATAATAATAATGTTAATTCTATTTTTTTGATTTTTTATGAAAATATGTCAATTATGTTAATTGTTAATAATAAAAAACTAAAATAAGGCAAATAAATAAAAAAGGGAAATGACAAAACAAAATAAAATAAAAAAGAGTAAACCCAAGGGGGGTGTGGGCTGGAACTTGAGGGTGTCTGATTGAGATTTGAGGCCCAATTGAACAAAGCCTGTTGACTTTTACTGGTTGCCTACGTCCATGCTGACTCCAGAGCACTATGGTCCTTATGCTTGGCCCTTGGATCTGCATCTGTGGACACTTGGCTGGCTCCTGGGTGAGGTCTATGGTGGAAGCTATTTGAGAATCTGCACAAGAACACATTGAAAAAAATAATATTGGAATTATGGGGGGCCTTGGAATCGAACCCAGGTCCCAAAGATTACCAAACACATCGCCAACCACTGAACCAAACGCGCTTATTTGTAAACCTAATAAACAACAAATATTATATAATACAAATGCGTTATATGCTGAAACGCGCGCGCCAATTTGAATTGACCACTCCCTGATTGCCACGCCCTTCGTCTTCAACCTTTCCTGTAAACATAAAACACATAGCGGGGGTTTTAAACCCCCACAAAATGCAGGCATTTTAAAAATAGCGAATAGATGCTCGTTGAATATAAAAAAGGCGCGAGGTATGCTTTAGCTTCGTCTTGTCACACTGATTTTGGCCATGTAAGTCTTGAGGTTTAATTTTGCACTATGGGAAAAACCCCAATTTCAAAGCTCTGAAAACCCTAGGAATCAACAATGGCACTTTGTGTTTTATAGCCTTATAATCAACTTAAAATATACAGAAAGTTTCGTAACGATGTCAGCAATGCATAACAATGTTCAAAATGAATTGATGGGGCATAAAAATGGAATTTCGATTCTCAAAATTTTGGACAAACCGTGGGGGCGTGATGAGTGATTCCTTGAGGTTTTTGACTTGTTAATGATTGCAAATCGTTCCTGGGGATGTAAGGAACGTGTTTGGATCAAAAGGACATATTGAATTGTACTGGACAATGGTTTTCAGTTTGTCACTTTTCTTTGGGATTTTTGAAATTGCTTATGCTGTATGGGAGTATTCTAGGTCGTGTCTTGGATATAGAAGGCTTGCATATATGTTTTGTAATGAGAATCAATCAGAATAATGGACCTTTAAGCCTTTGCAATGAAGTTTTGATTTTGCCATGAACACCATTAAACCACTTGCCATATTTGCTTCAAATTTGAATTTCTATGCTTGAAATATGTCTTGCACGAGTTTGGTATGTGCTTCATGGTGTATCAAAGCTATTCAAGCCACAAAATATCCTTTATTTAATTTTCTTGATTTTTATTTGAATTTTAAAGATTTAAAATGGATTAAATCAAATAAAATTAAATAAAAATGGAAAAATTAATTTTTAATCTTGAAATAAATTGTGGGACACGTGGGAGGCATGGAAAAGCTGAACCAAGTGGAAAAAGTGGGCCCCTTTTGTCAAAAATGAAGTTTCAAGGATAGTTGACTTTGGCCATTTCACAAAAATTTCCCAACTTCTCCAATGCATATCTTGCTCAATTTTGAAGCTATGAACATGTTCTTGGACATTTTGGAAAGCTCCTGAAGTCCTCTAACCAATGCCTTTGGTCCCATGTCATTTTGATTTACCAATCTCAAGTTATGGTCTTTGACTTAAAGTGCATTTTTGTTGACTTTTTAAAATGACCTATAATGTTGAAATTGATAACTTTTTGTGAGAGCATTTCTTGGACTTGGAATGTGAAGATGAATTGTAGGAAATGTCCTCCCCTTCAAAATGAGCATTGGATGGGATTTTTCTGATGAACCATGAAAAAGTTATGCCTTGGTCAAGTTACAGTTGACTTTTCAACTGTCCAAAAATAGAAACTTTTGCATCTTGATGATTTTTGAGCAATTCTTGTGAAATCATGGTCAAGATTTGACAAAATGATGATTGTGGCTTCAAAATAAGATGTTGACCAAAAATTTTGACTTTTGACTGCCAAATGACCATTTTTCCCCTACAGTTGACTGTGAAGCAATTAGGGTTTTTGACTGTGCAACTTGACCTTGTGAGCCTTGAAACTTGACATGTAGGTGCTTGACAATGTATATGAGCATATGGGACTTGATTGAGCCCTTGAAAACCTCAACTTCCTTGCAAGAACAAAAACCCTAATTTGACTGGCTTAGGAGGATGGTTGATTGTGTAGCCCTTGAGTAGACTTTGAACCATTTGAGGTGATGCTTGTCAAAACTTTGAATAATATGGGAGGGCAAATTTTGGGGTACAACAGTTGCCCCTGTTCAATCTTCTTAGACCTGAGGATGTAGATTGGCTTGTGTGCCTTTCGTGATCCAAAGGTGGAAGATGATTGAACACTAGAGTGCCCAGAAATTTGCACTCACATAGTAGAGTATCAGTAGTGTGATGACGGGAATGGGCTTACAGATGCCATTTGGAGAGATGGTGGATAGGAGGATGGGCTTATAGATGCCATCTGGAGATGTGACAGAACCTTGTCGGGAATGGGCTTATAGATGCCATTTAGAGACTGTAGTGGATAGTTGTGGAGATGGGCTTATAGATGCCATCAAGGTGTCGATCGCGTAAGAGATTCCTTAGCGAGAACTTGCGTACCTGAGAAAGAAAGATAATTACCTGGCCTGTTACATGGGTTGATCTTCAAACTCTTCATGCAGATATGCCCTGGCTGGATACAGGTGTCGAATCTACGATTGGTTGCTCACAGATGTGCCCTGGCTAGATACAGGAATCGAATCTGGAATTAGTCGTCAATAGATATGCCCTGGCTGGATACAGGAATCGAATCTTCAAACCCTTCAGACGTGCCCTGGCTGGATACAGGAATCGAATCTTCAAACTCTTCAGACGTGCCCTGGCTGGATACAGGAATCGAATCTGGAAATAGTCGTCAACAGATATGCCGTGGCTGGATACAGGAATCAAATCTTCAAACTCTTCAGACGTGCCCTGGCTAGATACAGGAATCGAATCTGGAATTAGTCGTCAACAGATATGCCCTGGCTGGATACAGGAATCGAATCTTCAAACTCTTCAGACGTGCTCTGGCTAGATATAGGAATCGAATCTGGAATTAGTCGTCAACAGATATGCCCTGGATGGATACAGGAATCGAATCTTCAAACTCTTCAGACGTGCCCTGGCTGGATACAGGAATCGAATCTGGAAATAGTCGTCAACAGATATGCCCTGGCTGGATACAGGAATCGAATCTTCAAACTCTTCTGACGTGCCCTTGATGGATACAGGAATCGAATCTGGAAGTAGTCGTCAACAGATATGCCCTGGCTGGATACAAGAATCAAATCTTCAAACTCTTCAGACGTGCCCTAGCTAGATACAGGAATCGAATTTGGAATTAGTCGTCAACAGATATGCCCTGGCTGGATACAGGAATCGAATCTTCAAACTCTTCAGACGTGCCCTGGCTAGATACATGAATCGAATATGGAATTAGTCGTCAACAGATATGCCCTGGCTGGATACAGGAATCGAATCTTCAAACTCTTCAGACGTGCCCTGGCTGGATATAGGAATCGAATCTGGAAATAGTCGTCAACAGATATGCCCTGGCTGGATACAGGAATCGAATCTTCAAACTCTTCAGACGTGCCCTGGCTAGATACAGGAATCGAATCTGGAAATAGTCGTCAACAGATATTCCCTGGCTGGATACAGGAATCGAATCTTCAAACTCTTCAGACGTGCCCTGGCTAGATACAGGAATCGAATGTGGAATTAGTCGTCAACAGATATGCCCTAGCTGGATACAGGAATCGAATCTTCAAACTCTTCAGACGTGCCCTGGCTAGATACAGGAATCGAATCTGGAATTAGTCGTCAACAGATATGCCCTGGCTGGATACAGGAATCAAATCTTCAAACTCTTCAGACGTGCCCTGGCTGGATACAGGAATCGAATCTGGGATTGATCGCTCACAGACATGCCCTGGCTAGGTACAGGTATCGAATCTGGAATTGCGACAGTTGATAGTAATTATCTTTGGATTGACCTTTTTCCTGAAAAGGTAAAACATCAGTTGTATGCAATGTCATGATGTATGAAAAAGCATGATGTCATGATGTCCTCAAGAATAAATGAGATTGTGTGATATGATGCGTATGTGCATGCATTGTGTATGTAAGCAGGATGTATGAATGTGATATGTTTATGAATTTATTTTTGTCTAGGAAGATAAATCCTTGACGAATGCCGGGAAGTTGAATCCTGGGCTGATGTTGGGGAGTGAAGTTCTTCATTTCCAATGGGGGTGATGGTTGCAAGAATAAACCGATAGGAGAAGATGACTCCGTTGGGGAATAGACTTGGCAAAGAGATTACTCTGCGGGGAATTACTCTGTGGGAAGAGATACTTCGCTGAGGTTTGATGATAACTCCGCTGGGGATACCGTTGATAAGCTTTGTTGGAAGATTTGATGAACTCCGCTGGGGGATAGGAAGAACTTCGCCGAGGACGATCTTTCCGCGGTTTTCAGCTGAGGATAACCCAGTTATAAGCTCCGGTGGAGAATAACCTTTGAATAAAAAAGTCTGGGAGATGTGCTCGTGCTCTGTAGGGGATAAGCTTCCAGAATCTACTAGGGATAAGCTTCCTACTGGGGAGATGGATTCAACTCTCCTGGGGATACTTTTGAGACTGTACTTAGGGAAGTGGCTCCACTGGGATGTCTGTATCCCGCCGGGGAACAATCTTAGAATAAGACTGCCGGGGATGCTTGCTTAGGAATATCTGCTTACTCCACTGGGGAATATTGAGATTTTCTGGGGATATCCCACTTCCTTAAGGCTGACAGTAGACTAACTCTGCTTGGGGAGAGTGTTGCTGACTTGCTGGAGGAATACTATGCCTTCTCGGGGCTGATGGGGGACTAACTCTGATAGAGGGAGAGTATTGCTGAATCTTGTCTTACTCTGCACGTAGTGAAGGTATCGTGATTATTCTTTAGCCGAACTTACCTTGGTACCTTGGTGGACAGAGCAACTAGATCGCTTAGACGACTCATTATTGCCCCTGTTTCTAATGTCACCTGTAATTAATCCTTTGTTTCGTATACAAGTATTTATGAGTTAGCAATTAGTGTCAAATGCATATATCAAAATTGAACATTGGACATTCTTTACAAAACAAAACAGAAAAAGGAAAAAAACAAATGGCAATTGGTCTGAAAAGTGAATTTGTATTGATTTTTTGAATTTGCCTGAAAATAGGCGTTTATGTACAAGAGGCTGAAGTCCTAGTAAGAGAACGCCGCCGAACAACAGAGTTTATACAATTTTTTGAAAAAAGAAAACAAAACAGCTATGTGAAAAGATAATCCCAATGGGTTCCAACTCTGCTATTGCCTTTATATCTTCGAGCGTCTCATCACTTTGCTGCTCGGTTGAAGATGAAGCTGATTGATCGATGCCGTCCGAACCTGATAGTTGATACCGAATTCTGGATGCAAGGTGATCCAATGAGACATAGTATTACGCTTTAATCCCTAACTTTTTCCTGGACCGCCCTTTCGGGTTTTCAGTCCAACGGGATACCCATTTTTGCCCAAGCCGCCTTTTCAGGTTTTCGGCTTGCCAAGTGTACAGATTTTTTTCATTTCATCCCTTATTTTTGCCCGAACCCTTTTGGTTCGCCGGGAAGCCCTTATTTTTTCCTAGGTGTGTCAACCTAGCGGGTCTTTAGATATGCGCAGTATCTTTTTACTATGTCTGCATTGGTGGGGTGAGGAAGGTCGTCACCGTCCATGGTGGTTAGAATCATGGCTCCTCCTGAGATGACATGTTTAACCACAAATGGCCCTTCGTATGTGGGGGTCCATTTTCCCCTGGGATCACTTTGAGGAAGAATGATGCGCTTGATTACCAGGTCCCCAACTTGATACTCTTGTGGTCTGACTTTCTTGTTAAATGCCCTGATCATCCATTTTTGAGACGTTTGACCATTACAAATAGCAGTGAGTCTCTTTTCGTCAATTAGGTTTAATTGATCAAGTCGAGTCTGGATCCAGTCATCTTCGCTCAAGCCTGCATCTTTCATTATCCGGAGAGAGGGTATCTGGACTTCAATCGGCAAGACTGCCTCCATGCCGTAGACCAAGGAAAAGGGAGTTGCCCCAGTTAACGTCCTTGCTGAGGTACGGTACCCATGAAGAGCAAACGGTAACATCTCGTGCCTATCTTTATAGGTCACTGTCATCTTCTGCACAATCTTTTTTATATTCTTATTTGCTGCTTCTACAGCCCCATTCATCTTCGGTCGGTAAGGAGAAGAGTTGTGGTGCTGTATCTTGAATTGCTCGCAGAGCTCAATGATCATCTTGTTATTAAGATTGATACCATTGTCCATAATGATCCTTTCCGGGACACCATAGCGACAGATCAGATTATGTCGAATGAACCGTGCCACGACGTTCTTGGTTACAGTAGCGTAGGAAGCTGCTTCAACCCACTTTGTAAAGTAATCAATTGCTACCAGGATGAAGCGATGCCCGTTGGATGCTGTAGGTTTAATCTCGCCGATCATATCAATGCCCCACATTGCAAAAGGCCAAGGTGCAGTCAAGACATTCAGAGGGACTGGAGGAACGTGCACCTTATCAGCATATATCTGGCACTTATGACATGTCCGAGAATATTGGTAACAGTCGGCTTCCATTGTGGACCAGAAATATCCTGCCCGAAGGATTTTCTTTGTCATGGTGTGTCCACTGGAATGCGTTCCGAAGGTACCTTCATGCAGTTCTGCCATGATCTTTTCTGCTTCAGTCTTATCCACACAACGCAGTAAGGTTGAATCATGGTTTCACTTGTAGAGAATGCCGTTGCTGAGAAAGAACTTTGTTGCGAACCTTCTCAGAAACTTCTTGTCATTGACAGATGCACCCTCGGGGTATTCTTGAGCTTCCAGGTACCTCTTCACCTCATGATACAAGGGTTTTTCAGTTACCATCTCAGCCTCAAGATCACAACAATATGCGGGTTCATCCAGCTTCCAGATAATGATCCGGGGGGCCTCGTTATCCCATTTGACTTTGAACATAGAAGACATTGTAGCCAGCGCGTCCGCCAACTGATTCTCCTCTTTTGGGAAGTGTTCAAAAGTTATCTCTGTAAAATGGGGGATCAACGTCAACACACACTCTTTGTAAGGAATAAGGTTTGGGTTTTTCGTATCCCACTCGCCTTTGATCTGATTGATAACGAGAGCGGAATCTCCGAAGACACTCAGAAACTTGATCCTTAGGTCAATTGCAGCTTGAAGACCCATGATGCATGCCTCATACTCCTCCATATTGTTAGTGCAGTTGAAACATAGTCGGGCGGTGAGTGGAGTATGAGTGCCTTGAGGGGATATGATCACAGTGCCGGTACCGTTACCCAAAGCGTTAGAGGCTCCGTCAAAGTGCATAGACCATCGGGATCCTTCTTCAGGTCCTTCATCCGGTCCAGGTACTTCACAATCAGTCACTACCATGATGTTCTCGTCTGGAAACTCAAAGTTCATTGACTGGTAGTCGTCCACTGCCTAGTGTGCCAAATGGTCTGCCAGTACACTTCCCTTGATTCCCTTCTGAGTCGTGTACTGGATGTCGTATTCTGTCAAGATCATCTGCCATCTCGCTATTCTTCCAGACAGAGCAGGCTTTTCGAATATGTACTTTATTGGATCCATTTTTGAAATGAACAGGGTAGTGTGAGTCAGCATATACTGTCTCAGCCGGCGAGCAGCCCATACCAAAGCGCAGCAAGTTTTCTCGAGCAGTGAGTATCGGGTTTCACAGTCGGTAAACTTTTTGCTAAGGTAATAAATGGCATGCTCTTTTCGGCCAGACTCGTCATGCTGCCCCAGCACACACCCCATTGAGCTGTCAAGTACTGTCAAGTATAGTATTAGAGGTCTCCCTTCAACCGGTGGCATAAGAATGGGTGGTTCTTGGAGATACTCTTTGATTCGGTCGAAAGCGGCCTGACATTCATCATTCCAACGTACTACTTGATCTTTCTTCAACAACTTGAAGATTGGTTCACAGGTAGCAGTTAGGTGCGAGATGAATCGGGCAATGTAATTCAGACGTCCTAGAAAGCCTCTGACTTCTTTCTCTGTCTTGGGAACTGGCATCTCTTGTATGGCTTTAACCTTGGCAGGGTCCACTTGAATACCTCTGTCGCTCACGACGAAGCCTAGCAACTTCCCAGATCTTACCCCAAATGTGCATTTGTTTGGATTGAATCTCAGCTTGTACAACTTCAGGCGGTCAAACAGCTTCTGTAGATGGTCAAGGTGTTCCTCCTCAGTTTGGGACCTTGCAATCATATCATCGACGTATACTTCAATCTCATGGTGGATCATGTCATGAAATAAAGCGACCATGGCACGTTGGTAGGTTGCCCCAGCATTTTTCAACCCAAAGGGCATGACCTTGTAGCAGAAGGTGCCCCACTGAGTAACAAAAGTAGTCTTCTCCATGTCTTCAGGAGCCATCTTAATCTGGTTATAACCTGAAAAGCCGTCCATGAAGGAGAACACCTTGTGCTGAGCAGTATTGTCAACCAGAACGTCAATGTGAGGCAGGGGGAAGTCATCCTTGGGGCTCGCCCTATTCAGATCCCTGTAGTCAACACACATTCGGACCTTACCATATTTTTTCGGTATCGAAACCACATTGGCAACCCACTGAGGGTAAGAAGTTACTGCAAGAAAACCGGCGTCAAATTGCTTCATAACCTCAGCTTTGATCTTCTCGGACATCTCTGGACGCATACGGCAGACCTTCTGTTTAACCGGAGGGCATTCTTCCTTGGTAGGCAGGTGATGGACCACAATGTCGGTATCCAACCCAGGCATGTCTTCATAAGACCTGGCGAAGATCTCCACATAATCATGCAACATCTGAATCAACCATTGTTTTACGCTGAGCTCTAGATTGGCACCAATCTTAACTTCCTTTCTGTCTGTCTCAGTACCCAGACTTACCGTTTCCACTGGCTCTTCATGTGGCTGAATGGCCCTCTCTTCCTGGAGTAACAGTCTTGCAAGCTCTCCAGGCACTTCGCAATCATCTTCACCTTCGTCTTCGGCTAAGTTGATCGGATTTTCGAAGTCATAACTGGAAGTAGCAGAGTCGTTACCAGTGAGATCCAGAGTGGATTGAAACCTGTATAGGTGAGTGTGTGTAAATACAACTGTTTTGCAATATATAAAGAAAGAAAGGGAGCGCAAGATTTGAAAATGTAAAAAACGTCAAATGCTTTTATTCATGATATTTGGAAGTGACACACAAAAGCCCTCACAAATAAAACCACGGTGCCCCGGGTAAGACACCGGGCCATAAAGTTTCAAATTATTGTTTGTTACAAATTCAAAACAAAGAAGTTCATTACTGGGTGACAAAAGTAATAGGTGTAAAGTCTTTTGCAGTCCAGTTGCTAGGTCCACCGTTGGTTGTTGGGTAGATCCAACTGTCGAATTCAGATTCGTCCGCTTCGTCCTCAATAGCATTCACTCCTGGATTGGTGATGAGCACAGGAGGTCTTCCAATCCTTGCCTTGCGCACAGCCTTCTGAGCTTCTGCAGTGAAACCCAAGCCAAATTTGTCAGTCTTTGGAGTGAAATCAGGAAGCCTGCCCCAGTTTGCGCACTCACCCTTCTCAATCACAGCCCGGGCATCCTTCAAGGAAGCCATCTTCAAAGGAGAGTCTTCTGCAGTCACTGTCTCTGCTGCTGCCAATGTTTGAGGCACCTCTTCGAAGTGTTGAAATGGGGTCTCAATGAACTCCCCATCCATTTCTACGTACCTGAAGGAGTTGAGGTGGCTGACCATGTATTCCTCTTCCCCTTGCACTGTTACGATCTTCCCCCTGACCGGGTATTTGAGCTTCTGGTGTAAAGTTGAAGTCACGGCCCCTGCCTTGTGGATCCAAGGACGACCCAGCAGACAAGAGTAGGACGGTCAGATATCCATCACATAGAACTTTGAATCAAAGACTTGTGAACCAACCCTGATTGGGATGTCAACCTCACCATGTACCATCCTTTTGGACCCGTCAAAGGCCTGGACAACGATGTTACTTGGTTTGAGCTCTAAACCCTCACAGTTCATCCTGTCTAGAGCTTTCTTGGGTAGTACGTTCAGTGAAGAACCAGTGTCAACCAGAACGTGAGCAAGCGTAGTGCCCCTGCATTCAATAGAGACATGCAGGGCATCATTATGGTTCTTCCCCTTGGCTGTCAGATCAGCGTCAGAGAAACCCAGACCATTATCAGCAGTTAGGTTGGCCACACAGTCGGTGAATTGATCAGCAGATGTTTCTTGTGGCACGTGGGCCGTCTTCAGGAAATCAATCAGGGCCTTGGCATGGGCCTTTGAACACAGCAACAGGCATAGCATAGAGATTTTAGAGGGGGTGTGCCCTAGCTGTTCAACGACGTTGAAATCACTCTTCTTGATAATTTTGAGGATCTCTTCCATTTCTTGCTTGGAAGCCTCAACAGTGGTCTTCGGTACCTCCGTCCGGGCAGGCACATCAGTAACAATCCCCTTGCCCCGAGCGTCAGATGAGTCGGCAGTAGGGGTAGAAACTTGATCAGGGGGGAAACAGGCACACTGGCAGGTGTGATGACAAGAGGCCTTTGAATTGATGGAGGTGCAATGTCTGGTGAGAACAGTCTTCCACTACGAGTGACTTTAGCAGGCCTGGTTATGTTCGTGACACCGGTACCAGTATTGAACTCTTGTTTCACTCCCAGAACATAAACGTCTGCCCCATAGTGTCATGGGACAGCTTTATCAGACTTGTAGGGGATAGGCCCCGGAACAGTAATGGTTATGGGAGCAATCTTGTGAACAGGCATAATTTTGATAGGCTTCTTGGAAGGAGCCTTGGAAGGGTTGTTGAAAATGGTGACAATTGAAACTTCTTCAACAGGGGTAGCAGGAACGACAATCTTTTTGAACAAGATCTCTTTACTATCCATCAGGTTTTGGACGCCTGATTTCAGCAAAGGACAACCAGCAGGTGAATAAGCACACAAATGGCAACCTTCACTAGATCCCGGAAATAAACTGGCTAGCAACAGGTTCCTCTTGACGGTCAGTAGCGGAGTAGCAACATCATCCACAGAAGCTACATACAGATCCTCTTCAACGACGTTCACTCCATGCTGGGGCATGGGAGCGGTCACAACATTTGGCCTTTCGGGCGCCTCGAACTGTATTTCCTTGGCATCAATAAGGTCCTGAACCTTATTCCTTAGGGCCCAACAATCATCTGTGTTATGTCCCGGGCTATCAGAGTGATAAGCGCAACAGGCGTTAGGGTTGTACTTCGGAGATGTTGTATTTACCACTTTCGGAGCTTCCTTGACGGTTACCAGGCTGGTTGACAGCAGTTGCGGCAGGATCTGAGAGAGAGTCATGCTGAGCCGAGTATACTGCCTTTTGGGCCTCTCAGCTCTGGGCTGGTTATATTGCTGAGGAGCAGCAGCAAGCTTAGAAATAACCACCGCGTTGACTGCTTGGTGGCGTTCTGGTTTGTTCTGTCTCGTGGGACCGTACACAGCACTGGCCTCCTTCTTGAAGGGCTTCTTTTCAGCATTTGAGGAGGCACCCTTCTGTATCTTCCCCGATTTTATACCAGCTTCGATCCCTTCACCTGTCAGGATCAGGTCAGTAAACCCAACAGAGGAATTACCAATGAGATGGTTGAAGAATGGACCAGATAGGGTCCCCAAGAACATGTCCACTAGCTCACGATCTGTCAATGGTGGCTGCACCCTACCAGCCAGATCTCTCCATTTCTGTGCGTACTCCTTAAAACCTTCTCCCGATCCTAGCGACATACCCTGGAGTTGGGTACGCGTAGGAGCGAGGTCGGAATTATACTGATACTGCTTGTAAAAAGCAGTAGCCAAATCCTCCCAGTTACGAACGTTGGTTCCATCCAGCTGATAGAACCATTCGAGATGAGTCCCTGAAAGACTCTCCTGGAAGAAGTGGATCCATAAGTTCTTGCCTGTTGTGTAAGGCTGGATCTTCCTTACATAAGAACAGAGGTGCATCTTAGGACAGGAAGCCCCGTCATACTTCACAAAGGTCGGCGCCTTGAACTTGTGTGGGATCACCACCCCAGAAGATAACCCCAAGTCTCCGAAATCCAACCCAGGCACACGTTGAATCTCCATAGCATTTGACCTGTCCTCCAGTTGTTTGTACCAGTCCTCAGCAGGAGGGTACTGTTCGTTATTGAAGTCTGTCTCGGTGTCAGAGACCACAGGACTAAGAACCTCTCTCCCTTAGTGACTGCCTTCCCCCACAGACGGAGTAGTCCTCTCAGCTTCATTCTGCAATGTATTCCCGAGTCTGCGCCCAGTGTTGAATAGCACAGTCCTCTTCTTCTTCTTCTTTTTCAGGAGCAAAGCCCTCAGCTCTTGTTGTCCTGGGCCAAGTTCATGACCATCTCCTGAAATTGGGCATTCTGGGCTTGGAGGGCCTTGATAGCTTGCTCGGTAGTGAGTTCAAGATTCATGATGCTTGAGTGCTGAAATAAACAGCGAAGAAGATTAAGCAACCTGTAGAAAAAAGGGGTACCTGTTATGCACATGATGCATGATATGCTATTTATGCAATGCATTCAAGGGTTCGAAAGTTCAAATTCGTTGTAGCCAAAAAAGAACACACTTTTTATTAGGAAATAAACTGTTCAGTACATCAAGGCCTCATGGGCAAAACATTACAAAATAATTAATCCCAAAAGACACTGCACATCCTCTTTGGAGCAATGTAAGTGTTGAGAGTCTTTTCCTCGTGCAGTAGACGGGTGAGCTCCAAGACCTTCTTCTCACTGGCGTGTAGATTGGTTTCAAGAGAATCCCGTTCTTCCTTGAGTTGGATCCAGCTTTTCTGCATTTCTTCCCAGGATGTAGGCATGTCAGGATGTTGAATGGTGTAGGGCACCTCTCCTTCCAAGACTGGCTCTTTGATTATAGGGAGAACATGAGGATATGGCATCACCAGCTTCTGGGAGCGGGCTCGTACCCACTTGAGATAAGGCTCCAGGGGGATGGAGTTCTTGTTCCCCAGCGTCTTGCTATCTACCCTGTTGGGCATCCTCCAAGCTCTGATGAATCTCTGGCAAAGTCCTTGTGCATCGTTGTCGAAGTCAAAAACTATGTCAGGAATCAACATATCATGAGGGCCATCCCTCCGAGCATATCCAAACTGCCTCAAAGCCAGACAGGGGTTGTAAGTAATACCCCCTCTAATTCCAAGCAAAGGAACATTAGGATACTCTCCGCAACGATCAATGATAGTGACATTCTCTCTGGACCGAGAACACCAATGTATATCAACATGTGTAAGGGTCATCAATCATTGTGACCATCTCAAACCCCGCTCGTTCTTCAAAACTGATTATGGAAGGTGCGAAATAAACCACCTTGCCAGGAGAGGAGTGAAACACATGAGAACACCTCTTTTTCTCATGGTTTGAGTGTAACATGAGTGAAGGATGTCCCCAAGCAACGTAGGTATAGGATTCCTGGACATAAAGATCTTGACAGCATGGATATCTATAAGCTGATCTGGATTAGGGAACAACACTAACCCATAGACGAGGAGTGCCACAACTTCTTCAAAAGCTTGTAGGTCAAGGGAGTTCCAACATTCTTGTGCTTTTTGAAACAGAAACTTGGCCAAGAACCCTTTGATACCACTTCTAACTTCCCAATGTCCCTTAATGTCAGATGGTTGTAGGCATAATGCATTAGCAACCTCTTCAAGTTTTGGCTCCTTTTCTGTACCGTTGTAGGGTAGTTGACTAAGGATAGGAATCTTCAGAAGCTGAGAACACTCTTCCAAAGTAGGCACCAACTGATAATCCGGGAAAGTAAAACAGTGGTGCAGAGGGTCAAAGAACTGGAACAACACTTTCACCATATCCTCTTCAATGTTGGTATTGACCAAGCTGATGAGTCTACCATGCCTTTCACTGAATGAAGAGTTCTCGGGAATCCTGGATGTAAGTTCCTTAAGCTGAGGAGGGACCCTGACAAGGTTGACCTGAATTGTCTTTCTGCGGATAGTTTCCATGTCCTACAAAACAAGAACAAAGATGAAGATTCGAACCCCTGAAGTGGTTAGTGGATGCATATGATGTTGTATGATGTTATGATGCTATGATAAGGGCACACCACAAGTATACACAAAGGCAAACATGATAAGGCACACAAGTCACACCACATCCCTTAGAGTTTAGGCCAGCATGAAGTTTGGGGTACTACCCTCTTGAAGTTGGTGGGCTCAAAAACCTGTCCTATCAAAAGTAACCAGGTTCTAAGGAGCTCAATATCATTGGGTTATTTTCTATGTTCATTGTTTTGATTTAGCCACTGAACTGGCGATCAAAATATTCCAAGAAAACAACCCTCAATGAGTGTAGTATCGAGTATCTACCAACTTCGGACTGCACCAAAGTCAGTCATCTCACTACCCCTAAAGAGGCCAGGATGGTTCAATTAAGGTTCCTAAGGTCAGTTGATGCTTCACGACACCACGCGGCGGCCCCGTACTCTCCTTGACTTGACTCAAGGGTTACCGGTACCCACCAAAGTGCCACATCAACGTAGCAAACTGCTTCAATCGTGTCGGTATACCCCGCACAGTTCCCTCACAGTTTGTTGCTACTTTCTAAGAAGGTATCCCCCAGATCCGGGTTAGGATCTATGAAACTCCCAAGACAGGCCCAATAATATTAAAGCACACAAATCAGGCAATTGAAAACATAAGTATGATTTATCCTAAGGTACACCTCACTTTAAGTTATCCCCAACAGAGTCGCCAGTTCTGTGATCGGTGGAAATAGAACTGACTGTTTTTAAGCTGGTTTCGCGAAATGTCGCGGTAAGCAAGAGTCACCACCGTCTTTTATGTTCTCCAACATGGAAAGGACAAAAGCAAATCAAAATTCCTTATGAGAATGTTTCTCGGTTCGGGAGGTATATTTATAGAAAGGGAAGGTGTTAGCACCCTTTCTATCCGTGGTTATCCACGGGCTCTTAGGTACTTGCTCTTATGTTTTCAAAAGATTGTTTGCTTTTCAAGTGTGTGTGTGTTTTGAAAAAAAGTTTCGTTTGAAAAATTTCTAAGTAACTCTTGTATCTGTCCTCAAGAGTGTATGAAAAATTTGTTTGAAAACATTTAGAAAGTGTGAGGTGTGAAAAGTATTTTTGTTTGTTTTGAGAAAGAGCAAGTACCCATGAGAATCTACCTACTCTAAGGAATTAGGCTGTGCAAGAGTCCTTTAGATAGTGCTATCCCACCATTGAGAGGTAGGTAGCACCGTCGTTGGAGGTGTTCGGGTCAATTCGATTACCGGGACATGTGTGGTCACCGAAGCAATGGTAGGACACCTTAGGAGTAACCCTAATGTCCTAGATCCTTTTTTATCCGAGGCAACCGTTTCGAGGCAACTGGATCTCTTGGACAGAACGGCGACCTCTAAGACACCCTATACTTGATGACCACGTTTCGAGGCAACGAGTGAAGCGTACCCTAGAAGTGGCATGTGCTTTGTGTGTTGTTTTTCAGTTAATTATTTTTTGTACATGTTATTTGTGAGCTACGGGTTAATTTTATTTACATACATTCTTTCATGTATTTAACAGTTAGGGGTGCGGAAAGTAAATTGCGGAAATATAAATTCTATGCTATTACAAGGCGCGGGTCTATACATCGCCAAAAATACAAAGACCCGTTTTGGTAAATAAGTGTGAGAAATTAAATAAAGCGGTAAACATATTTACTATTACATTCTGGAAAGCAATTACATAATAATCAAATGAAATAAATGTGCGCGAACAAAAAATTAATCGGGAATGTCTTAAGGGTTTTGACCCTTTTAAGAAAAGAATTTGAATATTTTTTTGTCTTTTTGGTGATTAAATGAAATTAAAAAACTAATTGTTAAACTAATTAATTAAATTATTAAAAGAAAATATATTTTTTATGTTTTTTTTATGTTTTTTATGAAATAAAATAAAAAGAAATAAAATTAAAAGTTAATTTTACCTAATTCTAGATCTATTTTAATTATTAAGAAAAGAAGTTAAAATTTCCTAATTAAACTATTTATTTGTTAATATTTTATTTACAAAAATAATATGAGAATACTAATAATAATAATGTTAATTCTATTTTTTTTTTATTTTTTATGAAAATATGTCAATTATGTTAATTGTTAATAATAAAAAAATAAAATAAGGCAAATAAATAAAAAAGGGAAATGACAAAACAAAATAAAAAAAAGAGTAAACCCAAGGGGGGTGTGGGCTGGAATTTGAGGGTGTCTGATTGAGATTTGAGGCCCAATTGAACAAAGCCTGTTGACTTTTTCTGGTTGCCTACGTCCATGCTGACTCCAGAGCACCATGGTCCTTATGCTTGGCCCTTGGATCTGCATCTGTGGACACTTGGCTGGCTCCTGGGTGAGGTCTATGGTGGAAGCTATTTGAGAATCTGCACAAGAACACATTGAAAAAAATAATATTGGAACTATGGGGGGCCTGGGAATCGAACCCAGGTCCCAGAGATTACCAAACACATAGCCAACCACTGAACCAAACGCGCTTATTTGTAAACCTAATAAACAACAAATATTATATAATACAAATGCGTTATATGCTGAAACGCGCACGCCAATTTGAATTGACCACTCCCTGATTGCCACGCCTTCGTCTTCAACCTTTCCTGTAAACATAAAACACATAGCGGGGGTTTTAAACCCCCACAAAATGCAGGCATTTTAAAAATAGCGAATAGACGCTCGTTGAATATAAAAAAGGCGCGAGGTATTCTTTAGCTTCGTCTTGTCACACTGATTTTGGCCATGTAAGTCTTGAGGTTTAATTTTGCAATATGGGAAAAACCCCAATTTCAAAGCTCTGAAAACCCTAGGAATCAACAATGGCACTTTGCGTTTTACAGCCTTATAATCAAATTAAAATATACAGAAAGTTGTGTAACGATGTCAGCAATGCATAACAATGTTCAAAATGAATTGATGGGGCATAAAAATGGAGTTCGAATCTCAAAATTTTGGACAAACCGTGGGGGCGTGATGAGTGATTCCTTGAGGTTTTTGAGTTGTTAATGATTGCAAATCGTTCCTGGGGATGTAAGGAACGTGTTTGGATCAAAAGGACAGATTGAATTGTACTGGACAATGGTTTTCAGTTTGTCACTTTTCTTTGGGATTTTTGAAATTGCTTATGCTGTATGGGAGTATTCTAGGTCGTGTCTTGGATATAGAAGGCTTGCATATATGTTTTGTAATGAGAATCAATCAGAATAATGGACCTTTAAGCCTTTGCAATGAAGTTTTGATTTTGCCATGAACACCATTAAACCACTTGCCATATTTGCTTCAAATTTGAATTTCTATGCTTGAAATAGGTCTTGCACGAGTTTGGTATGTGCTTCATGGTGTATCAAAGCTATTCAAGCCACAAAATATCCTTTATTTAATTTTCTTGATTTTTATTTGAATTTTAAAGATTTAAAATGGATTAAATCAAATAAAATTAAATAAAAATGGAAAAATTAATTTTTAATCTTGAAATAAATTGTGGGACACGTGGGAGGCATGGCAAAGCTGAACCAAGTGGAAAAAGTGGGCCCCTTTTGTCAAAAATGAAGTTTCAAGGATAGTTGACTTTGGCCATTTCACAAAAATTTCCCAACTTCTCCAATGCATATCTTGCTCAATTTGGAAGCTATGAACATGTTCTTGGACATTTTGGAAAGGTCTTGAAGTCCTCTAACCAATGCCTTTGGTCCCATGTCATTTTGATTTACCAATCTCAAGTTATGGTCTTTGACTTAAATTGCATTTTTGTTGACTTTTTAAAATGACCTATAATGTTGAAATTGATAACTTTTTGTGAGAGCATTTCTTGGACTTGGAATGTGAAGATGAATTTTAGGAAATGTCCTCCCCTTAAAAATGAGCATTGGATGGGATTTTTCTGATGAAACATGAAAAAGTTATGCCTTTGTCAAGTTATAGTTGACTTTTCAGCTGTCCAAAAATAGAAACTTTTGCATCTTGATGATTTTTGAGCCATTCTTGTGAAATCATGGTCAAGATTTGACCAAATGATGATTGTGGCTTCAAAATAAGATGTTGACCAAAAATTTTGACTTTGACTGCCAAATGACCATTTTGCCCCTACAGTTGACTGTGAAGCAATTAGGGTTTTTGACTATGCAACTTGACCTTGTGAGCCTTGAAACTTGACATGTAGGTGCTTGACAATGTATATGTGCATATGGGACTTGATTGAGCCCTTGAAAACCTCAACTTCCTTGCAAGAACAAAAACCCTAATTTGACTGGCTTAGGAGGATGGTTGACTGTGTAGCCCTTGAGTAGACTTTGAACCATTTGAGGTGATGCTTGTCAAAACTTTGAATAATATGGGAGGGCAAATTTTGGGGTACAACAGAAGGAGATAACTAAGATTTTCTTGAAAACACTTGGTGCTTTCTACTACGAGAGGATGGTAGCAAGTGCGCCAAGTGAAATTACTGAGATGGTAGGAATGGGTATCCGCTTAGAAGAGGCTGTAAGAGAAGGCCATTTAACAAAGAGTGAAAGTTCTGGAGGTGTGAAGAAACCATCTTATAGGTATACCAAGAAGAAGGAAGGGGATGCAAATGCTGTTATGCAAGGGAGGAGGGTTAATACTCCTAGAAGGAATTATCAGCATCATAAACAAGTCGCTTCAATTACTCCAGTTGCAGGTGCAGCTCCAACTACCGTTGCTTATCAGAGACCATCCCAGCAGGGGAATCAAGGGTATAGTTAGAGAAGGGAGAGTTATAACCATATTCCTATGAGCTATACAGAGTTACTACCAGAATTGATTCAGAAGAAGTTGGTTCAGAAGAAGTTGGTTCAGACCCGACCACCTCCCGCTATACCATCAATGTTGCCTTGGTATTACAAGGCAGACCAAAAATGTGCTTTACATCAGGGAGCACCAGGGCATAATGTTGAGAATTGTTATCCTTTGAAGACTGAGGTGCAGAAGTTGGTGAAGTCTGGTATTCTATATTTCAAGGATGTGGGACCTAATGTGAAAGAAAATCCTCTACCCAAGCATGGGGGAGTAAATGCTGTGAATATGGTGGCCGGTTGTCCAGGCGACTTCCGGATTTTTTATATTAATCTGGTTAGAGGAGATTTGGTGAAAATGCATTCAGACCTTTATGAATTTAGCTACTATATGCATGACCATTCCGGTTGTGCTATTTGCAGTACAGACATACAAGGTTGCGATACGATAAAGACTAATTTACAAGAGATGATGGATGAGGGCCTAATCCACATAATCAGGCCTAGGGAGGAGTATGAAGAGGAGGTGAATATGGTTTTTGGATGTCCTGGAGAATTCATAATTTTTTATGTAAAGTATACGAATGAGGACCTTGTGCAATTGCATGCTACCTTCTGCCATATGGCTGGTCAGGTGGAACACCAATATGGATCTTGCCAAGTTTGCTGTTGAGACTCCCGAGGATGTTCAATCGTGAAGAAAGGTGTTCAATTGTTGTTAGATAATGGGACAATAAGGTCACCAGTAAAAGGGATGATTATCAAGAAGTAGATATGGTTGAGGTTTGTTTGACTGAAGAAGAGTCGAATGAAGAGTATGCCTCCGCAGATGAGTATTTCTCCTCAGATGAGGATTTATTTTCCAAAAATGACTCAATAATGACTAATTGTGTTGAAGGAGGGGTAAACATCATTGTACCTTATTTTGGGGAACCTGCCCATCTTGAAGTTGAGTATTATAGCAAGCCAGTTGTTACCCCATTGGTGATTAGTTTGCCAGGTCCTATCCCCTACAAGTCAGATAAGGTTGAGCCTTACAAATACAATGCTACAATCTTAGAGGATGGAGTGGAAGTTCCCATCCAGCCAATGCCTGATGTTGGGAATATTACTGAAAATAGAAGGGTGGCCCACAATGGTCGTGTGTTTACACCAGTTGTTCGAAGAGATGTTAGTGCTGGAAAGAAAATTGCTAAGAATGTTGAACCCAAGAAGGCTACGGGTGAGACTAGTGGGGCTACGTTAGAGAAACAAGTGGATGATATTTTGAAGATAATCAAGATGAGCGACTATAGAATTACTACTGCAGACTCCTTCAAAAATATCTATCTTAGCTTTATTGATGAACTCCTCTGCTCACAGAGAATCCTTGATGAGGGTTTTGGACCAAGCCTTTCTAGAGAGTGATATTCCAATAGACCAATTCAACAGTGTAATAAGGAACATTACGTCATGTAATAACTTGAGTTTCTGCGATGATGAATTACCAGATGAAGGAAGGAATCACAACTTGGCCCTCCACATCTCCATGAAATGCAAGAATGATTCATTATCCAATGTGCTGATTGATAATAGATCAGTGATGAATGTTATACCGAGGAGTGCGCTTATGAATTTGAAATATCAAGGAACGCCTATGCGCCCGAGTGGCATCATTGTGAAAGCGTTTGATGGATCAAGGAAATCTGTTATTGGTGAAGTGGACTTGCCTATTCATATAGGACCAGATTTGTTTCATATAACTTTCCAGGTCATGGACATTGTTCCCGCTTATAGCTGTTTGCTAGGACGGCCATGGATTCATGAGGCAGAGGCTGTCACTTTAACTTTACACCAGAAACTGAAGTTTGTACGTGAAGGGAAAGTAGTGATCATAAATGGGGAACAAGCATTATTGATATCTCATTTGTCCTCTTTCAGCATTGTGGAGGCGGATGAAGCTGCTGTTGGAACCCAATTCCAAGCCTTACCCATTGATAATATAAGAGGAAATGAGAATTCCATGGTTTCACTTAAGGATGCGCAACAGGTTGTGCGTAGGGGTTTGTGATACGGTGGGAAAAACTGACTGTTTTTTGGAATGCTGGTTTGCGTTTTGCGTTTGTTTCGCAAAATGTCGCGGTAAGCAAGAGTCGCCGTCGACTTTTATTTTATCTAACAAGGAAAGGAAAAAAGCATAGAAAAATTCCTTTTTCAAGATTTTTCTCGGGTTCAGGGGGTAGATTATAGAAAGGGAAGGTGTTAGCACCCTTTATATCTGTGGTTATCCACGGGCTCTTAGGTACTTGCTCATATTGTTTTCAAAATATTGCTTTCTTTGTGCTTGTGGGTTTGAAAAAAAGTTTTTGTTTGAAAACTTCGATTTAACTCTTGCTTCTGTCCTCAAGAGCGTATGAAGTGTTTTTTGAAAACTTTGTTCAAAAAGTGTAAGTGTGAAAAGGTTTTGTTTTTTGAAAGAGAAAGTATCTAAGAACCATCTACCTACTCAAAAAAGGAATCGTTTTATGCTAATT
The DNA here is from genome assembly GCA_948472305.1 of Vicia faba. NCBI lineage: Eukaryota > Viridiplantae > Streptophyta > Magnoliopsida > Fabales > Fabaceae > Vicia > Vicia faba. Next base: position 123,736,978 of record OX451735.1, on the reverse strand, counting down.
TCCTTTAGACAATGTTATCCCACTATTGATGAGTAGGTAGCACCGTTGTTGGAATTTGAGGGTCAATTCGAATGCGGGACCTACGGTCACTAAAGCAATGTTAGGACGCTTTAGCGGTAACCCTAATGTCTTAGATCATTTGTTTGAGGCAACAATATCCGAGGCAACCATTTCGAGGCGACTATGATCTTTTAGACAAGAGGGCGACCTCTAAAGTGACCTATACTCAATGACCGCGTATGAAGGCAACCAAGTGGGGTGTACTCTAAGAGTGCGCATGTGCGAGTATGTCGTTTTCAGTTATTTTTATCTTTGTACATGTTAAGGGTGATCTAAGTTGATTTTAGGTTAAAATATTCAGTCTTGTCATGCCATCCTATTATCAAACATCTAACAGTTATATTTTGCGGAAATAAAATGCAGAATTTAAATTAAAAGGCGTCGGGTATTTACATCGCCAAAGACAAACCCTTTAAAAATAAATAAAGCGATAAAAATAAATAAAAGACCTATTTACTATTACAATCCGGGAGCAAGTACATTATTGGATAAAATAAATAAATAACGCGCGAGAAATTAGATCGAGTGCGAGTTTAGGGTTTTGACCCTTTAAAGAAGACATCTTTTTTTGTTTTTATTTTAAGAAAGAAATTAACCTAAATTAATTACTAAATTGAATTAATAAATTAATTAATTAAAAAATAAATTATTTTTGGGTTTTTGTTATTTTAAGAAAGAAAAATAAAATAATTAATGTTAGTAATTAAAAACCTAATTAGACCTAATTTAATTTTAATTATTTACAAAAAATAGGTTAAAGTTATTTCTAATTAAAACCTAAATTAGTTTAATTAGTGTTTATTAATAAAAATTAAAATTAAAATTTGATTAAATAAAAAAATATTTTTGTGGTTTTTTATTTGATAAAGAAAAGAATTTTTGATTGGTTAGTAAATGAAATAAAATAATAAAATAAATTAATAAAGAAAAATAAAATAGAAGAGAAGAGGAGGTATGGGCCTGAATTTGGGAGTGTTGATAGCAAATCTGTGGCCCAATTGCAGTTGGCCTTGCTTGACTTTGTGAGATCTGGTGGGCGTGTGTTGACTTGGTTCCATGTGGACTATCAGCTTGGAACCATCAGATTTGGCCTTTAGGCCATCTGGCTATTAGATGTATGAAGGTGCATGGTACACTGCAAGCCTGAATATACACGTGATCACCTGAAGAAGAAAAATATCAAAGAAAGTGGGGGACCTGGGATTCAAACCCAGGTCCTGATGGATATTAGACGTGCATGCTTGCCACTAGGCCATGATGATTTATTTGTTAATAATATAAAAAACAAGGATAATAAAACAAAACAATAATTATTGGTCAGAACAAAAAAAATATGCGCGCCATTTTTGTACGAACCAATGGGCAGGGGACACCTCATCGTCCCTGTCCTGAAACTTGTAAAACATTTACCTGCGGATTTGAATTCGCAGCTAAAAGCGTAGGTCTATCCTAAAATCCATCTCAGGCCACATAAATCAACTCCAAGAACATGGTTGGGTTCGTCTTGGCCTCCTGATCAACACCATGCCCTTCTTGAGTCCTGATTTTACATGAAATAAAAAACCCCAAAAAGCAAACGAAGAACCCTAGCTATGGTGGTTCTTCGTTCAGGCCAGATAAAAGCAATTGGATAATGCCAAACGTTTGCAAATGTCATGTAGATTCAAAATATGTTATTGATTCATGAAAAGGATGCATAAATTCTGAGTTGTGAAATCAAGAACAAAGGTGTATTTTGTGATACTTACAGTGTGTTATGGTGTGTGATAACGCTTGCTTTTGGTCCAGATCGCTTGTGTGAACACCCAGGAAGAGATTGGGACAGGTCTCAGCCTCTGAAAGTACCTCTAAGCACGATTTCGATCTCAAGCTTTTTATGACTTTTTCCAAACTTTGTTCTGCCTATTCCTGCACTCTCCAACCCTTATTTCGATTCCTCTTGCTTGCTTATGTACTATGGAGTGTATTAGGGTAAGAATTATGGATTGAATCTTCCCATATCAATGCCTTGGAATTTGATTTGATCTCCTCTTTACAACTTGCCAAATTTTCCCAAATCTCTATCTTTTTGCACATGAATTGCTTGATTCGATTTTGATGATGTTAATGATGATGATCAAATCCTGAAATAGCCAAAAGATCTCATGTTATCAATGTTTTATATTTTATATGATTTAATTTGATTTAAAATGAATAAATTTAATAAAAAATCAAATAAAATAATAAAAATGAAATATGTGCTCATGGATGAAGCTAGGACACGTGGGCAACTTTGCAAGCTCAAATCAAGTGGAAAAGAATGGGCCCATTTGACAAAATTTGAAGTTTTGGGGATAGTTGACTTTTGGCAATTTTGCAAACATGTCCAACTTCAACAATGCATAACTTCTTCAATTTGGAACTTTTGGAGGTGTTCTATGACTTTTTAGAAATCTTGAGATGTCCTCTAACCAACCCTTTTGGTCTCATCTCATTTTGACATTCCATGTTCAAGTTATAAGCTTTGGAAAAAAAGGTGTTTTTGTTGACTTTCAAAAATGACCTATAATGTCCAAATTTATAACTTCTTGTGAGTGCATTTTTTGATCTTGGGGTATGAAGATGGATTGTAGGAAATTGGATCCTATTAAAAATGAGCTTTGGATGGGTCATTTCTCATAAAGTATAATAAAGTTATGCTTGGTCAAAGTTGAGTTGACTTTTCCTACAAAACCCTAATTTAGTAACTTTTGAATCTTGATGAATTTTGAGCAATCCATGATGAAACATGATCAACCGTTGATCAAATGATGAAATATCCTTCAAGATGAGAATGTTGACAAAAAATCTTGAAGTTTGACTGTATTTGGGTCACAGTTGACTTTTGCCCTAGCATAGTCGATTTTTTGACCTTTTGAGCAATTGACTGAGCAAACTTCCTCTACAAGGTTTGAAACTGGACATGGATGACCTTGAGAACATATTAGGACATTAGGGAGCACTTGAGGTCATTTGGACTCAAAGATCTTGATGCAACACAAAACCCTAATTTGGGGTAGACTGCCTTAGGAGATAGCTTGTCTGACCAACTCTTGAGCAACTTTGAGCCACTTGGAGATTTTTCTTGTAATGTCTTGAGGAATATGAGAGGGAAAATTTTTGGGTACAACAGCTGCCCCTGTTCAATCTTCTTAAACCTGAGGATGTAGATTGGCTTTCGTGCCTTTCGTGATCCGAAGGTGGAAGATGATTGAACATTAAAGTTCCTAGAAATTTGCACTCGCATGAAGTGGTATCAGCCTGGTGATGTCAGGAATGGGCTTACAGATGCAATTTAGAGATTGCTGATGGGAGGATGGGCTTAAAGATGCCATCCGTAGGAGTGTTGATCGCATAAGAGATTCCTTAGCGAGAACTTGCATACCTGTCGTTGTGGAAGATTCCGCTGGGGAAGCCTGATCTTTGTTGAGATTTAGGGACTTGTCTGTACCTCAACTGAGAGGACATATCTGCTGAGTTTTAAGAACTTGTCCATAATTCAACTGGGGGGAAATCTGTCGAGATTTAGAACCTTATCTGTAATTCAACCGAGGATAATTCAGTTGAGATTTAAGAACCGGTCAGTACTTTGACTGAGGAGAATTGTCGAGATTTAGAACCTTATCTGTAATTCAACCGAGACTAATTCAGTTGAGATTTAAGAACTGGTCAGCACTTCGACTGATGGAAACATCTTCATTGAGATCTAGGAACTGTTTGTACTTCAACGGAGGATAATTTTGTTGAGATTTAAGAACTCGTCCACACTTTGACGGAGGAAAATTATCGAGATTTAGAACCTTATCTGTAATTCAACTGAGACTAATTCAGTTGAGATTTAAGAACCGGTCAATACTTCGACTGAGGGAAACATCTTCATCGAGATCTAGGAACCGTCTGTACTTCAACGGAGGATAATTCTGTTGAGATTTAAGAACTCGTCCACACTTCGACGAAGGAAAATTGTCGAGATTTAGAACCTTATCTGTAATTCAACCGAGACTAATTCAGTTGAGATTTAAGAACCGGTAAGTACTTCGACTGAGGGAAACATCTTCATCGAGATCTAGGAACTGTTTGTACTTCAACGGAGGATAATTCTGTTGAGATTTAAGAACTCGTCCACACTTCGACGGAGGAAAATTGTCGAGATTTAGAACCTTATCTGTAATTCAACCGAGACTAATTCAGTTGAGATTTAAGAACCGGTCAGTACTTCGACTGAGGGAAACATCTTCATCGATATCTAGGAACCGTCTGTACTTCAACGGAGGATAATTCTGTTGAGATTTAAGAACTCGTCCACACTTCGACGAAGGAAAATTGTCGAGATTTAGAACCTTATCTGTAATTCAACCAAGACTAATTCAGTTTAGATTTAAGAACCAGTCAGTAGTTCGACATAGCTGAGAACTTAATTGCATCCTTCCTGAAAGGTAAAGGTCAGTCGTATGCAACACATGATATATATCAAGCAATGATATTCTCAAAATAAATGAGATTGTGTTGTATGATGCGTATATGCATGTCATGATGTATGGGAATGTAATGTTTCAGCTGGGCAAAATAAATCCTGGATAGCTGCTGGGGAATAGAGTTGGATTCTTCGTTTCCGCTGGGGATTGCGAACGAAGATGTTGTGATAATAAACCTGCAGGAGAGGATAACTCCATAGGGGAATAATTTGATGAGGAGATTACTCTGTAGGGAAGAGATGCTCTGCTGAGAATTCCACCGATAAATTCCGCAGGGGATGAATTACTGTTACTGGTGATACTGAATCCTGTTGGGGATTGACTTCTTGTTTGTGAAAGGAAAGAACTCCGTTGGGGATGATCTTTCAGTTGCGGCTTCACTGGAGATAACCTTTTAGACTCTAATGGGAATAATCCTCTGAGCTCTGCTGGGGACAATCTTCCAAAGTCTACTGGGGATGATTCTCCAAACTCCACTAGGGAAGCTTTTTCAGACTGCGTTGGGAAAAATTTCATACTCCACTGGGGAATTTTGTATTCTACCGGGGAATCTTCTTATACTCCATTGGGGAATATTAATACTGTCAGGGATATTAAACCTTTTCAGTGTTAATGGTAGATAAACTTTGCTTGGGGAGAATATTATCGATTCATCCGCAGCTGCAAGTCTCAGCTGGGGAGAGTTATCATTATTGTCTTACCCTGCGGGGAGTGAAAGTACCTTAGCCATATTCTTCAGCTAAATCTACCTTTGTACTTGGTGGACAGAGCAACTGCACAGTTTGGACAATTCTTGTTTGCCCCAGTTTCTGATATTACAAGTAATGGTCTTTTGTTTTGCATGTAAATATTTATGAGAAGCAATTAATGTCAAATGCATATATCAAAATGAACATTGGACGTTCTTCGCAAAACAAAACAGAAAAAAGACAAATTTATTTGTGAAAATGACTTGTATTGATTTTAATGTTTGGCCTGTAAATAGGAGTTTTTGTACAAGAGGTTGACGTCCTAGTAAGAGAACACCACCGAATAATAGATTTTACACAATTTGTGAAAAACTAAACAAAACAGCTATGTGAATAATCCCACTGGGTTCCAACTCTTCTATTGTCTTCATGTCCTCGAGCATCTCATCACTTTGCTACTGGTTGAAGTTAGATCAGATTTATTAGTGCCGTCCGAGCTTGATAGTCGATACCGAAGTCTGGTTGCAAGGTGATCCAATGAGACATAGTGTTACGCTTTGATCCCTAATTTTTGCCTGGACCGCCCTTTCGGGTTTTCAGTCCACCGGGATACCCTTTTTTGCCCAAGCCGCCTTTTCAGTTTTTCGACTTGCTGGGTGTACATATTTTTTTCATTTTCATCCCTTATTTTTGCCCGAACCCTTTTGGTTCGTCGGGAAGCCCTTATTTTTGCCTAGGCCAGTCAACCTAGCGGGTCTTTGTTTATGCGTAGTATTTTTTCACTATGTCTGCATTGACAGGGTGAGGAAGGTCGTCACCATCCATGGTGGTTAGAATTATAGCTCCTCCTAAGAAAATATTCTTAACCACAAATGGCCCTTCGTAAGAAAGGGTCCATTTGCCCCTGGGATCACCTTGTGGAAGTATGATGCGCTTGATAACCAGGTCCCCAACTTGATACTCTTGTCTTCTAACTTTCTTGTTAAATGCCTGATCATTCGTTTTTGATACGTCTGACCATGACAATTAGCATTAAGTCTTTTTTCATCGATTAAATTCAGCTGATCAAGTCGAGTCTGAATCCAGTCATCTTCGCTCAAACCTGCATCCTTCATAATCCAAAGAGATGGTATCTGAACTTAAATGGGTAAGACTGCCTCCTTGCCATAAACCAAGGAATAGGGTGTTGCCCCTGTTGACGTTCGTGCTGAGGTACGGTACCCATGAAGAGCAAAAGGTAACATCTTGTGCCAGTCTTTGTATGTCACCGTCATCTTCTGCACAATCTTATTAATGTTTTTATTATCCGCTTCCACAACCCCATTCATCTTTGGCCGGTAGGTAGAAGAGTTGTGATGATGTATCTTGAACTGCTTGCAGAGCTCAGTGATCATCTTATTGTTGAGATTTGTACCATTGTCTGTAATGATCCTATCTGGTACACCGTATCGACAAATCAGATTGTTCCGAATGAACCATGCCACGACGTTCTTGGTTACAGTAGCAAAGGAAGCTGCTTCAACCCACTTTGTAAAGTAATCAATTGCTACTAGGATGAAACGATTCCCGTTGGATGCCGTAGGTCTGATCTCACCGATCATATTAATGCCCCACATTGCAAAAGGCCACGGAGCTGTCAAGACGTTCAAAGGTACTGGAGGTATGTGCACTTTATCAGCATAGACTTGGCACTTGTGACAGGTCCAAGAATGCTGATAACAGTCGGGTTCCATTGTGGACCAAAAATATCCTTCCCGAAGGATTTTCTTTGCCATGGTGTGTCCACTAGAATGAGTTCAGAAAGTACCTTCATGTAACTCTACCATAATCTTTTCTGCTTCGTTGTTATCCACACATCGCAGTAAAGTTGAATCATGGTTACACTTGAAATGAATACCATTGCTGATGAAGAACTTCGCTGCGAACCTCCTCAAAAACCTCTTATCATTAACAGATACACCCTCGGGGTATTCCTGAGCCTCAAGGTATCTCTTCACCTCATGAAACCAGTGTTTATCTGCTACCTCTTCAGTCTCAATATCACAACAATGTGCAGGTTCGTCCAAGCTCTCAATGATAATTCGGGGAGCTTCGTTGTCCCAATTGACTTTGAACATAGAAGACATCGTAGCTAGCGCGTCCGCCAACTGATTCTCCTCTCTAAGGAAATGTTCAAAGGTTATCTCTTCGAAATGTGGAAGCAACGTCAATACATACTCCTTGTAAGGAATAAGATTTAGGTGTTTCGTATCCCACTCGCCTTTGATCTGACTAATCACGAGAGTGGAATCTCTGAAAACACTTAGAAACGTAATCCTTAGGTCAATTCCTGCTCGAAGACCCATGATGCACGCTTCATACTCCGCCATATTGTTGGTACAGTTGAAACATAGTCGGGCGGTAAACGGAGTATGAGAGCCTTTAGGAGATATGATCACGGTGCCATTTCCCAAAGCGTTTGAAGCTCCATAAAAGTACATAGACCATCGGGATCCCTCCTCAGGTCCTTCATCCGGTCTAGGTGTCTCACAGTCAGTTACTATCATGATATTCTCATCCAGAAATTCAAAGTTCATAGACCGGTAATCATCTACTGCTTGATGTGCCAAATGATCTGCTAATACACTTCCCTTGATTGCCTTTTGGGTCGTGTATTAGTTGTCATACTCAGTCAAGATCATCTGCCATCTTGCTATTCTTCCGGACAAGGCAGGCTTTTCGAAGATATACTTGATTGGATCCATCTTTGATATAAATAGAGTAGTGTGAGTCAGCATATACTGTCTCAGCCGGCGAGCAGCCCATGCCAAAGCGTAGCAAGTTTTCTCGAGCAACGAGTATCGGGTCTCGCAGTCGGTAAACTTTTTGTTAAGGTAATAAATAACATGCTCTTTTAGGCCAGAATCGTCATGCTGACCCATCACACACCCCATTGAGTTATCGAGTACTGTCAAGTATAAGATCAAAGGTCTCCCTTCAACTGGTGGCATCAGAATAGGTGGCTCTTGGAGATGATCTTTGATCCTTTCGAAAGCGGCCTGGCATTCATCGTTCCAACGTACTACTTGATCTTTCTTCAGTAGTTTAAAGATTGGCTCACAAGTAGCAGTCAGGTGTGAGATGAATCGGGCAATGTAGTTCAGACGTCCCAGAAATCCTATGACTTCTTTTTCCCTTAAGGGAGCTGGCATTTCCTGTATAGCCTTCACCTTCGCAGGATCCACTTGAATACCTTTATCGCTTACGACTAAACCCAGCAGCTTACCAGATCTCACCCCGAAGGTGCACTTGTTCAGGTTTAACCTCAGCTTGTACAACTTCAACCTGTCAAATAGCTTCTGAAGGTGGTCAAGATGTTCCTCTTCAGTCTGGGATATTGAAATCATGTCGTCGACGTATACCTCAATCTCATGATGGATCATGTCATGGAACAAAGAGACCATGGCGCGTTGATACGTTGCCCCAACATTCTTCAATCCAAAAGGCATGACTTTGTAGAAAAAGGTACCCCATTGAGTAACAAAGGTCGTCTTCTCCATGTCTTCGGGAGCCATCTTAATCTGATTATAACCGGAGAAACAATCCATGAAGGAGAAGACCTTATGTTGTGCGGTGTTATCAACCAGAACGTCGATATGAGGTAGAGGGAAATCATCCTTGGGGCTCGCCCTGTTCAGATCCCTATAGTAAACACACATTCGAACCTTACCATCCTTCTTCGGCACAGGAACCACGTTGGCCACCCATTGAGGGTAAGAAGTAACTGCTAGAAAACCGGCGTCAAACTATTTCATAACTTCAGCCTTGATTTTCTCAGACATATCCGGGCGTATTCGTCGAACCTTCTGTTTCACTGGAGGACAGTCTTCCTTGGTAGGCAATCGGTGAACCACAATATCCGTATCCAACCCAGGCATATCTTCATAAGACTAGGAGAAGATCTCAACGTAGTCACGCAGCATCTGAATCGACCGTTGCTTGACATTAGACTCTAGATTTGCACCGATCTTGACCTCTTTCTTGTCTATCTTTGTACCCAGATTCACTGATTCCACGGTCTCTTCATGCGGCTGAATAACCCTCTCTTCCTGAAGTAGCAGTCTAGCAAGTTCACTAGGCACTTCGCAATCATCTTCACCTTCGTCTTCGGCTAAGTTGATCGGACTTTCGAAGTCATAACCGGCAGTAGCAGAGTCGTTACCAGTAGGATCCAGAGTGGATGTAGACCTGTATATGTGAGTGTGTGTAAAATAGATGTTTTGCAATATATAATAAAAGAAAAACAAGGAGCACAAAATTTGAAATGCAAGAAACGTCCTATGCTTTTATTAATGATATATGTAGATGACTCACATAAATCCCTCACAAATGAAACCACGGTGCCCCGGGTAAGACACTGGGCCATAAAGTTTAAAACATTGTCTGTTACAAATACAAAACAAAAGTCTCATTACTGGGTAACAAAAGAAATTGGGATGAAGTCTTTCGTTGTCCAGTTGTTTAGTCCAACATCAGTAGTAGGATAGATCCAACTGTCGAACTCAGACTCTTCAACATCGTCTTCAATGGCATTTACTTCTGAATTGCTGATAAACAGGGGAGGTCTTCCGATCCGTGCACTCCAAACAGCCCTTTGAGCTTCTGCAGTGAAACCCAAACCAAACTTGTTAGTCTTATGTGCAAAATTAGGGAGTTGGCCCCAATTTGCACACCCACCTTTCTCAACAAAAGCCCGGACATCCTTAAAGGAAGCCATCTTCATAGGAGGATCTTCAACAACAGTCTCAGTTGATGCCAGCGTCTGGGGAACCTCTTCAAAATGTTGAAACAGAGTCTCAATGAACTCCCCATCCATCTCTACATATAGGAAAGAGTTGATGTGGCTCACCATGTACTCCTCCTCTCCTCATACCGTAACAATTTTCCCCTTGACTGGGTACTTCAGCATCTGGTGGAGCGTTGAGGTGACTGCTCCAACTTTATGGATCCATGGGCGACCCAGCAAACAAGAATAGGATGGCCGAATGTCCATCACATAGAATGTAGAGGTGAAAACCTGAGAACCAACCTTAATCGGAATATCCACTTCTCCATGTACCATTCTCTTTGACCCATCAAAGGCCCTGACAACAATGTTACTTGGCTTCAACTCTAAACCCTCACAGTCCAACCGGTCTAGAGCTTTCTTAGGTAAAACGTTCAATGAGGAACCGATATCCACTAATACATGGGCTAGAGTGGTGCCCCTGCATTCAATGGAGACATGCAGGGCGTCATTGTGATTCTTCCCCTTAACAGTCAAGTCGGCGTCGGAGAAGCCCAACCCATTACCCGTTGTCAGACTAGCCACAAAGTCTTTAAACTGATTAGATGATGTTTCTTGCGGTACGTGTGCAGTCTTCAGGAAAGCAATTAGATCCTTGGCATGGGCTTCTGAGCATAGCAACAGAGATAGCATGGAGATTTTGGATGGGTTTTGCCCCAGCTGCTCGACTACATTATAGTCGCTCTTTTTGATGATCTTCAGAATTTCTTCCATCTCTTGTCTAGAGGCTTCAACTGTAATTGTCTTCGGCGCCTCCGTCCAGGCAGGCTCATCGGTGGTCCCTTTGCCCTGAGTGTCAGACGACTCGGTAACAGGGGTAAGAATGGGAACTTGAACAGGAATAGTATCAGGTGCACTAGCAGGCATAATGACAACAGGCCTTCGAACAACTGGTGGAGAGATCTCAGGGGAGAAAAGCCTTCCGCTGCGGGTGACTTTACTAGATCCCAAAATATTGCTGACGTCAGTATCAACCTCTTCAGCACTCAAGTTTTGCTTAACTCCGTGATAATATACGTCAGCCCCGTAATGCCAAGGGACAACTTTATTGGATGTATAGGGGATAGGCCCAGGAACAGTGATGATCAATGGTGCGATTCTTGGAACAAATGTAATTCTAACAGGATTTCTCGAGGAAGCCTTGGAAGAATTGTTGAAAATGGTGATTATAGCAACTTCTTCAGTAGGAACCAAAGGAACAAAAGTCTTCTCAAACAGAATTTCTTTACTATCCATCAGGCGTTGGACACTTGACTTCAAAATATGGCAACCGGTAGGTAGGACAGAACACATACGGCAACCTTCGTCACAACCCGAAAATAAACCGGCTAACAAAAGGTTCTTCTTTACAGTCATCAAAGGGGTAACAATATCGTTCACAGAAACCATAAACGAGTCTTCATCTATAGCATTCACTCCATGCTTGGGCATAGGAGCAGTCACAACATTAGGTCTTTCAGGTGCTTCAAACTCAATCTCCTTCGCATCAATCAAGTCCTGTACTTTTTTCTTTAAGACCCGACAGTTATCTGTGTCATGCCCCGGGCTACCAGAGTGAAAAGCAAAACGGGCATTCGAATCATACATAGGTGATGCAGTGTTGGGATTCTTCGGGGCCTCCTTCAGAATCACCAAGTTGGTTTTTAATAACTGCGGCAGAATTTGGGATAAAGTCATGTTGAGCTGAGTGAATTGTCTTCGTGGCCTTTTGGCCCTTGTTTGATTGTTACGCTGAGGAGCACCAGTAGGTCTTGATATAACCACCACATTAACATCTTGGCGGCGCTCAGGTCTATTATGGCTTTTTAAACTGTAAACAGCACTGAACTCCTTCTTAAAAAGCTTCTTCTCGGTGCCTGATGAAGCACCCTTCTGTATTTTACCGGATTTGATATCGGCCTCAATCTTTTCCCCGGTTATAATCAGCTCTGTAAACCTGGACGACGAACTTCCAATCAGATGGTTAAAATACGGACCAGACAAGGTCCCCAGAAACATATCCACTAGCTCCCTATCAGCCAAGGGTGGTTGCACTCTTCCAGCAAGGTCCCTCCACTTCTGAGCATAATCTTTGAAACCTTCGCCCACACCCATAGACATACCCTGGAGTTTGGTATGCGTGGGTGCGAGGTCGGCATTGTATTGGTACTTCTTGTAGAAAGCAGCAGCCAAATCTTCCCAATCACGGATACTAGCTCCTTCTAACTGGTAAAACCATTCAAGTTGAGTCCCTGAGAGACTGTCTTGAAAGAAGTGGATCCAGAGATTCTTGTCAGCGGTGTATAGCTGAATCTTCCTAACATACGACCAGAGGTGTAGCTTTGGACAAGAAACCCCGTCGTACTTAGCAAAGGCTGGTGCTTTAAACTTGTGGGGAATTACCACCCTAGATGACAGACCCAAATCTCCAAAGTCCAGACCAGGAACCTTCTAAACTTCCACCGCACTCAATCGGTCTTCCAGTTGCTTGTATCTATCCTCAGCTAGAGGATACTGGTCTTCTTCAAAGTCAGTCTCGTTGTCTGAAACCACAGGGCTAGGAGCCCTCCTTTCTTCCTGATTATCTTTCCCTCCAGATGAGGGGGTCAAATAAACCTCTTCTCACAAATCATTTCCGAATTTGCGACCCATATTAAATAGGACCGTCTTCTTCTTTTTCTTCTTCTCTTTCAAGATAAGGGCCTTCAGATCTTGCTGACCCTTAGCTAAACTCATGAACAATTCCTGGAATTGGGCGTTTTGAGCTGGTAAAGCCTTGATTGCTTGTTCAGTTGATGTTTCAGAAGACATGGGGCTGAAATAAACAATGAAGAAGATGAGAAAACCTGTAAGGGTACCTGTTATGAGGTGCATGGAATGAAATGTGTATGATATGATTTCAAAGACGTCGAGAGATTCAAATTCGTAAACAAGAAATGAAACACACTTTTATTAGATAAACTTGAAATTCAATGGTTCAACAGATGCCTTTAAGGCGTTACAAGAAAGAAAAACTGAAAAGTAAATCAAAGCTAGAAATAATCAAAAGACAATCAGTGCTCCCATGGTCGTTTCTTGTCGGTGCGGACATAGTCATTGAGGATCCGCTCGTTCTCCAACTGTCTAGTCAACTTCTGAATCTTCTGCTCTTGCTCGTGATACTTTTCTCTATAAGTATCCCGTTCTTCTCTCAGCTGCATCCATGATCTCTTTAATGCCCTTATGTCAGTAGGCATGTAAGGGTGTAAGATGGTAGGAGGAACCCCCTCTTCATCAGCAACTTCAACAGTGATAGGCAAGACGACTTTGTAGGGCATTCCCAGCTTTTGGGCACGTATGCGAACCCATCAGAGATATGGTTCCATTGGTAGATAAGTCTTTGCACCCAGCTCGTGCGAATCAGACCTGTGTACCCTATCCCAAGCTCTTATGAATCTGCGGCGTTGCTCGTCACTATCCCCTTGGAATTCAAAGACAATGCTCGACATCAGTAACTCATGAGGTCCTTCCCTCCTAGCTCGCCCAAATTGACGTAAGGCCAAGCATGGATTATAAGTGATTCCTCCATTGGTTCCTATCAGTGAAACATTGGGGTATTCCCCACAGTGTTCAATAATAGCCACCACGTCCATACCCTTAATAGTCCAAATGATGTCATTATGAGAGAGAGACATAATCCTATAGGCCCAGCCCATGCCTTCTTTGTTCTTTAAAACTTATTTGGGGAGGTGAGAAATAAACCACCTCGCCAGCAATGGCGCACAGCACATAAGGGTTACCCGCTTCCGAGCAGTACGGGCATAAAGAGAGTGAAGGATGTCACCCAAGAGAGTGGGCACAGGATTACCGGACATAAAAATCTTCATTGTATTCACATCGACGAAAGCATCTGAGTTAGGAAACAACACCAAACCATATATGAGCAGAGCCAGAATGTCTTCAAATGCCTGGAAGTCTAGACTGTCCCAGAACTGATTAGCTTTACCAACCAAGAATTTAGTCAATAAGCCCTTTGCTCCACTACGAGTTTCCCAATTAGACATTACCTCAGCCTTTGTCAAATGGAGGGCTGAAGCAATCTCTTCCAGCCTAAGGATCTTCTCCCAACCTGTGAACGGGGTTTGCTCCAGAATAGAGATACCAAGTAGATCATATAACTCTTCCAAGGTAGGGACCAACTGGTAGTCCTGAAAAGTAAAGCAATGGTACAGTGGATCAAAGAATTGGAATAAGACACTCATCATCTGCTGGTCCAATTTGGAAGTGACCAAACCCAAGAGGTGACCATATCTTCTGATAAAGGAGGTAGTATCTGAAATATTTGCAACCAATTCCTTAAGCTGAGTGGGAATCTAGACAAAGTTGATCCGAATGGTGTTTCTACGCATGGGTGCCATGACCTACAAAACAGAACAAAGATGAATCCCTCTTGTCTTTGAAATAGGTTTGTCCAATGCAAGATGCATGCAATGTCATGATGTCATGATAGAAAACACACCACAAGTATCCACAAATAGCAAACATGGTAAAGGCACACAAGTCACACAGAGAGCCCTTAGATTTTAGGCTGGCAAGGATTCTAGGTACTACCCTTTTTCAGTTCAGTTGGTTTAAACCTGTCCTAAAAAATAGTAATCAGGTTCTAGAGGATCTCAATATCACTGACTACCCTCGATCGGTCATAATTCCAGTTTAGCAACCTTTTCTTGCAGCCGGAATCATCGCGAGAGTTTAGTCTCAATGATTGTAGCATACTGCTACTGTTCTATGGCCAAGTTGGTCAATTTAAAGGTTATAAGGTCAGTTGGTGCTTAATGACCCCTTAGCAGACCCATATTCTCCTCGTTGCACCACAAGGGATATCGGTACATACTAAAGTGCCACACCAACATAGCTACTGCTTCAACCGTATCTGTCTACGTCGTACAATTCCCTCACAGTTTATTGTTGCTTACCTAAAGGGTATCCCCCATATCCGAGTTAGGATCTATAGTAAATCCGATTCAAGCCCACAAATATAAAGTATACAATTCAAGTAATTGAAAACATTATGAACTATTCCTAAGGTACACTCCACTTGAAAATTTTCCCTAGCAGAGTCGCCAGTTCTGTGATACGGTGGGAAGATATGACTGTTTTTTGGAATGCTGGTTTGCGTTTTGCGTTTGTTTCACAAAATGTCGCGGTAAGCAAGAGTCGCCACCGACTTTTATTTTATCCAACAAGGAAAGGAAAAAAGCACAGAAAAATTCCTTTTTCGAGATTTTTCTCGGGTTCGGGGAGTAGATTATAGAAAGGGAAGGTGTTAGCACCCTTTCTATCCGTGGTTATCCACGGGCTCTTAGGTACTTGTTCATATTATTTTCAAAATATTGCTTTCTTTGTGCTTGTGGGTTTGAAAAAAAATTTTTGTTTGAAAACTTCGATTTAACTCTTGCTTCTGTCCTCAAGAGCGTATGAAGTGTTTTTTGAAAACTTTGTTCGAAAAGTGTAAGTGTGAAAAGGTTTTGTTTTTTGAAAGAGAAAGTATCTAAGAACCATCTACCTACTCGAAAAAGGAATCGTTCTATGCTAATTTCATTTAGACAATGCTATCCCACTATTGATGAGTAGGTAGCACCGTCGTTGGAATTTGAGGGTCAATTCGAATGCGGGACCTACGGTCACTAAAGCAATGTTAGAACGCTTTAGCGGTAACCCTAATGTCTTAGATAATTTGTTTGAGGAAACAATATCCGAGGCAACCATTTCGAGGCGACTATGATCTTTTAGACAAGAGGGCGACTTCTAAAGTAACCTATACTCAATGACCGCGTATGAAGGCAACCAAGTGGGGTGTACCCTAAAAGTGCGCATGTGCGAGTGTGTCGTTTTCAGTTATTTTTATCTTTGTACATGTTAAGGGTGATCTAAGTTGATTTTAGGTTAAAATATTCAGTCTTGTAATGCCATCCTATTATTAAACATCTAACAGTTATATTTTGCGGAAATAAAATGCAGAATTTAAATTACAAGGCGTCAGATATTTACATCGCCAAAGACAAACCCTTTAAAAATAAATAAAGGGATAAAAATAAATAAAAGTCCTATTTACTATTACAATCCGGGAGCAAGTACATTATTGGATAAAATAAATAAATAACGCGCGAGAAATTAGATCGAGTGCGAGTTTAGGGTTTTGACCCTTTAAAGAAGACATCTTTTTTTTTTATTTTAAGAAAGAAATTAACCTAAATTAATTACTAAATTGAATTAATTAATTAATTAATTAAAAAATAAATTATATTTGGGTTTTTGTTATTTTAAGAAAGAAAAATAAAATAATTAATGTTGGTAATTAAAAACCTAATTAGACCTAATTTAATTTTAATTATTTACAAAAAATAGGTTAAAGTTATTTCTAATTAAAATCTAAATTAGTTTAATTAGTGTTTATTAATAAAAATTAAAATTAAAATTTGATTAAATAAAAAAATATTTTGGAGGTTTTTTATTTGATAAAGAAAAGAATTTTTGATTGGTTAGTAAATGAAATAAAATAATAAAATAAATTAATAAAGCAAAATAAAATAGAAGAGAAGAGGAGGTATGGGCCTGAATTTGGGAGTGTTGATATCAAATATGTGGCCCAATTGCAGATGGCCTTGCTTGACTTTGTGAGATCTGGTGGGCGTGTGTTGACTTGGTTCCATGTGGACTATCAGCTTGGAACCATCAGATTTGGCCTTTAGGCCATCTAGCAATTAGATGTATGAAGGTGCATGGTACACTGCAAGCCTGAATATACACGTAATCACCTGAAGAAGAAAAATATCAAAGAAAGTGGGGGACCTGGGATTCGAACCCAGGTCCTGATGGATATTGGACGTGCATGCTTGCCACTAGGCCATGATGATTTGTTTGTTAATAATATACAAAACAAGGATAATAAAACAAAACAATATTTATTGGTCAGAACAAAAAAAATATGGCCATTTTTGAACGAACCAATGGGAAGGGGACACCTCATCGTCCCTGTCCTGAAACCTGTAAAACATTTACCTGTGGATTTGAATCCGCAGCTAAAAGCATAGGTATATCCTAAAATCCATCTCAGGCCACATAAATCAACTCCAAGAACATGGCTGGGTTCGTCTTGGCCTCCTGATCAACACCATGCCCAAAAAGCAAACGAAGAACCCTAGCTATGGTGGTTCTTCATTCAGGCCAGATAAAAGCAATTGGATAATGCCAAACGTTTGCAAATGTCATGTAGATTCAAAATATGTTATTGATTCATGAAAAGGATGCATAAATTCTGAGTTGTGAAATCAAGAACAGAGGTGTATTTTGTGATACTTACAGCGTATTATGATGTGTGAGAATGCTTGCTTTTGGTCCAGATCGCCTTTGTGAACACCCAGGAAGAGATTGGGACAGGTCTCAGCCTCTGAAAGTACCTCTAAGTACGATTTCGATCTCAAGCTTTGTGTGACTTTTTCCAAACATTGTTCTGCCTATGCCTGCACTCTCCAACCCTTATTTCGATTCCTCTTTCTTGCTTATGTACTATGGAGTGTATTAGGGTAAGAACTATGGATTGAATCTTCCCATATCAATGCCTTGGAATTTGATTTGATCTCCTCTTTACAACTTTCCAAATTTGTCCAAATCTCAATCTTTTTGCACATGAATTGCTTGGTTAGATTTTGATGATGTTAATGATGATGATCAAATCCTGAAATAGGCAAAAGATCTCATGTTATCAATGTTTTAGATTTTATATGATTTAATTTGATTTAAAATGAATAAACTTAATAAAAAATCAAATAAAATAATAAAAATAAAATATGGGCTCATGGCTGAAGCTAGGACATGTGGGAAACTATGCAAGCTCAAATCAAGTGGAAAAGAATGGGCCCATTTGACAAAATTTGAAGTTTTGGGGATAGTTGACTTTTGGCAATTTTGCAAACATGTCCAACTTCAACAATGCATAACTTCTTCAATTTGGAACTTTTGGAGGTGTTCTATGACTTTTTAGAAATCTTGAGATGTCCTCTAACCAACCCTTTTGGTCTCATCTCATTTTGACATTCCATGTTCAAGTTATAAGCTTTGGAAAAAAGGTGTTTTTGTTGACTTTCAAAAATGACCTATAATGTCCAAATTTATAACTTCTTGTCAGTGCATTTTTTGATCTTGGGGTATGAAGATGGATTGTAGGAAATTGGATCCTATTCAAAATGAGCTTTGGATGGGTCATTTCTCATAAAGTATAAGAAAGTTATGCTTGGTCAAAGTTGAGTTGACTTTTCCTACAAAACCCTAATTTAGTAACTTTTGAATCTTGATGAATTTTGAGCAATCCATGATGAATCATGTCAACCCTTGATCAAATGATGAAATATCCTTCAAAATGAGGATTTTGACAAAAAAATCTTGAAGTTTGACTGTATTTGGGTCACAGTTGACTTTTGCCCTAACATAGTCGATTTTTGGACCCTTTGAGCAATTGACTGAGCAAACTTCCTCTGCAAGGTTTGAAACTGGACATGGATGACCTTGAGAACATATTAGGAAATTAGGGATCACTTGAGGTCATTTGGACTAAAAGATCTTGATGCAACACAAAACCCTAATTTGGGGTAGACTGCCTTAGGAGATAGCTTGTCTGACCAACTCTTGAGCAACTTTGAGCCACTTGGAGATTTTTCTTGTAATGTCTTGAGGAATATGAGAGGGAAAATTTTGGGGCACAACAGGGTTATAGTGAAGTGTGGGTACAGATTGTGGATCCACCTTTGAACAAGAACAGAGTTGGCTTGGGGTTCTCTTTGAAGAATGACAAATGTAAGGGCATGAAGCCGAAGTCTGCTGCGAGCAAGTATCACGACATCTTCCATAGAGGGGGTTATCTTCATCCAACTGTTTCCAGGATTAATGACATTATAGAAGATGAAGCAGAGCAGGAAATGCCGAATTATGTGACGCATGAAGTTAAGGTTCAAAACTGGATCACCATTGATGTTCCCTCTTGCATACATGTTTCAAAGTAATTTTTTTTTGTTAATCTTTTTGAAAAAGGCTTTCACTATGCCCAAGATGGAAGTATTAATGTTGTAGGGATTATCTGTTTGTTGTGACTTTTAAAATCAATAATAAAAGTTGTCTTTGTTTCCCAAACTGTGTCTTTATTTTCTGCTTTTTCTTGGGAAATCGTAATAAAAAAAAATAAAAAAACCTTTCAAAATAAGTAATAACTGAAATTCGATATGCATGATCACTTGCTATATGTGTCAGTTTCTAAAAGCAATCATAAATCATATGTGAAGATTAATTAAAAAACTCGTTAAATACAATGACCCTGCACCCTCTCCCAACTTTGAATGTCCTGTGTATGCGGCTGAAGAAGAAGATTATGATGAGATTCCAGAAGAGGTCCCACAGTTGCTTGAGCATGAGGAAAATACCATGCAACCATATAAAGAGCCATTGGAAGTGATCAATTTGGGTTCAGAATAAGATCCGAAAGAAGTCAAGATTGGAGCATTGCTGCTTCCTGATGTGAAGAGTAGGTTGATTGAGCTGTTGAAAGAGTATGCGGATATTTTTGCTTGGTCTTATCAAGATATGCCTGGTCTAGATACAGATATTATAGAGCATCGTTTGCCGTTGAAGCCAGAGTGTCCACCAATTAAACAAAAGTTGAGAAGAACTCACCCAGATATGGCAATGAAAATCAAAGAGGAGGTTCTATAGAAGATTAATGCTGGTTTTCTTGTGACGTTAGTGTATCCTCAATGGATTGCCAATATTGTCCCAGTACCGAAAAAAGTCAGAAAAGTTCGTATGTGCGTAGATTATAGAGATCTAAATAAAGCTAGTCCAAAAGATGATTTTCCATTGCCACACATTGATATGTTAGTGGATAGCACAACAAAATTCAAAGTATTCTCGTTCATGGATGGATTTTTCGGGTATAATCAAATAAGAATGGCGCCTGAGGACATGGAAAAAAAACACTTATCACACCCTATGGAACATTTTGTTACAAAGTGATGCCCTTCGGGTTGAAGAATGCTGGTGCAACGTACCAGAGGGATATGACAACCCTATTCCATGATCTGATGCACAAGGAAATCGAAGTATATGTTGATGATATGATTGACAAATCCTAAACTAAAGAAGGGCATGTAGAAGATTTGTTGAAGTTGTTTCAGCGTTCGAGTAAGTATCGTCTCCGCTTGAATCCAAATAAATGCACCTTCGATGTTCGATCAGGAAAATGTTTAGGTTTCATTGTTAGCCAGAAAGGAATTAAAGTTGACCCTGATAAAGTCAAAGAAATTCAAGAGATGCCAGCGCCAAGAACTGAAAAGCAAGTCAGAGGGTTCCTCGGGCGTTTGAATTATATTTCTAGGTTCATTTCCCACATGATTGCTACATGTGAACTGATCTTTAAGTTGTTAAAGAAAGATCAAGGTTGTGTGTGGGCGGAATGACTGCAAAGGGAATTTGAAATTATTAAAGAATATTTGCTTGAACCTCCTATCTTGCTCCCTCCTGTCGAAGGAAGACCGTTGATTATGTATCTGACAGTGTTAGATAAATCCATGGGTTGTATTCTGGGACAACAGGATGAAATAGGGAAGAAGGAGTTCGCAATTTATTATCTCAGTAAAAAATTCACTGATTGTGAGTCGCGTTATTCCATGCCGGAAAAGACATGTTGTGCTTTGGCCTGGGCGGCAAAGCATTTATGGCAGTATATGTTGAATCACACTACTTGGTTGATCTCCAAAGTGGATTGAATCAAGTACATTTTTAAAAATCCTGCTCTTACTAGGAGAATTGCCCGCTGGAAGATGTTGTTACCTGAATATGATATCGAATACCGCACTCAAAAAGCTATTAAAAGCAGTGTGTTGGCAGATTATCTTGCTCACTAAACAGTGGAGGATCAACAGTCTGTAGAATATGAATTTCCCGATGAGGATGTGATGTTCCTGAAAGTTAAAGATTGTGATGAACCATTTCCTGAGGAAGGTCCTGACCCTGAATCTCGTTGGAGTATGATATTTAATGGAGCTGTGAATGCTTATGGTAAAGGAATTGGTTCCATGATTGTCACTCCCCATGTACCGCACATTCCTTTTACCGTAAGGTTAACATTTGACTGTACTTATAATATGGCAGA
This sequence comes from Vicia faba, assembly GCA_948472305.1. Lineage (NCBI taxonomy): Eukaryota > Viridiplantae > Streptophyta > Magnoliopsida > Fabales > Fabaceae > Vicia > Vicia faba. The sequence continues at coordinate 123,715,753 of OX451735.1, read as the reverse complement.
ATACGAAGCTTGCATGATGGGTATCGAAGAAGCTATGGATCTCAGAATTAAAATTCTAGATGTGTATGGAGATTCAGCTTTGGTAATAAATTAGATTAAAGGAGAATGAGATACTCATCACCCCGACTTGATCCCTTACAAAGATTATGCTAGAATATTGTTACCCTTCTTTAACAAAGTTGAATTCCATCACATTCCTAGAGATGAAAATTAAATGGCGGACGCTCTGGCAACTCTGGCTTCTATGTACCAAGTAAATACCTGGAATGATATACCTCGAATTACGGTTCGGCGAATGGATAGGCCCGCTCATGTGTTTACAACAGAGGAGGTAGAAGATGAAAAACCTTGGTATCATGACATCAAGCATTTTATTCAGACTCAGGAATACCCGATTGGTGCTTCGAAGAAATACATAAAGACATTGAGAAGATTGGCAGGCTGTTTCTTCCTTAGTGAAAATGTGTTGTATAAGAGAAATTATGACAAAGTCTTGTTCAGATGCGTGGATAGACACGAAGCAGACATGTTGATGCATGAGGTTCATGAAGGTTCATTTGGAACTCATGCCAATGGACATTCGATGGCTAAAAAGATGCTAAGGGCAGGTTACTATTGGATAACAATGGAATCTGATTGTTATAAATTTGCAAAGAAGTGTCATTAATGTCAGATTTATGCAGATATGGTCCATGTGCCTCTGAAAATTCTCAATGTGATCTCTTCCCCATAGCCTTTCTTTATGTGGGGTATTGACATGATAGGGATGATAGAACCCAAAGCTTCAAATGGAAACCATTTTATCTTGGTAGCAATTGATTACTTCACCAAGTGGGTGGAGGCTGCTTCACATGCTAATGTTACCAAGCAGGTGGTTGTGCGCTTCGTTAAGAATAATCTTATATGTCGGTATGGTGTGCCGAGCAGAATCATAACTGACAATGGCTAGAATTTAAACAACAAGATGATGACAGAACTGTGTGAAGAATTCAAGATTGTCCATCATAATTCCTCTCTGCACAGGCCGAAAATGAACGGGGTTGTTGAAGCTGCTAATAAGAATATCAAGAAAATTATCCAGAAAATGGTTGTTACTTATAAGGATTGGCATGAAATTCTCCCTTTTGCTTTGTATGGATATCGAACATCTGTCCGTACTTTAATAGGAGAAACCCCATTCTCCCTGGTGTATGGAATGGAAGCTGTACTTCCAATCGAGGTTGAGATTCCCTCTTTGTGTGTGATAATGGAAACCAAGTTGTCAGAGGCTGAATGGTTCCAGAACCGGTTTGACCAACTGAATTTGATTGAGGAAAAGAGGATGAAGGCTTTGTGTCATGGCCAGTTATATCAGAAAAGGATGAAGAAAGCTTTTGATAAGAAGGTCAAACCTCCTTAATTCAGAGAAGGCGACCTCGTGCTCAGGAAGATCATGTCTTTCAACACTGATTCTAGGGGCAATTGGACTCCCAATTTTGAAGGCCCATATGTTGTCAAGAGAGCCTTCTCTGGCGGTGCATTAATTCTTGAAACTATGGAGGGCGAGGAGTTACCACGTCCCATGATGCAGTCAAGAAATACTTCACCTAAAGAAGTAAAAGAACAACTCACTAAGTTGAAAACCTGAAAGGGCGGCTTAGGCAAAAAAGAGCGTCTAGGTAGAAAGAAAAACCGAAAGGGCGGTCTAGGCAAAAATTAGAGACATAAACAGAATAAATTTCCCGCTAAAGCTGAAAACCAGCAAGGGCAGTTCAGGAAAAAGTTAGGTACTTTCTTTGAAAGTAACTACATCAGACAAGACTTGATCATTGGAGCAACAATCTTCTCAGATTCTCATCACACTTTAATAGAAGTTATGGCTCAGGATTTCAAAAGTTGTTAAAGGGGATAGTGTTCATTGAATCTCAATGTATATTTTCCAATTTATATTACCATTTTCCGAACTTTGTAATTATCCATGGAGTCTCGCCATTCGCAGACTACCATTCTATTAATAAAATTTGAGCTTTTACCCAATTCTTTCTATTTCTTATTTTATTTAGCTTACAAAGACTCCATTTATTATTGATAGTAACTTTCAAAGCAAAAAGATTAAATAAAAAAATCAATTTTTCAAAAAGAATTTACAATTTGCTTTTACTTTAGAATTTGGGATGCAAAGAAAAAAAAACAACAACAAAAATGGTGATCCCAGGAATGGACAAACTCCACTTTGTTTTAAGAAGTTTTTGTTCCCCTCAGGAAGGTTTACTCAGGCTGATTCACCATATTGGGTGCGTGACTCCGGTATCCTCGGTCAAGTTTGGATTCATTTCTCCTCTTTTCTGAGTTTTCATGATGTGAAGTTTCAATCCGAGATTTTTCCAGTGAAGTTTTCGTTCGGTCGAATGGAAGTTCTTTCTCCCGAGAAGTTGGTACCATAATCACTCTTGAAGAACGCGGGTCCCTGGTTTTTCTAGTGAAGAACGTATTGTGTTTTTCCCTTTGAGTATGTGGTGTTAACCTCCCCAATAAAGTAGGCCTGAATTCCCCAGTGAATGTCTTGATGATTCAGTGTCCCTCTGCTTTACCTGAGACTGGTTTTGCAATCCTCAGTAGAAGTGTTACTTTTGAAAACATTTGTTTCCCCAGTGAAGCCTAAAGAAGGATGTTCTATCCCTGTATCTGTACTATTTTGTCACTTTGTTTTGTTTACTTCCGGATTATGTTTCTCCCCAGTAAAGCTAAAGCAGGCAGTAGGTTTTGTTTCTTCAGTTGGCATTCACTTTTTCTTGGAATGAACATCTTGGATGTGGTTTAGCCGAGTGTTGTTTGTCTCAGAGTTGGTTTTTCCTGGTTACTCCCAGTGTTGTATATCTATTTTGTCAGCATACGCACGATAACACTCATACACTCATACATGCATCATGCATAGCTAAAATTGGCAAATCATTGTTCATTGACATTTTTTAATATTTTTGTTGACGTATCACCCTGTTTTGCAGAGTTGCGTTGTCCTCTCTTCAATAGAGTGTTGGCCTTAAGCAGAAAGCATATATTCTTTCAATGTCCCCACTGAGTTGTCCCTCATGGAAGTTTTTTTCTTTGGCCTTCCTGTACAGCTCCTTTTTTGGATGGATTTGATTTTCCATCTTGAGTTTATTTCTCAAAGGATGTATTTTGGTTGACTGTTTAATTCCAGTTTATTTCTCATTTGAATCTGTGGTTCCACAATAATATTATTTACTTTGGATTTCTGAAAGCATCGAGTTTTGGTTGGTGCATTTATTTTGCAAGAGAAGACTTTATCTCCTCAGTAGGAATATCGTGGCGTTTCCCCAGGAAGTCATATTTCTTTCCCTAGGAAGTCATATTTCTATCCCCAGAAAGTCATTTCTTTTTACAATCCTCCATGACAACAAGTAGCAGGTCTCTTTATTTGAGCAACTTTTGCTTCCCTGTAAAATTCGACGTAAATTTTAATTTTGCTATCTCCTCTATGAGTGGATAGTTTGCAGTCCAACGTCAGTTTACGCCAATGGATGGCAAGACTTTCAAATTCGCAGAAACAGCTCGTTGTGAAATCTTTGCAAGTGGAAGTCTCTTTATTTGAGACAACATACATATTACCCTTTCCAGGAAAAGTTCCTCAGTTAAAGAAGAACTTGAGACTCGTTCTACGAAAAATTCCAGAATTTTAGGGAAACTTGTTATCTTTTTGCTACCATCAGTGAACGTTGGTAGTTCATCGTCGGTGAACGGTGATGCTATGATATATTCTCATTCTACCTTCAGTGAAAGTTGGTAGATCACCATCAGTGAAAGTTGGTGTTTGTTATCTTTTAGATACCTTCAGTGAATGTTGGTAGTTCATCATCAGTGAACAGCGGTGCTATGCTATATTTTCTTTCTACCTTTTGTGAAAGTTAGTAGGTCATTGGCAGTGAACGTTGATGATCGTTATCTTTTTTCTACCCTCAGTGAACGTTGGTAGTTCATCGTCAGTGAACGACAATGCTATGATATATTTTCTTTCTACCTTCAGTGAAAGTTGGTAGATCACCATCAGTGAAAGTTGGTGTTTGTTATCTTTTTGCTACCTTCAGTGAACGTTGGTAGTTCATCGTCACTGAACGGCGGTGCTATGATATATTCTCTTTCTACCTTCAGTGAAAGTTGGTAGGTCATTGGCAGTGAACGTCGATGATTGTTATCTTTTTTCTACCCTCAGTGGACGGCGATGCTATGATATATTTTCTCTCTACCTTCAGTAAAAGTTGGTAGATCACCATAAGTGAAAGTTGGTGTTTGTTATCTTTTTGCTACCTTCAGTGAACATTGGTAGTTCATCGTCAGTGAACGGCGGTGCTATGATATATTCTCTTTCTACCTTTAGTGAAAGTTGGTAGGTCATTGGAAGTGAACATCAATGATTGTTATCTTTTTTCTACCCTCAGTGAACGTTGGCAGTTCATCGTCAGTGAATGGCGATGCTATGATATATTTTCTCTCTAACTTCAGTGAAAGTTGGTAGATCACCATCAGTGAAAGTTGGTGTTTATTATCTTTTTGTGATCCTCGGTGAATGTTGGTAGTTCATCGTCGGTGAACGGCGATGCTATGATATATTATCTTTCTACCTTCAGTGAAAGTTGGTAGATCACCATCAGTGAAAGTTGGTGTTTGTTATCTTTTTGCTACCCTCAGTGAATGTTGGTAGTTCATCGTCAGTGAACGACGATGATATGATATATTCTCTTTCTACCTTCAGTGAAAGTTGGTAGGTCATTGGCAGTTAACATCGATGATTGTTATCTTTTTGCTACCCTCAGTGAACGTTGGTAGTTCATTGTCAGTGAAAGGCGATGCTATGATATTTCTTTTCCTTCTACCTTCAGTGAAAGTTGGTAGCTCACCGTCAGTGAATGTCGGTGTTGTTATTTCTTTTCCTTCTACCTTCAGTGAATGCTGGTAGCTTTACCTCCAGTAGGAGTTGGTGTATCCTTTGACCATTTTACCATCCTCTCTGAGACGGGTCTTTCAATCCACCAGTGATTTATTTTCCTGGTCAGGTCGCTCTCTTGTTTCTTTATTATTGTTACATCCCCAATGGTGTTCTGTGTCTCTTTGGTCTTGTTCATATGCATTCATGATCATAAATATTTACATGGCATCTTAGGGCAAAAAATAGGGTTTGTTTTATATTTATATATCTTCGATCGCGTCGGCACGAAGATTTTTAACCTTCGTATCTCCGGATAGAAGAAAATTAAATAAAGGCAGCTGTTGTACCCCAATTTTTTTCCCTAAGATCCCTTCATCATACCATGTTGATTCATTCACAACAAGATCACATTAGGATTCTTGGTTCCCCTCCCTATATTTATCTTTGCTCTATTATGAATCACCAATCACCTTGACTTGTGTTCTTTTGTGATCATGAATATTTTTTGTCTTGATTTCTTCTTTTATAATAAAATGCAATGTTGGTTTGTCTTGCTTGTTACTCATGTAGGTAAAGGCAATAAGATTCAGCAAGTTGCTCCATGGGTTCATGAGTTTATTTCCATGCCCTAGTCAATAAATCTTGAGAAGTTCAAACCTCACGATTGGATTTGTTTTGGAAGAAATGACATGGAAAGGTTATTTTGGTTCACCACATTTCAAGGTTATCAAATTTGGTTGAAAAGCACAAGGGATTGATTGGAGAAGTTGTCATCCTTGGACAAGGCTTTGTTCCCATTGGTCACAAATGCATATTTCTCTCAATTCTCAAGATATGTAAGTGGTTGTAGTTTCTATGAGTTCTCATTATCATCCTCAACAACTTATATTTACAAAGCATTTGTTTTGGTACAAGAAGTTTGTTAAAAATTGTCAAAGTTCCTCAAGGCATGTTTCTTAATCTAGGAGCTAGGGTTTTGAACTACAAAGGAGTATATCTTTCCCATATTTTGGTATTTTTGAGTGATTCCAAATACATCATTCTATTCAAAGGGTTATTAACAAATTACCTTAAAAGTTCGAAGTAGTTTTCATGTGGAAGAAACTTGATGAGGAAGAAAGATTACAAGTCCTCTAGATGAATCCCCAATTTTTCATGTGTGACTTCAAATGATCATAACTTGGTTAATTTTTATCACCTTGAGCCTATTCTTTTTCCATAATGATCTTGAAGATGTGAACTTTATGCCATATTTTATGTGCAAAGTTAGAAAATGGATGGAATTGGCCTTAAGGATACAAAAGATTATAGGTCATTTTATGAAAATTTTCCAATTTCAACAAGTCATAACTCTCTAAATTTTTGGAGATTTTGAATGGTTCAAGTTTCAAAATTTCATTCAAGATATCTACTTCATGCCATATGTTTTGGTCAAGAGCAAATTCCAAGTGGAAGGCTATGTTTGGATGCAAGACATTATATGTCACTTTTGAAGAAAAATTTGAAATATTTCTAAGTATGGAAAGTCAACCCTTTTTCTCCAACTTTGACTCATTGCAAATTTAAGCTCAAGCATCCATTTAACTCCATTATTCTTCCATTGCAAAGCTTGTAACCTCATCTTTCTAAAGCATCAAGAATCATGCCCTAAGACCCCTGGAGTTGAAAATGCCATTGGTCAGAAGTTGGCACTTTGAAACTGAATTTCTCACCAAGTCAGAATTTTGAAATCCATAATGTGGCCTCTAATCACAAGATTTATACGCGTTTTTGATTTAAACTTGATTAACAAACTTTCCAGAAGTGTTTATCACCTCAAAACCCAAGGATTTGATGAGTTTTGGTGAAAAAAAGATCACACTTCACTCGTACATCAGGTTTGCACGAATTCACTCCAAAATGCATCATTCACTATTCCTTTTGATCCCATTTGCTTCTCCTATAAATACATGAACTATCCCATTAATTTTCTCAAGCTTGGATAGCCAGAATCACCCTTCCAAACTTGTTCCATAACTCAGAATTCAACAATTTTGAAATCCATATACAAGCCTTTTTTAATCCATTTTTTCATCAATTCACATTCCTTGATCTTCCCTGAAGTTAAACATATAATTACATTCAATAATCGTTCCCTACATTGCTCCATAGAAGTCCAGCTTCATAGCTCTGCAACTCAACTTCAATAGGTAGATTCCTTCATCAATTCTTAAAAACTTTGATATCATTGTGATGCTCTCATTGCCATGGTTCTAGTCACAACACTTGATTTTTACTGGAAACACGTTTTGACCATGAAATTTCAAATCCCTTTTCAAAACTTTCTTTCCAAATTGCTTGAGCTACAATTTATATAAATTTGGCGTGAGGGTCTGGTTGTCTTCTTCTTGAAGAGACGAAGCGAATGGCATAGGTCTGAACTTATGATTTTACAGTTGAAGAGACCTGCAATTCATGTTGGCTGGAGGTTGAAGATGACCAACGTGTCATCTTCCAACCAATGATGGCACGCCACTTGTTATTTTTGAACTTTGATTTAATAATTGATTTAGTGATTTATTCACTAATGACCATGATATGCACAGCGCGCCAGATCCCTTGGATCTGATTACTAACGCATTTTGATTCTCATCCAATGGTCCACATATTTTTTACTTTTATTTTCTTTTCTGATTTTTATATTTAATTGTTTTAAACATAAAAAAATCATAGAAAATTCATTTTAAGTAAAAAAAATCTGATAAAATTATGAAAAATATTTTTGATTATACTCTTTCTGATTTTTAATTTTTCACAATTTAGTTTTGTGTTTTGGTATTTTTATTAATTTTCACTTTCTTTGAATTGATTTAAATGTTTAAAAATACTTTTATGCATTTTTAAATTATGAAAAAATTATAGAATGATCCAATGATATTGTTACAAGTATTGTGACCTTATTTTATTTTTGTTTTTGACTTTGCTATTTTTTTTTATCATTTTTGATTTATTTTACCCATTTCTTTAAATTTTAAAATAGTTTCTGACTTTAAAAAATTACCAAAAATTTTATAAAATCATTTGAGTCTTTTTCTGATTTTTCTATGGTCTTACTTTTATTTCTTGATTAATTTGAACATAGTTGATATTTTTCTCTTTTATTTCTATTTTTAAACATTATTTTTAAACCTTTTTGTATATATATTAATGTGATATTATTTTGTGACTATTTTCTAGCTGACCTTGGGTTAAATTTTTTATCATGAACTTTATTAACATCATTGGATCCATGGTGTTAAGTCTAACTCCACAAAAATAGATGAATGATTTTAATAATAGTTTGATTGAATTTAATCCAAAAGTGGTTTGTATATTCTCTCCCACCCCTCTTCATCTCATCCCCTTCTTATTGGACTAAATGTTGTTGGAGCATAATCTCTATATCATGTCTAAAAAAAATGGTGCATAAATTGTTATTGACCGGCCTCAAAATAGGTGCGACTTCTATATAAGTCCACTTACGATTGGTTAACATAACGCTAAATTTTGTCCCGATTCGAATAAATGATCATTCGTGGCCCAAACTTATGTTTGCAAGCCCAAGTATGTTAATTTGATCTCTTTAATCCATAACCTTGAGATTCATTGTGTGGAGGATTTGGTTCTACCAATCCTCTAAAGGATCTACAATACCTTTGGTCAACGCGGATCACTTAAACATCATTGGTCATTAAATGATACTCATGAGGATTCCAAATGGATGATATACTTGACAAAAAGCAAATGCAACTTGTTGTGTGGAGGCTTTGGTTCTACCAATCCTCTAATGAGTTCCAAATGCAAGTTTCAAGATGATCATCCAACTAACCACTAATCCCTAATAATTGACTTTATCCTTTATTCTTTTATTATATGCCTATTTTATTATTATGCACTATTTACTTTTAGCATTTACATTTCATGTCATTTTCATCTTTACTCATTTGAGCATTTACTTTCTTGTCATTTTTATTTTGCTCACTTGAGCTTTTCTTTTCTTTTTTTAAGATACTTAATAATCAATATGAACCATAAAATCTTTAATGATACTTTGACTATTTGGTTACTATCCTTGGCATTATGGAGTATTGGACTTTTTGGACTTAGGATTAGAAACCTTGGCCTATGATTGGAGACCTTGTGATCTTATCTGATTATTTTGTCTGGAGCTCTTGAGGTTTACCTCAAAACATTGGGTTTGTTTGTTTTGTGTGCAGGTTATTGTGATTACACCTTTTGTTTGTAATCTGGAATTCACCCGTATACAACCGTTACTCTGCCCAATTTTTGTGAAGACTTAATACACTTGAAGTTTGGTTCTCTCAAGAGGTCTAGTATTTTTGCTTGCTTGGTTTTAATCCAAAGAATGGGAATTCTATCTTGGCTCATAGTGTCAAGTATTGGCTTCTTGTTGGTTAGATGGTTCTTATCCCTAGCTTTTACCTTATGCTTTAGGATAGCCTCTTCTTCTCCTCCCATCTTCTTTAATTTCAAAAATCTTCTCCCTCCTTTTGAAAACTCTTCTTGTTTTAAACTTGAACCACTTTCATAATAAACTTGGACTTAGGTCCATGCATTTTCAAACATTTTCATAAATAAAATCCAACAAACTTAATAATACTTTGAGATTTTTGTGAAAAGACTAAAAGTCAATCAATCTCAATTCAAACCATCTTTGCCACTTTGGCTTTTATCTTTAAACTTTTCTCAAAAGATTGAACTCTTGTCAATCCTTGTAGTGATGCAAACAACTATACTTCTACAATATGTAGTGAAGAGAGATATTTTCCACTTGGGTGTTGAGTGAGGAATTGTTGATTTTAAAATCCAAGTCATATCCTCCACTTTGAGATGATGCAAATTCTCCTTTCTCATGATTGTGGGTGGTAGGTATGTTTTCCACACGAACAATGACAATTATGTTTTATCTCATAAAATTAACCAACACATTTGTGTTTTTTTAAATTTTTAAAAGAGGAACTGCGTGTACCCTGATCCCCTATTGCACGAAAAGGTGGTACGTAGGCACTAAAGGTTCGCAACCGCGGAGGGTGCAAAAATCATAAAAATATATTTCTTTTCTCACCTCCACCATCCATTTTTATACAACACTTTATAGCCAAAATATACAGATTTTACAAAGAGGGTCCTGCGGAGTACCGTAGATGTTTAGGGTGCTGATACCTTCCCTTTGCATAACCAACCCCCTTACCTAGAATCTTTCCCCCTCTTTTTGGGTTATTAGCTCTTTTCCCATTCCTTTGGAAACAATAAAGCGCGGTGGTGATTTTGATTTTGATTTGTATAAGTCTAGTTAATCCAATGGCTTAGTCTTAAACATTTCTACCGCTACAACAGGAGAATCTTTTTCAATAACTTCTGAGGATACACAAAGAGGGTAACCAATTCTTTTACTCAAGGGAAATCAAAACAATATCCAGGAGCATCAAACACTGGTTGGATCATAATACTCTTATTAAAACATAATTTGTTCTATGGCCACAAACATGATTCCATGAATCTGGTTCCTTTGATCAGAAGGATCTTCCAGATACGAGCTTATCTCATATACATAAAGGGTTTGGTGGAGATTCCTTTATGAGTTCTTATCAAGAGCATGGATCTCAACCTCTATACTCCCATAATCCTTGGTCAGAAATAAACTGACACATGGAGTAGATAAATTGTTGATCGTGTCCTAATCAACCTGCACAAACCAGATGCCTCCTCTTCCAGATCAGGAGTAGGTTCCAAACAAAAAGTATTATAAACATTTTTATTCAGTACCCAAAGCATATGTTCTTCAACTGGTAGTTGCATAATGTTCTAACATCCCATAGAACATCGGTTCCTTCTTCTTGGAACACACCATCCTTGACAATCTTCAAGGTCAATAAGCAGAAGTGTATGAGCATCATTGATAAATTGATTCTCATCAACCTTATTGATAAATTTCTTTATGAGTGGACTTGAGGAAAATCTCAAGTATCTTTGACACTTTTAATACGGTTGAAAATGTTAGCATATATTCTGTTGAGGGTAACAACCATAGTATTCTTCTCATACATTCAGGGTTATATTAGAAATCATGCAACGAAATATAACGAACTCCTCAACAATATTCAAAAACAATGCTTAGACCACTATCCAATTATAACCATGGAAACCTGGATTGAAAAATAAACCCTACATACAACCGCTTCCCACTAAGTTGCAGTCCTGATGGAAACAACCAGGAACAATACCTGTCATATATAACCAATGATCCTTGCCAAGATATCATCCAAACAATAGTATGAATTGTCCAAGCTCATACATCTTTTCAGTAAATACTTTCTTCCTTGCCAATGACCAGAAAGTACCTTCCTAGGATCTCACCCAGAGCAGAACAAGATGCCTGCTCTGATACCAATTATAATTCTGGTACAATAGACTCAGATGTCATACAAGGATGTCGAGACATCTGATTTGACATAAACACACAGGCAAAATAGTACTTAAAAGATAAAGAACACACTAGAATTTTTTACCCAGTTCAGTGTACAACAACACCTACTCTGAGGGCTACCAAGCTAGGAATAAAGTCCACTATCAGTAGTATCAATTTATAGACCCTACAGCCAATACACCCGTTGACGATCTATGCACTTAATCACTACCGAATGACCGTTTTACCTAGGTCCTCCCTAGATATGGAATATCCCCATCCCACTTCCAATCATCACAACTATGTCTAGAAGTCAACACCTCAGTCACTGCATCAATGACCCTTCACCAAGATTCTGATCACACAGATAGATAGTTTGGAAGACACACTTACATGACAACCTAGCTAAGTTACTAAGCCAAACTCCACTATTTGTTATCTTTTGCTCCTAACTAAGAACACATCCCGAAGTTGCTTCAAAGCTTCCTCCAAGAACAATACACCTCTTACCTACAGGCTTCAAGGTGAACATAGTAACCTTCCCCCAACCCGGGAGGTTTACCTTGACAAAACCTTAGACTTCTACATCTTGAGTCGTGTCTTTTCTAGTTTATAAACCCTTCTATTTATAACCTGTTACCCAACTAGTTTTGGGACTTCAACCACAACAATTCAGCTGTAACAAACTGTAGAAACTTCTGCCCCAAGAAAGGTCTTCAATCTTTAGTTTCCTAAATAATCTCCTTATTTAGAAAGTCTTCATTGTCCTTGATTTATGATTGAATTTTCTGGACCTTTAAATATGCGCCACATAAGGTTCATAATATTCTCCTGAATATTCTGCTTATGTCAAGAACAATTTGAATCTCATTAATCCAGCTCAACAGGCGTGATGTCAAGATATCTTCTTTGACATGTTGTTCCAATTCAACACAACATGTTCTGACATTGTAATAGGACTTTTTGTTGTACTTGTTCTTCTTAGAAAGTTTATACATCATATTCTACATTACATTATTGTTGTTATTATTTGTTATACAAAAATTAAGCCAATCTTAAAACAAGAGAACTAACACTTTGTGTTCTCTACCTTCTGTAACCAAGTTCAAAATGAAAAATAGTTTAGAATTGTTAGAGTCAGAAGTGATCATGGTGGGGAATTTGAAAACAAAAGCTTTTAAAAGTTTTTTATGAGAATGGCATTTCTCATGATTTCTCTTGTCCTAGAACTCCTCAATAAAATGGAGTTGTAGAACGAAAGAATAGAACATTACAAGAAATGGCCAGAACCATGATCAACGAGACTAACATAGCTAAAAACTTCTGGGCAGAAGCAGTTAACACATCGTGTTATATTCAGAATAGAATCTCAATAAGACCTAGTCTCGGAAAGACTCCATATGAATTGTGGAAGAACAGAAAGCCCAACATCTCTTATTTCCATCCAATTGAATGTACTTGTTTTATATTGAACACTAAATAACATCTGAACAAGTTACAAAGTATATAGAGTATTCTAAGGAACAAAAGTGTTTTATGTTAGGATACTCTGAATCCTCAAAAGGTTATAGAGTATATAACACATAAACACGAATTAGGGAAGAATCTATTAGTGTCAAATTTGATGATAAACTTGGCTCTCAAAAGTCAAAGCGGGGTGAATCTTTTGTAGATATAGAAGTTCAAATTACAGATACTGAAGACAGATATTCAGAAAATAAAAATTTATAACTTCAGCCAAATACATAAGAAGACATCACAAATATTACAACAACATCTGAAGAATCCATCCATAAAAGACAATCCAGAAGCAGCTCTACACATCCTAAAAACATGATTCTGGGAAAAAAAGATGATCCAATCAGAACAAGATCTACATTCATAAATATTGAAGAATCTCTTATGGGATTAGTATCTCTCATCGAACGGACTTCCATAGATGAAGCACTTCTAGACAATGATTGGATCCTTGCAATGCAGGAAGAACTAAATCAACTTACCAGAAACGATGTATGGGATCTAGTCCCTAAACCCAAATGCTTCAACATCATTGGAACTAAATGGGTCTTCCGAAATAAGCTAAGTGAACAAGGAGAAGTTGTCAGAAACAAAGCATGACTAGTTTCACAAGGTTATAGTCATCAAGAAGGGATAGACTATACATAAACCTTTGCTCCAGTCGTCGGGTTAGAATCTATCAAACTCTTAATTTCATTTGCTTTAAATAATGGCATCACTCTTTATCAGATGAATGTCAAAAGTGCTTTTGTAAATGGTTACATTGATGCAGAAGTTTATGTGCACCAATCCCCTGGCTTTGAAAATACAAAACATCCTGAATATGTTTATAAAATTAAGAAATCGTTATATGGTCTGAAACAAGCTCCCAAAGCTTGGTATGAAAGATTAAGTAACTTTTTGTTAGAAAATGAGTTTACTAGAGGGAAGGTGGACACAACTCTATTATGTAACCCATTTAAAAATGACATTATGGGATGTCAAATTTACATAGATGATATAATTTTTGGATCTACTAAAGCCTCCTTGGGGAAAGAATTTGCTAAGACTATGCAAGCATAATTTGAAATGAGCTTGATGGGTGAACTCAAGTTCTTTATGGGAATTCAAATTAATCAAACTCCAGAAGGAACCTATATAAAACAAAGCAAGTATGTTAAAGAACTTATGATGAAATTTGATTTGTCAGAAAGTAAGCCATCCAAAACTCTTATGCATCCCACATGCATTCTGGAAAGGGAAGAGGTAAGTAAGAAAGTAGAATATTCTTTCTTATATTTAACAGCTTCAAGACCTGATATTCTATATAACATTTGTCTTTGTGCAAGATTCAAATCAGATCCTAGAGAATCTCACTTAACATCTGTTATGTGAATTTTCAAGTATATGAAAGTTACTACTAATCTTGATATTTGTTATAGAAAATCCAGAGAATAAAAATTAGTAGGGTACTATGATGCTGACTTTGCTGGAGATAGAATAGAAAGAAAAAGTACTTCTGGAAGCTGCAAGTTTCTGGGAGATAACCTACCTCATGGTCCATTAAAAGATAATACATTATTGCACTATCAACTATTGAGGCTGAATATATAGCTGCAGCTGTGTGTAGTACTCAGATGCTCTGGATGAAAAGTAAACTTGAAGATTTTAATATTTATGAGAGTAACATTCCTATCCTCCGTGATAATACTTTTGCTAAACACATAGAAATTAAACACCATTTCATTAGGGACTATATTCAGAAGGAATTCTTTGTTTAAAATTTATAGACACATACCATTAATGGGCTGACGTTTTCACTAAACCCTTTGTTGAAGATAAATTTAAATTCATTCTGAAACACCTCAGTATGGAATTATACCCAGAATAAAAGTGTAGTTTCTGTATATTTAACCCTCAGATTTTTTTTTGTGAACATCTAAACAATAACTCTTCATAAGTGAGAAGGAAAATTGTATCAGAAACTATCCAGAAGATCTGAACATTTTCCAAAAATGCTTCATTTCTAAGATTGAAGCAAGTAGTTCACCATATCAACATATGCCAACTCTAAACGCTAAGTCACTCTCTAAGGCTGAACACGTGTTCAAAATCTGAAGGGCTAAAACGATTGAGTTGATGCATTGAGGGGCGAGTCAAATCGGTAACTGTTCAAAATCTTCACGCCATCCCTTTTTTCCCAGAAATCATTAATGTAGTTAATCATTTTGTTTATTTTATTAATAAAAATTAAAACTCATATTTTCTCCCTGTTGGCTATTTATACCTCACTTTCTCATAAACACTTTCACACCTTCACTCTCACTCACTATATTCTCTCTGTATTTGTTCCTTTCTCTTTTGTGTGCTCTCAAACCCTAAGTCTGTGAAGATTGGCTTCTTTTCAACAAATGTTTCAAGATTCTCAAATCAACATTCCTGGTTCATCCTATACTACAAACGAAGAAAGGTATGTTGAACCTTCAAGAACTCTCCTCACTCTTATTGATTCTCTGGAATTTCTTTGTGAACTCATAGTTAATTTTGAAAGCATGAAAGAAAATGGGTATAACCTAACGCCTGATGTTGAGTTTCAAGGGTGGAAGAAATACTTTGGTCATCTAATTGGTCCAGTTTTCCCTAAACTAGTTAAAGAATTTTGGATTCATGCTACTGCATCAAATCATCAAGTAATGTCTTATGTAATGGGAAAGAATATCGCCATCACCGAGGATCTCATTGGAAGCTTATTGGTCACGACGGAAGCGACATAAGATGTAGTGAAATAGCATAAAACAGTTCTGACCTAACCATCGTATCAAAAGAAATATTCTCCTCTGGACAACCCTCAAACAAGATCAAAGATCTGAAGGACTATCTCATAATTTGATCTAGAATAATTATGGGGTGCATCAATCACAGAAAACCAACTAGTTCTCTTGACTACATCAATATTGATCAACAGTACCTGATGTACTTCATCGCAACTAAATCCAAAGTCCACCTTCCTCATATTCTCTTCAATCATCTGAAGACAAGTGTCAAGGAAACGAGGGAAGAAGAAATAACCAAAAGAGATTGGATTCCATTGGGAAGGCTTATCTCAGATATTCTGATAGAGAATAAACTGATAGAACATCTGAGTGAGGCTCAACAAGAAAATATTTTGGAACCATATGCTAGAAAGCCTCTTAATTCCAAGAACCTGAAGAAAATGAAGATAATAGAAACCATTAAGAAGGATCCCACACTTACTGTATAGGAAGTCATCACCACCAGAAGAGTTCCTCTGAAGGATTTTCCTCTCTTAACTCAAGCAGACTCCTCCCCAGAAATTGTCCTTAGATTTCTGGAAGCCTGTAAGAGTGATGGAACAATTCCATATGTGAATATCCTTGATCTCAGGAAATAACCTCTAGAAGTTTCTACCAGAAAGACAAGAAAAAGGAAAGCTAATGGTGAAGGAACCTCTCAGAAAACTCCCAAACTGCTAAAAAGAAAGGTAACCCCTCTTTTGTTTCTGTTATTTAATCAGTTTTTTATCAACATCTGAAACCCCCTCATCTCCAAACCCTACTGGAAATAAATCACCATAAACCATTGATGACTTTGAATTAGAAATTGATATCTCAATTTATCCTCTGACTAATCCACCTTCTATCCAATTTGTTCAAACTCAACCATAACTTGCACAAGTTCTTTCTGATATTGATCAATTTGATCCATTTTTTGAAGCTCCCCAAACTGAAAATCCAAATATTGCCTCTGATACCATGTCAAGCATTCTAGGCATCACTATCCCACTCAAAATCTCTCAAACACCAAATATCTCCACCATAACATCACAAGACTTCTCCCTTCCAGATATTCCATCTCCATATAATACAAAACCACCTAACTCTCCTATAATTATTTTCGACTCTCCCACTCCCACTAACTACTCAAAATATCCCATAAGAACCATAATTGATCTAGAAACCTGGGACAATCTTGTCCCAACTTCTCAGAAAATAGAGATTCCAAAACCAACACCAAAACTTTCCATATCATATGTTGGTAAATATCTGCTGGTTTTTGAAACAGAAATACAGGAATGGGTTAACTCCTTGAAGCAAGCTTGCATGGAGAATATTAACCCAGCTACTTCTGATTCTCTCTGTACTCAGTTCAAAAAATGGTTTAACTCTGAATCTCTGAAGCTGAAGGAACTCAGTTATGGAATCGCTCAACAGAACTTCTGCGATCACCTGAAAATCTTTAAGGATCAAGTTATACGTCAGTAGGTGAGGAAACTCCTTCTTCTTCTGGACAACACTTCTTGGGAAGCCTCACAATAATAAGAATATAATGAACCATCTCCTGAACCCCAACCTCTTCCTCTGGTTATTTTTAAAGATAAAGGTAAGACAATTGAAGAATCTCCTGAGCAAGAATCAGCTGCAATGACTTCTCAGGATGTGGTTCTTCTGTTGAAACAACCTCCTCCTTTCTTGTGTTGAAAACTCTGGAGGAGTTGAAGAAAGATAATGTAGTTGTTGAGGAAAGGTTGGACAAATAGGATGAAACGAACAAAAGAAATTAAGGGCATGCTAGGGAAGCAAGAGGAATCAAACAATCAAATCAAAAGTCTATTGGAAGCCTTGTTCACACGACTTCCACCTCCTCCACAACCTTAGTTATGATCTTTTGTTTTTTTCTGCTATGTTTCTTTCTTGTTTAAAAAACTTTTGTTTATCTGTTTCTATCTGTATTAATCTATTTTGAATGCATAATCCATTTTGTTCTCTTTACGTGTTTTTATTTATTTTTGGTTTATGACAAAAGGGGGGAGAACGTAAGATATATTGAATATAACAGTGTCGAGACTTAGTCTCAACCATTTTGAATATCATAACCACTATTTTATCTTTTTAAAGCAAAAAGGAAAAGTCTCTTGTAAGAAACTTCTGTATCGAAACTTCTTTTGTACCCCAAAAATTTCCCTCTCATTTTCCTTCAAGACATGCTCACAAAGGTCTCAAGTACTCAAAGTTACTCAAGGGTTGACTAGTCAAACCTCCTCCTAAACAATGAGTCCACAACTTGGGTTTCATCATGGACAAGAAAGAATGGGTTTCAAAGGTCTCAACCGGTTTTCGTGGTTCATCATAGGTCTTCAACAGTGCTCATGTCAAGTTTTAAGGCTTGCATCACATGTTTGCTCAATCAATGGCTCAGATGATTGAAAATCAAATGTATTGGGTAAAAAGTCAACTGTGGTCAACATACAGTCAAACTTCTAGATTTTTGGTCAACATCAAAATTTTGAAGTGATATTAATCATTTTATCAAGTTGATTATGATTCCTCAAGGAAATCCCTCAAATCATCAAAGGTAAAACTTTGCCAAATTTTGGTTTCCTTAGGAGAAGTCAACTAAACTTTGACCAAGCATAACTTTCACATGCTTTATCAACTTTTCCTCAACCAAAGCCAATTTTTAAGGAAATTAAATTCTCTACAACTTTGTATTTATGCTCAAGTCCAAAATGTGCTTCATTTAAAAGATATGAGCTAATACATTATAGGTCATTTCAAAATTCAACAAAAGGCACTTTTTGTCAAGGCAACTTACATCAAGATAAACTCTCCAAATGCAAAAATGATCGAAAGAGAAATTGAAAAAGGACATCTTGGGCTTTCCAAAAAGTCAAATATCACATTCATAAGATGAAAATTGAGCAAGTTATGAGTTGCACAAGTTGGGTAATGTTTGAGAAATGCATGAAATCTCAATTGATCAAATTTGTGATTTTGGGCTATTGGGCCTAAGTTTTGGAATTCAAATGTGTTCATGACATATTCAAATACCCTTAAGTGCATTCATGCATTATCTTAGTTTTTTTTTATTATAATTTTATTTATTTTAAATCAAAATTAAATCAAATAAAATGCAAGCTTAATGTACAAGGCATGTAAGGCTTGTGATCTAATCTTTTGGAGGCCCAAATAACTCATGCAAACCTGTTACAAACATGCCAAAATCGTGTGAGATGAAGAAGGAAAGGAAAATCTCAAGAAAGGAAGTATTTTAATGTGTTTTATTCTTGTCTATTCATGCCATTATTTCTTTTCTTCTTCCATATTTGTTCATCCTGGTCCATCCCTCTATATATACTCTACAAAATCAGATCAAAAGACAACAAGCTGCTGCCTCAAAGAAAGCTTGCCAAATTCTCAAAATTCTTCAAAGAACCCTAGGTTTCAAAACTAGTGTTAAAGGCCTTATCGTCCTAAAGTCTCAATCTTATTCCCTTCCTAGAACATCAAATGGTAGGTTTGGATCGATCATGATGATCCTGCACGCATGAAATCGCATAGCAAACCCTTGTCGGTTCCATGTTCTTTTGAAAATCATATATTTAATCTGTTATATTTTAAATCAATTTGATGTTTCTAACATGATCTTGAGCTTTGTCTGAACAGGTTTAGATCACCAATATGGTCCCATGCGCGTAGGATTGTAAAACACCATTTCTTTCTCTGATCGATGTAACTTGGTTCGAAACACATGATCCAAGGGTTTTATCAAAAAATAAGACCGGATTCGGATCCAAGAGGGTAAAATTAGGGGGGAAAAGTGTTTTGGATTCTTAAAAACTAACCTTTACGTGTTTGGTGTTTTACAGGTTGTCGGAGAAGACGACCGGAGCTAGGGCTTCGGCGCTTCTCCGACCATATGTTCCACTTTGTGTATTTGTTATTTTTGTTTGATTTAGATAATCAGAAGTAACAATTTCCCTAGCGGTGAGAGTGTGTGTGTAAATGTGTTAGTGTACCAGTGCATGGGTTTGATCCCTGTCCATGTTATGTTATTTTTCAATACTTTTCTGTTTCAGATCTAATGCAAGCAATCCTGCACGTCTCATCCTGGGCCTCCAATTCCTCATCATCAGATGCTCATCAAGTCAAATCCAACGCCCAGATTCACATGCATACCAAAGAATACATAGATCCATCCATACTGGATCACTCAAACTGTTGGGCTAGAGTTTTTGGGCCTAGTGGATTTGTTTTCCCATACGGCCCAATTTTTTCAATTACTGCAGGCCCATTTCCTTTTTTTGTTTTAATATTTATTTTGTTTTAGATAATTAACTTCTTTTTTAAATAATTAATTAAATCAATTTAATCAGAAAAAAAAAGATGTTTTAAATTAATTTACTTTTTGAATTAATTTTAGACCTAGGTTTTTTTTTAATAATTTATAATTTAACTTAGAATTAGGTTAATCATTTAATAAAATTACCAAAAATATCAAATTAATTAGAATTTTAGGTTTTAATCAATAATTTCTTTTATTCTTAATCAAAACTAAATTAATCATCAAAACCTCTTTCCCGTCAAAAAATAAAAATAAAAAATAATTTTTTTTCACGTTTCTATTTTTACCGCTTCGCGTACTTTATTTTCGCATTAGTCTTTTTCCCAATTTGTGTAATTTCTAATGGGTTGTAATAAGTTTTAATTAGGGTTTACTAATTTCCCCATTTTATGGTTTGTAACCCCCATCCCTGAAGCATTGTAATAGCTTAAGATTTATTTTCCCGCGTTCTACTTTCTGCACTTATAATTATGTCTGTATATATAAGGTATAGTAATTAGGCGTGTATGGAAAGACATAAAAACAAACGCTAGATAACCCTAATCAAGACAAGATAACTAAAAACAAATCACCTTGCACATGTGCACCTATAGGGTAACCCCCACTTGTTGCCTTCAGAAAATACAGTCATGTCCCTTGAACGTGGGACGCTTTAGCAAAGACCCTCGGTTAAAAGATCTTAGTCCCTCGTTGATCCTTCGATACTGCATTTGGTATACGATCTTAGTCCCTTACAAAAAATTGCTAAAGCGCCCTACGAGTTGCCTTTATGACTGTATGATGACCCGCGCCTGTCCCTCTAACATCCAATGATAGGGCTTCCTACTAAATAATGGTAGGATAGCACTATCTTAAGGAAGAGGAAAATAAGGCGAAAGAATTTTTGAGTAGGTAGACAACTCGTAATTGCTTGCTCGCAAACAAAAATATCTCTTTTTACACAAATACTTTTCTGAAATATTTTCAAAACAAACACTTTGTATGCGTTCTCAACGATACGAGAATCATTACAAAGTTTGCGGAACTTAGGCATTTTCAAAATATTTTAAAACACACATTCACAAAGCATTTTCAAAGTGAGCTAGCGATTAAGATCCTATAGATAACTACGAATGAAAAGGGTGCTAACACCTTCCCTTTTCATAACCTACCCCCTTACTCAGAAAATTCTCAAAGGTCTTTCATGTTCTTTTCACCCTTTACTTTATTGGATAAAAGAAAAGTCGGTGGCGAGTCTTGTTATCTGCAATATTTGCGATAAAATGCAAAACTAAAAGTCAGTTCTCCCGCCGTATTACAGAATTGGCAACTCTGCTGGGGAGATCTAAAAGTGGGATTAACTTAAGATCTAGATCACATTTAAAATGCTTTCCTTGCTTGATTTATATGCTTTACATTTCGGGGTTTTGCTCGAGTTTATTTTTGTAAAGATCTGTGATACGGTGGCAGAACCAGACTGTTTTAGAAAATGCTGGTTTGCGTTTTGCGTTTGTGTTTGCAAAATGACGCGGTAAGCAAGAGTCGCCACCGACTTTTATTTTATCTAACTGGAAAGGAAAGAAGCACAGAAAAATTCCTTTTTTCAAGATTTTGAGTATGGGGGGTAGATTATAGAAAGGGAAGGTATTAGCACCCTTTCTATCCGTAGTTTTCTACGGGCTCTTAGGTACTTCCTCATCATTTTAAAAATTGCTTCCATATTTGTGTGTTTTGAAAAGTTTTTGTTTTTTACTTCGTTTTAACCCTTGCTTATGTCTTCAAGAATGTTACGAAGTGTTTTTGAAAACATTGTTTGAAAAAAGTGTAAGTGTGGAAGAGTTTGATTTTGAGCAAGTACCTACTAGCATCTACCTACTCGAAAAAAGATTGTTTCTATTCTTGTTTCCTTTAGACAACGCTATCCCACTATTAAGGAGTAGGTAGTACCGTCGTTGGAGTTTGTAAGGGTAAATTCGAAAGGGACGTACGATCACTAAAGCAATGTTAGGATGTCTTAGTAATAAACCTAATGTCTTAAGATCATATTCGAGGCAACATTTCCGAGGCAACATTTCTGAGGCAACATTTCCGAACGAGACATTTGATCCTTGTTTAGACAAGAGAGCGACCACTAAAACACCCTATACTTAATGATCGTTTACCGAAGGCAACCGAAGTGAGAGTATACCCTAGGAGTGCGCATGTGCGAGTGATTTGATTTCAAGTTATTATCTTTGCACATTTAGGGTTTGCTAACCATTTTAAAAATTAACATACAGTCTTGTCATGCAATCCTATTATCATACATCTAACAGTTAATATTTGCGAAAATTAAAATGCGAGAAATAAAACTACGCTATTACAAGGCTTCGGGGAGGGGGATTAATTACATAGCGAAAAACACGTAAAAATGATAAAAAGAAAAAATCCTAATTAAACTATTACATACCATGAGCAGTTGCATTAAATTTTGCAAAAAATAATAAATGCGCACGATGAAACGAGAACGAGAAAATTAGGGTTTTCACCCCGTCTAAACCTAGTTGAAAGAAAAATCATATTTTGGTGGTTTTGATTATTTTGAGAAAATAAGGTTTTAATTGAATAAATACAAACCTAATTACTAATTAATTTAAATTAAGAAAAATAATTAATTTGACCTATTTTTGTATTTTGTTATTTTATGAAAAGAAATAAAAATATAATCAAGAACAAAACCTAATTTTCTAATTGATTTTAAATTATTTACAAAAAGGTTAGAATTACCCTAAAATTAAATTAAGCTAATATTAAATTAATTTTGACAAAATAAATAAAAAAACCTAAATTCTACTTTGATGAAATTGATTTAATGATTTTATTGTAAAAAAGAATTAATTTTTTGTTAGAAAATAATTTAAACTAAATAAATAAATCAAATAAATATAAGAAAATAAAGAAAATGGGTCTGGTGTTTTGAGAAAAGAGGGGGTGTCAATTGCATTTTCTGAGCCCAAAACTCCTTGGCCCATGTTGACTTTCCAGATCCTGTATGCTTGCTTGACTAGGGTGCATTGTGGACCTCCAAAGGATGGCCCTTGGATCTAGCTTGTTGGTGGCCCAGATGATGAGATATTTATGATGCACGGTGGATGTCCTGGAGGCTTGTACACCTGATCATGTAAAAGAAAATAGTATTGAACAAATATGGGGGACCTGGGAATCGAACCCAGGCCCTTTGATAATTTCTCTTGTACACTGACCATATGAGCTAGCGCGCCTTTGTGTATTTGGAACAACAAATATTGATTATATTGGAAAAACAAAATAATGGATCATAAAAATGCACGCAGCTTGAATAGGCGAATCAGGGAGTGCCACGCCACCCTTCTTCTTCCTCCCTCCGTTGGCAAAAGTCCAGAACTATTACCTACGGTTTTCTGGGCGTAGGTACAGCCCTGTGATCCTCCAAAATCCTATGCACGCGTGATAAATAAATACCAGTGGTACCAATAAACTCGTTGCAACCTCACGAGCATCATGGTACCACTCTCCATGGCTAATTGTACCCGTAACGAAAAACCCCAAAAATCGAGCCAAGAACCCTAACAATGACATCTTTCTCTACAATTAATAAAAATGCAATTGAACATTACCAATAGCTTGCAAATGATTCAATGATCAAGAATATGTAAAGAAATCATGCTACAAATGCCAGAATCGAGATATTTGATTTCAAGAAAGCATCAATGTCGTGAGATGCTTACAACGCATTTTAGGATGTTATGAAGCTTGTTAATGATTGCAATATGACCCAAAGATATCCAGCAAGCGATTGAGATAGCTGGGAAGGCTTGAGATGTCCTGGAAATTGGAATTTGATTCACCACTTTTGTTGTGTTTTTGCAAGTTTGCTTTCAGTTTCTCATGCCTCTAATCCTCCTGCTTTTGTCCTGCCAATGTTCTATATGTACCCAAGAATGAATTAGGTTACAAACTTGCTTCAAATCTTTCTCAATTAAGATGATTGAATCATGATTTAATTCTTATGTAAATCTTTCCAAATCAAGCCAAATCCAATCTTTTTGTGTCCAAATGAATCTTGCATGGTTTGATT
The DNA here is from genome assembly GCA_948472305.1 of Vicia faba. Lineage (NCBI taxonomy): Eukaryota > Viridiplantae > Streptophyta > Magnoliopsida > Fabales > Fabaceae > Vicia > Vicia faba. The sequence continues at coordinate 123,691,669 of OX451735.1, read as the reverse complement.
CTCCTTCCAGCTGTATAAGAGACCTAAACATGCACAAAATCTCAAGCTTTGATTAGTTTTGATATTTTTCATGATTTTATTTTGATTTTATTTGATTTAATTGAAATAAAATTCAAATAAATGACAAAAATAAAATAAAGACAAGTGGGAGAGATCATGGGTAGTGGATTATGTTACAAACTCAATGCAAACACAAAACGTTGGGCCTATTTGACAAAAATTTCAATTTTGGCCACATTTGACTTTTGGCAACTTTGCAAAAAGGGTCAACTTCACCAATGCATAACTCCTTCAATTTTGACCTTAGAGATGTGTTCTTGGACTTTTTAGGAAGCTTAAGATGTCCTCTAATCAACCCTTTTGGTCTCATCTCAATGGAGTCTTCCATGTCCATGTATGAAGCTTTGACAAAAAAGGTGTTTTTGTTGACTTTTCAGAATGACCTATAATGTCCAAATTTATATCTTCTTGTGAGTGCATATTTTGAACTTGGGAGATGAATATGGATTGTAGGGAATTACATCCTCTTCAAAATAATATTTGGATGGGTCATTTTTAATAAAGTATGAGAAAGTTATGCTTGGTCAAAGTTGAGTTGACTTTTCCTACAAAACCCTAATTTAGCAACTTTTGGGTTTTGATGAATTGTGAGAAATCCTTGAGGAATCATGATCAACCCTTGATCAAATGATTAATAATGCTTCAAAATTAGGACTTTGACCAAAAATCCTGAAGTTTGACTGTATGTAGGCCATAATTGACTTTTTCCCTAGCACAGTCGATTTTCCGGCCTTTGAGCAATTGGCTGAGCAAACTTTCTATGCAAGGCTTGAAACTTGACATGGATGATCTTGAGAACATTTTAGGACAATGGTGAGAATTTGAGACCATTTGGACTCCAGTATCTTGATGCAACATGAAACCCTAATTTGAGGTAGACAGCCTTAGGAGAGAGTTTGTCCTGTCAACCATTGGACTTCCTTGAGCAATTTGAGGACCTCACTTGAAATGTATTGAGAATATGGGAGGGAAAATTTTGGGGTACAACAACTTCCCCTGTTCAATCTTCTTAAACCTGAGGATGTAGATTAGCTTGCTTGCCTTTCGTGATCCGAAGGTGGAAGATGATTTGAACACTAGAGTGCCCAGAAATTTGCACTCGCATGAAGTGGTACTGACTTTGAGATTTCGGGAATGGGCTTATAGATGCCATTTGGAAGTTAATGACAGACAATGGGCTTAAAAGATGCCATCAGAAGAAATGTTGATCGCATAAGAGATTCCTTTGTGAGAGCCTGTATACCTGTTGTCGAGGAAGACTACACTGGGGAATGTTGGTCTCTGTCTTAGTAAGAGTTGAATTTTAGGAGATTCAGTCGTCCATTAATCTACTGGGGAATCGTTTCTTGGTCGAAGAGGCAAAAATGAACTACTATCTAGTCGTGATCCAAGCTTCATAGTGATAAGATCGACTGCTATATGGTCGTGCTCCAGGCTTTATAGTGACTTACTAGGGAGATGAGATTAAACTTGCTATCCTGTCGTTCTCCAGGCTTTGCAATTTCTCAATTCTTATCTGGTCGTACTCCAGACTTCAGAAGGAATTAAGTTGTTATCCGGTTGCATCCGGGCTTCAACTTGAATTTAAGGCACACTAATATCTGGTCGATTCCGGGCTTCTTAGTAATTGTCCAGGTAAACTGCTATTTGGTCGAAACCCAAGCTTTGCAGTGTCTTATACTGTTATCTGGTCGATTCCAGGCTTCAGTCTTTTGCCGCTATCCGGTCGTAATCTAGGCTTCGCAACTTCTTACTTCTTATCTGGTTGTGTTCCAGGCTTTAGAAGAAATCAAGTGGTTATCCAGTCGCATCCGGGCATCCATTTGATTTTAGGCCTACTAATATCCGTTCGATTTCTGGGCTTCATAGTAATTAGCTGGGTAGACTACTATTTGGTCAAAATCCAAGCTTCGTAGTGTCCCTTACTGTTATCTGGTCATAGTCCCAGGCTTCAGTGTCTTATACCATTATATGGTCGAATCCAGGCTTCATGGTATCCTGTACTGCTATCTGGTCAATTTCCAGGCTTTACAATACCTTGTTAAGCTATTTTCCGGTCGATTTCCGGGCTTCACCGCTTGTGTTTATGATATACCACTATCTGGTCGATTCCAAGCTTCATGGTGTCTTTGTACTACTATCTGGTCGTAATCCAGGCTTCACAGTAACTTGCATTGTTATCTGGTCATTCTCCAGGCTTCATAATAACTTGTTGGGGATTAAACTATTTTTCGGTCGATTTCCAGGCTTCATAGCTTACATTTAAGAGATACCACTATCTGGTCGATTCCAGGCTTCATGGTATTTGGAGAAATCAAGATATTATCCGGTCGAATCCAAGCTTCATAACTTGAACTGGAATAGAAATCTTAGCACTGATTTGACTGAACCAGAGAAAATTGTGAGAACTGATTATATCTTTCCATGAAAGTTAAAGAGATAGTCCTATGTAATGTCATGATGTATGACATGTGTTGAGTAATGATGTTCTCAAAATAAATGAGATTGTGTTGTATGATGCGGATGTGCATGCCATGATGTATGGATATCCAATGTTCTTGTGATATCCTCTAGCTGGGGAGAATAATTCTTGGACTGCTCTTGGAGAGTACAAGGAGTTGAGTTCCTCGTTCTCGCTGGAGGTAATGACCGAAGATGGTTTGAGAATAAATTGGCGGGAGAATAACTCGGCTGAAGCGTAAATTGGCGAGAGAATGACTCTGTGGGGAAGAGAGATACTCTTCCAGATGATCTGCTGATTTGGAGAAACATCCTCAGCTGGGGATGAATTACCGTTGCTGGCGATGATGAACTCTGTCGGGGATTGAATTTCTTCCTGTGGAAGAGATAGACTCCACTGGGGATAGACTTCCATCGTTGGTGATAGATGAACTTTGCTTGGGGAGAATTAACACCACTATTTTTTGGGTATTTCCTACTCTGCGGGGAGTGTATGCACTTTTAGTCACATTCTCAGGCTGGCTCTGTCCCTGTACCTGATGGGTAGAGCAACTATCATGTTTGGGCACTTCTGTTTGCCCATATTCCTGAAATTACAAGTAATCGTCTCTTGTTTCGCATGTAAATATTTATAGGCAATAATTATTTCCAAATGCATATATCAAAAATGAATCGTTGGACGTTCTTGCAAAATAAAACAGGAAAAGAAAAACAATTTTGAAGTTTGTTGTAAAATGAATTGTATTGATTTTGAAGTTGGCCTGTAATGGGCGTTTTGTACAAGAGGCTGACGTCCTAGTAAGAGAACACCGCCGAAAAATAGAAATTATACAATTTGTGAAAAATAAAGAAAAACAGCTATGTGAATAATCCCACTGGGTTCCAACTCTACTGTTGCCTTTATATCTTGGAGCATCTCATCACTTTGCTATTTGGTTGAAGGTAGATCAGATTGATCGGCACCGTCCGAGCTTGATAGTCGATACCAAAGTCTAGTTGCAAGATGACCCAATGAGACATAGCGTTACGCTTTAATCCCTAATTTTTGTCTGAACCGCCCTTTTGGGTTTTCGATCCACCGGGATACCCTTTTTTGCCCAAGCCGCCTTTTCAGGTTTTCGACTTGCCGGGTGTACAACTTTTTTTCATTTTCATCCCTTATTTTTTCCTGAACCCTTTTGGTTCGCCGGGAAACCCTTATTTTTGCCTAGGCCAGTCGACCTAGCGGGTCTTTGATTACGCGTAGTATTTTTTCACTATGTATGTATTGACAGGGTGATGAAGGTAGTCACCGTCCATGGTGGTTAGAATCATAGCTCCTCCCGAGAAAATGTTCTTAACCATAAATGGCCCTTCGTACGTAGGGGTCCATTTGCCCCTGGGATCACCTTGCGGTAGTATGATGTGTTTGATCACCAGATCCTCGACTTGATACTCTTGTCGTCTGACTTTCTTGTTAAAAGCCTTGATCATCCGCTTTTGATACGTCTGACCATGACAAATAGCAGTAAATCTCTTTTCATTGATAAATGTGTTGCCCCTGTCGATGTCCATGCTGGGGTACGGTACCCATGAAGAGCGAATGGTAACATCTCATGCCTATCTTTGTATGTCACCTTCATCTTCTGCACAATCTTCTTGATGTTCTTATTAGTCGCTTCAACAACCCTATTCATCTTCGGCCGGTAAGGAGAAGAGTTGTGATGCTGTATCTTGAACTATTTGCAAAGCTCGGGGATCATCGTATTGTTGAGATTTGTACCATTATCCATAATGATCCTCTCTGGTACGCCATATCGACAGATCAAATTATGTCGGATGAACTGTGCCACGACGTTCTTGGTTACTGTAGCAAAGGAAGCTGCCTCAACCCACTTCGTGAAATAATCAATAGCTACCAGAATGAAACGATGCCCGTTGGACGCAGTAGGTCTGATCTCGCCGATCATATCGATGCCCCATATTTCAAAGGGCCAAGGTGTTGTCAAGACATTCAGAGGAACTGGAGGTACATGTACCTTATCAGCATAGACTTGGCACTTATGACAAGTCTGAGAATGTTGATAACAATTGGCTTCCATAGTAGACCAATAATATCCAGCCCGTAGGATTTTCTTTGCCATGGTATGTCCACTGGAATGAGTCCCGAAGGTACCTTCATGTAATTCTACCATGATCATTTCCGCCTCGCTTTTGTCTACACACCGCAGTAAGGTTGAATCATGGTTACGCATGCAGAGGATACCATTACTGATGAAGAACTTCACAGCGAATCTCCTCAAAAACTTCTTATCATTAACAGATTCCCCCTCGGGGTACTCTTGAGCCTCAAGATACCTCTTTACCTCGTGAAACTAGGGTTTATCTGCTACCTCTTCAGTCTCAATATCATAGTAATGTGCGGGTTCGTCCAACCTCTCAATGGTAATCTGGGGAGCTTCATTGTCCCACCTGAATTTGAACATAGAATACATGGTAGCTAGCGCGTCTGCCAACTGATTCTCCTCTCTTGGAAAGTGTTCAAAGGATATCTCCTCAAAATGTGGAAGCAATGTCAGTACATACTCTTTGTAAGCAATAAGATTTGGGTGCTTCGTATCCCACTCACCTTTGATCTGACTAATCACTAGAGAGGAATCTCCTAATACACTCAAGAACTTAATCCTTAGGTCAATAGCAGCTCGAAGACCGAGGATACACGCTTCATACTCCGCCATATTGTTGGTGCAGTTAAAAAATAATCGGGTGGTGAATGGAGTATGACAGCCCTCAGGAGATATGATCACAGTGCCAATGCCATTACCCAACTCGTTTAAGGCTCCACCAAAATACATAGACCATCGGGATCCCTTCTCAGGTCCTTCATCCGGTCCAGGTTCTTCACAGTCGGTCACCAACATGATGTTCTCATCCGAGAACTCGAAATTCATGGATTGGTAATCATCCACGGCCTGATGCGCCAAATGATCCGCCAACACACTCCCCTTGATTGCTTTTTGGGTTGTGTATTGGATATCATACTCAGTTAAGATCATCTTCCATCTTGCTATTCTTCCGGACAAGGCAGGCTTTTCAAAGATATACTTGATTGGGTCCATCTTTAATATCAATAGGATAGTGTGAGTCAGCATATATTGTCTCATCTGGCGAGCAGCCTATGCCAAAGCGCAACAAGTTTTCTCGAGCAACGAGTATCGGGTCTCGTAGTCGGTAAACTTTTTGCTAAGGTGGTAAATAGCATGCTCTTTTTGGCCAGACTCGTCATGCTGCCCCAACACGCACCCTATTGAATTATCCAGTACTGTTAAGTATAAAATCAAAGGTCTTCCTTCAACTAGAGGCATCAAAATAGGTGGTTCTTGAAGGTATTCCTTGATCCTTTCGAAAGCGGTCTGACATTCATCATTCCATTTTACCACTTGATCTTTCTTCAGTAGCTTGAAGATCGGCTCACAAGTAGCAGGCAAATGTGAAATGAATCTGGCAGTGTAGTTCAGACGTCCCAAAAAGCCTCTAGCTTCCTTTTCTGTTCGGGGGGCCGACATCTCCTGTATAGCCTTCACCTTTGCAGGATCCACTTGAATACCTTTATCACTAACAACGAAACCCAGCAGCTTACCAGACCTTACCCCGAAGGTGCACTTGTTCGGGTTTAACCTCAGTTTGTACATCTTAAACCTATCGAACAGTTTCTGGAGATGGTCAAGGTGTTCTTCTTCAGTCTGGGACCTTGAAATCATGTCATCAACGTAAACCTCAATCTCATGGTGAATCATGTTGTGGAACAAAGCGACCATGGCGCGCTGATAAGTTGCCCCATCATTCTTCAACCCGAAAGGCATTACCTTGTAACAGAAGGTTCCCCACTGCGTAACGAAGGTTGTCTTCTCCATGTCTTCGGGAGCCATCTTGATCTGATTGTAACCATAAAAACCGTCCATAAAGGAGAAGACCTTATGCTGCACGGTGTTGTCGACCAAAACATTGATGTGAGGAAGTGGGAAGTCATCCTTGGGGCTTGCCCTGTTCAGATCTCTATAGTCCACACACATTCGTACCTTACCATCCTTCTTCGGCACCGGAACAATGTTGGCAACCTACTGCGGATAGGAAGTAACAACTAAAAATTCGGTGTCAAACTGTTTCATGACCTCAACTTTGATTTTCTCAGACATCTCAGGGCGCATACGACGAACTTTCTGCTTTATCGGAGGACAGTCTTCTTTAGTTGGTAGTCGGTGTACCATAATATCAGTGTCTAAACCAGGCATATCTTCATAAGACCAAGCGAAGATCTCAACATAGTCGCGTAGCATCTGTATCAACCGTTGCTTGACACTAGGCTCTAGATTTGCACCTATCTTGACCTCTTTCTTGTCTTCCTCTGTACCCAAATTTACTGATTCCACTGGATCTTCATGAGGCTGTATGGCCCTCTCTTCCTGTAGTAACAGTCTAGCAAGTTCTCCCGGCACCTCACAATCATCCTCACCTTCGTCCTCGGCTTAGTTGATCGAATTTTCGAAGTCATAACTGGTAGTAGCAGAGTTGTTATCAATGGGATCCAGAGTGGATAAGGATCTGCATTATGATATGTGAGTGTGTGTAAGACAATAGCTGTTTTGATAATGTGCGAGATAGAAAAGAAAAACAAGGAGCGCAAAATTTGTAATGCAAGAAAACGTCCAATGCTTTATTGATGATATATTAAAATGACAAATAATAAGCCCTCACAAACAAAGCCAAAGTGCCTTGGGCAAAGAACCAGGCCTTAAAGTTTCAAATTGTTTGTTACAAATCTCAAAACAAAAGTCAATTACTGTGTAATAAAATAAATGGGTATGAAGTCTTTCGCCATCCAGTTGTTCAAGCCACCATTGGTGGTAGGGTAGATCCAGCTGTCAATATCTGAATCTTCTTCACCATCTTCAATTGCATTCACTCCCTAATTACTGATATGCAGAGGAGGTCTTCCAATCCGCGTGCGCCGAACAGCCCTTTGAGCCTCTGCAGTAAAGCCTAAACCAAACTTGTTAGTTTTGTGTGTGAAATCAGGGAGCTGACCCCAATTTGCACACCCACCTTTTTCAATTACAACCCTGGCATCCTTAAGGGAAGCCATCTTCAACGGAGGTTCGTCCATAGCAACTTCAGTCGATGCTAAAGTCTGGGGGACCTCTTCAAAGTTCTAACACGGGGTTTCAATGAACTCCCTATCCATCTCCACATAGAGAAAGGAATTAAGATGACTCACCATATACTCCTATTCACCTTGTACCGTGACAATATTCCCCTTTACCGGATATTTCAACATTTGATGGAGCGTAGAAGTCACTGCCTCATCCTTATGAATCCAAGGGCGACCCAACAAGCAAGAATATGATGGTCTGATATCCATCACATAGAACGTAGATGCGAAAGTCTAAGAGCCAACTTTAACAGGGACGTCCACTTCCTCGTGAACCATCCTTTTTGACCCGTCGAAAGCCCTAACCACAATATTGCTCGGTTTCATAATAAAACCTTCAGTCCAGACGGTCTAATGCTTTCTTTGGCAAAACATTCAATGAGTACCCGGTATCCACTAGTACATAGGCCATAGTAATGCCTCTGCACTCGATCGAGACGTGCAGAGCATCATTGTGATTTCTTCCTTTAGAAGTCAGATCTGCGTCTGAGAAACCCAACCCATTGTCGGCAGTCAAACTAGCTACACAGTCCTTGAATTGATCGACTGACATTTCCTGCGGCACATGCACAGTTTTGAGGAAAGCAATTAAAGCCTTTGCATGGGCTTCCGAACACAATAACAAGGATAACATGGAGATTTTTGACGGGTCTGCCCCAGCTGCTTGACTACGTTGTAGTCACTCTTCTTGATAATCTTCAGAATTTCCTCTATCTCCTGCTTAGAGGTTTCTACAATGATCTTCTTAGGTGCTTCCGTACGGGTAGGCTCACCTGTGATTTCTTTGCCTCGAGTCCCAGATGGCTCGGCGACAGGGGTGATAACTTGAATAGGAACTGGGATAGTAGATGATGTACTAGCAGATGGAATGACAACAGGTTTGTGAACAGTCGGAGGGGAAATCTCGGGAGAAAAGAGTCTCCCACTTCTGGTGACCTTGCTAGCCCTGACAATATTGCTAACATCAGCATCAGCTTCTTCAATCTTTAAGTCTTGCTTAACTCCATGGTAATACACATCGGCCCCATAGTGCCAAGGGACAGCCTTATCCGAAGTGTATGGGAGAGGACCAGGGACAGTAATGATCAACGGAGCGATTCTTGGAATGAGTGTAATCCTAACAGGCTTTCTCGAGGAAGCCTTGGAAGGATTGGCGGAGATGGTTATGATGGAAACATCTTGAATTGGAATCAACAGAATCATAGTCTTCTCGAACAGGATCTCTTTGTTATCCATCACGCGTTGAACACTTGATTTCAATAAGTGGCAACCAGCAGGAAGAATTGAACACATGTGGCAACCTTTGCCACAGCCCGGAAATAAACCGGCCAACAATAGATTCTTCTTAACTATCATCAAAGGAGTAGAAATTTCTTCCGTGGAGGTCACAAATAAATTATCGTCCACAACATTTACTCCATGACCGTGTTTGGGCATAGGATCAGTTATGACATTGGGTTTCTCTGGAGCGTTAAACTCAATCTCTTTAGCTTCAATCAAGTCTTGCACCTTATTCTTCAAGGCCCAATAGTTGTTTGTATCATGACCTGGGCCATCGGAGTGATAGGCGCATCGGGCATTCGGGTTATATAGAGGAGATGTGGTGTTGGGATTCTTCGGGGCTTCCCTCAGAGTTACTAGGTTGGTCTTTAATAATTGTGGTAGAATCTGAGCCAAGGTCATATTGAGCCGAGTGAACTGCCTTTGTGGTCTTTCCATCCTTTGTTGATTGTTGCATTGTGGGGAAACTGTAGGTCTTGATATTACCACCGCATTCACTGCTTGACGGTGTTGAGGTCTGCTTTGGCCCCTCGGGCTGTAAACTGCACTAGCTTCTTTCTTACCGGTGAAAGGCTTCTTCATTGCACTTGACGACGTATCCTTCTGTATCTTGCCACTTCGGATACCAGCTTCTACTCTTTCCCCAGTCAAAATCAATTCAGTAAACCCAGATGACGAACTGCCGATCAGATGATTGAAAAATGGACCGGACAACGTCCCTAGAAACATGTCAACCAACTCCCTGTCAGACAAAGGGGGTTTGACTCTTCCAGCCAAATCTCTCCACTTCTGAGCATAGTCCTTAAAACCTTTGCTTGCACCCATAGACATACCCTGGAGCTGAGTACGAGTGGGAGCAAGGTCGGCGTTATACTGATACTGCCTGTAGAAAGCAGCAGCAAGGTCCTCCTAGTTTCGGACATTAGTGAAGGGGTGAAAAACACAAGAAGGGGGGGGGTTGAATTGTAAAACTGGAAACTTAAAGCAAATGACAAGGTATTTTTATCCTGGTTCGTTTGATCTCAAACTACTCCAGTCCACCCGTTCAAGGTGATTTCGCCTCTCTCCAACGAGGTCTTAATTCACTATATTCAACTGAATACAAATCTGCTTTAGCAACTGCTAAAACCTTCTTGATTCAAACCACAATCCGGTTTGTCAAGGCAATACTTTCTTACAAAGGAATAATCAAATGTGTGTGAATGTTTCTACGAAAACTATATCACAACTGTGATGTTTACACAAATGAAGCTTAGAATACTAAGTTGCTAAACGCTAATAGAGTATCAGAGTTTGGTGGTTTAGCAAAACTTGTAGAGTGAAGATTATTGATCAGCTTTGTACGTGTAGAGAGTTTGGAAGCATTAGCCGTGATAATCTTCAAAGCTTGGTTTATATAGCACTTTGAGAAGATGAACGTTGAAGCAAATATTCTTGATTCAATGCTATTTACAAGCTTTCCTTTCTGAGCAGATCTTGTCTAGAATGATGCCGTTGGTATTGATTAGCTTTCAATGCACAGTACCGTTGCTTCTTCAATGCACGATCTGGCTTGGCTCATTCTGATTCTGCTTTGCTGCTGATGAACTGATTTGATTCTGTATCAGAGTATTTTACGCGCAGTTCTGTTCATCAAGCTTCAGCATGTGCAAGCGTTGATCTTCTGATCTTGACGTTCTGATTCAGCAACTTCTGATGCTGGTGTGCAAACTCATATTCTGATGCTGAGAACGTGATCTTGCTTATTTTAATCAGCATATCTGCAAGTCAGAGCATAGTAATTTTAAGTAGCATATAATTCAATCATGAAATATTTAACTACTATATCTTTTCACTTTGTTATCATCAAAACTTAATTATAGGGTACTAGATTCAAACATTGTTCTAACAATCTCCCCCTTTTTGATGATGACAAAAACTAGATATTTTAAATGAAAAATAACGTGAAAAGTTATCAGATCTATTTATCAGAATAAGAAGTACGGAGAAGTTAGAGTTTAAGAAATACTCCCCCTGAGTTTGTTACTTCCCTTTGATATGCGTGTTCTTCAGAGTCAGATCTTTTTCTGTCTTTGAGCATCAGATTGTAAGTCTTTGACTTATCAGAGAGCAGAGCTTCAGAGCTTTTCCTGTCAGAGCTTTGCTTCAGATCAGAGTGTTAGGTCGATCAGAGCTTCATATATCAGAACTTCATATTTGATCAGAGCAACATGAGCTTCTAGTCTTCATTGTGTTCAAGAGCTTCCTTGTGCCTGTAGACTTAAAGACAAAACAAAAAAAACATTTCAAGTAATAGAGAGTTAGAATGTTTGAGAGTTTCTGTCTAGTTATCCGTTATTGATTTTAAATATCATTCTTGTTCTCCCCCTTTTTGTCAGCAATCAAAAAGTGCTGGTGATGTGCTAAAATGATTTAGATCAGAAAAACTAATAACATTGAAAATAGTTCAGAATCAGAGCAAAATAGCATTACAAACCATAGTCAAAACATAATCAAAAGTACATCAGAAAATAAGGAAAATAGAAAATGTCATGCATGAAAAAAATTTCAAGGTTGTGGGGGCATGCGTGAGAACAGGCTTTCCAGCATTGCCTGAATCTTTTCAGAAGTTGCATTCTGCTTCTGAACCATGGTGACAACAGAATCAATCTTGCTGTCCTGGACATTCATCCTTGCTTCCATCTTCTGATTATTCTCATCCATCCGCTGCTGTAGACGCAAGTCATTCAGCCTTAACTCTTCCAGAGCCTGCCTGTCCAAGGCAGCTTGAGAACTTTCAGCAGGAGGAAGCTTCTCAGAACTTTCAGCTACATCTTCTGCTGGATTTTCTTCTTGAAGAGTCTTGTCTTCTTCTGCTGGTTCCACCTGAGCAGCTTGCTCTTTCTCAGCCCAAGATTCAGAGTCCAGAGGCAGCACAACTTCTTGAGGCAGCTGACTCTCAACTTCCTTCAGCAGCTTGCTAAAGTTCTGTTGAGCCTGCTCATAGTTGACGTCCTGCAGCTTGAGTGCTTCAGCACGAACCCAAACTCTGAACTGTGACCAGAGCTGATCAGAAGCAGCTGGGTCGATCATCCCGGGACAGACTTGCTTCAAGGAAGCAATCCACTGCAGCATACCTGTTTCAAAGTCCAAAATACCAGAGCCAACATCTAATTGCTTTGGTTTGGGAATGGCCAATTTGTGTCTTAAATCAGCAAGACGTTCAAGACTTGTTAAGTCAATGAATGTTTTGCTGGGGTTTTCAGAGGATTGGCTTTCAGAGGTGTGCTGAGGTGCTGTCTGTTTTGGTGGATGGTTATCAGAGTCAGAGGATATGTCTATTGGAGTGGTTGGAGTTTTTTGAGGTGTTGATTCCTCTGATGATGGTAACTGGGGTGTGATAATGGTGGTTCCACATGGCAACTGTATTGCCAGCGGTGAAGGTTGAGGTGAGTGGGGATCAGAATGATGAGGAGATGGGGTTTCATAGCGATGGAACTCTGTTGGAGGTGAGGGAGGATTATTTTCTGGTTGAGGAGGAGGAACTTCTGATTGTTCATGGATCAGAGGTTCTTCTGTGATAGGTTGTTGAGATTGTGGTTCTGGTTCTTGTTCTGGTTCTGGTTGTGGTTGAATTTCTGGTTCAGGTTGTGGAGGAGGAATATTTGGTGGTTCAGAGTGAGTTTGAACAGAAGTATGTTCACGCTCAATGTCAGCTAGCACTCTATCAAGTGCTGGTGTTGTTGAAACAGTTGGTTGTTGTTTGGTAATTTTGAGAGGAATTTTTATTCTGGTTCTTCTGAGTTGTAAGTTCTCAGAAGGGTCTTCTGGTATGTTTTCATCAATAGTGGGGATTGGAATGGAAATTCTGTGAGAGGTTTGGGGTGGAGCAACAGATGTTGGAATAGTAGTTGAAATTGAAATAGGAGCAGTAGATGGATTACCTCGTTTCTTTGGAGTCTGGTGAGATGATCCTTCTGCTTTCCTCTTCTTTGATTTCTTCTGAGCCATTTCAGGTTGAACCTGACTCAGATCTTTGATCTTCAGCTTCGAACCTGCAACTTCTTCTTTGAGAGAATCTGGATACTTGGCAACCATATCAGGGTGGGATTCCATCTCAGAAAATCTTGGGAAATCATTCAGAGGCACTCTTCTTCTGGAGATGTCAGCAGTTGAAGAAGCTCTGGGTTCCTTCCTGATATTGTCTATCAGCTTCATCTTTTTGAGATTCTTAGCATTCAGCGCTTTTCCAACAGTTGGTTCAAAATTGCCCAGTACTTTAGCTTCGCTCAGATAGTCTATCAGCTTATTCTCTGTCAGAATATCTGAGATAAGCCTCCCAAATGGTATCCAGTCTCTTTTCGTCCTTTCTTCTTCTCTAGTCTCTTTCACACTTGTCTTCAGATGATTGAACAGGAAGTGCGCCAAATTGATCTTCACCCTCTGATCAATAAAGTAGATCAGAAATTGCTGATCCACGTTTATATAGTCAGGAGAGCTTGTTGGCTTCCTGTGATTGAAACAGCCTAGAACAATCTTGGCCCACACTCTGAAGTGATCCTTCAGATCCTTGATTTTGCTGCTGGGAAGACCAAGAGTGAAAATGCAGTTTGCTACCACACCAATATCAGGACACCTATCAGCCATGTCCACACAGCGTACTCCGCCACCACTCTGACCAATTAACCTAGCAATAAGGTCTTCAGAAATTATGATCTTCTTTCCCATAACAGAGGAGACGACTAGATGCTTATCAATCTTGGCATGAATCCAAAATTCTTTGACAAGCTCTGGGAAGGTTGGTCCAACCAATCTATCAAAGTACCTCTCCCACCTTTGAGTTTTGACTTCAGCAGTTAGGTCAAAACCATTTTCCTTCAAACTTTCGAAATCCACTATTAACTCAGAGAGAACCTCAAGATTCTTTACTGGTGTGAGAAGAGTTCTGGTAGGCGCTTGATATTGCTCAGAGGTTTCCTTCTTCTGATTTCCTGCAGAAATGCTGGAGGATGCCATTGTTCTCACACAAAAAGCTTGAGAGTGATTTGAGAAAAGCTAGGGTTTTGAAGGAGATATGCAGAAAAATTCTTAAGAGATTATGAGTAAGCGTAAAGATTAAGAATGAAGAGTAATGTGCTTAAATAGGATTTTCAAAAATTATTTTGAAAAATAAAACGTTTTTAAGAGAGAGAAAAAAAATAATGATTGCAATTAACAAGCGTGATTACTTTTGCATTTAATGCTTGCTGATTTTGGGGGATTTGAGAAAGATACTTAAAAACGGTTACCAGACATGTGTCTCAATGCACCCAATCAGCGTTTTCCTTTCTCAGAAACGTGCACGCGTTCTGCTTCAGGGATTTGCTGATGATTGGATGACACTTGTTTGATATAGTGATCAGCACGTCTGTATTTGAGATTAGACTCTCAGATCTTCAGACTTGCCTCTGATACAATCTGCATGTTCTAACTTTCTGAAACAAAGATTGATCAGAAGTTCACAGTAATATAATTACATTCTGAAAGATAAAAATATGGAATTAAAGCATTTTCATTCTGGGCATACTTTCATGCTGAGATGTTTCAGAATGAAATTAAACCTATCTTCTGAAAGGGGTTTTGTAAAGATATCAGCCCATTGATGGTCTGTATCTATAAATTTCAAGTTTAAAATGCCTTTCTGAATATAGTCCCTAATGAAATGATGTTTTATTTCTATATGCTTAGCTCTAGAATGTAAAATAGGATTCTTACTTAAGCAAATAGCAGAAGTATTATCACAAAGAATAGGAATGTTACTCTCAAAAATCTGGAAGTCTTCAAGCTGACTTTTCATCCAGAGCATCTGTGTGCTGCAACCAGCTGCTGCTATGTACTCAGCTTCTGCTGTTGACAGAGCAATAGTTGATTGCCTTTTGCTGGACCACGAGATCAGATTTTCTCCCAGAAACTGGCAGCTTCCAGAAGTACTTTTTCGTTCCACTCTGTCTCCAGCAAAATCAGCATCGCAGTAGCCTACTAAACTGTAATCACTAGATTTTCTATAAAACAAAACCAGATTAGTAGTACCTTTCAGATACTTGAAAATTCGCTTAACAGCTGTTAAGTGAGATTCTCTAGGATCTGATTGGAATCTAGCACAGATACATACGCTGAATAAAATATCAGGTCTTGAAGCAGTCAGATAAAGGAGAGAACCAATCATACCTCTGTAGGCTTTCTGTTCTACGCTTTTTCTTACCTCTTCTCTTTCCAGAATGCACGTGGGATGCATTGGAATCTTTGATGGCTTACATTCTGAGAGGTCAAATTTCTTCAGAAGATCTCTGATGTATTTGCTCTGATGAATGTAAGTTCCCTCTGGAGTTTGATTGATCTGAATTCCTAGAAAGAACTTCAGTTCCCCCATGAGGCTCATCTCAAATTCTGCCTGCATACACTTAGCAAATTTTCTTCCAAGAGAAGGATTAGTAGAACCAAAGATTATATCATCAACATAAATTTGACAAACTAAAATGTCACTCTTAACTGTTTTACAGAATAGAGTGGTGTCCACTTTCCCTCTGGTGAACTCATTTTCAAGCAGAAAGTTACTTAGCCTTTCATACCAAGCTCTGGGAGCTTGTTTCAGACCATACAGTGACTTTTTCAGTTTGAAAACATGTTCTGGATGTTTTGTATTTTCAAAACCTGGGGGTTGGTGAACATACACTTCTTCTTCTATATAACCATTTAAGAATGCACTTTTGACATCCATCTGATACAGAGTGATGCCTCTATTCACAGCAAATGAGATTAAAAGTCTGATAGATTCTAACCTGGCGACTGGAGCAAAGGTTTCTGTATAGTCTATCCCCTCTTGCTGACTATAACCTTGTGCAACCAGTCGTGCCTTGTTTCTGACGACTTCACCTTGTTCATTGAGCTTGTTTCTGAACACCCATCTTGTTCCAATGACGTTGAATCCTTTTGGTCTTGGAACGAGATCCCAAACGTCGTTTCTGGTGAATTGATTCAGCTCTTCTTGCATTGCCAGAATCCAATCATTGTCCAGAAGTGCTTCATCAATAGAAGAAGGTTCAATCAGAGACACAAGTCCCATCAGAGTTTCTTCAGAGTTTCTGAGGCTTGCTCTTGTTCTGATTGGATCTTCCTTTCTTCCTAGAATAGATTCTTCTGGGTGATCCAAAATGCTTCTGGGTACTCTCTTCTGAGGTTGATCAGCAGCAGTTGTAGGATTTCTAGCATTGCTTCTTTCAGACGTTGAAGGAATGTCTGTGTTGAGAGCTTCTGATGACTTGTCTTCAGAACCTGCAAATTCAATTTCTATACCTGCAAGATTTTCATTCTGCTTTGACTTTTCAGAGTCAAGCTTGTCATCAAAACGAACACTGATTGATTCTTCCACAATCTGTGTTTCTGTATTGTATACTCTGTACCCTCTTGAGCGTTCAGAGTATCCTAACATAATACACTTCTGTGCTTTAGAATCAAACTTGTTCAAATAATTCTTAGTATTTAACATATAGCAAGTACATCCAAATGGATGAAAATACGAAATGTTGGGCTTTCTGTTCTTCCACAATTCATATGGAGTCTTTTCCAGAATAGGTCTTATTGAGATTCTATTCTGAATGTAGCACGCTGTGTTTATTGCCTCTGCCCAGAAAGTCTTAGCAACGTTTGTCTCGTTGATCATGGTTCTGGCCATTTCTTGCAATGTTCTGTTCTTTCGTTCTACAACTCCATTTTGTTGGGGAGTTCTAGGACAAGAGAAGTCATGCAGAATGCCTTTGTCATTAAAGAATGATTCAAAATCTTTATTTTCAAATTCTCCACCATGATCACTTCTGACTTTAACGATTCTAAGATCTTTTTCATTCTGAACTTGGTTGCAGAAGGTAACAAACACAGAGTGTGACTCGTCCTTGTGTCTTAAGAACTTTACCCATGTCCATCTGCTATAGTCATCTACGATTACTAACCCATACTTCTTGCCACTGACAGAAGCAGTCTTAACTGGTCCAAATAAGTCAATGTGCAGAAGTTCTAATGGCTTAGAGGTAGAAACAACATTTTTGGATTTAAAAGATGGTTTTGCAAATTTGCCTTTCTGACATGCTTCACACAGAGCATCTGAATTGAACTTCAAATTTGGAAGTCCTCTGACCAGATTGAGTTTGTTAATCTGAGATATTCTTCTCATACTAACATGCCCCAATCTTCTGTGCCAGATCCACTGCTCGTTGTTAACAGACAGAAGACATTTTACGTTCTGACTCTTAAGTTCAGAAAGTTTGATTTTGTAAATGTTGTTTTTCCTCTTACCATTAAATAGGATAGTCCCATCTTTCTGACTAACAGCTTTACATGATTTTTGATTAAAGATTATATCATAACCGTTATCACTTAATTGACTTATGGATAACAAGTTATGCATCAATCCATCAACAAGCAGAACATTATTAATAGAGGGCAGATTTCCGTTACCTACAGTTCCAGATCCAATTATCTTTCCCCTCTGATTGCCTCCAAAGCCAACGTGGCCTCCAGGCTTAAGTTCCAGGCTTTGGAACATATGCCTTCTTCCCGTCATGTGACGTGAGCAGCCAGAGTCCAGGTACCATGACTGGTGTTTCTGACTTGCTGCTAAAGATATCTGCAACATGTATTATTTTATCCTTAGGTACCCAGATCTTCTTGGGTCCTGATTTGTTAGTCTTACCAAAACTCTGATTGAATTTTGGTTTCACAAAGTGATTGCTACTAGTATATTTGATGTCATGTGTGTGACCATACACAAAGTGTGAATTTAGAGGAGTGTATTTAATTGTTAAATCCATGACATTTTTAGGTGTAGGAACCTTACCTAGGTATCCTATTCCTTTCCTGCCGTTTCCGCTAACTCCATAGATCATTGAAGCCATTTTGCTTCTATCTATGCTTTTAGCAAGGAACTTCTGGAAACTATGATCATACTCCTTGATGATCTCATCAGCGTTGCTGGGAGTTTCAGCAATTGGTTCCTTCTGAGAGTTTTGTAAAGAGTTTTCTAATTTTAAAATTTTATCTCTCAGCTCAGAGTTTTCCAATCTGAGACTCTCAGACTTATTAGAGTCAGATTCAAGAGTCCTTTTCAGGTCTCTGAATTTAGCTCTAATCTGCTGATAACGTTCCAGAATTTCATTTAGGCTTTCAGCAAGTTCAGCCTTTGTAAAATTAACAGCGAAGTTAGGGAATACCTCTTCTGTGTCTGATTCTGAGTCTGAGTCAGAAGCTTCACTGTCATCTTGAATGTTAGCCATAAGCGCTAGGTTCGCCCGTTCATCATCTGATTCTGAGTCAGCTTCAGACGAGTCAGAGTCATCCCATGTGGCCATGAGACTTTTCTTCTTCTCTCTTCCAAACTTCCTTTTTGGCTTTTCCCTCTGAAGCTTTGGACAGTCACTCTTGTAGTGACCTTGCTCATTGCACTCGTAGCAGATGATGTCTTTTGTATTTGGCTTCTTGCTACCTGAGGAGCCTTCAGATCTTCTGTATCCAGAGGAAGAATCTGTCCTTCTGTGTCTGGAAGAAGACTCGTTATGATCAGATCTTCTGGGATTCCTGAACTTCTTTTGTCTTTGCTTCCACAGTTGATTTACTCTTCTGGAGAGAAGAGAAAGCTCGTCTTCTTCTGATGAGGATCCATCAGATGTTTCTTCAACTGCCTGCAAAACTTTAGATTCAGATTTTCTGTTAGATTTCAAAGCTATAGGCTTACCTTGCTTCTGAGGCTCGTCAGCTTCCAGCTCTATCTCATGACTTCTGAGGGAGCTTATAAGTTCCTCCAGAGTGATTTTGTTGAGATCTTTCGCCAGCTTCAGAGCAGTAACCATAGGCCTCCACTGCTTGGGTAAACTTCTGATTATCTTCTTGACATGGTCAGCAGTAGAGTATCCCTTGTCCAGAACTTTGAGACCAGCTACCAGAATCTGGAATCTAGAGAACATAGTTTCAATGGATTCAGATTCTTCCATTTTAAATGCCTCATACTTCTGAATGAGCGCCAGAGCCTTTGTTTCCTTGACTTGAACGTTGCCCTCATGCGTCATTCTGAGAGAATCAAAGATGTTCTTAGCTGTGTCTCTGTTGGAGATCTTCTCATACTCAGTATAGGAGATAGCACTGAGAAGGATGGTTCTGGCCTTATGGTGATTCTTGAAATCACGCTTTTGTTGATCAGTCATTGATTTTCTATCAATCTTCTGACTAGTTGCATTAACAGGGTGCGTGTATCCATCTGTCACCATATCCCACAGATCAGCATCATGTGCTAGAAAGAAGCTTTCAATTCTGTCTTTCCAGTAGTCAAAGTTTTCTCCATCAAAGACTGGAGGTTTGCCGCTGAATCTGTCTCTATCCTCATTGTTGTCATTGCTGAAATGAGAGTTGTTTCCTGCCATAGTGTTTTTCTGACGCTGGATCTTTTACTGACACGGTTAAGTGTTTTAGCTCAGAACCAGGCGCTCTGATGCCAATTGAAGGGGTGAAAAACACAAGAAGGGGGGGGGGTTGAATTGTAAAACTGGAAACTTAAAGCAAATGACACGGTATTTTTATCCTGGTTCGTTTGATCTCAAACTACTCCAGTCCACCCGTTCAAGGTGATTTCGCCTCTCTCCAACGAGGTCTTAATTCACTATATTCAACTGAATACAAATCTGCTTTAGCAACTGCTAAAACCTTCTTGATTCAAACCACAATCCGGTTTGTCAAGGCAATACTTTCTTACAAAGGAATAATCAAATGTGTGTGAATGTTTCTACGAAAACTATATCACAACTGTGATGTTTACACAAATGAAGCTTAGAATACTAAGTTGCTAAACGCTAATAGAGTATCAGAGTTTGGTGGTTTAGCAAAACTTGTAGAGTGAAGATTATTGATCAGCTTTGTACGTGTAGAGAGTTTGGAAGCATTAGCCGTGATAATCTTCAAAGCTTGGTTTATATAGCACTTTGAGAAGATGAACGTTGAAGCAAATATTCTTGATTCAATGCTATTTACAAGCTTTCCTTTCTGAGCAGATCTTGTCTAGAATGATGCCGTTGGTATTGATTAGCTTTCAATGCACAGTACCGTTGCTTCTTCAATGCACGATCTGGCTTGGCTCATTCTGATTCTGCTTTGCTGCTGATGAACTGATTTGATTCTGTATCAGAGTATTTTACGCGCAGTTCTGTTCATCAAGCTTCAGCATGTGCAAGCGTTGATCTTCTGATCTTGACGTTCTGATTCAGCAACTTCTGATGCTGGTGTGCAAACTCATATTCTGATGCTGAGAACGTGATCTTGCTTATTTTAATCAGCATATCTGCAAGTCAGAGCATAGTAATTTTAAGTAGCATATAATTCAATCATGAAATATTTAACTACTATATCTTTTCACTTTGTTATCATCAAAACTTAATTATAGGGTACTAGATTCAAACATTGTTCTAACAATTAGCTCCTTCCAATTGATAAAACCATTCAAGTTGAGTTCCTGACAGACTATCTTGAAAGAAATGCACCCACAAATTTCTATCAACAGTGTAAGGTTGGATTTTTCTGACGTACAAGCGGAGATGGAGTTTTGGACAGGATACTCCATCGTACTTGGTGAAAACCGGAGCTTTGAACTTATGACGGATCACCACCCCAGATGCCAGTCCAAAATCTTCGAAATCCAAACCAGGGATCTTTTGAATCTCCATAGCGCTCAGCTGGTCTTCAAGTTGTTTGTACATATCCTCAGCAGGAGGATACTGTTCCTCATCATAATCTGTATCATTATCAGAAACTGCAGGACTGTGGCCCTTTTTTTTCTTCTTGGTCCTCCCCTCCCTTGGATGAAAAGGACAAATCAACTTGCTGTTTCAACATATCCCCAAACCATTTACCCATACTCAGAAGAACGACCTTCTTCTTCTTCTTCTTCTTCTTCTTCTCTTTCTCCTTCAGAATGAGAGCTTTCAAGACCTCTTGCCCTTTATCCAAGCTTAAGAACATCTCTTGGAATTGGGCATTTTGTGTCTGAAGATCTTTGATAGCTTGATCGGAAGACATTTCTACTGAAATAAACAGCGAAGAAGATGAGAAACCTGTAATGGTACCTGTAATGGTGTGCATGATAATGGGATGCGTATGTAATGATTTCAAAGACTTTGGGAGATTTAAATTTGCAAACCAGGAAATAAACAAACTTTATTAGATTAATCTTGTAAAAAGGTTCAACAATTCCTTTAAGGCGTTTACAAAGAAGTAAAAAACAAATCTAAACTAGAAAAAGCAAAAATCATAAATCCCATGGACGCTTCCCCTTGGTGCTGACATAGTCATTGATTGTTCTTTCATTCTCAAGTTGCCTGGTGAGCTTCAAGATCTTCCTCTCTTGCTCATGGTACTTCTCTCTATAGGTATCCATCTCCTCCTTCAGCTGAATCCAGGATCTCTTCAATGCCCCAGGATCAGTGGGCATGTAGGGATAAAGGACTGTATAAGGAATGCCCACTTCATTGGTGGGCTCCACAATTACTGGAAACACAGCTTCATAAGGCATCCCAAGCTTCTGGGCTCGAGCTCGGACCCACTGGAGATAGGGATGCATAGGGAGAGAAGTCCTTGGTCCTCGCTCTTGAGGGTCAGATCTGTTCACCATGCCCCAAGCTCGTATAAACCTCTGGCGATGCTCGTCAACGTCTTCCTTATAGTCAAATGCAATATCTGTAAGAAGTAACTCATGAGGACCGTCTCTCCGAGCACGACCGAATTGTCGCAAAGCTAAACAAGGATTATAGGTTATTCCCCCTCTAATTCCAAGCAACGGTACATTAGGGTATCCCCCACATCGATCAATGACAGCAGTGCTTTCCATAGCCTTGGAACTACAAAGAATGTTTGTATGTGCAAGGGACATTATCCTGTAAGACCATCCTACACCTTCCTCATTCTTCAACACGGAATTGGGGAGGTGCAAAATAAACCACCTCGCCAGTAGCGGCATGCAACACATGAGAGTCCCTCTTCTTTGTAAAGTATGAGTATAGAGGGCATGCAAGATATCACCCAGAAGAGTAGGTACAGGATTGCGAGACAGGAAGATCTTAACCACATTCATATCTATGAAGGAATCTGGATTCGGGAAAAGAACTAAACCGTAGATGAGGAGAGCCATGATGTCTTCAAAAGCCTGAAAATCCAAGTTATCCCAGAACAGTTGAGCTTGATCTATTAGAAACTTGGCTAAGAAACCTCCAACCCCGCTTCGTGTTTCCCAATTAGATACTACATAAGCCCATTTCAAATGTAGAGATGAAGCAATGTCTTCTGGTCTAGGGGTCTCTTCCATACCTGTGAAAGGCATATGCTCAAGGATGGGTATGCCCAATAAGTAAGAAAACTCTTCCATAGTGGGAACTAGCTGATAATCCGGGAAAGTGAAGCAATGATGCACCGGATCGAGGAACTGGAAAAGCACACTCATCATCTGCTCATCCAACTTTGAGGTAACCAAGCTAAGAAGCTGACCATGTCTCCTAATGAATGAAGAAGTATCAGAAACTCTCGAGGCTAAATCTTTGAGTTGAGCAGGTATTTGCACAAAGTTAACTCGAATGGTGTTTCTGCGCACGGAAGCCATGATCTGCAAAACAGAACAAAGATAAATCCCCTTGGTCTTTGAAATGGTTAGTATAATGAAGTATGCATGCTATGTTATGATGCATGATGTCATGATAAAACACACAACAGGTATAGCAGATAACAGACATGGTAAAGGAAAACAAGTCACACAAGAGCCCTTAAGTTTCAGGCTTGCATGGGGTCTAGGTATTACCCTCTTGAAGTTCAGTTGGTTTCAACCTGTCCTAGTAATAGTAATCGGGTTCTACAAGTTCTCAATATCACTGACCATCCTCCATCAGTCATGGTTTCAGCTCACACAATCTTTTCTTGCAGCCGGAACTATCTCGAGAGTATGGTCTCAATGAGTGTAGTATCGAGTATCAACCAATTCTCAGCTTTACACTGAGGCCGGCTATCTCACTACTTCCTAATAGCCAAGTTGGTCAATCATGGGTTCTAAGGTAGTTAATGCTTAACGACACATATAGCAGCCCCGTATTCTCCTCGTTTCTCCAAAAGGGATACCGGTACCAACTAATGTGCCACACCAACGTAGCTACTGCTTCAACCGTATTGGTCTATGCCGTATAGTTCCCTCACAGTTTATTGCTACTTACCTAAAAGGTGTCCCCCAGATCCGGGTTAGAATCTATAGTAAATCCCAATACAAAACCCTCAAAAGTAAAGCAATCAAAACAAACAAGATAAGCAATTTATGATGAACTAATCCTAAGGTATACCCCACTCATTTTATTCCCCAGCAGAGTCGTCAGTTCTGTGATACGGTGGCAGAACCAGACTGTTTTGGAAAATGCTGGTTTGCGTTTTGCGTTTGTGTTTGCAAAATGTCGCGGTAAGCAAGAGTCGCCATCGACTTTTATTTTATCCAACTGGAAAGGAAAAAAGCATAGAAAAATTCCTTTTTTCGAGATTTTGAGTACGGGGAGTAGATTATAGAAAGGGAAGGTATTAGCACCCTTTCTATTCGTAGTTTTCTACGGGCTCTTAGGTACTTGCTCATTATTTTAAAAATTGCTTATGTGTTTGTGTGTTTTGAAATGTTTTTTTTTACTTCGTTTTAACCCTTGCTTCTGTCTTCAAGAATGTTACAAAGTATTTTTGAAAACTTTGTTTGAAAAGAGTGTAAGTGTGGAAGAGTTTGATTTTGAGCAAGTACCTAATAGCATCTACCTACTCGAAAAAAGATTATTTCTATTCTTGTTTCCATTAGACAATGCTACCCCACTATTAAGGAGTAGGTAGTACCATCGTTAGAGTTTGTAAGGGTCAATTCGAAAGGGACGTACGATCACTAAAGCAATGTTATGACGCCTTAGTGATAACCCTAATGTCTTAAGATCATATTCGAGGCAACATTTCTGAGGCAACATTTGCGAACGGTACATTTGATGTTTGTTTAGACAAGAGAGTGACCATAAAAACAACCTATACTTAATGATCGTTTATCGAAGGCAACCGAAGTGAGAGTATACCCTAGGAGTGCGCATGTGCGAGTGATTTGATTTCAAGTTATCATCTTTGCACATTTAGGGTTTGCTAACCATTTTAAAAATTATCATACAGTCTTGTCATGCAATCCTATTATCATACATCTAACAGTTAATATTTGCGAAAATTAAAATGCGAGAAATAAAACTACGCTATTACAAGGCTTCCGGGAGGGGGATTAATTACATAGACAAAAACCCGTAAAACTGATAAAAAGAAAAAATCCTAATTAAACTATTACATACCATGAGCAGTTACATTAATATTTGCAAAAAATAATAAATGTGCGCGATGAAACGAGAACGAGAAAATTAAGGTTTTGACCCCATCTAAACCTAGTTGAAAGAAAAATCATATTTTTGTGTTTTTGATTATTTTGAGAAAATAAGGTTTTAATTGAATAAATACAAACCTAATTATTAATTAATTTAATTTAAGAAAAATAATTAATTTGACCTATTTTTGTATTTTGTTATTTTATGAAAAGAAATATATATAATCAAGAACAAAACCTAATTTTCTAATTGATTTTAAATTATTTACAAAAAGGTTAGAATTATCCTAAAATTAAATTAATCTAATATTAAATTAATTTTGACAAAATAAATAAAAAAACCTAAATTCTACTTTGATGAAATTGATTTCATGATTTTGTTGTAAAAAAGAATTAATTTTATGTTAGAAAATAATTTAAACTAAATAAATAAATCAAATAAATATAAGAAAATAAAGAAAATGGGCCTGGTGTTTTGAGCAAATAGGGGGTGTCAATTGCATTTTCTGAGCCCAAAACTCCTTGGCCCACGTTGACTTTCCAGATCCTGTATGCTTGCTTGACTAGGGTGCATTTGGGACCTCTAAAGGATGGCCCTTGGATCTAGCTTGTTGGTGGCCTGGATGATGAGATATTGATGATGCATGGTGGATGTCCTGGAGGCTTGTACACCTGATCATTTAAAAGAAAATAGTATTGAACAAATATGGAGGACCTGGGAATCAAACCCAGGCCCTTTGATAATTTCCCTTGTACACTGACCATCTGAGCTAGCGCGCTTTGTGTATATGGAACAACAAATAATGATTATATTGGAAAAACAAAATAATGGATCATAAAAGCGCGTGCAGTTTGAATAGGCGAATCAGGGAGTGCCACGCCACCCTTCTTCTTCCTCCCTCCGTTGGCAAAAGTCCAGAACTATTACCTACAGTTTTCTGGGCATAGGTACAACCCTGTGATCCTCCAAAATCCTATGCACGCGTGATAAATAAATACCAATGGTACCAATCAACTCGTTGCAACCTCACGAGCATCATGGTACCACTCTCCATGGCTAATTTTACCTGTAACGAAAAACCCCAAAAATGAACCAAGAACCCTAACTATGGCATCTTGCTCTAAAGTTAATAAAAACGAAATTGAACATTACCAATAGCTTGCAAATGATTCAATGATCAAGAATACATAAAGAAATCATGCTACAAATGCCAGAATCGTGATATTTGATTTCAAGAAAGCATCGATGTCGTGAGATGCTTACAACACGTTTTAGGATGTTATGAAGCTTGTTAATGATTGCAATATGACCTAGAGATATCCAGCAAGCGATTGAGATAGCTGGGAAGGCTTGAGATGTCCTGGAAATTGGAATTTGATTCACCACTTTTGTTGAGTTTTTGCAAGTTTGCTTTTAGTTTCTCACGCCTCTAATCCTCCTGCTTTTGGCCTGCCAATGTTCTATATGTACCCAAGAATGAATTAGGTTACAAACTTGCTTCAAATCTTTCTCAATTAAGATGATTGAATCATGATTTAATTCTTATGTAAATCTTTCCAAATCAAGCCAAATCCAATCTTTTTGTGTCCAAATGAAGCTTGCACGATTTGATTCTCCTTCCAACGGTATAAAAGACCTAAACATGCACAAAATCTCAAGCTTTGATTAGTTTTGATATTTTTCATGATTTTATTTTGATTTTATTTGATTTAATTGAAATAAAATTCAAATAAATGACAAAAATAAAATAAAGACAAGTGGAAGAGATCATGGGTTGTGGATCATGTTACAAACTAAATGCAAACACAAAAAAGTTGGGCCTATTTGAAAAAAATTGCAATTTTGGCCACATTTGACTTTTGGCAATTTTGTAAAAAGGGTCAACTTCACCAATGCATAACTCCTTCAATTTTGACCTTAGAGATGTGTTCTTGGACTTTTTAGAAAGCTTAATATGTCCTCTAAGCAACCCTTTTGGTCTCATCTCAATGGAGTCTTCCATGTCCATGTATGAAGCTTTGACAAAAAAGGTGTTTTTGTTGTCTTTTCAGAATGACCTATAATGTCCAAATATATATCTTCTTGTGAGTGCATATTTTGAACTTGGGACCTGAAGATGGATTATAGGGAATTACATCATCTTCAAAATGGGCTTTGGATGGGTAATGTGATACGGTGGGAGAACTGACTAGAGGTTTTGCGTTTGTGTTCGTAAATGTTTCGGTTTAGCAAGAGTCGCCACCGACTTTTATTTTTTCCAAAAGGAAAGGTCAAAAAGCACAGGAAAGACCTTTGAGATGTTTTCTTAAGTTCGGGGGGTAGATTATGAAAAGGGAAGGTGCTAGAACCCTTTTCATCCATGGTTTTCCATGGGCTCTTAGTTACTTGTTTAGATCACTTGCTTTTCTTTTCCAATTGTTTGAAATGGTGCTTTGTGTGGTTTTGAAAGTATTTTGAAAAGAGGCCATCGTTTTGGCAATCTTTGTAATGATTCTCGTTCGTAAGAATTTATACAAAGATGTTTGTCTTTTGAAAAATGTTTCAATGTTTTGAGAGTTGTATGGAAATTGTTTTGAAATGTGTATGTGTTTGTTTGAAAATAGAAAGGATTGTTTGCAACTTGATCAAGTAACTAGAAGCATCTACTTACTCAAAAGTATTTCTTGTAAATTTTTATTCCTTTGACATTGTTGACCTACCATTGTTTTGGTAGACAACCTTATCTTTGGATGTTAAACGGGACGGGCGTGGGTCATCGTATGACCATGATAACAATGGTGCCAAGTATCTTAGCAAGTTTTGAGGGACTAAGATCATCTTTGTTTAGGCAACCCAGATAGCGTCATCGAGGGACTATGATCTTTTTGTTTGGTTTGATTTTGCCAAGATACCTAGCATGCATACCATGGCCATGTTTTAAGGCAACCAAGTGGGTGAAACCCTAGAGGTGCTTGTGTGCAATGTGTTGTCATTTTTCATGCATTTTGTCTTGTATTAGGTCATCCTATTTGTTTGATTTTTGTCTTATCATACAAACCTTAGTTTTTACTAAACATGGATATAATGCGATAAATTGCGTAAAGTAAATCTAAGCTATTACAACAATATTATGGGAAGGGGGATACAAGTTTTGAATGGGGGATATTTGCACAAAATAAAACCCTAATTTACTATTACAACCCAATTGAGTTTATGGTACAATAAACAAATAAACAAATATTTAAATATGCAACAAAAATGTAAATATGCAAAAATGTTTTGTAATTGTTTTCTGTATGTAAAAACTAAATTATTTAAGTTCTAAAAATAAGAAAAAATAATATTATTATTTTTGAAAGGGGAAACCCTAATTTTGTTTTAAAAGAAAATATTGTTTTCTAATATTTATTTATTCATTTTTGTTCAAGAAAAATAATAGTAATATTATGTATAAATATTAAAAATTAAATATGTATGAAAAATAAATATTTAATGTATATAAAATATAAAATATAAAATATTAAGTAATTTTTATTATTTACAAGTTTATTTAAGAAAATAAAGTATATTAACCTAATAAGTTATTTTTATGCCAAAAAAAATAATAAAAATAATAAAATAAAATGAAAAAATTTAAGAAAACATTTTTGGGATTTTTAATGTTCAGAAAAAAATAATAAAGTCAATAATCACAAAAGAAATAAAAAAATATGCAAAATATAAAAAATGGGCCAAGGGGGTGCAAAAAGGAAACAGGGGGTGCAAAAAGTAGGATAAAGAGGCCCAAGGCGCGCCAGGCCCAGAACCCGTCGTCCCTGTCCTCCAGCCAAACAAACGCGCGTTTATGTGCTTCAACCTGTAACTCTTGCATACATGCACAAAAATAAAATCTTGCAACATAAAACTTGTAGGATTTTTTATCACGATTCCAATGATATAAGATTTGAAACCTAAGTCTAAGAAACCAGGGAGAATTTCAGTGGCCCTAATTCCAAACCTATTTTTTTCATGAACTTCAACAATCAAATACTCTTAGCTCAGTTAATATAAGTGGAAACTATGCATTGTACAGCTTAAGCTAGTTAAAGACTACATTTTTGCTTCACAAATCGTGACCTAAGGATGTCTAAATAGAGAGATAGAAACTTGAAACATACCTTGTTGAGTTTGGATATGGCAATGTGGGGACTTTGAGTGAGGCCTGAAGATCGTGTGAGCTTCCTTGAAGTTCCCTCAAGCTTCTCCAATGCTTAGCTTGCCTTGTAGATGCTTGAATCTCCCTGTAGAAGTCAACTTGCAAACCTTCAAAATGAAAATGGTAATCCTTGAAAAAGAGGTTACAATTGCAAGATAAAAGCCTGGACAGCTTAGGTGTGATGTAGGGAAGATGTTTCAAGGGTTGAAAGGCAAAACGCACGAGCAAGTTTCAAGTTGGCAAGTGATTTGCAGAAGTTGTCCTGTTTTGGCAGAAAATGGTGTTTTTTGTGTTTTAGGGTGTTTTAGAAGTTATGCACTCGTGTTTCTGCTTGTGACAAAGTTCTGAAGTTGTTTAGAATAATGCTAAGGCTTCTCTTTATCAGATGCACAAGCTTACTTGACTTTTGCAAGTTTTCTTGCTTTTGAAGAAATTTGGAAGTGACAATGCCAAAGGCCTGTACAGGCTTGCTTGCTAGCTGCATAGGGTTAGTGTACTTTGCCTGATGTTTGTGGATCTTGTTTGCAACAAAAGATCAGGTCCATGGCTCAAGAAATACAAAGTTGTAAAAGTCTTGCTTTATCAAAATGGTATTATGAACTTTATGCCATTTTTGGAATAATTCTTTGTGCAAAGCTCCATAGGTCAGAATAAAGCCAATATCCAATGTCTTAGCATTCAATTATGGAGTGTAGAAAGGATTAGGACCTGTAATACCAAGTACAAGCATGTTTGAAACTGATTTGCAACTTGTAACATTGTGAAAATGCCTTGAACAAAAGTGATAAATTTCCATTTCCATTTCCATTTCTTCGATTCTCCCTAACCATAAATGATCTTGGAGAGTTCTTGGACATTTTGGAAAGCTTGTAACATGATCTAAAATCCATATTTGAAATGAATTTTTAGATACCTCTTGGAACTAGGTGAAAAATTGCCATGAAGTTAGGTAAAAAATCTGCCTAAACTAGGGCAAAATTTCACTAAGTTAAAAAGTTTATGGACCCCTATTCACAAAATCATAACTTGAGATCCAAGCATCTTTTGGGAAAACTTTGTGATTAAAAGTTGTAGATTTCATGGAGGACTACAACTTTCATGTTGAAAGTTTTCTTTGAATCCAATTGCATCATGGTGAAAAAGTTGTGGAAAGTTGGAAAAAAATAAGAAATTTTCATAACTTAGAAAATTTCAAAGTTATGAAAAATTTTCAAATTGAAACCCTAATTTGCAAAATTGATTTTCTTGATCAAAATTTTTCATATTTTGACATATCTTGATGAATTATGACCCTTGGCACTTGATTTTGACCAAAAAGTCTAAGTTTGACTTTTCAGTGTATAGTTGATTTTTGATCAGTTGACTGCAAAATTCATTTGTGAATCCTATGCATTTGAGATCTTTTGAACTATATTATTAGGTCAAGATGATGACATTGAGTCCTTGAAATCATGCTTGAACCCAATTGGTCATTGTCTAGGTTAAAAATCAGAAATTTCCCTTTCCCAGTCAAAACCCTAATTTTGACCATTTTGCCCTTTTGATGATTTGATCAAATTTCTTGAGGAGTTGTGGTAAAAACTTGATCAAATGGTACATAGGAGCCTAGAATGTTGTTGTGGATCAAAAATTATGAATTTTGACTGTAAATTGGCCATGGTTGACTATTCCCCAATACAACTGATTTTTAGGTCAACTGTCCAATTGACTGGGCAAAAATGTTATTCACGACTTTAAACTTGGTATGAGAAATCTTAGGGATCCAAGATGGTGTATGAAAGTCACATTAAGCATTGATGGTCCAAAAATCCTTGTGCAAACTCAAACCCTAATTTCAGGTCATCAGTGCAAGATGAGGTCTTGAGCTGAGCAAACCCTAATCCTGTCTTGAGTCCAAGAGGTCTTGTAAGGAAAATCTTGATAATATGAGAGGGAAAATTTTGGGTTACAACAGTTGCCCCTGTTCAACCTTCTTGAACCTGAAGAGTTAGATTGGCGAATTTGTCATTCGTGACTCGAAGGTAAAAGATGATTGGACACTAGAGTGCCCGTAAATTTGCACTCGTCAAAGTGTAGTTGAGGAAATGGGCTTAAAGATGCCATTTGGAGATGTGATAGAATCTTGTTGGAGATGGGCTTAAAGATGCCATCCAAGGATTTTTGTTAAATTGTATGTTGTAAGTCAGAAGAATAAGTATCAGAATGGTATCCATGTCTGGAACGTATTTGTACCGTATCTGGGGACTGAATCTGAATGAGCAAAGGAATAGAATCCGTATCTGGAGCATATCCAAGTTGTATCTGAATGTTGAATATGAACAAGCAATAGAATAGCATCCGTGTCTAGAGCGTCTCTGAGCTGTAGAGAATCAGAATAAGTGATAGAATGGCAACTGTATCTGAAGCGTATCTGGACTGGAATCTGAAGTTTGAATCTGAATGAGTAGCAGAATGACTTCTTTGTCTGGAGTGTATCCGTGTTGTATATGAATCAGAAAACTGAATAAGGGAACGAATGGCATCCGCGTCTGGAGTGTATCTGAACTAGAACCTGAATAAGTGACAGAATGACTTCTGTGTCTGGAGTGTATCTGAACTTGAAATTGATAGCTGAATCTGAATGAGAAATAGAATGGATTTCCTGTCTGGAGCGTATCTAATCTATATTTGATAGTTAAAATCTGAATAAGTATCAGGATGGCATCCGTATCTGGAGCGTATCCGTACTGTATCTGAAATCTGAATCTGAATGAGCAACAAAATGACTTCCGTGTCTGGAGTGTATCTGTACTGTATCATGATCGCATACTGTTAATGGTAGCTTGTTAATCTTATCCTGAAAAGGGTAAAATGTTAGCTGAAACACAAAGTTATGTTGCATGAAAGGTATGATGCAATAAATGTGTTTTATCAATGTTTATGATATATGGATGTAATGTATGTGCATGTAATTTGATTTGTTGTATTGTGGAGGAAGATAAATCCTTGACGGTTGGGGATAATAAAACCCTTGACTGTTGCCGGGGAAAATAAATCCTTGACCGCTGCTGGAGATTCAAAATCTTTAATTGCTAAGGATGAGAGATCCTTGGTGACTGTTAGGAATAAGAAATCCTTAACAACTTCTTGTGGGGATGAGAGGATCCTTCATGTCTGGAAGTTGGAGTATTTGACAAAATTCTGTTGTGAGAGTAATGCCAAACTGCTTGAGAAACCTGCTTGGAGAATCTAGAGAACTTTGATGACTTCTACTGGGGGTTATACAAAGGAGGTCCTTACTCGGCTGGGGAATAGGGAAAACTCTCATGATTTCTGCGGGGAACTAAGAATGAGAATCTTCATTCTGTTGGGGAGTAATGAAACTTTGGTGACTTAACTGGGGAAATGAGAATCTTCAATCTGCTGGGGAGTGATGAAGATTCTGACAAATTCATGCTGGGGAGTAATGAAGACTCTGTGGGGAAGAGTTTACTGCTGGGAGTAGGTTCAGGAGTTTCGGTTGTCTGCCACTCTACTGGGGAGTTATCCTAGGTTGGGGATAGACAAAAGTTAACTGTTATCTGGTTGATTTCCAAGCTTTCAGATAAACTTGCTGGGGAAATTGGATGGTTTCCGCTGGGGATTAGAAGTCTTGACTTGACTGGGGAAGAAGGTTTCAGCTCCATTAGGGATCTGTAACTCAAAGCTTTGGCTCCGCTAGGGATTGGGAGTTTGAAGTTTTAACTCTGGTGGGAATACGTATTTCAAGGTTTTAGCTCCGCTGGGGATCTAGATGATGTATTATAGGGATTGCTCATGGAATAGCCTAAAGACGTTTTCCTATCCTTTCAGTCTGTCATTAATTGTTCTTTTCCATTCTGTTTATTTGTAAACAGTAATTATGTTCAAATGCATATGTTCATCAATGAATCATTGGACGTTTTGGCAAATAAAAACACAAATGTAAAAGAAAAAGGAAAATAGTTTTCTGCACTTTGAAAGAGACATCTTTGTATTAACTTTTGAGTAAGTGTTTTGTACAAAGGAGACAGGCATCCTAGTAAGAGGATGGTGTCATAAAAAGTAAGAAAATTTTATACAAAGAAAGATAGCTATGTGTGTAAAAATCCCATGGGGTTCCCATTCCGCTATAGCCTTCGTAACTCCGAATGTCTTGTCCATCAGTTGCTTCGCCCGAAGATGATTGGATTGATCAGAAGCTCAGAGTTTGTCTATGAAGAGATTATCCTCAAAGTGATCCGACGAGACATAGTCATACGCTTTAATTCCATAACTTTTTCCTGGATCGCCCTTTCGGGTTTTCAGTCCACCAAGAAACCCTTTTTTGCCCAAGTCACCCTTTCGGGTTTTCAACTTGCCGGATGTATAGATTTTTTTTTTGTTTTATCCCTAATTTTTGCCTGAACCTCCCTTTCGGGTTTTCGATTCACCGGGATGCCCTTTTTTTTTGCCTAGGTGTGTCAACCTAGCGGTTCATTTATGCGTATTATCTTTTGACTATGTCTGTGTTCGCAGGGTGCGGCAGGTCGTCGCCTTCCATGGTGGTTAAGATCATTTGCCCCTGGGATCACTTTGCGGCAAAATGATGCGCTTGATTACCAGATCCCCGACTTGATATACTTGTCGTCTGACTTTCTTGTTGAAAGCCTTAATCATCCGTTTTTGATACGTCTGACCATGGCAAACAGTTGTAAGTCTCTTCTCGTCAATCAAGTTAAGTTGATCAAGTCGAGTCTGAATCCAATCCTCTTCACTCAAACCAGCATCCTTCATGATTCTCAAGGAGGGAATCTGAACCTCGATAGGTAAAACAGCCTCCATGCCATATACCAAAGAATAGGGTGTTGCCCCAGCTGATGCGCGTGTCGTGGTACAGTACCCGTGGAGAGCAAACGGTAGCATCTCATGCCAGTCCTTATAGGTGACTGTCATTTTTTGTATGATCTTCTTGATATTTTTGTTCGCAGCTTCGACAGCACCATTCATCTTCGGCCGATAGGGAGATGAATTGTGATGTTGAATCTTGAACTTCTCACATAGGGCGGTGATCATAGTATTGTTAAGGT
Organism: Vicia faba; assembly: GCA_948472305.1. Classification (NCBI taxonomy): domain Eukaryota; kingdom Viridiplantae; phylum Streptophyta; class Magnoliopsida; order Fabales; family Fabaceae; genus Vicia; species Vicia faba. Next base: position 123,658,030 of record OX451735.1, on the reverse strand, counting down.
TTGTACCGTTATCAGTGATGATCCTTTCGGGGATACCGTACCGGCAAATAAGGTTCTGCTTTATGAAGCGGGCAACAACATTCTTAGTAACGGATACGAAGGAAGCTTCTTCGACCCACTTGGTGAAATACTCAATGGCCACAAGAATGAAGCAGTGTCCATTGGATGTTATAGGCTTGATCTCTCCAATCATGTCGATTCCCCACATAACGAATGGCCAAGGAGCTGTTAAGATATTTAGAGGAACAGGAGGCACGTGCACCTTATCTGCATAGATTTGACATTTGTGACAAGTACGAGAGTGTTGATAGCAGTCAGCTTCCATGGTAGACCAGTAATAGCCTGCCCGTAGAATCTTCTTAGCCATCGTATGCCCGCTAGAGTGAGTGCTGAAGGTACCCTCATGCAATTCAGCCATGATCTTTTCAGCTTCAGCTTTTTCCACATAACAGAGCAGAATAGAATCATGATTGCGCTTGTATAGGATGCCATTACTTAGGAAGAACTTAGTCGAGAATCTCCTTAAGAACTTTTTGTCATTGACTGAAGCTCCTTCAGGGTATTCCTGAGCCTCGAGATACCTTTTGACTTCATGAAACCATGGTCGGTCAACTACTTCTTCGGTATTAATCTCGTGACAATGTGTCGGTTCTTCCATCCGTTTAATGGTGATTTGGGGAGCCTCATTATCCCAATTAAGTTTAAACATGGATGACATTGTAGCTATAGCATCTGCTAGCTGATTTTCTTCTCGCGGGAAGTGCTCGAAGGTAATCTGCTCGAAATGTGGTAACAATGTCAAGACATGTTCTTTGTAAGGGATAAGGTTTGGATGTTTAGTGTCCCACTCTCCTTTGATCTGACTGATGACCAAAGCTGAGTCCCCAAACACAATTAAAGATTTGATTCCCAAGTCTATGTTAGCCATGAGTCCAAAAATGCAAGCTTCGTACTCTGCCATGTTGTTCGTACAATTGAAGCATAGTCTGGCGGTGAAAGGAGTATGGCAACCTTCTGGGGAGATAAGTACCGCGCCGATACCGTTGCCAAGTGCATTGGAGGCCCCATCAAAGTACAGGGTCCATCAGGATCCTTGTTCAGGTCTGTCATATGGTCTGAAATCTTCAATGTTGTCCAATGTCATGATGTCTTTGTTAGGGAAGTCAAACTTCATGGATTGGTAATCTTCGACAGCTTGATGAGCCGGATGGTCAGCTAGCACACTCCCCTTTATAGCTTTTTGGGTCGTGTATTGTATATCGTATTCCGTTAGGATCATCTGCCATCTAGCTATTCTTCCAGACAAAGCAGGCTTCTCAAAGATGTACTTGATCGGATCCATATTAGATATCAGCAAAGTGGTATGAGTCAACATATACTTCCTTAGCCGGCGAGCATCCCATACCAAAGCGCAGCAAGTTTTCTCGAGCAGTGAGTATCAGGTCTCACAGTCGGTAAAAGTTTTGCTAAGGTAATAAATGGCATGCTCTTTTCGGCCAGACTCGTCATGTTGCCCCAGTACGCACCCCATTGAATTTTCTAAGACGGTCAGATACAAGATTAGCGGTCTTCCTTCGACGGGTGGCATCAAGATGGGAGGTTCTAGCAAATACTCCTTAATTTTATCGAAAGCAACCTGACAATCATCATTCCATCTAACTACCTGATCTTTCTTCAACAGCTTGAAGATTGGTTCACAAGTAGATGTTAGGTGAGAAATGAACCTAGCAATGTAGTTTCGGCGTCCCAAGAAACCTCTGACCTCTTTCTCAGTGCGAGCAGTAGGCATTTCTTGTATAGCTTTGACTTTGGAAGGATCAACCTCAATGACTTTGTTGCTGACAATGAAACCCAAGAGTTTACTGGATCGGACTCCGAATGTGCACTTGTTAGGTGTTGTACCCCAAAATTTGCCCTCCCATTTCTCATTGATTTCTCATCACCAAGTCCCTGAAGATCAAGATCCAGTTAGGGTTTCATCTGCTCAAGACTTCTCCTTGCACTGTTGACCCAAATTAGGGTTTGTGTTTGCACAAAGATGTTTTGACCTAAAATGCCTAAGATGACTTTCTTGCTTCATATTGGACTCCCAAGTTTATCCATATCAAGTTTCAAGTCTTGATTCCAAGTTTTGCCCAGTCAATTGGACAGTTGACCTAGAAATCAGCTGTATTGGGGAAAAAGTCAACTGTGGCCAATTGACAGTCAAATCTCATGAAAATTGACCCACATCCACATTATGAACTCATATGGACCATTTGATCAAGTTTGGATCACAATTCCACAAGAAATTTGATCAGGTCACCAAAAGGGCAAAATGGTCATTTTTAGGGTTTTGACTACACAAAGGCAATTTTTGACTGTTTGACCTAGCCAATGACCAACCAAGCTCACATATGGACTCAAGGACCCCATGGAATTATCTTGACATGCTCAAAAAGTTCAAAAGATCCCAAGTACACAAGATTGACAGTTGAATTTCCCAGTCAATTGATCAATTTTAACTGTACACTGAAAAGTCAAACTTTGACTTTTTGGTCAAAATCAAGAGTCAAGATTCATTTTTCATCAAAACATGCCAAATCATGAAACTTGTTCACCAAGAAATCAAAAAATGCAAATTAGGGTTTGAAATGAGAATTTTTCATAACTTAGAATTTTTCTAAGTTATGAAAAACCCTAATTTTTTCCCAACTTTGCCCCACTTTCTCACCAATATTCATTTGGATTCAAACAAAAGTCAAAACATGAAAGTTGTAGCTTGTTGCATAATCTACAACTTTGATTCACAAAGTTTTCCCAAAAGAGGCTTGTATCTCCAGTTACAATTTTTGGAACAAGGGTACCAAACCATTCTTAACTTAATGAAATTTTAACCTATTTTGGCAAGGTTTTCTACCTAACTTCAAGACCATTTTCCATACACTTCCACTTGGAATTTCAATTTTCATTTCAAAGATGGATTGTAGTACACATTCCAAGCTTTCCAAAATGTCCAAGAACGCATCAAAAAACCTCATAACTTGAGAGAATCGAATTTCACAATATGGCAAAAACTCACTTTTGAATTGGTCATGTACATGTTCATAACTTATGCCATCTTCAAGTCAGCTTTGTTTATGCTACATTACAGGCCCTTAAACCATCCAACACTCAATAATTTAATGCATGTTCATTGTGCTAAGGCTTTGTTTCATGAGTTTATGCATTACATTTTGAATTAAGCCATTTATGGAAAAAGCAAAATGGCCATTTTTGCAAAAGCAAGCTTTATGTCATAATGCAAATCCAAGAGGTACAAATCAAATCCAATTGGCACAAGATTATGAGCAAAACACACTGATCAAGGAGAGGTTTTGCAGCATGATTAGGGGGCCTCTACTTGCCTAGAACATCAACTTGGCTTTGCTTGCTTAAGGGTGAAGAAAAGTGGCATAACATAACACAACTATCATCTCAGCATTAGAACACTTAAGCAATTATTTTGTACACCTTCTAATCATCCAACCCAAGCTAGAACACGACTCCAATACCTCCAATACCTCCACAAACTCAGAACCACCATCAAACTGCTCAAACAGAGTTCTCACTGCAGTTTGAGTGCCAACTCTCATCCCTTGCATGATTTCTTGCCCAAAGCTCATCAAACACATTCCCTAGCATCAATGCAAGCTAACCAAAACCTAAAACACGACCTGTAATTCCTCTAACCAGTTCCACCATTTTCACTTTCTTATTTTGCAGTTGAAGGTCCATAGCTCGATTCAAGGTGTCTCAAGGCAAAGTAAGCATTGGAATAGCATCACCACACTTCAGGCAAGCTGTACAGATCATCATCTTGCTCTGAAAGCTCCCCCATTGCCAGATAGAACTTCAACTGAACAGGTATTTTCTTGAACTTCTAACTCTTAGTCTAAGCATCATTAGCTCTAAGTTTGTGAATAAGAAGTGTTCTACTCATGCCCCTGAATCTGTACATGCTTTTACTTTTCATTTATTTTGCTTGAGCTGTGAGAATTTAAGGTTTGAATATGGCAGAAAACTTAGGTCAGGATTTGGGATTGTCAAAATTCTCTCTCATTTCTGAGAGTTAGGATGAGTTTTTTATATATTTAGAATCGTGATTCAATGCTTAACATTTCTTATGTTGGAAGTTTGTGCAAAAGATCAAAGAATCCAGGTGTTTGAATTGGAAGTACAGGCGCGCGTTTTTTGAACGTTTTTGTTCAGAGGTTGAAGAAGAAGCTTCATGGGCTGGGCTTGCTTCTGATTTTCTTTTCACACCACATTTTTGGTTTCATACCCCCTGAGCCCATTATGTTTATTCTCATGATTTTTTGACTTTTCTTTTTTCATTTTGACTTATTTATTTTTGCTAATAATATTAAAAACATGAAAAATATTTTTTACACCATTTTTATATTTTTTAAGTATTTATTGGTTTATATGGACATTTGTACATAAATATATATATATATATATATATATATATATATATATATATATATATATATATATATATATATATATATATATATATATATATATATATATATATATATATATATATAATTATTTAGAATAGATAGGAAAAATAATGCAAATATACTTTATTTTCTGATTTTATTACATTTTCCTTTTTTGAAAATATTTTATGCAAAATATACTTTTTTTATAAATATTAAATATTATTATTTTTTTATATATAATACATATTTAGAAATTAATTATATATATATATATATATATATATATATATATATATATATATATATATATATATATATATATATATATATATATTAGTATATTTAGGTTAAAATACAAAAATACCTATATTTATTATTTTATTAATATTTGACATAAAAAAATACTTTTTATAAATATACTTCATTTTATTTTATTTTTGTACATAATAAACAAATACTTGTATAAATTAAATAATATATATATTACTTAATAAAAATTAGGGTTTTACCCTTAAAATACAAAAACTCCAAAAATAATACTTTTTTTATTTTATTTATTTGACATAAATAATACTTTTTTTTCATACATATAAAAACCTTTTTTTTTGCATTTTGCATCTTTATTTTATTTTCCATTTAATTTATGCAATCAATTATCTTGTAAATATTCCAAAAATTGATGTAATAGCTAGGTTTAATTTCTTTGTCTAAATATCCCCCCATTTGAACATTTGTACCCCCCTTCCCATATTGTGTTGTAATAGTGTAGGAATTTTACTTTTCACACTTTAAACGCTTTCTAAATATACCATGCTAGAATTAGGGTTGTATGCAAATAAAAAGAACAAAATTAGTTTGACCTAATTTCAAGATAATCAAAGCATGAAAATGGACAACACATATCACACTTGCACCCCTAGGGTATTCCACTTGTTGCCTTCAAATAATTGGGCCATATTGCATGTTAGGTTTCTTTGGGTAAAAACAAACAATCAAAAGATCATAGTCCCTCGATGACGCATTCGAAAAGTTGCCTAAAATGATCAAGTCCCTTTCAAAGAGAAATTGCCCAAAGATACTTAGCACTATTGCAATTATGGTCTAAACGATGACCCGCGCCCGTCCTTTTCACCTCCTAACACAAGATTGTCCACCAAATGCAATGGTGTAACAAAATTGTCAAAAGGGTTAAAACATAGCATAAATCTTTGAGAACTTTAGGGTAGATAGCTCTTAAGTACTTGTCCATTTGCAAAAGAAAACACTTGCCTATTTTCAAAACACACTTCACAAACACTTTCAAAACAAACTTTCAAAAAAAAAACCCTTGAAACATCTTTTCAAAAAGACAAACACCTTTTGTAAAACATTCGAGTAAAGAACTGTTACAAGGGTAGCCTAGACAAGGCATCTTTTTCAAAACCTTTTCAAAGCCACACACAAAGCACCATTTCAAACAATTGAAAACCAAGGCAAGTTGATCTAAGCAAGTACCTAAGAGCCCATGGATAACCATGGATAGAAAGGGTGCTAATACCTTCCCTTTCTATAATCTACTCCCCGAACCCAAGAAAAATCTCAAAGGTTTTTGCTGTGCTTTTTAAACCTTTCCTTAGGATAAAATAAAAAGTCGGTGGCGACTCTTGCTCAACCGAAACATTTTCGAAAATAAACGCAAAACCATAGTCAGTTCTCCCACCGTATCACCAGAACTGGCGACTCTGCTGGGGATACTTTTGAAAGTGGAGTAACCTTAGGGCTTAGATCACCCTCTTGCATGACTAATTGTTTGATTTGTTTGCTTTATATCTTGGCTCTATTGTTTGGGTTTGCAATCCTACACCCGGATTTTGGGAAACATTCATAGATAGCAATACGTTGTGGAAACTGTGCGGGGTATACCGACACGGTCGAAGCAATAACTATATTAGTGCGACATATTTGTGAGTACCGGTAACCCTTGAGTTCAATCAAGGAGAGTACGGGGCCGCTGAGTGATGTCACTAAGCACTAATGACCTAGAACCTTACTTGACCATCTTGGCCTTTTATTAGGGGTAGTGAGATGACCGGCTTTGGTGCAGTCCAAAGTTGGTAGATACTCGATACTACACTCATTGAGGGTTGTTTTCTTGGAATATTTTGGTCGCTAGTTAAGTGGCTAAACCAAAACAATGAACAATGAAAACAATCCAGTGATATTGAGCTCCTTAGAACCCGGTTACTATTTATAGGACAGGTTTTTAAGCCAACTACACTCAAGAGGGTACTTACCTATGAAACCCCATGCAAGCCTGAAACTAGGGTTTGGTGTGATTTGCTTGTACATATGTTTTGTGCATACATCATAAACATCATGAAGCATCATATGCATTCACTAACCATTTCAAGGGTTTGGATCTTCATCTTTGTTCTTGTTTTGTAGGTCATGGAAATTCCTCGCAGAAATACCATTCAAGTCAACCTTGTGAGAATATCTCCTCAACTCAAAGAGCTCACCTCAAGAATTCCGGAAAATTCATCCTTCAGTGAAAGACATGGTAGACTGCTCAGCTTAGTCAACACCAACATTAAAGAAGACATGATGAAAGTGTTATTCCAGTTCTTTGACCCTCTTCACCACTGTTTCACTTTCCCAGATTACCAGTTGGCGCCCACTTTGGAGGAGTTTTCTCAACTCCTGAGAATTCCTATCCTTAATTAACTACCCTTCAACGGTACGGAAAAGGAACCAAAGCCGGAAGATGTTGCTCGAGCATTACATCTACAACCATCCGACATCAAGGGGCATTGGGAAACCAGAAGCGGCGTCAAAGGATTTTTAGCAAAATTCTTGTTTGAGAAGGCACAAGAATGTTGGAACTTATTGGACCTTCAAGCATTTGAAGAAATTGTGGCACTCCTTATCTATGGGTTGGTCTTTTCCCAAATTCTGACCAATTGATAGATGTCAACGCCGTCAAAATCTTCTTGTCCAGAAACCCAATACCAACATTGCTTGGGGACATTCTTCACTCATTTTACACACGAACAATGAGAAAGAGGGGTGTTCTCATGTGCTGTACTCCTCTCCTTGCAAGGTGGTTTATTTTGCACCTTCCACAATCTATCCTGAAGAATGACCAAGGCTCAAGGTGGTCCCAACGATTGATGACTCTTACTCACTCTGATGTACATTGGTGTTCTCGGTCCAGAGAAAATGTCATCATCGTCGATCGTTGCAGAGAATTTCCTAATGTTCCTTTACTTGGAATTAGAGGAGGTATCACCTACAACCCTTGCCTAGCTTTGAGGAAATTTGGATATGCACGGAGGGATGGCCCTCATGACATGTTGATTCCTGACCTAGTTTTTGACTTCGACAACGATGCGCAAGGACTTCGCCAAAGATTCATCAGAGCTTGGGGAAGACCCAACGAGGTTGATAGCAAGACTCTGGGACACAAGAACTCCATCCCTCTTGAGCCTTATCTCAAGTGGGTACGAGCCCGAGCCCAAAGTATGATGATGCCTTATCCTCATGTTCTCCCTGTGATTAAAGAGCCCGTCAAGGAAGGAGAGGTTCCCTACACCATCATACATCCTGACATGCCTACATCGTGGGAGGAAATGCAGAAAAGTTGGATTCAGCTCAAGGAGGAACAGAACACTTTTGAAGCTAGCTTCTACGCCAGTGAGAAGAAGGTTCTAGAGCTTACCCGCCGACTCCATGAGCAAGAGGCCCTCAACACCTACATCGCACCAAATAGGATGCGTAATGTCTTTTTGCCTTGAGAAGTTATTTTGTGATATTTGGCCCATGGGGCATTTATGTACTAACAAATTTCTTCTTATTAATATGACGTGCGTTCCTTTTTGTCTACAACAATCTTGAATGTTCTAAATCCTTGAATGCATTGAATACATAAGCATATCATTCATCATGTGCATAAGCAAGTCTCACTCCAGGTTTCCTTATTTGTCTGCTGTTTATTTCAGTAGGATGGATCTCGAGCAAATAGTCAAAGACCTGCAAGCTCAGAATGCACAGTTTCAGCAACTCCTGACAACCTTGGCTAAAGGTCAGGAGGATCTCAAGACCTTGTTGGGGAATAAAGATCCAGTGAAAAAGAAGAAAAAGAGACTCGGGGTGGCTACTTTGGGGAGAATATTTGACGGAGAAGCTCGGAGAGTGCTTGAATTTCCTCCTACTTCTGACGAAGGGACTAGTAAAGGAGGTGGGGCTGCGGTACCTTTCGAGTCCGATGTGGAAGAAGAAGAGGTCGAAGAGGATGAAGATTATTCTGATCAGCAGTACCCTCCAGCTGATGATAAATACAAAGGGCTAGAAGATAGGTTGGCCTCCATGGAGCTACAAAGAGTACCGGGTTTGGATTTTGAATACTTGGGTTTGGTTGCGGGGATTGTGATTCCCCCAAAGTTCAAAGTGCCAGTTTTTGTGAGGTATGATGGGCTGTCCTGTCCCAAAATGCATCTTAGGTCCTACATGAGGAAGATTCAACCCTATACGGCAGATAAAAATCTTTGGATTCATTTCTTCCAAGACAGCCTTTCTGGGGCTCAATTGGATTGGTTTTATCAGCTAGAGGGAACCAGCGTCAGGAATTGGGAAGACCTGGCCACCGCTTTTTACAAGCAATACCAATTTAATTCTGACCTTGCTCCTACTCGTACCCAACTTCAGGGTATGTCACTAGGAACAAGCGAAGGATTCAAAGAATATGCACAAAAATGGAGAGATTTGGCTGGCAGGGTGCAGCCTCCTTTAACCGACCGCGAACTTGTTGATATGTTTCTTGGGACCCTATCTGGGCCATTTTTCAATCATCTAATTGGTAACTCTTCCGCGGGGTTTACCGATTTGATCTTAACAGGCGAGAGAATAGAAGCTGGCATCAAGTCAGGAAAGATTCAGAAGAGTGTTGCTGCAAGTGTTGAGAAGAAGCCTTTTAAGAAGGTAACAGCTGTGGTATATTCTCAGAGAAGAGCAGGGAAGACGGAGCGTCGGCCAACTGTGGGGGCCGTAATGATTCAAAACACTCCAAGTGAGCAGCCTCGCTATAACCAGTCCAGACCAAATCAACAACGGGTGGAACGGCCACAACGGCAGTTCACCCGCATTAATATGACTCCAGCGCAAGTGCTTCCCCATCTGTTAAAGTTGAATCTCGCCACCATCAAGGAGGCACCAAAGAACGTGAATACGTCCTCTCCACATTATCATCCTAATGCTAAATGCGCCTACCATTCTGACAGTGTCGGGCACGACACCAATGATTGTTGGGCACTCAAGCATAAGATCCAAGACCTGATAGAGGCGAAGGAGGTGGAGTTTGACGCTCCGGAGAAGCCTAATGTGATATCTGCACCCATGCCGAAGCACGGCCGAAATGTCAATGCCATTGAAGAAGATTTGTATGTTGCTGATGTTAATGATCTGGTAACTCCTTTGTTAACCATTAAGCTGAATCTGTTAAGGGCCAGGATCTTCCCGGGATGTAAAGAAGACTGCTATTGTTGTTACTCTCTGCCGTTTGATTGTCCGTTACTGAAGAAAGGCATCCAAGGCCTTATGGATAGTCGACAAATTTTGTTTGAAAAAGTTTCTGCTGTTCCAGTTCATACTGAAGATGTCTCAATCATAACCATTCACGCCAATCTTTCCAAGGCCGTCAAAAATCCTGTTAAGATTACACCAGCTATGAAATCTGTTCCTTTGAAGATAACGATGCCAAGGCCTGTCCCCTATGTCTCTGAGAAGTCGATACCATGGAACTACGGTGGCGACGTCTATTACCATGGTATTAAACAAATCGAAATAACTGAAGAAAGTTCGGATGATGATGAAGCCAGCATTGGTAACATTGCAGGCACGAGTAAAATCACCAGGAGCGGGAGAATATTTTCTCCAGAGATTGACCCTCCAAGAGCAATCTTTGGACCCTCATCAACTGACAAGGTCATCCCTGCACCAATAAAACTTTCTGCTAGAACTCCTTTGATTGAAGACGTTGTTGTTCCTAGTACTGTCTCTCATACCGCTGCTGACAAAGGTAAGGGAATCCAGGAAGAGCTCGTCAGGACGAGGGCTCAACCCTTGGTCATCCTGGAAACCTCCAAGAAGGAAATGGATGAGATTTTGAGGATAATCAAAAGGAGTGATTACGATGTGGTAGAACAGTTGGGGCAAACCCCCTCAAAGATCTCCATGCTGGCACTGTTACTTTGCTAAGAAGCGCACGCTAAAGCCCTGATAAAATTCCTGAAGGCAGCCCATGTGCCCCAGGAAACCTCTGCGGATCAATTTCAAAATTGCGTGGCTAGCCTGACTGCGGATAATGGATTAGGTTTCTCTGATGCCGACCTAACTCCTAAAGGTAGAAACCACAATGATGCTTTGCACATTTCAGTCGAGTGTCGAGGAACCACTCTCGCACATGTCTTGGTCGACACTGGTTCGTCGCTGAATGTATTGCCTAAGAAGGCCTTGGACCGACTAGATTGTGAAGGGTTGGAATTGAAGCCGAGTGATATTGTTGTCAGAGCTTTCGATGGTTCGAAGAGAATGGTCCATGGAGAGGTCGAAATTCCCATCAAGATAGGCACTGAGGTGTTTAAATCTACTTTCTATGTGATGGACATCCGTTCATCATACTCTTGCTTGCTGGGTAGACCTTGGATACACCATGCTGGGGCAGTCACCTCCTCCTTGCATCAGATGTTGAAGTTTCCTGTCAAGGGAAAGATCATTACTGTCCATGGCGAAGAAGAGTACATGATTAGCCACTTGAATTCCTTCCGATATGTGGAGGTTGAAGGGGAGTTCATTGAAAAGCCTTTTCAGCATTTCGAAGAAGTCCTTCCTGAAATAGCAGTAGCAAAGTTGGCAGCTGAGACACCGAGGCAGATGGCCAGGATGGCATCTTTGGAGGACGCAAGGGCCGCAATAAAGGAAGGGAAGAATTCTGCATGGGGGCAGTTACCTGACATTCCCCATAAAACAGACAAATTTGGATTAGGGTTCACTACCGCAGGCCAGAAAGCTATGTGCCGTGCAAAGATTGAAAGGGTGCCAATCAAGATTTCTCCCTACGGAATCAACGCTTTGGAGGATGAAGACAAAGAGAGCAACATCGAAGAATGGATTTACCCAACTGTCGAAGGAGGATTGAGCAACTGGGAGGCAAAAGACTTTGTCCCCATCACTTTTATTCATCAGTAATTTATCTGTCAAACATTTCTTATTTGGTCTGTAATATTTATTTTCAAACAATCCGTACACTATCTTTTCACCTCATGCCTTGCCCGGGGCATGTAGGTCCCCTTGTAAGGGTTTTGATTATTTTTCATATCCATATGCCATGTTTAATGATTCATCGGACGTTTTTCATTTGATAAACTGCTTGTGTTCATTTTCTTTCCTTTTGCATTTTTTGTTTAAGGATGGATATCCCTTACACACACCCACACTCACCAATGCAGGTACCCATCCACTCCGGATTCCATGGGTGACTATTCTGCTATATCCTTCAATAACTCTGAAGATCTGGTCAATCAAGCCGAGTATGAAGATGACGAAGGTTGTGAAGTACCAGGGGAACTAGCCAGACTTCTACAACAGGAGGAAAGGGCCATCTTACCGCACGAGGAGTCATTGGAAACTGTCAACTTGGGGACCGAGGAAGACCGGAAGGAGGTGCAAGTGGGTGCCAATCTGGAACCAAAGGTCAAGGAGCGCCTGATACAATTGTTGAATGAGTATGTTGAAATATTCGCTTGGTCTTATGAATACATGCCGGGTTTAGACACAGACATCGTGGTTCATCGTCTCCCCACAAGAGAAGACTGTCCACCGATCAAGCAAAAAGTTCGCCGAATGAGGCCTGACATGTCTGAAAAGATCAAGGCAGAAGTAATCAAGCAATTCGACGCTGGCTTTCTGGATGTTACGTCCTATCCTCAATGGGTCGCTAACATCGTACCAGTACCTAAGAAAGATGGCAAGGTCAGGATGTGTGTGGACTACCGGGATTTGAACAGGGCCAGCCCCAAAGATGATTTTCCGCTACCTCACATTGACATTTTAATCGACAATACAGCTCAGCACAAAGTGTTTTCCTTCATGGATGGATTCTCGGGCTACAATCAAATCAAAATGGCCCCCGAGGATATGGAGAAAACAACTTTTGTCACACAATGGGGCACTTTCTGTTACAAAGTGATGCCATTCGGGCTGAAGAACGCAGGGGCAACTTATCAACGCGCCATGGTAGCTTTGTTTCATGACATGATACATCATGAGATTGAAGTTTACGTAGACGATATGATAGCTCGATCACAAACAGAGGAAGAGCACCTTGAACATCTAGAAAAGTTGTTTGCCAGATTGAAAGAATACAAACTCAGGCTGAATCCAAGTAAGTGCACTTTTGGAGTTAGGTCTGGTAAACTTCTAGGTTTCATTGTAAGCAACAAAGGCATTGAAGTCGATCCAGCAAAAGTAAAAGCAATACAAGAGATGCCTGCCCCCCGTACTGAAAAGGAGGTTAGAGGATTCTTGGGGCGTTTGAACTATATTGCCAGATTCATCTCGCATCTGACTTCTACCTGTGAGCCAATTTTCAAACTCTTGAAGAAAGATCAGGTAGTCGAATGGAACGACGATTGCCAAGCTGCTTTTGATAAAATCAAGAAGTATTTACTAGAACCTCCTATTCTGATGCCACCCGTCGAAGGAAGATCATTGATCATGTATTTGACCGTCTTGGATAACTCAATGGGGTGTGTTTTGGGCCAGCATGACGAGTCTGGTCGAAAAGAGCATGCTATTTATTACCTTAGCAAAAAGTTTACCGACTGTGAGACTCGCTACTCACTGCTCGAGAAAACTTGTTGCGCTTTGGTATGGGCTGCTCGCCGACTAAGACAGTATATGTTGACCCATACTACCTTGTTGATTTCCAAAATGGATCCTATCAAGTATATCTTCGAAAAGCCCGCTTTATCTGGAAGGATAGCTAGATGGCAAATGATCTTAACTGAGTATGACATCCAGTACACCACCCAAAAAGCTATAAAAGGGAGTGTATTAGCTGACCATCTGGCTCATCAGGCTATCGAAGATTATCAACCCATGAGATTTGATTTCCCATACGAGGACATCATGAATTTGGACAACATTGAAGGTGACGGACCGTATGACGGACCCGAAAAGGGATCCCGATGGACCCTGTACTTTGATGGTGCTTAAAATGCACTTGGAAATGGTATTTGCGCAGTGCTCATTTTTCCGGAAGGCTGTCACACACCTTTCACGGCCCGACTTTGCTTTAGCTGTACAAACAACATGGCTGAATACGAAGCTTGCATCTTTGGTCTCAAGGCTGCTATAGACTTGGGGATCAAATCTTTGATCGTATTTGGGGACTCAGCTTTGGTTATCAGTCAAATCAAAGGAGAGTGGGATACCAAGCATCCTAATCTTATTCCATACAAATAACATATCCTGACATTGTTGCCTCATTTCGAGCAAATTACCTTCGAGCATTTCCCGCGAGAAGAGAATCAGCTAGCAGATGCTCTAGCCACAATGTCCTCCATGTTTAAACTCAACTGGGATAACGAGGCTCCCCAAATCACCATTGAGCGAATGGATGAACCTGCACATTGTCACGAGATTAATACCGAAGAAGTAGTGGAACAACCTTGGTTCCATGAAATCAAAAGGTATCTCGAGACCAGAGATTATCCCGAAGGAGCTTCCGTAAATGACAAGAAGTTCTTAAGGAAATTTGCGGCCAAGTTCTTCCTGAGCAACGGCATCCTTTACAAACGAAGCCATGATTGTGTACTACTCCGATGCGTAGACAAAGCTGAGGCAGAGTTGATTATGACTGATATACACAGCGACACATTTGGCACTCACTTGAGCGGGCATACAATGGCTAAGAAGATCCTAAGGGCAGGCTATTACTGGTCTACCATGGAAGCTAACTGCCATCAACATTCCCGTACTTGCCACAAATGTCAAGTCTACGCTGATAAAGTTCATATCCCTCCGGTCCCTCTCAACGTTCTGACTGCTCCTTGGCCATTTGCAATGTGGGGCATTGACATGATTGGGGAGATCAAGCCCACGGCTTCCAACGGACATCGCTTCATCCTAGTTGCCATTGACTATTTCACCAAATGGGTCGAAGCAGCTTCCTTCGCCTCTGTTACTAAAAATGTGGTTGCCCGCTTTATCAAGCAAAATCTCATATGTCGGTATGGTGTTCCAGACAAGATCATCACAGACAACGGTACAAATCTGAATAACACAATGATCATCGCCTTGTGCGAACAGTTCAAGATTTATCATCACAATTCATCTCCCTATCGGCCGAAGATGAACGGTGCTGTTGAAGCTGCGAACAAAAACATTAAGAAGATCATTCAGAAAATGACAGTCACTTACAAAGACTGGCATGAGATGTTACCGTTTGCTCTGCATGGATACCGTACGACGGCACGTACTTCAACTGGGGAAACCCCATTTTCTTTGGTATATGGCATGGAAGCTGTTTTGCCTATGGAAGTCCAAATTCCTTCTCTAAGGATAATGAAGGATGCAGGTTTGAATGAAGATGATTGGATGCAGACCCGACTTGATCAACTCAATCTGATCGACGAAAAGCGACTCACTGCTATATGCCATGGTCAGACGTATCAAAAACGGATGATCAAGGCCTTCAATAAGAAATTCAGACGTCAAGTGTATCAAGTCGGAGATCTCGTAATCAAGCGGATTATCTTGCCGCAAAGTGATCCCAGGGGCAAATGGACTCCTACATATGAAGGACCATTTGTGATCAAGAGCATATTTTCTGGTGGTGCAATGATTCTGACCACCATGGACGGCGACGATTTGCTGCACCCTGCGAACGCAGACATAGTCAAAAGATACTACGCATAAAATAACCCGACAAGTCGAAAACCCGAAAGGGCGGCTTGGGCAAAAATGGGCATCCCGGTGAACCGAAAACCCGAAAGGGCGGTGAAACAACCGGCTGAAAATCATCAAACAATGAAGTCGCCATCGAACGTCTTTTATCCCACATGTAGGGAAAGGTAAACATCGAGAAAACCTGAGTAGGGAGAAGTCACGGTCTTGCGACCGAGAGATCGGGTAAGGGAGTATGTTACGCGAGGGGAAGGTATTAGCACCCCACACGCCCGTAGTACTCTACGGTATCCACTCTTGTTATCTATCTTATGGGTGTGTTTAATCTATGCTTGCTGTTTACTATACTACTGGAGGAATGCATGCAAAAGAAAAGGGAAAAGAATGTAGGGAAAATAAAATTATGCTCGCTTGGGCCCTACCCCAATGCCTACGTATCCTTTTTGTGGAATCAGAGCTACCGTAGTTCGGCTCACATTTTTTGTTTGTTTTGTGTTTTTTATGGACGAAGTTAATCCCGCCTTCTGCCGCAGCTCGACCTTTGGAGACTTATGTGTTGGCACAGAAGTAAATTAATCATGTCCTTACCTGAAAAGGTTTTTTTATGAAAGGTGCTCGAGCGCATAAAAGATTTGATTTTGTTTTGTATTTTTGTTGTAGATGATGACTGATTGACCTCAAGAGAGAGATATTAGCCATTTTTCTACTTAGTTATGAAAAGAGTCTTTGAGAATTGAACCACACCTATGCTTGAGATGAAGAACAATAAGATCGAGAAGAGACTCGCTTATCATTTCCTGTACTAAGCAAAAGCATGATTCTCATCAATAGTTTCGAAGTGTTTTGAATTTTGAAAGAGAGAGAAAGAGAGAGAAAGTTTTAGTTTTAGGTGCGAATGCAAAAGGGAAAGAAAATTTAAAGGGGAATTATCCTATTTCTAAACCTAATGTTATTGTGTATCGTTAGACCTAAATTTAGAATTTTGAGGGAATTCTACATAATGTTAGCATGCATATGGATTGCGATAAAGTACGAAAATGAAGAATAAAATAGATTTGTGACGATAGCGAACGGAGAAGGTCCGTTGCCTCTTCAAAATTGTGTAAGCAATAAGAAAATTCTATCAAAGTTCCCTTGGGCAAGTGATTGAAGAGTTCACCCCGAGCATTCCACATTGCAAGAGTTATGTCGACGTTACAAAAAGTCTTGACTAAAAGGTCAATAAAATGATTATCGAATATGAAAAATAAAATAGAAAAATTCTAATCAAAATTATAAAAAGAAATTCTATTCTAAAAATATTCTATTATTTTTATTGTTTTATTATTGATTAAAAAAAATTAAACTAAAAGAAAAAAACTAAAACAATAAAAGAAAAGAAAAAAAAATTAGAAGAGTTAGGGGGTATGAAGTCTAGAAATGTGGGTGTTGAAGTAATTTGCCCAAAAGACTTTCAACATTTTTATTTATTATTTTCTTAATTATAATTGTTATTAATTTGAATTAAGAATAATAAAACAGTAAGACAATTATATTAAAAAGAAAAAAGTATGGAAATTGGAAAGGGAATAGGGTTTGAGAAAAAAGAAAGTCTCGTCCTTCTTCTCCAACAGAACGGCGGTCTCTTCGTCCTCATCGCCGTCTTCTTCCTCCGCTCGCCGACATTCTTCCGATTATCTCCCTCGTCTTCATCAACAGCGTTCTCATCTCTCTTCTTCTCAAACAGAACAGCGGCGGCGCCTCCGCCTTCGATCTCTCCATATCAAAGCTTCGCCTTATTGCTAGGATTTCGTCCAACCTCGATCTCCTCCGTTAGACGCCAACTCACATTTCCATCTCACTCTCCTCCGTGTTGTAGCCATTGTGATGCTGTGAGGTTTGTTGATGATGATGGAGGTTGATGAGAGATGCCACCGATTTGGCGAAGAAGCCGATTGTTGCTATTACAAATTTCCTTGGTATGCCGTTGTCGTCCCGGTGAAGGCCTCGACGTACAGGTACGTCTTCTCATTACTCTTCTCACCTCCGATACTCTTTCTTCTTTTATCTTGTTTCCTGATTTATGCGTTGATGATTGTGGCGATCCATGCTTTGATGGTGAGTCCAGGTTGAAGTCTCGTTGTATTCTTTGAGGAATGTCGATCAGCTTTGATGATTCCGGTGATTCAGGCTTTGATGATCGTGAAGATGATTCCGGCTTTGACGATAGCGGTGACTCAGGCTTTGAAGATGGTGTAGTTGATTCAGGCTTTGAAGATGGCGGTGATTCTTCTGGGAAATTGAGAGGTAATCCCCTTTTTTTCTGTGTTGAATTCCTGTGTGTTGAATGATGAACCGTCCCATTCCTCCTCTCCTTTTTCTGAACGTGAATTGTTGTGCGTTTCTGAGATAGTTGTTGTTGTTGTGTGATGTTGTGTGGTTTTGCGATGCAGATCGAAAGTGCAGAAGTGACGCACCGAGGTGCTGCAGTTGAACTGTTGTTGAAGGTTGATACGTTGCGATGGAGATGATGAAATGATGAGATAGAGATTGAAGTAGAAGATTCGTTGTCGTTATGCAAAGAACGTTGCAGATTGAGTGTGTGCATTGAAGTTGTACTGAAGATGATGAAGATGAAAATTCTTGTGCAGAGAGAGAATATTTATGGAGTTTTCTTGGAGTTTCCTGTGATTCTTCTATGAAGATTGAAGAATGATTGAGGATGAAGATGCATAGAGTTTTTTTTTGGTTTTTTCTGAGGGTGATTCTTCAAGTGGTGAAGAATCAAATGATTGGGAGGTAATTCTATTTTTATTCTGTTAGTAAATCATATATCTATTCTGTCCATCCCCATTATGTATATATATGCTGTGGGCTCTCTCCTCTATATGCTGATGGTTTGTTGGTTGGGAGGTTAGTTAAGTTAGTTAGGATAAGGTTAGAAATTCTGTTAGGTGGTTAGGAGGTGGGAAAAAAAGTTGGTTATAGTAAATAGTTTCAGTTATAGGGTAGTTGTAAACTGTGAGAATTTATGTTAAGGGGATTTGGTTAGTTTGTAGGTTAGTTGCTGAGCCAGAAATTCTGTTGTTGGAGTACATGGCTGTGATGTTAGTTTTCGCTGTTGTGAAATTCTGTTAGCTCTATCACCATATCACCATTTTCTGTTATGCTAAACTGTATATAGACGAATATTGGTTGATGTATAACTGTTTTGGCTGAACTAATGTTACTAGAAATGTTAATTTTTTTTGTTTGTATAAATGTGCAAGGATTGCTTTGGATTGAAACAGTAGGCCTAAATCATGGCAGGTTATGATATGCAGATTTGGTCATGAAGAAGGTAATGAAGATAGAATCAAACTAAAGCTGCATTGCAAACAAGATAAGGCCACATAGAAAGCAATGATGAGAACCAAAGTGAAGAGTCAATAGTCAACTGGTCGCCAAATGTGCATCTTTAGATGTATTTCTCATTTTTGTAGTATATTTTTTTGGATATTGTAAATGGTGTTGGATATTTGTAATGAATGTTTTTGACAGACTTTCTCCTTTTAAGATTTAAACCCTTTGCGCTTCTACCAGTAACATATGTGAAATCATGCTCAACTGATACATCTGACTTGATTGTTCTTACATTGCCTTTTCCATGCATTAGAGAAATATCTATTATACTAATGCATGCAACAAAAAGCACCCATATAATATTTGTTTGTCGAACAACAACTGCAAAGGCTCCAACCTTACCAATGCACTTAACCAGTAATTCTTTTCCAAACTTGCAAGATACATGGCCAGCACAGCAGTAACGGATGCAACATCTGTATAATAAAGAAAAGTGAAGAACCAATGAAGGGGATACAAGGATAGGACAATTGCGTGAAGCATTGCCTTTCTGTCACCGAGAGTTGGTTTCAAGTGAATAATGATGTCATATAGAATTATGTTGCATGCTTTTTCATACTTGTGGTCTGGATTCCAAGAAGAACCACGCAAATATTTAAGAACTTCCACTTCAAATATTAATGAATGAATTCTAATCAAACTACAGCTTCAGTGAATCCCTAATTCAATTCAATTTTTCCAATCTAAACCAAATTTGCGTGTCAAGCAAATAAGCATCTGAGATAATGACACCTTGATCACAATCAACATCTTGTACCATGTCCCGACTATATGAGCACTAGAACAACGACGTCTTGGACCCCTTCTCAATAGATGATAATGACTATGCCCTGAGGGATTCTTTGCAGATGAATATGAAAGATGCGACATGCGAATACCTTGATATGGAATGAACCTCAGGTAGGATGCTGACAAGCTCAAATATGAAAATGTATAAACCCTGATTTTTAGCTTCGTCTCATAAAACCTTGCAATTTGACATTGAGAAGAAAAGGATAGCCTCGTAGCTTGATGATGATAAGGTCCATGAAATGAAAACCTAACTTCAAACAGATTATTAATGGAGAAATCAACCGAAACAAGCTTGTGCGAAGATGAGAGCCTTAAAGCCATACACCAACCCTTATTCCTCGAAATCCATGATCTTATGCCAATTTATCGATTAATGATGCATGATGTGTTAGATGATCTAATGTGAGAAAAATGTAAAAATGCGTAAGCCAGATAGGAAGTAGAAGGGTAGGACAAATTTGGGGTATTACAGCTGCCCCTATTTAATCGTCTTAAACCTGAAAGTACGATTGGCACATGCCTTTCGGAAGTTCAAGGTTGAAGATGATTAAATATCAATGCCAAAAATTTGTCCTGAGAGAGGTAGTAAGTGTTTTCTTTATTTATTTATTTTGTGTTATCTGTTGGGGAAAAGAAATTTGTTTTTTAATGAAGAGACAGAGACTGGACTTGTAACGTGGCTTGATGCCAATACAAGACAAATGGCTGGTATGAAAAGACAGCGGACGAGGTCTACGGGCGACCTACGATCCAAGGGCGACACATGAGAGTGATCTGACAGAGAACCTAGCCAAAGGGCGATCTCAGGTTCTAAGACAAGAGGCGGTCTCAGGTTCGACGAAGGTTTGAGGGAAGAACCTAGCCAAGAGGCGATCTCAGGTTCGACAAAGATTTGAAGGAAGAACCTAGCCAAGAGGCGATCTCAAGTTCGACGAAGGTTTGAAGGAAGAACCTAGCCAAGAGGCGATCTCAGGTTCGACAAAGGTTTGAAGGAAGAACCTAGCCAAGAGGCGATCTCAGGTTCGACAAAGGTTTGAAGGAAGAACCTAGCTAAGAGGCGATCTCAGGTTCGACAAAGGTTTGAAGGAAGAACCTAGCCAAGAGGCGATCTCAGGTTCGACAAAGGTTTGAAGGAAGAACCTAGCCAAGAGGCGATCTCAGGTTCGACAAAGGTTTGAAGGAAGAACCTAGCCAAGAGGCGATCTCAGGTTCGACAAAGGTTTGAAGGAAGAACCTAGTCAAGAGGCGATCTCAGGTTCGACGGTGATTTGAGGGAAGAACCTAGCCAAGAGGCGATCTCAGGTTTGAAGAAGGGAACATGGGTTATGACATGATGATTGTTTAGATAAGCGACACAGACGAGCATCAAGAAATGTTAAACACGGACGATTGTTTGATTCAATACGGAAGAGTATTGAAAGAAGATACGGACGAGTATCAAAAGTTAACCACGGGCGAGTGTTTGATTCAATACGGACGAGTATTGAAAGAAGATACGGACGAGTATCAAAGGTATAAACACGGACGAGTGTTTGAATCAATACAGACGAGTATTGAAAGAAGATACGGACGAGTATCAAAAGGTTACACACGGACGAGTGTTTGATTCAATACGGACGAGTATTGAAAGAAGATACGGACGAGTATCAAAAGGTTACACACGGACGAGTGTTTGATTCAATACGGACGAGTATTGAAAGAAGATACGGACGAGTATCAAAAAGTATAAACACAGACGAGTGTTTGAATCAATACGGACGAGTATTGAAAGAAGATACAGGTGAGTATCAAAGGTATAAACACGGACGAGTGTTTGAATCAATACAGACGAGTATTGAAAGAAGATACAGGTGAGTATCAAAGGTATAAACACGGACGAGTGTTTGAATCAATACGGACGAGTATTGAAAGAAGATACGGATGAGTATCAAAAGTATAAACACGGACGAGCGTTTGAATCAATACAGACGAGTATTGAAAGAAGATACAGGTGAGTATCAAAGGTATAAACACGAACGAGTGTTTGAATCAATACGGAAGAGTATCAAAAGGTGAAACACAGACGAGTGTTTGAATAACTGGCCCGGGTGGGTGTTTAGGAAACTTGACACATACGAGTGCTTAGGAATGGACACAAACGAGTGTTAAGGGATGGACACGGACGGGTGTTTAGGAATGGACACAGACGAATGTTTAGGGAACCGACCACCAGACAAGAACTGGGTTTAGAACGGCAAAGTGTATTGATTTTGTTTGGCATTGAAAAGGTGAAGGTCACCGACTGGGAATTTTGAGCATGATACCCTCCTGTAGGGATGTGTTGTTGTCCTTGAATAATTCAGGTCTTTCGTGTAAGGTACCCGGTCTGGCTTATGCTTTGTATGCATGTTTGAATTTCTTTTGACGCAAAGATCCACTCTGATGGATCAGCTACGCGCTTTTGAGGATGCAATGTTATGTAATGATAACTATATGCAATGCAAAGAAATAAACTTCATGGGGATAAGAGAAGGTTTGCTGGGAACCACTGCTCATCACTAGGGATGTCAATATATACCGGCGTTGGAAGCCTGCAGTACCAAAGGTTGCTGGGGATACTGATAAGAGTACACACTGGGGAGCTCTTGGAGACCTAAGATTGTTGATGACTCTTCTGGAGATTAAGTTGCCGATGAAACGAGTCTTCAAGTACGATGTTGGATTCTGAATCATACCGTTGGGAAGAGATAACCTGCCCAGACTTCCAAACATCCTGAACTACTGGGGGAGTGATAGAAGTGAATATGCCGAAGAGCGGATACTGAACACCCTGTGAATCTCTTCGAATACATGTCCCAAGTTTACGCACACTGGGGAATTATCTCTTGAATCACTTGGGGATAAGAGATGGTCATGGATACTTATGAGTGCCCCGGTTTAGCCTTGCGAATGCCCCGGTCCAGCTCTGCGAATGCCCCGGTTTAGATTCATTGGGGATGTTCTTGATTAGATCCACTGAGGATGCACTTACGCGTGCTGAGTCAAAAAGACGATTCTGAACTTTCTGAATGCACTTGGGGAATCAGATTTGAAATTATCTGTGGTAGATGAAGGCAGCTTTGTGCGCTGGTCAAGTCAGGTTGATTGTCATGATGCTTTTAGCTTGATCGTAGTCTCGTACAACATAATTGGCTTGAGCAACTTTGCAAGTATGGATGAGAAATGCCCCTGTCTGGAGGGTCTCTGGGAAGATCTAGGTCGAATAGAAGACCAGAAGATTCGTGCCACAATACGATATGAGGTGGCCTGCCTCAATGTCTTGAGTCACGAAATAATCTGCTCTTGATTACAACTTTCTTGGAGAGATTTGTCGAATCTCGACGTAACTGCCCCAGGTTGACTGAATTCTGAATAGATCTCTCGATGTGGTAGCCTCTGATTGATCGAGCTTGAAGAGATTTATCGACGTGATAGCCTCTGACTGACAGCTTGAAGAGATTAATCAACGTGATAACCTTTGATTGACGGCTTTGAGGGGATGCCCCAGATTTGGCTGATC
The DNA here is from genome assembly GCA_948472305.1 of Vicia faba. Taxonomy (NCBI): domain Eukaryota; kingdom Viridiplantae; phylum Streptophyta; class Magnoliopsida; order Fabales; family Fabaceae; genus Vicia; species Vicia faba. The sequence continues at coordinate 123,634,909 of OX451735.1, read as the reverse complement.
TTGGAGAGATCGACTCTTGACTTGACGGTCCCAGATTGGCGAAATCTGCTAACTTCATCCCTGAATTGTACTCAGACTGTAAAGTACCAAGGTGATTTTCTCTGGACAGAATCATCGGTTAACATGCTGCTGGATAAGTCATTTCTCTTGTGGCAGCTGACTCTTACTTCAACAGGGTATTCAAGCCTCTCTTCTCTGACAATATCGAGCTCTCTACTGGTTGTTCATTGTGCAAACTTACTTGATGTCAATCAGTTGTTTTGTATGCAGAAGAATGTTTATTATGAGAATGATAATTCTAATGCAACACATATGCAAGTCTTGAAGTTTGAAAAAAAACTTTGAATGAAATGACGTCACAACTCTGCTGTGAACGAGTCACTAGCTAAAGAGAAATATCTGCAAATTCTTTATTTTTGAAATATAATGCAAGCATATGATGCCAAAACAGATATTGAGACGTACCTCTTAGGAGTCAGTTAAACGCTATCTCGTTGTAGCACGCTTCCGAATTGACCCATGCTTCAGTTAGGGCTTTTATGGGTTGTAACGTGGCCTGGTTCACGGTTTTTAGAAAAAGGATTTAAGGCTCAAAATTATTTTGTGCCCACCCATTCTCCATGATGTTCTTCATTCCTACGTTCAGTTGACCCGACACAAGCGTTCATCTCTCGAGAAGAGTTTGCGATGATTGAGGAACCACAGTGGTTTCTTGGACACGACAGTCACTAACTTCTTTGCCTTTGGTGTCTGATCAGACGACTTTGTTCTTTGATGAGGATTTTCATTGGTAATCCTTTTCTCGCTTTTTAGGCTTTTCAATTTCTTTCTTGCTTTCCCTAATTTTTGCCTGGACAAATTCTTTTGAATTTTGATTTGGAAGTCCAGCGGGATGCCCCAATTTTTGCCTAAGCGACTTATTTTCATGTTTCGACTTAGCGGGGATTTTTTTTCTTTCTTATTCGTATTTTTTTTGAACAAGTCGTTGATCTTTGAGTTGTTTTTGATTTGTCGGAAGTGATCGTGACTGCCTGAGTCTTTAGTATCGTCATTTGTTGACCTCCTGATGTGCGAGAGATACCCATTGGGATATCGTTAGATAGACGCATGTTGTTGTTAGATGAGGACTAACCATTGTGGTTTTGACTTCCCTCAACCTTTTGATGGATAACCATTGTTGTATCCTTGGATGCACACTCTTGATGAGTTCTGAATGCTTGAACATATTAGCTGAACACTACCCGCCCCAAGGTTAAAATGAGGCTTTTTTCTGAATAGAAAGAAAACTCCTACTTCGAAGGCTCAGAGGGGTTGACGAGGGTCTATCTCCCTTATATCTCCGGTGTTTAGGAATAGAAACAAGGCCTGTACATCGTCAGCAGGGTCTCACTCAAAAGCGTACCAATCGGAGATTTTGCGTTTTCAGATTGTCATCATCCTCCTTTGAATCTTTACCTAAGCATAAGGCTTGGAAAATTTGGCATCAATATGCAAGTAAAACATTTAAAGAGTGATAACGAATGGATGAGTAAAAATGAAAGGAATACTTCAAGATAAGCATACTTATTGCATCAAGATTTTCGTTCAAAAATAGACAAGTTTCTATATACAAGCAATGTTTAAACAAACAAGCAAGAATGCAAATGAAAATGCAGTAAAGAAACCAATGATTGCCATTGTTGAGGAGACTTGACTCCGTATGGACTTGCTGATTCTGACGACTTTCTGTAGTCTTGATGCTCGAGTGTGAGAGAATTCCCTTTCAGATCTGATGTGATTATGACAGTCTCTGAATTGATTCAGTCTTAGACTTGGTCTCTGGATGACATACCATCTTCAATCGATTGGCCAGGTGCCCCAGTATAACATGCATCACCAAGCATATCATGTCTTAAAGAAATAATAGACATCATCATCAGAGTTTCCATGACCTGGCTTATCTGACTCTTTAATCCATTATCTTCCTGCCTGAAGAAGTTTCTGACTATGAGCCAAAGCTTGCATGTACCACTCAGAGTTATTCCATAGCTGGTCCCTGAACACGTGCGGTGAGAAACCAGGTTGAGCCTTTGAAGAGAACCCCAGGTCTGAATAGTAATCCCCAATCTTCGGATACCTGTAATGAATGCATGAATATACATGGAGTGTATGAATGAATGCTATGTCATGTTTTGTCATTTCCGAGGAATTTGCGTGCTTTGATTTTGTTTTTGCGCAAGTAAGGGATGGAAGAATTTTGGCACAAGACCTGCAAATATGATTCCTTGAAAATAACAAAACATGTATGTTAAGCATGCAGTTATCCATGTCATGTATGCAAAGGCATGAGATCAGAGAGGATCAAGGCTCCATCATTCCTGAATAAGGTTGCTACACTGCTCTGGATCATGTGAGTATCATCAGATCAGAGGTCCGACATAACTTCTGCATGTATAAGAACTAAGTACCTTGTGGATCTCCCATTGTCCGGGATCAAGGCTTCTGGAACATTGGATACTGTTGAGAATTTCTGAACATGCTGGGAATACCAAGATTGAAGGATTGAATGAACCTCCAGGTAAACAAGTCAGGATCTCAGAAAATAAATCTGAGAACCATATGGTCACCAACAAGATATAGCATCTGCATCAAGTCGGAACAGAAATCCAGAATATAGCCATTAGAATCAGTAGCCATTGTCTGAGCATAGTCACCATTTGTACCTGAATAACCATCTGAACACAGTCACCATCTGTACCTGTGACAAAAATTCCCTTCCCACTCACGGGTGAAAACTAGGTCAGGGTAAGATAATGGTAACTCGAAAATCACGGGTTCGCCTGAAAGTGCTATGGGCTTGCCCACAGACGTGGGTGCCAATAGTAATTCATTTGAACCTCATCCGAGCGTGGTATATGACATGACTGCACTAATCGGACCATGTCCTATAGCCGTCATGCCCCCACTCTATTCCTAGGTGTCCTAGTGCACTCTGGCCTGGGTACTGGGCCTTTTACCTCAGAAGTGACATCCCCACCCAACATAGAGAACAGAGTCCAGCATAATAGATAACAAATATGGAAAGCCATAAAATACAATGCAAACATGCTCAGATAAACATGTACAAATGAGTAGACTGAAAGCATAAAAATAAACACCCTAAGGAAAGAAAACAAGAGCTAGGAGCGACTCCGGGATGGACCAGCATTTGGTCGACCTGATTCCCCAGTGAAGTCGCCAGCTGAAACAACCGGCTGAAAATCATCAAACAATGAAGTCGCCATCGAACGTCTTTTATCCCACATGTAGGGAAAGGTAAACATCGAGAAAACCTGAGAAGGGAGAAGTCTCGGTCTTGCGACCGAGAGATCGGGTAAGGGAGTCTGTTACGCGAGGGGAAGGTATTATCACCCCACACGCCCGTAGTACTCTACGGTATCCACTCTTGTTATTTATCTTATGGGTGTGTTTAATCTATGCTTGTTGTTTACTATACTACTGGAGGAATGCATGCAAAAGAAAAGGGAAAAGAATGTAGGGAAAATAAAATTATGCTCGCTTGGGCCCTACCCCAATGCCTACGTATCCTTTTTGAGGAATCAGAGCTATCGTAGTTCGGCTCACATTTTTTGTTTGTTTTGTGTTTTTTATGGACGAAGTTAATCCCGTCTTCTGCCGCAGCTCGACCTTTGGAGACTTATGCGTTGGCACAGAAGTAAATTAATCATGTCCTTACCTGAAAAGGTTTTTTTATGAAAGGTGCTCGAGCGCACAAAACATTTGATTTTGTTTTGTATTTTTGTTGTAGATGATGACTGATTGACCTCAAGAGAGAGATATTAGCCATTTTTCTACTTAGTTATGAAAAGAGTCTTTGAGAATTAAACCACACCTATGCTTGAGATGAAGAACAATAAGATGGAGAAGAGACCCGCTTATCATTTCCCGTACTAAGCAAAAGCATGATTCTCATCAATAGTTTCGAAGTGTTTTGAATTTTGAAAGAGAGAGAAAGTTTTAGTTTTAGGTGCGAATGCAAAAGGGAAAGAAAAGTTAAAGGGGAATTAGCCTATTTCTAAACCTAATGTTATTGTGTATCGTTAGACCTAAAGTTAGAATTTTGAGGGAATTCTACATAATGTTAGCATGCATATGGATTGCGATAAAGTACGAAAATGAAGAATAAAATAGATTTGTGACGATACCGAACGGAGAAGGTCCGGTGCCTCTTCAAAATTGTGTAAGCAATAAGAAAATTCTATCAAAGTTCCCTTGGGCAAGTGATTGAAGAGTTCACCCCGAGCATTCCACATTGCAAGAGTTATGTCGACGTTACAAAAAGTCTTGACTAAAAGGTCAATAAAATGATTATCGAATATGAAAAATAAAATAGAAAAATTCTAATCGAAATTCTAAAAAGAAATTCTATTCTAAAAATATTCTATTATTTTTATTGTTTTATTATTGATTAAAAAAAATTAAACTAAAAGAAAAAAACTAAAACAATAAAAGAAAAGAAAAAAAATTAGAAGAGTTAGGGGGTATGAAGTCTAGAAATGTGGGTGTTGAAGTAATTTGCCCAAAAGACTTTCAACATTTTTATTTATTATTTTCTTAATTATAATTGTTATTAATTTGAATTAAGAATAATAAAACAGTAAGACAATTATATTAAAAAGAAAAAAAGTATGGAAATTGGAAAGGGAATAGGGTTTGAGAAAAAAGAAAGTCTCGTCCTTCTTCTTCAACAGAACGGCGGTCTCTTCGTCCTCATCGCCGTCTTCTTCCTCCGCTCGCCGACATTCTTCTGATTATCTCCCTCGTCTTCATCAACAGCGTTCTCATCTCTCTTCTTCTCAAACAGAACAGCGGCGGCGCCTCCGCCTTCGATCTCTCCATCTCAAAGCTTCGCCTTATTGCTACGATTTCGTCCAACCTCGATCTCCTCCGTTAGACGCCAACTCACATTTCCATCTCACTCTCCTCCGTGTTGTAGCCATTGTGATGCTGTGAGGTTTGTTGATGATGATGGAGGTTGATGAGAGATGTCACCGATTTGGCGAAGGAGCCGATTGTTGCTATTACGAATTTCCTTGGTATGCCGTTGTCGTCCTGGTGAAGGCCTCGACGTACAGGTACGTCTTCTCATTACTCTTCTCACCTCCGATACTCTTTCTTCTTTTATCTTGTTTCCTGATTTATGCGTTGATGATTGTGGCGATCCATGCTTTGATGGTGAGTCCAGGTTGAAGTCTCGTTGTATTCTTTGAGGAATGTCGATCAGCTTTGATGATTCCGGTGATTCAGGCTTTGATGATCGTGAAGATGATTCCGGCTTTGACGATAGCGGTGACTCAGGCTTTGAAGATGGTGTAGTTGATTCAGGCTTTGAAGATGGCGGTGATTCTTCTGGGAAATTGAGAGGTAATCCCCTTTTTTTCTGTGTTGAATTCCTGTGTGTTGAATGATGAACCGTCCCATTCCTCCTCTCCTTTTTCTGAACGTGAATTGTTGTGCGTTTCTGAGATAGTTGTTGTTGTTGTGTGATGTTGTGTGGTTTTGCGATGCAGATCGAAAGTGCAGAAGTGACGCACCGAGGTGCTGCAGTTGAACTGTTGTTGAAGGTTGATACGTTGCGATGGAGATGATGAAATGATGAGATAGAGATTGAAGTAGAAGATTCGTTGTCGTTATGCAAAGAACGTTGCAGATTGAGTGTGTGCATTGAAGTTGTACTGAAGATGATGAAGATGAAAATTCTTGTGCAGAGAGAGAATATTTATGGAGTTTTCTTGGAGTTTCCTGTGATTCTTCTATGAAGATTGAAGAATGATTGAGGATGAAGATGCATAGAGTTTTTTTTTGGTTTTTTCTGAGGGTGATTCTTCAAGTGGTGAAGAATCAAATGATTGGGAGGTAATTCTATTTTTATTCTGTTAGTAAATCATATATCTATTCTGTCCATCCCCATTATGTATATATATGCTGTGGGCTCTCTCCTCTATATGCTGATGGTTTGTTGGTTGGGAGGTTAGTTAAGTTAGTTAGGATAAGGTTAGAAATTCTGTTAGGTGGTTAGGAGGTGGGAAAAAAAGTTGGTTATAGTAAATAGTTTCAGTTATAGGGTAGTTGTAAACTGTGAGAATTTATGTTAAGGGGATTTGGTTAGTTTGTAGGTTAGTTGCTGAGCCAGAAATTCTGTTGTTGGAGTACATGGCTGTGATGTTAGTTTTCGCTGTTGTGAAATTCTGTTAGCTCTATCACCATATCACCATTTTCTGTTATGCTAAACTGTATATAGACGAATATTGGTTGATGTATAACTGTTTTGGCTGAACTAATGTTACTGGAAATGTTAATTTTTTTTGTTTGTATAAATGTGCAAGGATTGCTTTGGATTGAAACAGCAGGCCTAAATCATGGCAGGTTATGATATGCAGATTTGGTCATGAAGAAGGTAATGAAGATAGAATCAAACTAAAGCTGCATTGCAAACAAGATAAGGCCACATAGAAAGCAATGATGAGAACCAAAGTGAAGAGTCAATAGTCAACTGGTCGCCAAATGTGCATCTTTAGATGTATTTCTCATTTTTGTAGTATATTTTTTTGGATATTGTAAATGGTGTTGGATATTTGTAATGAATGTTTTTGACAGACTTTCTCCTTTTAAGATTTAAACCCTTTGCGCTTCTACCAGTAACATATGTGAAATCATGCTCAACTGATACATCTTATTTGATTGTTCTTACATTGCCTTTTCCATGCATTAGAGAAATATCTATTATACTAATGCATGCAACAAAAAGCACCCATATAATATTTGTTTGTCGAACAACAACTGCAAAGGCTCCAACCTTACCAATGCACTTAACCAGTAATTCTTTTCCAAACTTGCAAGATACATGGCCAGCACAGCAGTAACGGATGCAACATCTGTATAATAAAGAAAAGTGAAGAACCAATGAAGGGGATACAAGGATAGGACAATTGCGTGAAGCATTGCCTTTCTGTCACCGAGAGTTGGTTTCAAGTGAATAATGATGTCATATAGAATTATGCTGCATGCTTTTTCATACTTGTGGTCTGGATTCCAAGAAGAACCACGCAAATATTTAAGAACTTCCACTTCAAATATTAATGAATGAATTCTAATCAAACTACAGCTTCAGTGAATCCCTAATTCAATTCAATTTTTCCAATCTAAACCAAATTTGCGTGTCAAGCAAATAAGCATCTGAGATAATGACACCTTGATCACAATCAACATCTTGTACCATGTCCCGACTATATGAGCACTAGAACAACGACGTCTTGGACCCCTTCTCAATAGATGATAATGACTATGCCCTGAGGGATTCTTTGCAGATGAATATGAAAGATGCGACATGCAAATACCTTGATATGGAATGAACCTCAGGTAGGATGCTGACAAGCTCAAATATGAAAATGTATAAACTCTGATTTTTAGCTTCGTCTCATAAAACCTTGCAATTTGACATTGAGAAGAAAAGGATAGCCTCGTAGCTTGATGATGATAAGGTCCATGAAATGAAAACCTAACTTCAAACAGATTGTTAATGGAGAAATCAACCGAAACAAGCTTGTGCGAAGATGAGAGCCTTAAAGCCATACACCAACCCTTATTCCTCGAAATCCATGATCTTATGCCAATTTATCGATTAATGATGCATGATGTGTTAGATGATCTAATGTGAGAAAAATGTAAAAATGCGTAAGCCAGATATGAAGTAGAAGGGTAGGAAAAATTTGGGGTATTACAGGCGGTTCAGGCAAAAATTAGGGATAAAAATAATAAAAATCTGTACACCCGGCAAGTCGAAAACCCGAAAGGGCGGCTTGGGCAAAAAGGGGTTTTCCGGTGGATCGAAAACCCAAAATGGCGATTCAGGCAAAAGTTAGGGAATTAAAGCGTATGACTATGTCTCGTCGGATCACTTCAAAAGACAATCTCTTCATCGACCGGTTCCAGGCTTCTGATCAATCCAGTCATCGGCAAACGAAGCATTGAAATGGACAGATATTCAGGGTTGTGAAAGCTATAGAGGAATGGAATCCCATGGAATTATTTCACATAGCCATCTTTATTTTTGTAAATTTTTCAAATATTTACGACAAAATCCTCTTACTAGGATGATTGTCTCCTTTGTACAAACATACTCATAGAAAGTCAATACAAATACTTTTCCCAGAAATTTGTGTCATTTCCTTTTCTGTTCTCTTGCACTATTTGTTTTATTTTGAGAAACGTCCAATGTTTTGTTAAATAGGCATATGCATTTGAACATAATTATTTCCTTATGAACCAAGAGAGAGGATTACTGATGGGTCAAAGGTGAAATTGGATATCTTGATACCCTTTCGAAGGAAACCCCCAGGAGATTTGGAATCCATATCCCTAGCAAGTCTTGAAGCTTATCCCCAGTAGATTCTGGAAGCTTATCCCCTGCAGAGTACGGACGTATCTCCCGAGCTTTATTCAAAGTTATTCCTTACAAGGGCTTATAACTGGGTTATCCTCAGCTTATTGCCACGGAAGATCGCACTCGGCAAAATTCTTCCTATCCCCAGCGGAGTTCATCAGAGTTCCCCAGCATAACTTATCAATACAATCCCCGAGGAGCCTATCTTTGTTATCTCCAGCCAGAGAATCCTCCGGAATTCAATTCCCCTCAGAATTGAAGTTTCAGTATCCCCAGTCAAGCTAAAGCTTCAAATTGTCAATCCCCAGCGGAGCCAGACTAGTGAACCTTCTCCCCACAGAGTTTTGGGAAAGCAAATCTTGAGTTCCCCAGTGAAGTCGCCAGAGATACTTCCCTCCAAGCTGAAGATTCTCAGTCTTACCTCCCCAGCATGAGTCTATTAGATTGGAACTCCCCAGTAGAAGTCATCAGGAATTCCCCAGAAGATTGGTATACGACCCGAGCTCCTTTTTCTCCAGCAGTGACCAAGAACTATTCTTCCCGGCAGCAGTCGAGATACTGTCATCTTCAGCCATCTCGGATTCATCTATCCTTTGCAAGACAGCTCTCCAGCTTACATACGCATTCATTTACATTCATATTACACCATACATTGTATCATGCATCATGACATTGCATATAACTAACTCTTTACCTTTTCAGGTAAGATCAGTCGAAAGAATAAAATCATTATCTTCCGAGATTCTTTCCAGGAATAGTTCAGATATGATCCAGGCACGGCAACTTTCTAATGCTTATTCCAGATGCAGTTTTACACGAGCTCATCATCAGGGAACCTTACACCGGTTCTTCTTCCAACTTCAAGATTTCTGAAAACAGTTTAAGGTTTCTCCAAGTAACGGATGTTAACCTATCACTTGTTCAGTTTATTCTCAAGACTTCTGAAAACAGTTTATGGATTCTTCCCAACAACGGATGTTAATCTATCAACTTGTTCAGATGCAACCTTTGAAAACAGTTTACGGACGCTTCCCAACAACGGATGCTGCTCTATTGCTTATTCAACTTCAAGATTTCTGAAAACAGTTTACGGTTTCTCCAAGTAACGGATGTTAACCTATCACTTGTTCAGTTTCTTCTCAAGACTTCTGAAAACAGTTTATGGATTCTTCCCAACAACGTATGTTAATCTATCAACTTGTTCAGATGCAACCTTTGAAAACAGTTTACAGACGCTTCCCAACAACGGATGCTGCTCTATTGCTTATTCAACTTCAAGATTTCTGAAAACAGTTCACGGGTTCTCCAAGTAACGGATGTTGACCTATCACTTGTTCAGTTTCTTCTCAAGACTTCTGAAAACAGTTTATGGATTCTTCCCAACAACGGATGTTAATCTATCACTTGTTCAGATGCAACCTTTGAAAACAGTTTACGGATTCCTCCCAACAACGGATGTCAATCTATTGCTTATTCAGACCCCCAGTTCAAAGATGGTCCAAAGCATGGACACCTTCCTGATAGTCCTTTCCAGATGGCATCTTTAAGCCCATCCCCGACCAGTGTCCGTCACTCTTACATATGGCATCGTTAATCCCATCTCCAAATGGCATCTTTAAGCCCATTCCCGCATCCATTACTTTGACGAGTGCAAATTTAAGGGCACTCTAGTGTCCAATCTCCTTTTACCCTCGAGTCACGAAAGGCAAACTTGCCAATCTAACTCTTCAGGTTCAAGAAGATTGAACAGGGGCAACTGTTGTATCCCAAAATTTTCCCTCCCATTTCTCATTGATTTCTCATCACCAAGTCCCTGAAGATCAAGATCCAGTTAGGGTTTCATCTGCTCAAGACTTCTCCTTGCACTGTTGACCCAAATTAAGGTTTGTGTTTGCACAAAGATGTTTTGACCTAAAATGCCTAAGATGACTTTCTTGCTTCATATTGGACTCCCAAGTTTATCCATATCAAGTTTCAAGTCTTGATTCCAAGTTTTGCCCAGTCAATTGCACAGTTAACCTAGAAATCAGCTGTATTAGGGAAAAAGTCAACTGTGGCCAATTGACAGTCAAATCTCATGAAAATTGACCCACATCCACATTATGAACTCATATGGACCATTTGATCAAGTTTGGATCACAATTCCACAAGAAATTTGATCAGATCACCAAAAGGGCAAAATGGTCATTTTTAGGGTTTTGACTGCACAAAGGCAATTTTTGACTGTTTGACCTAGCCAATGACCAACCAAGCTCACATATGGACTCAAGGACCCCATGGAATTATCTTGACATGCTCAACAAGTTCAAAAGATCCCAAGTACACAAGATTGACAGTTGAATTTCCCAGTCAATTGATCAATTTTGACTGTACACTGAAAAGTCAAACTTTGACTTTTTGGTCAAAATATAGAGACAAGATTAATTTTTCATCAAAACATGCCAAATCATGAAACTTGTTCACCAAGAAATCAAAAAATGCAAATTAGGGTTTGAAATGAGAATTTTTCATAACTTAGAATTTTTCTAAGTTATGAAAAACCCTAATTTTTCCCCAACTTTGTCCCACTTTCTCACCAAGATTCATTTGGATTCAAACAAAAGTCAAAACATGAAAGTTGTAGCTTGTTGCATAATCTACAACTTTGATTCACAAAGTTTTCCCAAAAGAGGCTTGTATCTCAAGTTACAATTTTTGGAACAAGGGTACCAAACCATTCTTAACTTAGTGAAATTTTAACCTATTTTGGCAAGGTTTTCTACCTAACTTCAAGACCATTTTCCATACACTTCCACTTGTAATTTCAATTTTCATTTCAAAGATGGATTGTAGTACACATTCCAAGCTTTCCAAAATGTCCAAGAACTCATCAAACAACCTCATAACTTGAGAGAATCGAATTTCACAATATGGCAAAAACTCACTTTTGAATTGGTCATGTACATGTTCATAACTTATGCCATCTTCAAGTCAGCTTGGTTTAAGCTACATTACAGGCCCTTAAACCATCCAACACTCAATAATTTAATGCATGTTCATTGTGCTAAGGCTTTGTTTCATGAGTTTATGCATTACATTTTGAATTAAGCCATTTATGGAAAAATCAAAATGGCCATTTTTGCAAAAGCAAGCTTTATGTCATAATGCAAATCCAAGAGGTACAGATCAAATCCAATTGGCACAAGATTATGAGCAAAACACACTGATCAAGGAGAGGTTTTGCAGCATGATTAGGGGGCCTCTACTTGCCTAGAACATCAACTTGGCTTTGCTTGCTTAAGGGTGAAGAAAAGTGGCATAACATAACACAACTATCATCTCAGCATTAGAACACTTAAGCAATTATTTTGTACACCTTCTAATCATCCAACCCAAGCTAGAACACGACTCCAATACCTCCAATACCTCAACAAACTCAGAACCACCATCAAACTGCTCAAACAGAGTTCTCACTGCAGTTTGAGTGCCAACTCTCATCCCTTGCATGATTTCTTGCCCAAAGCTCATCAAACACATTCCCTAACATCAATGCAAGCTAACCAAAACCTAAAACACGACCTGTAATTCCTCTAACCAGTTCCACCATTTTCACTTTCTTATTTTGCAGTTGAAGGTTCATAGCTCGATTCAAGGTGTCTCAAGGCAAAGTAAGCATTGGAATAGCATCACCACACTTCAGGCAAGCTGTACAGATCATCATCTTGCTCTGAAAGCTCCCCCATTGCCAGATAGAACTTCAACTGAACAGGTATTTTCTTGAACTTCTAACTCTTAGTCTAAGCATCATTAGCTCTAAGTTTGTGAATAAGAAGTGTTCTACTCATGCCCCTGAATCTGTACATGCTTTTACTTTTCATTTATTTTGCTTGAGCTGTGAGAATTTAAGGTTTGAATATGGCATAAAACTTAGGTCAGGATTTGGGATTGTCAAAATTCTCTCTCATTTCTGAGAGTTAGGATGAGTTTTTTTATATATTTAGAATCGTGATTCAATGCTTAACATTTCTTATGTTGGAAGTTTGTGCAAAAGATCAAAGAATCCAGGTGTTTGAATTGGAAGTACAGGCGCGCGTTTTTTGAACGTTTTTGTTCAGAGGTTGAAGAAGAAGCTTCATGGGCTGGGCTTGCTTCTGATTTTCTTTTCACACCACATTTTTGGTTTCATACCCCCTGAGCCCATTATGTTTATTCTCATGATTTTTTGACTTTTCTTTTTTCATTTTGACTTATTTATTTTTGCTAATAATATTAAAAACATGAAAAATATTTTTTACACCATTTTTATATTTTTTAAGTATTTATTGGTTTATATGGACATTTGTACATAAATATATATATATATATATATATATATATATATATATATATATATATATATATATATATATATATATATATATATATATATATATATATATATATATATATATATATATATATATATATATATATATATATATATATATATATATATATATATATATATATATATATATATATATATATATATATATATATATATATATATATATATATATATATATATATATATATATATATATATATATATATATATATATATATATATATATATATATATATATATATATATATATATATATATATATATATATATATATATATATATATATATATATATATATATATATATATATATATATATATATATATATATATATATATATATATATATATTTATTAGTATATTTAGGTTAAAATACAAAAATACCTATATTTTTTATTTTATTAATATTTGACATAAAAAAATACTTTTTATAAATATACTTCATTTTATTTTATTTTTGTACATAATAAACAAATACTTGTATAAATTAAATAATATATATATTACTTAATAAAAATTAGGGTTTTACCCTTAAAATACAAAAACTCCAAAAATATTACTTTTTTTATTTTATTTATTTGACATAAATAATACTTTTTTTTCATACATATAAAAACCTTTTTTTTGCATTTTGCATCTTTATTTTATTTTCCATTTAATTTATGCAATCAATTATCTTGTAAATATTCCAAAAATTGATGTAATAGCTAGGTTTAATTTCTTTGTCTAAATATCCCCCCATTTGAACATTTGTACCCCCTTCCCATATTGTGTTGTAATAGTGTAGGAATTTTACTTTTCGCACTTTAAACGCTTTCTAAATATACCATGCTAGAATTAGGGTTGTATGCAAATAAAAAGAACAAAATTAGTTTGACCTAATTTCAAGATAATCAAAGCATGAAAATGGACAACACATATCACACTTTCACCCCTAGGGTATTCCACTTGTTGCCTTCAAATAATTGGGCCATATTGCATGTTAGGTTTCTTTGGGTAAAAACAAACAATCAAAAGATCATAGTCCCTCGATGACGCATTCGAAAAGTTGCCTAAAATGATCAAGTCCCTTTCAAAGAGAAATTGCCCAAAGATACTTAGCACTATTGCAATTATGGTCTAAACGATGACCCGCGCCCGTCCCTTTCACCTCCTAACACAAGATTGTCCACCAAATGCAATGGTGGAACAAAATTGTCAAAAGGGTTAAAACATAGCATAAATCTTTGAGAACTTTAGGGTAGATAGCTCTTAAGTACTTGTCCATTTGCAAAAGAAAACACTTGCCTATTTTCAAAACACACTTCACAAACACTTTCAAAACAAACTTTAAAAAAAAAACCCTTGAAACATCTTTTCAAAAAGACAAACACCTTTTGTAAAACATTCGAGTAAAGAATTGTTACAAGGGTAGCCTAGACAAGGCATCTTTTTCAAAACCTTTTCAAAGCCACACACAAAGCACCATTTCAAACAATTGAAAACCAAGGCAAGTTGATCTAAGCAAGTACCTAAGATCCCTTGGATAACCATGGATAGAAAGGGTGCTAATACCTTCCCTTTCTATAATCTACTCCCCGAACCTAAGAAAAATCTCAAAGGTTTTTGCTGTGCTTTTTAAACCTTTCCTTAGGATAAAATAAAAAGTCGGTGGCGACTCTTGCTCAACCGAAACATTTGCGAAAATAAACACAAAACCATAATCAGTTCTCCCACCGTATCACATTAGGGTTTAACCTTAGCTTATACTCGTTCAACCTGACAAACAACTTTTGAAAGTGATCAAGGTGTTCTTCTTCAGTTTGTGATCGGGCTATCATGTCATCTACGTAGACCTTTATCTCATGATGTATCATATCATTAAACAAAGCTACCATGGCGCGTTGATAGGTTTCCCCGACATTCTTCAGTCTGAATGGCATCACTTTGTAGCAGAACGTACCCCACTGTGTAACAAAAGTAGTTTTCTCCATGTCCTCAGGGGCCATTTTGATTTGGTTATAGCCTGAAAATCCGTCCATGAAAGAAAATACTTTGTGCTGAGCTATATTTCCAACCAGAATATCAATGTGCGGTAGTGGAAAGTCATCTTTAAGGCTGGCCCTATTTAAATCTCTATAATCCATGCACATTCTCACTTTGCCGACCTTCTTAGGCACAGGCACAATGTTAGCAACCCATTGTGGAGAGGAAGTAACAGCCAGAAACCCAGCATTGAACTATTTCATAACTTCTGCTTTGATCTTTTTATACATGTCAGGTCTCATGCAGCGGACCTTTTGTTTAACTGGTGGACAATCTTCTCTTATGGGTAGACGGTGTACCACAATGTCTGTATTGAGTCCCGGCATGTCTTCGTATGACCAGGCGAAGATCTCAACATAATCATGCAGTAGATGAATTAGGCGCTCCTTGGCACTCGGCTCTAGATTGGCACCTATCTTGATTTCCTTTTTGTCTTCCTCAGTTCCCAAGTTGATTGTATCCACCTGCTCTTCATGAGGCTGAATTGCTCTTTCCTCTTACTGTAATAATCTGCCCAATTCCCCTGGCACCTCACAATCTTCCTCACCTTCTTATTCGGCTTGGTTGATCAGATCTTCAGAGTCACTGAAGGCTATAGAAGTATCGTTACCCATGGGTTCCAGAATGGAAGGGTACCTGCATTTGTGAGTGTGGGTGTGTATAAGGGAATAGCCATCTTAAAACAACAAAATGTAAAAGAAAGACAATGAGAAAAAAGGTTTATATATGAAAAGCGTCCATGATTCATTAAAATGACATATGAAATGAAATAAGAACCCTTACAAATGGACCTATGTGCCTCGGGTAAGACACACGGTTGAAAAAGTACGAATTGTTTGTGAATTATTACAGATCCAAAATAAATGGAAAAGA
Source organism: Vicia faba (assembly GCA_948472305.1). NCBI lineage: Eukaryota > Viridiplantae > Streptophyta > Magnoliopsida > Fabales > Fabaceae > Vicia > Vicia faba. Next base: position 123,619,223 of record OX451735.1, on the reverse strand, counting down.
TAAATTATTGCGGTATGAAAGTAATCAGAACAAAGTCTTTTGCTTCCTAGTCACACAGTCCTCCGCCAATAGTAGGGAAAATCCAGTCTTCCAAGTTGCCTTCTTCATCAGTATCTTCTAGTGCATTCACCCCTTGGTGGCTGATCTTCATAGGAGGCCCTCCGTCACGGGAGCGGCACATAGCCTTCTGACCAATCGAAGTGAACCCTAAGCCGAATTTGTCTGACTTGAAAGGAAAGTCTGGTAGCTGACCCTAGATAGTGGATCAACCTTCTTCCACTACTGCCCTTGCATCATTGAGAGATGACATCCTAGGTGGAGGTATCGTGATCCCAGGAGTTGAAGATACTGCTTTAGTCGTTGCTACTTCAGGAGAAACCTCTTCAAAGTGTTGGAAAGGGGTCTCTATGAATTCACCATCTAACTCCACATAACGGAAGGAATTCGGATGACTAATCATATATTCCTCTTCCCCATGGACAGTTATAATTTTCCCTTGGACGGGGTACTTGAGCATTTGATGTAGAATAGAAGTGACAGCTCCGACATTGTGAATCCAGGGACGTCCCAACAGGCAAGAGTAGGAAGGACGTACGTCCATCACGTAGAATGTTGAATTGAACGTCTGGGTACCCACCTTAATCGGGATGTTCACCTCTCCATGGACCATCCTCTTAGAACCATCAAAGGCTCTGACGATTATATTGTTGGGTTTCAGGGTTAAGCCTTCACAATCCAGTCTATCCAAGTCTTTCTTCGGAAAGACATTTAAAGACGAACCCGTGTCTACCAGTATGTGTGCTAGGGTTGTCCCTCTTCATTCCACCGAGACATGCAAAGCATCATTATGTTTTCTCCCTTTCGAAGTTAAATCTGCATCGGAGAATCTTATACCATTGTCAGCTGTTAAACTAGCCACACATTCCTAGAACTGATCAGCGGAGGTTTCTTGTGGCACGTGGGCCGTCTTCAAAAATTTGACCAAAGCTTTAGCATGTGCCTCAGAGCACAACAACTGGGCTAACATAGATATTTTGGAGGGGGTCTGCCCTAGTTGTTCTACAACATCATAATCACTTTTCTTAATGATCCTAAGAATCTCTTCCATCTCTTTCTGGGATGTTTCAGGAATGATTAGTGATTGAGCCTTTGTCAAGACAGGCTCCTCTTGAACATTCTTTCCTTTTTTATCAGCAGCGGAAACAGGGAAGGGAATTGTATTGTTATTGTCAACGGGTACACTTGCGGGTACAATCACAGGGGTAATCTTAGGAGTGGCCAAGGGTCCAAAGACTGCTGTTGGAGGAGCAATCTCTTGAGAAAAGATTCTTCCACTACGAGTAACCTTGCTTGTTCCGGCAATGTTACTGATGTCGGGATTATCTTCCTCAGAGCTTTCTTCTTCTGCAATCTGTTCAATCTGTTTGACACTATGGTAGTAGATTTCTCCACCATAGTTCCATGGTACCATTTTATCGGATTTGTATGTGGTTGGTCCGGGCATTGTTATCTTCAACGGAGTAGTCATAGGAGCAGATGTAATCCTAACGAGTTTTTTAGGAACCCTGGAAGGATTGGCGTATATGGTTATTATTGAAACTTCTGGAACTGGAATGGGTGAGACGGGAGCTTTCTCAAACAAAATTTCCTTGTTATCGATCAATTATTGGATTCTTTTCTTCAAAAGAGGATAGTCAAATGGGGAGGATAGGCAAGCACGGCAATCTTGGTCACATCCTGGGAACACCCCATCTTTCAACAAATTTAACTTGATGGTGAGGATAGGAGTTATCAATTCATCCACAGTAGAAACAAACAGATCTTCTTCAATAGCGTTGGCATTATGACCATGCCTCGACATCGGAGCAGAGATAACATTCGGCTTTTCAGGAGCTTCAAATTCAACTTACTTTGCGTCAATCAGATCTTGAATCTTGTTCTTCAGGGCCCAACAGTTGTTGGTGTCGTGCCCTGGACTTTCTAAGTGGTACGCGCACCTGGCATTCGGATGATAGTGTGGAGACGAAGTGTTAGGATTTTTAGGGGCCTCTTTTAGCATTGCCAAATTCAACTTCAAGAGATGTGGTAGGAATTTAGCAGGAGTCATGTTTATCTTGGTGAATTGCCTTACAGGCCTTTCCACCCTTTGCTGGTTACTCCTCGGCTGATCGTTTCTCGGCTGATTGATTCTCAGTTGGCCTGAGGTAGACTTCTGAATCATAACGGCCCCCACAGTTGGTCGTCTTTCAACTCTTCCCTAATTCCTCTGGGAACAGACAGCAGACACTTATTTCTTTCCCGTGAAGGGCTTTTTTGCAGCAGCAGAGGTAGATGCATCCTTATGAATTTTCTCCCTTCTAATACCGACTTCCACCCTCTCGCCAGTTAGAATCAACTCAGTGAAACCTACAGAGGAGCTTCCAATCAGTTGATTAAAGAAAGGACCTGACAGAGTCCCCAAGAACATATCCACTAGCTCTCTCTCAGATAAAGGTGGTTGCACCCTTCCAGCTAAATCCCTCCATTTTTGGGCGTAGTCTTTGAAGCTCTCTTTCAGATAAAGGTGGTTGAACCCTTCCAGCTAAATCCTTCCAGCTGAGTACGGGTTGGCGCCAAGTCGGTGTTGTATTGATACTATTTATAGAATGCAGCTGCCAAATCTTCCCAATTATGAACATCATACCTCTCCAACTGGTAGAACCAATCAAGCTGTGTTTCTAACAAACTGTCTTGGAAAAAGTGAACCCACAATTCTTTGTCAGAAGAATGTGGTTGAATTTTCCTGACATAAGATCGTAGGTGCATCCTTTGGAAAGACACCCCATCGTACTTAGAAAATAGTGGCACTTTGAATTTAGGAGGGATTACAATTCCAGAAACCAACCCTAACTCCTTAAAATCCAGCCCCGGAACTCTCTGTATCTCCATGGCAGCTAGACGCTCTTCCAAGTTCTTGTATTTGTCATCGGCCAGAGGGTACTGTTGTTCTGAGTAGTCCTCATCTTCCTCTTCTTCTGCTTCAGACTCATATGGCACTGTAGTTCGTTTACCTTTTCCTTCCCCCTCTTCAGATGTTGATGGGAATTCCAAAGTCCGTCTGGCTTGTCCTTCAAATCTTCTACCCATAAGAACCACCCCAATTTGCTTCTTTTTCTTTTTCTCTTTTTCCTTTTCTAGCAGAGTCTTGAGCTCCTCCTGCCCCTTAGCCAAGGTCAGGAGTAGCTGTTGAAATTGTGAATTCTGGGCTTGCAAATCTTTGACCGTTTGTTCAATATCCATCTTGCTGAAATAAACAGCAGAGAGATGAGGAAACTTGGTGTGAAGACATGTTTATGCATATGATGAATGATATGTATTCATGTAATGCTTTCAAGGATTCAAAAAATTCAAATTTGTGTTAAACAAAAAGGAACAAACATTATATTAATAAAATAGAATTTGTTTACATCAATGCCCCTAGGGCAAAATAATACAAAATTCTAAGGTAAAAAGACGTTGCACATCCTCTTTTATGCAATGTAGGTGTTGAGAGTCTTCTCTTCATGGAGTTGACGAGTGAGTTCCAAAACCTTCTTCTCGCTTGCGTAGAATTGGGCTTCGAAAGTATCACACTCTCCCTTGAGCTGTATCCAACTCCTTTGTAAATCTTCGAGTGATGTTGGCATGTCAGGATGTAGGAGGGTGTATGGAACCTATCCTTCCATAACAGGCTCTATAATAACTGGGAGAATGTAGGGGTAAGGCATCATAAGACTTTGGGAGCGGGTTCGTACCCACTTGAGGTAAGGCTCAAGAGGGATGGAATTCTTGTGTCCCAAGGTCTTACTGTCCACCTTGTTGGGCATCCTCCATGGCAGCTAGACGCTCTTCCAAGTTTGGGTATACAAAGATGTTTGTCTTTTGAAAAATGTTTCAATGTTTTGAGAGTTGTTTGGAAATTGTTTTAAAATGTGTATGTGTTTGTTTGAAAATAGCAAGGAATGTTTGCAACTTGATCAAGTAACTAGAAGCATCTACCTACTCAAAAGTCTTTCTTGTACATTTTTATTCCTTTGATATTGTTGACCTACCATTATTTTGGTAGACAACCTTATCTTTGGATGTTAAACGGGACGGGCGTGGGTCATCATATGACCATGATAACAATGGTGCCAAGTATCTTAGCAAGTTTTGAGGGACTAAGATCATCTTTGTTTAGGCAACCCAGATAGCGTCATCGAGGGACTATGATCTTTTTGTTTGGTTTGATTTTGCCAAGATACCTAGCATGCATACCATGGACATGTTTTAAGGCAACCAAGTGGGTGAAACCCTAGAGGTGCTTGTGTGTAATGTGTTGTTATTTTTCATGCATTTTGTCTTGTATTAGGTCATGCTATTTGTTTGATTTTTGTCTTATCATACAAACCCTAGTTTTTACTAAACATGGATATAATGCGATAAATTGCGTAAAGTAAATCTAAGCTATTACAACAATATTATGGGAAGGGGACACAAGTTTTGAATGGGGGATATTTGCACAAAATAAAACCTTAATTTACTATTACAACCCAATTGAATTTATGGTACAATAAATAAATAAACAAATATTTAAATATGCAATAAAAATGTAAATATGCAAGAATGTTTTGTAATTGTTTTATGTATGTAAAAAATAAATTATTTAAGTTCTAAAAATAAGAAAAAATAATATTATTATTTTTGAAAGGAGAAGCCCTAATTTTGTTTTAAAAGAAAATATTGTTTTCTAATATTTATTTATTCATTTTTGTTCAAGAAAAATAATAGTAATATTATGTATAAATATTAAAAATTAAATATGTATGAAAAATAAATATTTAATGTATATAAAATATAAAATAAAAAATATTAAGTAATTTTTATTATTTACAAGTTTATTTAAGAAAATAAAGTATATTAACCTAATAATTTATTTTTATGCCAAAAAAAATAATAAAAAAAATAAAATAAAATGCAAAAATTAAAGAAAATATTTTTTGGATTTTTAATGTTCAGAAAAAAAATAAAGTCAATAATCACAAAAGAAATAAAAAAAATATAAAAAATATAAAAAATGGGCCAAGGGGGTGCAAAAAGGAAACAGGGGGGGTGCAAAAAGTAGGACAAACAGGCCAAAGGCGCGCCAGGCCCAGAACCTTTCGTCCCTGTCCTCCAGCCAAGCAAACGCGCATTTTTGTGCTTCAACCTATAACTCTTGCATACGTGCACAAAAACAAAATCTTGCAACATAAAACTTGTAGCATTTTTAATCATGATTCCAACGATATAAGATTTGAAACCTAACTCTAAGAAACCAGGGAGAATTTCAGTGGCCCTAATTCCTGACCTAATTTTTTCATGAACTTCAACAATCAAATACTCTTAGCTAAGTTAATATAAATGGAAACTATGAATATGTACAGCTTAAGCAAGTTAAAGACTACATTTTTGCTTCACAAATCGTGACCTAAGGATGCCTAAATAGAGAGATAGAAACTTGAAAAATACCTCGTTCAGTTGAGTTTGGATATGGCAATGTGGGGACTTTGAGTGAGGCCTGGAGATCGTGTGAGCTTCCTTGAAGTTCCCTCAAGCTTCTCCAATGCTCAGCTTGCCTTGTAGATGCTTGAATCTCCCTGTAGAAGTCAACCTGCAAACCTTCAAAATGAAAATGGTGATCCTTGAAACAGAGGTTACAGTTGCAAGACAAAAGCATGGACAACTTATGTGTGATGTAGGGAAGATGTTTCAAGGGTTGAAAGGCAAAACGCACGAGCAAGTTTCAAGTTGGCAAGTGATTTGCAGAAGCTGTCCTGTTTTGGCATAAAATGGTGTTTTTTGTGTTTTAGGGTGTTTTGGAAGTTATGCACTCGTGTTTCTGCTTGTAACAAAGTTCTGAAGTTGTTTAGAATAATGCCAAGGCTTCTCTTTATCAGATGCACAAGCTTACTTGACTTTTGCAAGTTTTCTTGCTTTTGAAGAAAGTTGGAAGTGACAATGCCAAAGTCCTGTACAGGCTTGCTTGCTAGCTGCATAGGGTTGGTGTACTTTTCCTGATGTTTGTGGATCTTGTTGCAACAAAAGATCAGGTCCATGGCTCAAGAAATGCAAAGTTGTAAAAGTCTTGCTTTATCAAAATGGTATTATGAACTTTATGCCATTTTTGGAATAATTCTTTGTGCAAAGCTCCATAGGTCAGAATAAAGCAAATATCCAATGTGTTAGCATTCAGTTATGGAGTGTAGAAAGGATTAGGACCTGTAATACCAAGTACAAGCATGTTTGATACTGATTTGCAACTTGTAACATTGTGAAAATGCCTTGAACAAAAGTGATAAATTACCATTTTGATTTCTTCGATTCTACCTAACCATAAATGATCTTGGAGAGTTCTTGGACATTTTGGAAAGCTTTTAACATGCTCTACAATCCATATTTGAAATGCATTTTAAGATACCTCTTGGAACTAGGTTAAAAATTGCCATGAAGTTAGGTAAAAAATCTGCCTAAACTAGGGCAAAATTTCACTAAGTTAAAAAGTTTATGGACCCCTATTCACAAAATCATATCTTGAGATCCAAGCATCTTTTGGGAAAACTTTGTGAATAAAAAGTTGTAGATTTCATGGAGGACTACAACTTTCATGTTGGAAGTTTTCTTTGAATCCAATTGCATCATGGTGAAAAAGTTGTGGATAGTTGGGAAAAAATAAGAAATTTTCATAACTTAAAAAATTTCTAAGTTATGAAAAAATTTCAAATTGAAAACCTAATTTGAAATATTGATTTTCTTGATCAACATGTTTCATATTTTGACATATCTTGATGAATTATGACCCTTGGCACTTGATTTTGACCAAAAAGTCTAAGTTTGACTTTCCAGTGTACAGTTGATTTTTAATCAATTGACTGCAAAATTCATCTGTCAATCCTATGCATTTGAGATCTTTTGAACTATGTGATTAGATCAAGATGATGCCATTGAGTCCTTGAAATCATGCTTGAACCCAATTGGTCATTGGCTAGGTTAAAAATCAGAAATTGCCCTTTCCCAGTCAAAACCCTAATTTTGACTGTTTTGCCCTTTTGATGATTTGATCAAATTTCTTGAGGAGTTGTGGTAAAAACTTGATCAAATGGTACATAGGAGCCTAGAATGTTGTTGTGGATCAAAAATTATGAATTTTTACTGTAAATTGGCCATGGTTGACTTTTCCCCAATACAGTTGATTTTTAGGTCAACTGTCCAATTGACTGGGCAAAAATGTGATTCAAGGCTTGAAACTTGGTATGAGAAATCTTAGGGATCCAAGATGGTGTATGAAAGTCACATTAAGAATTGATGGTCGAAAAATCCTTGTGCAAACTCAAACACTAATTTCAGGTCATCAGTGCAAGATGAGGTCTTGAGCTGAGCAAACCCTAATCCTGTCTTGAGTCCAAGAGGTCTTGTGAGGAAAATCTTGATAATATGAAAGGGAAAATTTTGGGGTACAACAGGTCATTTTTGATAAAGTATGAGAAAGTTATTCTTGGTCAAAGTTGAGTTGACTTTTCCTGCAAAACCCTAATTTAGCAACTTTTGGGTTTTGATGAATTGTGAGCAATCCTTGAGGAATCATGATCAACCCTTGATAAAATGATGAATAATGCTTCAAAATGATGATGTTGATCAAAAATCCTGAAGTTTGACTGTATGTAGGCCACATTTGACTTTTTCCCTAGCACAGTCGATTTTCAGGCCTTTGAGCAATTGGTTGAGCAAAATTTCTCTGCAAGGCTTGAAACTTGACATGGATGATCCTGAGAACATTTTAGGACAATGGTGAGCATTTGAGACCCTTTGGACTCCAGTATCTTGATGCAACATGAAACCCTAATTTGAGGTAGACAGCCTTAGGAGAGAAATTGTCTGGTCAACCCTTGGACTTCCTTGAGCAATTTGAGGACCTCACTTGAAATGCATTGAGAAATATGGGAGGGAAAATTTTGGGGTACAACAAGATCCTATACCCAAATCTGTGGGCGTTTTAGGTAAGTAACAATAGATTGTGAAAATTGTACGGCGTACACCGATACGGTTGAAGCGATGGCTACGTTAGTGTGACATATTGGTTGGTTCCGGTGTCCCTTGAGTTAGGTCAAGGAGAATGTCGGGCTTCCGCGTGGTGTCATAAAGCACTAACTGATCATAAAACCTTAGTTGAAACAACTTAGCCCTTAGAAAGTACTAAGATGGCCGGCTTCGGTGCAGACTAAAGTTGGTTGATACTCGATGCTACACTCATTGAGATCGTACTATCAGGATATTTCGGTCGCAAATTAGACGTTCTTGCTGAAACAATGTCTGGGAGAAAGATCAGTGATATTGAGGCTCCTAGAACCCGGTTACTTTTCTTAAGACATGTTGAGCCAACTAAAACGCAAGAGGATACTTACATACAAACTCCATGCAAGCCTGAACCTAAGGCTACGTGTGTGATTTGTTTGTATTCATCATTTAACGACGTGAATTCCTTACAGGACTTGTTTGTATTTGTTATCCAATAACTTGGACTTCTTGCAAGACTTACTTATTTTCACCACCTTACACCTTTTTTTGGTGCATAGCATACACGTTATGACATCATGCCATAGCATTTTAGTTAACCATTTCAAGGACCTCAAGGGTATGTGATGCAGGCTTATTATGAACCAGATGTCTAGCAAGGGAAAGGAGGGTTTATTTCACTCTAACTGAATGTCATTGAAGTATCATAAACCAGACGTTTAGTAAGGGGCAGGAGGATTTATTTCGCTATAATTGAATGTCTTTGAAGTATCATGAACCAGACATCTAGCAAGGGGTAAAGAGGATTTATTTTCCTCTAACCAAATGCCATCAAAGAACGAAGTACATTATCTTGAGTCAAAGGCTAGGACCCACTCGGTATGGTGAGCTTGATTCTCGTAGAAGGATATTCGACGATGCGAAGTTCTTCAATCAAAGTTGTAGTCAGATTCTAACATTTTCTTTGTTTACCCCGCGAGATCCTTGAAAACATTGCATTTACATATCATGCATGTCATTACATAATAGGTAGTTCTCAAGACAGGTGTCTCATTTTCTCGTTGTTTTTTTCAGCAGAAAAATGACCCTCGAACAGACTGTTAAGGACCTCCAAGCTCAGCATGCACAATTTCAAGAGACTCTTTTGAATCTGGCATAGGGGCAGAAATATCTGATGGCGCTCGTTGCCGGGAAAAAGAAGACTAAAAAGTCGGCTTTTATCCTCAATATAGGGAGAAGATTCAAAGGTCATGCTCAACCGATTCAAGTGGAAAATATTTCCTCTGAGGAAGATGACAATCAAGAAGAGGATTGTAGAAGCATCAAGCTTGAAGGTAGTCAGGGTTCTGAAGATGAAGACTACTCTGATGAACAGTATCCTCTTGTAGATGACAAAAACAAGCAGTTGGAAGATCGTATCAAAGTTATGGAAATCTAGAAAGTGTATGGATTGGATTTTGGAGAACTAGGTCTGATTCCGGGGTTAGTTATCCCTCAGAAATTCAAGGTCCCCATCTTTTCTAAATATGATGGGGTCTCTTGTCCCAAACTTCACCCGAGTTCGTATGTTCAAAAGATCCAACCTCATACTGCTGACAGAAAGTTATGGGTCCACTTCTTTCAAGAAAGCTTGTCCAGAACTCAACTTGAATGGTTCTATCAGTTGGAAGGAACCAAGATTCATACATGGAAGACTTGGCTGCTGCTTTTTATAGGCAGTATCAATATAATGGTTACCTGGCGCCAACTCGTACGCAATTGTAAAACATGTCTATGAGCTCGAATTAAAGGTTCAAGGAGTATGCACAAAAATGGATGGATTTAGCTGGAAGGGTGCAACATCCCTTCTCTGACCGGGAATTGGTTGATATGTTCATGGGTACTTTAACAAGCCTATTCTTTAATCTGCTGATTATAAGTTCTTCAACTGGTTTTACGGAGCTGATACTAATAGGAAAACATGTTAAAGGTGGTATCAAGAGTGGAAAGATTCTAGTGGCTGCATCTTCAAGTGTTGTGAAGAAGAAATTCAGTGGTAAGAAGGAAACCAATTCCATTAATGGCCAGAAGGGTCGTGTTAGCAGTAACTACAACCAATCCGTGGGAGTTGTGCTAATCTCTGATCCCGCACCAACGCAACATCGACAACAAGGCAATCAGCGTAGGCCAGATGCACCTAGGAGACAATTTACTAAGATTAACATGCCATTGTCCCAGGCACTGCAACAATCCTAATGTGAGATGCGCGTATAATTCCAATAGTCCCGGACATTACACAAATAGTTATTGGGCTTCGAGAATTAAAATCCAAGATTTGATTGATGCTAAGGAGATTGAGTTCGACCCTCCTGAGACTCCCAATGTGATCATTTCTCCCATGCCAAATCATGGACAAGATTGAGAGCGTCTATTTCATTTGAATTTTCAAATTGTAATTTCTTTTGATTATTCGAACATTTATTTTATGTCAAACTTTGTTGTTCCATTAATTCATTGCATATGTTTTGCTTGAAGTAATCCATTCATTTTGAATATATTTAAACTATGCTTTTATTTCATTTTTGTGATATTCAACTCCCGATTAAAAGCTGTAAGCCTTTAGAGGGAGGATTAGAAAACAATTCCATAATCTCTACAATGTACTTTTGAACAGACCTTGCTAACGATGTATAGGCGTTGTTAAAATCCTAAATAGTGGAGTTATAAGGAAGATAATCCCTAGTTATTCCCTTTTATCCTAAAGAGTAGGAGTTTTCTTTTTCACACAAATTGAAACTCGTAATCATAACCTGGGACAGGGTAGTTTCTCAGTTAATTCAAATGCGTATTCAGTCGTAAGCTCTGCCTTCATACACGACGAATAGTGTAGAATATGATCTTCTAAAATCAAAAGACGGTGATGGTTCCCCATAATCACTAAAATAGGCAGTCATCATCTCTCAAAAGAAAAGCCCGCTAAGTCAAAACCTATGAAGGAGACTTAGGACAAACTGGGGCATCCCGCTGATTGTGATCTCAAAATAGTTCAAGAAAAAAATAGGGATAATAAAGTCAAAAAAGAGGTCGCTACGAATCCTTAACAAAAAATTATTACAAAAAAAATTATGATTGTGTTCTCAAATAAACTTTCAGTATCCGAACCACCACCAGAATATAAGGACAAAGATTCCAAACTCAATTGGAATCTAAACGCATAATTAACTGAGTATAGGATTGAAGAACATCACGAAGAATGGATGAGTACAAATAAATTTCGAGTCTTTATCCTTTTTTTTCTGAAAACGTGAACCAGGCCACGTTACAACCCTTAAAAGTCCTGGTTGAAGCATGGGTTATTTCGAAAGCATACTGTTACAAAAGGTATCTTGACTCCTGAGTTGAATTCATATTCTTACAAAATTATGTTTATTTACTAAAAATGCATTTCCAAAACTTCATGACAGACATAAGATTTGCATTTTTAATACCACTGTTTGCATATAACTAATTCTTTGGCAGCAGAGAAATTCACACGATGAATGTTCAATAAACGGAAATCCCTTCAATAGGACATAATCACTTCAAATGAAAATACATTTCCAGTAATAGGCCTTTCATAATCAAGGGGCGTGACATGGTGTCTAACTGATCTGGGGCAGTCAAGTCAAGATTCAAAGAATCTCTTAAAGGTGTTGAATGGCCAGGGGAAGATCTCCATGTGAATCACTTGGGGCATTGAACATGAATTCCAACAATGGGTCACGTACGATTAAGAAAACATTTTTTGGTAGTGCTACAACACTTACTACTATGGACAGCGACAATTATTCGCACGAGGACATAGTCGGAAAATACTACACATGTAAATAGACCCGCTAGGTTGACTGGCCTAGGAAAAAATAAGGGCATCCCGGTGAACCAAAAAAGGTTCGAACAAAATTAGGGATATATATTATATATATAAATTATACACCCGGCAAGTCGAAAACCTGAAAAGGCGGCTTGAGCAAAAAAGGGTATCCCGGTGGGTCGAAAATCTGAAAAAGACAGTCCAGGAAAAAGTAATGGATTAAAGCATACGACTATGTCTCGTCATCTCATAACTTGTCTATCAGTGGAAGGCTTATTACTCTGATCAGCATTTACCGAGGGCTCTAGAAGTGGAGATAATGTTCAAGTCATCCATAAATCCCCACAGCAGTTTCCACAAAATTATCTCTACATAGCTATCTGCACAAGCTCATTTTCAACAGAGATATATTCCCCGCAAGTCTAATATGCATTTAAGACATAAATTGGGGAATCTTCCATCTATTAACATGATCATACTCACCAGCAGATCACCCTAGCAGATAAAGGAATATGATATTTTCCCCGAAAATATTGCAAACCTACGGAATCCTAATCTCCATCGGAGATTACAGCATCAGTACATTTTATGGAAATTCTCTTCCCCAACTTAACTTATTCCTCAAAAACTGTAAAACCCCTTGCATATTTATTTTCTCCAACAGAGCTCATTTCCTCAGTAGAGTATTTTTCCGCCAACTGGTTTTATTTCCCCAATAGGGTTTATTTCCCCAACAGATTATAGCCTCCCTAGCTTGAGTCTGTTTCTACCACAAATTACCGGCATGATTCCCACCTCCGCCAAAGGACAGTCCAGGTTTCTATCCCCAGGGAGTTGCTATAGAATCTCAAATTAGACCAGAAATCATTCAAACTTATCCTCTCTAGACAAGTAAGCATCCATATTAGAAACCCGGTCAGACTGCACCTCAGAAGGTTATCCATCTCTCTTATCCCCAGTCAAGGTGTATAGGAATTAAATTCCCTAGTAGAGTGATGAACAACCAATGTTCCTGAGTTCTTATCCCCAAGCAGAAATCAACGTTCCCCAGCGGAGTTTCCTTAAACAGAGAGTAGGAGTCCCTAGCGAAAACATTCCAGATGAGATCAAAGATTACACATATTCTTCATCCCCAGCACTATTTAGGGATTTATTTTCCCCAGCGAGATGTTATACAGAGCTACACTTCAACGACATCTCACATAAATAATTTATCATATCATATAAATGCATATAACGTTATCATTTATTTTGAGAGCATCATCATGCAATGCATTACATACATCATGACATTGCATAAACTAATTTTTTCTTTTTAGGTAAAGTTCGTAAATAGATGAATATAATCAGCGAATTTCAAACAGGTCAAAGATTAATTCTCGAAGGAAGCCTGGGAAACTTATTTGCATGACTAGGTCGAAGATTAGTTCCCGAAATAAGTCGGGGAAACTATCAAATACCAGGTGGTATGAATTCCCGAAATAGGTCGGGTTTACCAAAAAAGAATATTGTAGATTAATTCCTGAAACAAGACGGGGTGACCATCTGCATGACCAAATGACTTCCTTCAAAGATGTACTCTGAAAATCATCTCCTAAAAAAACATTTCTTCGGAGACTGAATTTTGACAAGTATTTCCTTGGAGATTAAATTCTGACAAGAATTTCCTCAGATATTGAATTCCAACAAGCATTTCCTAGGAGACTGAATTCTGATAAGCATTTCCTCGGAGACTGAATTCCGACAAGCATTTCCTCGGAGACTGAATTCTGACAAGCATTTCCTCGGAGACTGAATTCCAAAAAGCATTTCCTCAGAGAATGAATTTCGACAAGCATTTCCTCGGAGACTGAATTCCGACAAGCATTTCCTCGGAGACTGAATTCCGACAAGTATTTCCTCGGAGACTAAATTCCGGAAAGGATTTCCTTGGAGACTGAATTCTGACAAGCATTTCCTCGGATACTGAATTCTGACGAGCATTTCCTTGGAGACTGAATTCCGACAAGTATCTTCCTCAGAGACTGAATTCTGAAAAACACTTCCTCAAATACAGAATTCTGAAAAGCACTTACCTCAAAAATTTATTCTGAAAAGTATTTCCCTCAGAGATTTAATCTAACAAGTATTTCCTTTAGAGACTGAGTACTAAAAAAATAGTTCTTTCGAAGACTCCTTCCAACACTTTTTCCAGTTGAGGTCGGGTGTAGAAATCTTTTGGCTCAGATTAAATAGAACTTAGATTTATTCAGATACTCCTTCAGAAAAGTCGGGCATAGACTCTTTCCAAAATATTTTCTAATTGAAGTCAAGCGTAGACATCTTCTGGCTCAGATTAAATTGAGCGTAGATTTATTCTGATACTTCTTCCAGTTGAAGTCGGGCGTAGATATCTTTTAGCTTAGATTAAATCGAGCATAGATTTATTCTGATACTTATTCCAGTTGAAGACGGGCGTATACATCTTCTGGCTCAGATTAAATCGAGTGTAGATTTATTCTGATACTTCTTCCAGTTGAAGACGGGCATAGACATCTTTTGGATAACATTAAATCGAGCATAGATTTATTCTGACACTTTTTCCAATTTAAGTTAGGCATAGACATCTTCTGGTTCAGATTAAATCGAGCGTAGATTTATTCTAATTATCCTTTTGGACCAAGTTGGGCCTATACTCACTCCAAATACATCTTCTAAGATAAAGTTGGGCGTAGACTTGGTCTAATTTCTATCAACGGTTACCTTGCATGGAATCTATAAGCCCGTCTCCGATAACTCTCCTTCACCTCTCCAAATGGCATTTTAAAGCTCATTCCCGAAATTATCAACCAACAATGTTACTTCGTGCACCGGCGAGTGCAAATTTCTGGGCACTTAAGTGTTCAATCATCTTCTACCTTCAAATCATGAATGGCAGACATGCCAATCTAACTCTTCATGTTTAAGAAGATTGAACAGGGGCAGTTGTTTTACTCTAAAATTTTCCCTCCCATTTTTCTTCAAGACATGCTCACAAAGGTCTCAAGTACACAAAGCTACTCAAGGGTTGACTAGTCAAACCTCCTCCTAAGCAATGGGTCCACAACTAGGGTTTCATATTGCACAAGGAATAATGGGTTTCAAAGGTATCAAATGGTTTTCATGGTACATCATAGGTCTTCAACAGTGCTCATGTCATGTTTCAAGTCTTTCATCACAAGTTTGCTCAGTCAATGGCTCAAATGATTGAAAATCAACTATATTAGGTAAAAAGTCAATTGTGGTCAACATACAGTCAAACTTCAAGATTTTTGGTTAACATCAACATTTTGAAGTGATATTCATCATTTGATCAAGGGTTGATCATAATTCCTCAAGGAAATCCCTAAAATCATCAAAGGTCAAAAATTGCCAAATTAGGGTTTCCTCAGGAGAAGTCAACTGAACTTTAACCAAGCATAACTTTCACATGCTTCATCAACTTTTCCCCAACCAAAGCCCATTTTGAAGGAAGTTTAATTCTATACATCTTTGTATTTATTCTGAAGTCCAAAAAGTACTTCATTTGAAAGATATGAGCTAATACATTATAGGTCATTTAAAAAGTCAACAAAAAGACACTTTTTGTCAAGGCAACTTACATCAAGATAAAGTATCCAAATTCAAAAATGATCAAAAGAAAATTGAAGATGACATCTCGTGCTTTCCAAAAATTCCAAGATGACCTTCATAAGATGAAAATTAAGCAAGTTATAAGTGGCACAAGTTGGGCAATTTTTGAGAAATGCATGAAATCTCAATTGAGCAAATTTGTGATTTTGGGCTATTGGGCCTATGTTTTGGAATTCAAATGTGTTCGTGACATATTTAAATATCCTTAAGTGCATTCATGCATTATTTTAGTTTTTTATTTTTTTTATTTTGATTTTATTTATTTTGATTTTATTTATTTTAAATCAAAATTAAATCAGATAAAATGCAAGCTTAATATACAAGGCGTGTAAGGCTTGTGATCTAATCTTTTGGAGGCCTAAACAACTCATGTCAACCTGTTACAAACATGCCAAAATCGTGTGAGATGAAGAAGGCAAGGAAAATCTCAAGAAAGGAAGTATTTTAATGTGTTTTATTCTTGTCTATTCATGCCATGATTGCTTTTATTCTTCCATATTTGTTTGTCCTGATCCATCCCTCTATATATACACTACCAAATCATATCAAAAGACCACGAGCTGCTGCCTCAAACAAAGCTTGTCAAATTCTCAAAATTCTTCAAAGAACCCTATGTTTCAAAACTAGTATTACAGGCCTTATCGTCCCAAAGTCTCAATCCTATTTCCTTCCTGGAACATCAAAGGGTAGGTTTGGATCGATCATAATGATCCTGCGCACATGAAATCGCATAGCATAGCCTTGTCGGTTCCATGTTTTTTTGAAAATCATATCTTTAATCTTGTTATATTTTAAATCGAAGTCACCATATGTTCCACTTTGTGTATTTGTTATTTTTATTTGATTTAGATAACCGGAAGTAACAACTGCCATAGTGGTAAGGGTGTGTGTGTAAAGGTGTTAGTGTACCAGGGCATGGGTTTGATCCCTGCCCCTGATATGTTATTTTTGAATACTTTTCTGTTTCAAATCTAATGCAAGCAATCTAGCGCGTCTTATCTTGCGCCTCTAATTCCTCATCATCAGATGCTCATCAAGTCAGATCCAACATGCAGATTCATAGGCATACCAAAGAATACATAGATCCAGCCATACTGGATCACTCAAACTGTTGGGCTAGCATTTTTTGGCTTAGTGGATTTGTTTTCCCACATCCATCAACTTTTTCTATTACTGTAGGCCCATTTACTTTTTTTTTTAATATTTATTTTGTTTTAGATAATTAACTTTTTTAAATAATTAATTAAATCAATTTTATCAGAAAAAAAAAAGATGTTTTAAATTAATTAACTTTTTTTAATTAATTTTAGACCTAGGTTTTTTTTTAATAATTTATAATTTAACTTAGAATTAGGTTAATCATTTAATAAAAATACCAAAGAAATAAAATTAATTAGACTTTTAGGTGTTAATCAATAATTTCTTTTATTCTTAATCAAAACTAATTTAATCATCAAAACCTCTTCCCGTCTAAAAATCACAAAAAACTATTTATTTTCTTGTTTCTATTTTTATCGCTTCGCGTACTTTATTTTCGCATTAGTCTTTTTTCTAATTTATGTAATTTCTAATAGGTTGTAATAAGTTTTAATTAGGGTTTACTATTTTTCCATATTTTATGGTTTCTAACCCCCATCCCCGAAGCATTTTAATAGCTTAGGTTTTATTTCCCCGCATTTTACTTTCTGCACTTATAATTATGTCTGTATATATAACTGTATAGTAATTAGGCGTGTATAACAAGACATAAAAACAAACGCAAGATAACCCTAATCAAGACAAGATAACTGAAAACAAATCACCTTGCACATGCGCACCTCTAGGGTGACCCCCACTTGTTGCCTTCGGAAAATACAGTCATGTCTCTCGAGCGTGGGACGCTTTAGCAAAGACCCTCGGTTAAAAGATCGTAGTCCCTCGATGACCCTTTAATGTTGCCTTCAGTATACGATCTTAGTCTCTTATGTGAAATTGCTAAATCACCCTATTAGTTTCCTTTATGATTGTACAATGACCCGCGCATGTCCTTCAAACATCCAATGATAGGGCTTCCTACTAAATAATGGTATGATAGCACTATCTAAAGGAAGAGGGAAATAATGCTAAAGACTTTTTGAGTAGGTAGATAGCTCGTAATTTCTTACTCACAAACAAAAACATGTCTTTTCACACAAACACTTTTTTGAAATATTTTTAAAATAAACACTTTGTATGCGTTCTCAACGATACGAGAATTATTACAAATTTTACCGAACTTAGGCATTTTCAAAATATTTTCAAACACACATTCACAAAGAATTTTCAAAGTGAGCTAGTTATTAAGAACATGTATATAACTATAGATGCAAAGAGTGCTAACACCTTCCCTTTTCATAACCTACCCCCTTACTCATAAAATTCTCAAAGGTCTTTCCTGTTCTTTTCACCCTTTCCTTTATTGGATAAAAGAAAATTCGGTGGTGACTCTTGCTATCTGCAACATTTGCGATAAAACACAAAACTAAAAGTCAGTTATCCCACCATATTACAACTTCCATCACAAGCTCTGATTAAAACATATTCAGGGAAATATCTATTTTCTTTATCTGAGTATTCAACTCGAGGGGAGACCCCAATTATTTATTTTCTTACATGATGTATCAAAATATACAAGTTTTGTCATCATCAAAAAGGGGAGATTGTTAGAACATAGTTTGGTTCTACATCTTAGTAATAGTTTTGATGATAAAAAATACATTAAGAACAAATATGCTCTCTAAAGAACAAATATGCTCTCTCATAAAGTATTTGAATATGCAGAGAAGTTCTGATCAAATAGCATAGAAGATGATGAGAGAATTGCATTTTAAAGCTCTGATTAGACGAAGCAATAAAAGAAGTTTTGCTGTTATAACTTATGAAGCACCAAAGCTGTAAGCTAAATTTTTATACTCTGATAAGTGAAGTTTTGGAAGAACAGAGGAAGTCTTAACATACTCATCTATACTAAAGTTCTAAAAGACTCAGCACTTAAGCTCAAGCTATACTCTAATAAGTAAATATTCTGAAAGTGGAAAGAAGCTTCAATGTGTCTGTCTCATCCAAGTTCTAATTATATGAATATTAAGAAACTCTGAGGATCTAAAGTCTCAATGATAATATTCTCATTATGATAAGATTTCAAAGAAGCAAAGTTTTGATGTGTTACAATTCATTTATTACAAAGCAAAGAGTAACAACTGGAACAAAACAAGATCTAAATTTTTAGAAATTGCATTAACAACACTTTACCAACCTTCCAAATTCATCTTCTCATGTCTCATATGCCTCGCCTATATAAAGAAGTCTTGAAGATATGATGAAACACACTTTTGCACTTACAAAGATATATCTTCACTAGCTCTCTCTTGTCTATTCATTGTTCTTTAATCTTGTGTATAAATCATTGTGGTGATATAGTTTTCTAGAAACACCATTGTACACACTTTTGATTTATAATTTGTAATACCTTGAGAAACCAAGTTGTGGTTTAGTCTCAAGAAGACATTGATGGTAGTCATTATGTTTGTGTAATCAAGGTTTTTGCTTAGTGGATGAAGACCTCGTTTGAGAGAGGCGATATCACATTGGAGGGTGAACTGAAGTAGTTTGAGTTCAAACGAACTAGGATAGCCAAACGTGTCTTACTATTTTAATTTTTGAAAACCCCAATTCAAACCCCCTTTATTGTGTTTTTATATCCTTCATATGTATGTAAAAGAATACGCAGTTAAAGCTAGTTTCCATTTCCCAATTCGACTATGAAAAATTGGTTTAGAAAGAATGTGTTTAATTATATCAAAATGAGAAGAAATATAAACGTCAACTGGCTTTATATAATTCTTTAATTTAGTACAAGAGAAGTACAGACACATGCACAACTTTTCAACCATACTATATCTAGTTTCTGCATCATTAATGACTCGACTAAGATAATAAATGGCTTTTTCGACGTAATTCTCATCCTCTTGAGCAACCGTGCTCCCTATAGTGACATCATATGTAGAAACGTACAACCTCATACTTTTGATTCAACAAGGAGGTGATAGAATTGGATGACAAACACGATAGTCTTTGATTTTGTCGAAAGCTTCCTCCTGCATTCGCCCCCACTCGAAACCTTAATTTTTCAATCGAATAAGAGGTGAAAAGGCTTGATTCTTTCCACTTAGATTTGAGAAGCCTCTCAATCTCTACTTTGATTTTGAACAGGATTCCTGGTGCAAAACGCCTTGGAGTTTGCTTGATTGGCTTTCTCCCAGGCTTGATGGGCAAACTTTAATTCCACCAGTTCCATGCTTAATCCAGTCATCTCATCATAATCCCATGCAAAGTAGTATTTGTCCTCTTTCAAGAGTTAGATCACTTTGATATTGAGTTCTGGACTGAGGTTAGCGCTGATATAGGGTGTCCTCTTATTTTCTCCATCTCCCAAGTTGATTTCTTCCAGGGGATCCTGCACTAGCATCTTGATGTTAGTATCTACAAGATCAATTTTCAAAGCCCAAAGGCTCATCATCATAGATAGCGTCGAGCCTCTGGCTAATCGAATTGATGTGTGATCTATCAGGTGGCTCTGGTTTGAAATCAACTACAAGACCTTCAAGGTGAACTTCACTTTCTTTGGCTTCGACAGCTATGTATCTTACTTAGGCCTCCAAGGCCTCTTTTAATTTGTTTCCGGCTATGTAATCCAAAATATTTTCCAAAACTTTAGACTCAAACACAATCATTGTCTCCGTCTCCCCAACCGGTGGACCAAAGTCCAGGTACCCCTTCGACTTCATCCTCTGCTCCCATATTTTATCTATCCCATTGGAAGATATAGGTTGGATGTATGTTGAGGAAGTTAAGGGTTTTATCTGATGCAAAATAGGCAATAACCCGCAAGGTTGTAAAGTGTTATATTTTTCCAGATTTATGTCGAAGTGACGCTTGTTAACATGGTTAACTTCAGCCATATAATAGCTTTGGTCAGCCTTGTTATTTTCTATTATGCCATCCTCTCTCCAGATTGAAATCCTCTGATGAGGGTGAAGATGAGACTTCTCCAATGCCATGAATCCATTGACGTCCCTGGAGCATATTATAGTTGGCCCTTGATGAAATAACCATAAATATAGTAGGCCTAGTAATGGACCCCACTGTTAGGCCAACATGTATAACTCCCAAAGTATGGCTCACTTTTCCTTCGTAGTTGTACAAGAACATGTTATGTGGTTTAAGGTCGGTGTCGAACTTCCAAATTCTTTTCAACATGAAATGTGATATTAAGTTAATTTCCATTCCTCCATCCACTAGAATCTTATTAATCCCAGTATTCTCCACATTTCCCAAAACAAACAGAGGTTTTAAGTGGTTCTTCATTCCTTCGTTGGGCCTTTCTAAGAATGCATTCTTTCTTCGACAACACCAATATTTATTACATAATAACAGGCTGGCATGTGTTTGGCCATTTCAGCTTCGTCTGCCTCTTCGACTTCTGTGACATGATCATACTCCAAGAGTAACACAGAGGCCGAGTTGCATTTAATACCCAAAGATGATTCTGAACCTGAGTTGAAGTCCTCTGAGCATATCATCATCTTCAAATGGTTGTTCTGGCATCTTTTCCTTAGGTTTTTTCCCTCTATGAGAGAAAATATTTCTCATAAATGAATTTTTTTTCTTAGACCTTATTAGTATATTGAGGTTGGTTGGTGCTAGACTCTGCCATGCTTCTTTCATCCACTTCTCTCTCAGCCTTCTTCCTCATTTGCTGCCTCCTCCACCGGGATCTTGACATTGGGTTTTTTCCAGTAATTACCTGATCCATACACTTACTACTTCGTCACTTGGAACTCCTTTCGATAGGCTATGGTCGACCCTCGACCTACCTCAAAGTTTTTCCATTTCTCATTGCCTTAGCCCCGTTTCTCAGTGGGTCTCACCCATTTGTCCATAGGGGAATCTGCAGTGGGCTTGAATGAAGCTTGCTTATTTTCATGGAGATTTGGGCCTCCATGAGATTGCCTTCGAGGTACTCCCCTTTTGTCGAAGACGTACTGGTTCCTAACATCTTTCCAATTTCCCCTTTGGCGGGTAATTCGAACTCTCTTGATGATCTCTGCAACTTTCTTGTCAAAGACAAAGATGCACCTTGGGCACAACATCATTTCATATTTGTTCTTTCGATAGTGGTGGAGAAATTTGACTAAGTTCTCATTCTTATTAGGATAAGAAACCTTGACTTAATCTTTATTTCATCGAGAACTTTCTTCCTCTTCCCCCATGTCAACATTTTTGCTCAGTTCGACCATGATGACTTCAACATTAGGACCATCAACAAGCCTAATCTTCTGTGACTTGACTCAGAGGCCCTCAGTAGCCTCAATAATTTAGACATCTTGGTTGAAACCTTCAGTACTTCCTATCATAGTGCTCCTGGCATGGAGGCCCTCAGTAGCCTCGATCATATTGACATCTGCTAGCTCGGTGTAATGGGCATCTGCCAATTCCAAGGGATATGAATCGATCTTCATTTGGGCCTTGCTCTTCTCACCAAAGTTCAGCCTCCCGCCCTTGATAGCGTTTTGCACAAGATCCCTAAAAAGAAAACATTGTGAGGTTTTATGGTGTTGTACCCCTAAATTTTCCCTCTCATTTTACTCAACACATGCCCATTGAGGTCCTCAACTTGCTCAAGGATGCCCAAAAGTTGACCAGACAAACTCTCTCCTAAGGCAATGTACCTTAAACTAGGGTTTCCATTTTCATCAATATGTGTGAACTTCAAAAGTTCCAAATGCTTTATATGGTCCTAATATGTTATCAAGATCATCCATGTCAAGTTTCATGCCTTGCACAAGAAGTTTGCTCAGTCAATTGCCCAGATGCCTGAAAATCAACTATACTAGGTCAAAAGTCAATTGTGGCCCATATACAGTCAAACTTCAAGATTTTTGGTCAACATCAACATTTTTAAGTGATATCCATAATTTGATCAAGGGTTGATCATTATTACTCAAGGAATGCCCCAAATTCATCAAAACCCAAAAGTTGCTAAATTAGGGTTTCTTAGGAAAAGTCAACCAAAATTTGACCAAGCATAACTTCTTCATACTTTATCAGAAATTTTCCATCCAAGGCTCGTTTTTAAGAGGATGCAATTCCATACAACTCATCTTCATCCCACAAATTCAAAATATGCACTCATCAAAAGATATGAATTTCTACATTATAGGTCCTTTTGAAAAGTCAACAAAAACACCTTTTGGGTCAAAGCTTCTTACATGAACATGGAAGACCCAATTGAGATGAAACCAAAAGGGTTGTTTAGGGGACATCCTAAGATTTCTAAAAAGTCCAAGAACACCTCTCTAGGGTCAAAATTTGAGGAGATATTCCTTTTCAAAGTTTACCATTTTTACAAAATTGCCAAAAGTCAAATGTGCTCAAAAATACATTTTTTGTCAAATGGGCCTAGCATTTCATGATTGCATCTTGCTTGTGACATGGTCCACGACCCAAATCAGCATCTACACTTTATATGCTTCATTATTTATTTTATTTTGATTTTTTATTATTTAAAATTCAAATTAAATCAAATAAATTGCAAAAAATATAAAAGATTGATTTTTGATCTGATTTTTTTATAGGAATCACAATCTAATCAAGCTGGCATATCAGATCAAATCGTGCAAAGAAAATTGAAGTAAAAAGTGGCATGATTAGGCCTATTTTGGAAAGATATCATACAAGGATAAAATCAAATCCAATCTCCTTAATTCACCAAGATACAATGAGTTTTTGTTAACCTAATTTGTTCTAATATATATACTGAACAAGAACAATGCGCAAAAACAAGGATTTGCAGTGGAAAAACGTCATACCAAAACACAAAAAAAATAGATAAAAGTGTTGGATCGTTTTCCAACTTAGAGGGAAATTCAAGCCATTCCAACGCTTCCAATCGTTTCCTGGAGCCTCTCTGAAGCTAACACGACCGGTTGCATGCCTCCACAACCCCAGAATCGCAAGCTACAGACCCACAGTTTGCTCATATAATCCTGAATTTGATTTTACAATTTACGCATGATTAATTACTTTTAAGCATAGAATTGTGTTTGTATCATCATTTGGAACGTTTTGGTTCAATCAATTTTGCATTTTGATGCTTGTATGCGTATTTGCCATTATTAGGGTTTGTTCTTGTGTTTTAAGGGTTTATTCTACAGGTTAAATTGGCCCAGGAAAAGGGTACCATCATACTCGTGAGGTCAAAATAAATTGATTTGTGGTCTTACATTGCATTTATATTGCGTGCTATTGATTTTTGAAGCTTGAAGGATTTTAGTTATGGCAGCTTGTCCGTAGGTAAAAGTAAGGGACCTAAGACGACGGTCTCAGCGAAGAAGACAGTGGTGTGGCGAGGCGTGAGTGGACAATTCAAATTTCACGCGTTTTTGTAACATACTAACTCATATTGTATTATATTATTCTTATTTTAGTATTATAACAAATAGAATAGGTGGCCCAGTGGTGAAGCGCGCGTTGTATGAGTGGGGGGACCTGAGTTCGATCCCAGGTCCCAACAATTTTCTTTATTTTCTTAACATTTGAACGCAGGTTCCATGCATTACGGTACAAGGCATCCACCATGCACTTCACAATCCAGCCAATGGATTCGTCATCAATCCAATCCAATATCCCACATGTCAAGGACCATGGTACACTCTCCAGGCTTGACCAGCACAGGATCACACGCTACGACTGGGCTGAGCATAATGGGCTTGCAAAATTCAACTTACACGTCCCTTTTTCAACAATACAGGCCCATCTCTAAATATTTTATTTTAATTCTTTTTTTAATTTTGTTAATTATTTTCTTTTTACAAAAATAACACAAAAATCAGTTTTTTTTATTTAATAAAAAAATCACAAAAACACCAAAAATTATTTTTTCATAAAATATTTTATTTCCTTAATTAATTAGATTAATTTAATCTAGGGCAATTTAATTTCTTTTTTCTATATAATTTAAATCAATTAGAAATTAGGGTTTTAATTTGTACATAACCTAATTAATTTTCTCTCAAAAAAACCTAAATATTTTTTTCAATTAAATTTTTAGGGTTCTTTAATTATTCTCGCATTTAATTCGCCGCGCGCATTTTTTAATTTCCTTTTATTATTATTGTAAATGCTTCGACGTTGTAATAGATTAATTAGGGTTTTAAACTTCCGCATTTCTATTTTCAGTCAAGATAACTATGTATCTGCAAAAGCCCTGTAATAGCTAGGACTTTAAAACTTTTCGCACTTTTAATTTCCGAAAATTATAAATTACTTAGATGTATGTTAATAGGATTGTATGGAAAGACTAACTGAAAATTAATACAGTAGATCACCTTAATTGTGCAAAGATTAAATAACTGAAATCAAACACATGCACATGCTCACTCCTAGAGTTTTCCTCACTTGGTTACCTTGGAAATAATGGTCGTCTCCCTCGAACGTAGGGATACCTTAGCAATGACCCGCGATTCAAAGTCGTCAAAAAGATCATAGTCCCTACTTGTCCCTCGAGTTGCCTACGAATTGATCTTATGACGGTAGTCCCTTCGAAACGCTAAGGTATCCTTACTTGTTGCCTTCAGAGACCATTCCGTCCCTTCGAACGTCCCTTTAAAACTCTAACGATGGTGCTACCTATTCCTTCATAATAGGATAGTGTTGTCTAAAGGAAAACGAACAGTCTTTTTCGAGTAGGTAGATTAATTCCTAGGTACTTGCTCAAACAAATAAATCTTTTTTCAAACCAACACTTTTCAAACAAAGTTTTCAAAAACAACTTCGTAACACTCTTGAGGACAGAAACAAGGGTTAAAACGAAGTAAAACAAAACTTTTCAAAACAAGCACACACAAGCAATTTAAAAATGAGCAAGCACCTAAGAGCCCATGGAAAACCATGGATATAAAGGGTGCTAACATATTCCCTTTCTATAATCTACCCCCCGTACTCATAAACATTCTCGAAAAAGGTTTTTTCTGTTATTTTTTCCTTTTCCTTGTTGGATAAAATAAAAGTCGGTGGCGACTCTTGCTTACCGCGACATTTTGCAAACAAAAAATGCAAACCAGTATTAACAGTCAGTTCTGCCACCGTATCACAGAACTGGTGAATCTGCTGGGGAATATAAAGTGGGGTTTACCTTAGGATCTAGGTTATTTTAAAATTGCTTTCTTGTTTTGCCTTGCCTGCTTTAAATTCAAGGGTTTTGTTTGGGTATTATTAAAGATTCTACACCCGAATCTGGGGACACTTTTTAGGTAAACAACAATAGATCGTGGAGACTGTACGACATAGACCGATAAGGTTTAAGCGATGGCTGTGTTGGTGTGACACTTTGGTTGGTACTGGTATCCTTCGTATGGAAACGAGGAGAATACGGGACCGCCGCGTGGTGTCGTGAAGCACTAACGGACCTTAGAACCTTAGTTGAACAAACTTGGCCATTAGAAAGTAGTGAGATAGCTGGCCTTGGTATAAAGCTGAGGATTGGTTGATACTCGATGCTACACTCATTGAGATCAGACATTCAGGATATTTCGGCTGCAAGAAAAGATTGCTTGAGCTGAAACAATGCCCGATAAAGGATGATCAGTGATATTGAGAATCTTTAGAACCCGATTACTTTTCTAAGACGGGTTTGAAACCAACTAAACTTTAAGAGAGTACTTACCTTTAACCTCATGCAAGCCTTTGAACCTAAGGTCTATTGTGTGTTTTGCTTATATGTGATTTATCTTGTTTGAACATGACATCATGCATCATAACATAGCATCCATTATTATTGCACTAACCATTTCAAGGACCAAGGGAATTTATCTTTGTTCTATTTTGCAGATCATGGCTTCCGCTCGTAGAAACACTATCTGAATCAGATTTGTGAAAATACCTTCCCAACTCAAGGAGCTAGTATCAAAGGTCCCTGAAACTTCTGCGTTCACTAGGAGACATGGTCGACTTCTCAACCTGGTTACTTCAAACCTTGATGAAAAGATGATGAGTGTACTCTTTCAGCTCTTTGATCCCAAGCACCACTATTTCACCTTTCCAGACTATCTGTTGGTGCCTACCATGGAAGAGTTCTCTCAGTTATTGGATATACCCATTCTTGAACAGTTGCCTTTCACAGGTCTGGAAGAAGTTCCTAAGCCAGAAGTAATTGCCTCAGCCTTGCATCTGAAACGGGTCGACGTGGTATCTAATTGGGAAACAAGAAGCAGAGTCAAGGGTTTTCTAGCCAAGTTCCTGATAGACAAGGCCCGACTGTTTTGGGATGATATGGATTTTCAGGCTTTTGAGGAGGTCTTGGCTCTTCTAATCTATGGGTTAGTATTATTCCCTAATCCAGACTCATTCATATATGTGAATTCTATCAAGATCTTCCTCTCTAGCAACCCCGTGCCTACCTTGCTCGGAGATATTTTGCACGCTCTCCATACTCGTACCATGAAGAGAAGAGGGGTTCTTATGTGCTGCATGTCGTTGCTGTCGAGGTGGTTTATTTCTCACCTCCCGAAGTCTGTACTGAAGAATGAAGAAGGTTTAGGTTGGTCACAAAGGATAATGTCACTCACTCACACAGATATTCTCTGGTGTTCCCGAGCAATGGAAAACACTGCTATTATTGACCACTGTGGGGAGTACCCTAATGTCCCGTTACTTGGAATCAGAGGGGGTATAACCTACAATCCTTATTTAGCTCTGCGACAATTTGGTTACGCTCGAAGAGATGGTCCCCATGAGTTACTTATTGAGGGAATTGTATTTAACTATGAGGATGATGTTCAAGGGTATCGCCAGAGGTTCATACGAGCTTGGAGCATGGTAAACAGATCTGGCGCCAAGGCTTTGGGGCCAAAGGCTCCCATTCCTATGGAACCTTATCTCTAATGGGTACGAGCTTGCGCCCAGAAACTTATGATGCCCTATATGGCCGTTTTACCAGTGATTGTGGAACCCACTACTGAATGGGGTATTCCTTACACGGTTCTCTATCCTAATATGCCCACTGATCTTGGAGAATTATAGAGGTCTTAGATTCAGTTGAAGAAAGAGCGGGATACTTAAAGGGATCAGTTCTATACCCAGGAGGGGAAGGTTTTAGAGCTCAGAAAGCAGCTCCATGAGGAAAGAGGACTTAATGTCTATCTCAGTACAAAGAGGAAGCATCCATGAAATTTGAATTCTACTAATAAAATCTTTATTTCATTTTGGTTCGCAAATTTAAATTTCCCAAATTCTTTGAAAACATTGCATACATATCATACATATCATTGCATAACAGGACTCATAACAGGTTTCTCATCTCCTCCGTTGTTTATTTCAGCAATGGCTTTTGAGCAAACTGTGAAAGATCTTCAGACTGAGAACACACAGTTCCAGCAAATGATTGTGGCTCTAGCCAAAGGACAGGAAGAGATGAAGACTTTGATTGTTAAGAAGAACACTAAGAAGACGAAGAGTACAAGCGGTGTGGCACGTATGAGCAGAAGGTTCAGAGGGCCGCCAAGACGGGTTGTTGATTTAGCTTCTTCATCTAAAGAGGGAGAGAATCAAGAGGGTGAAGCCAGAGAAGTGGACCCTAGTCCTAAAGAGTCTGACAATGAAACTGGTTATAATGAGGAGCAATACCCTCCGGCTGATGAAAAGTATAAGCAGTTAGAAGAGTGTCTGAGTGCTATGGAAATCCAGAAGGTACCTAGGCTGAATTTTGAAGAGTTGGGTTTGGTCTCTGGGGTTGTCATCCCCCCAAAATTCAAGGCACCGGTATTTGCTAAGTATGATGGGGTCTCTTGTCCTAAAATGCATCTTTGTTCCTATGTGAGGAAGATACACCCTCATACTGCTGACAAAGACTTATGGGTTCACTTCTTCCAAGACAGTTTGTCTGGAACACAACTAGATTGGTTCTATCAGCTGGAAAGAGCAAATGTTCGTAACTGGGAAGACCTTGCTGCTGCATTATATAAGCAATATCAATATAATGCAGACCTCTCTCCCACCCGTACACAACTCTAAAATCTATCTATGGGTTCGAACAAGGGTTTCAAGGATTATGCTCAGAAGTGGAGAGATTTGGCTGGAAGAGTTCAACCTCCCTTGGCTGACAGGGAGCTCGTGGATATGTTTCTGGGAACTTTGACTGGACCATCCTTCAACCATCTAATTGGAAGTTCATCGGCGGGTTTTACTAAACTGGTCTTAACAGTAGAAAGAGTGGAAGCAAGAATTCGAAGTGTAAAAATTCAGAAGGATGCCTCTTCTAGTGCTGCAAGGAAGCCGTTTGCAGGTAAAAAGGAAGTCAGTGCCATCTATAACCAAAATAATCAGAATCGAACCGAGCGTCGTCCGGTGGTAGAGGCTGTTATGATTTCCAAACCAGCACTGTCTCAGCAAAGAAACAATCAGCCAAGAGCAGAAAGACCAGCTAGACAGTTAACTCCGATCAACATGACACTGTCTCAAGTTTTACCTCAGTTGCTGAAGTATAATCTGGTTACTCTGAGGGAAGCTCCAAAGAATCTGAACACCACCTATCCCTACTATAAACTGAATGCTCGTTGTGCTTATCATTCGGAAAGTCCAAGCCATGATACCAATGACTGCTGGACTTTGAAGAACAAAGTACAGGATCTGATTGAAGCTAAGGATATTGAATTTGATTCCCCAGAGACTCCCAATGTTATCACTGCTCCTATGCCAAAACATGGTCGGGATGTTAATGCCGTTGAAGAAGATGTGTTTGTGACTTTTATGGAAGAATTGATGACCCCACTCATGACTATCAAAGAAAGTTTGTTGAAGGCTTGTTTATTTCTAGGTTGTGGTGAAGGTTTCCACTTTTGTTCATTCCTACCGACTGGTTGCCCTTTGTTGAAGGCAGGTGTTCAGCGCCTGGTGGATGACAAAGAGATTCTATTTGAGAAGACTCGTGTTTTGACTGTTTCCTGTGAAGACATTGCTATCATAACCATTTCCGCCAATCCTCCCAGGGCCTCCGCTAAGAGACCAGTCAGGATTACATCAATTCTAAAGGTGACTCTGTTGATCATAACCATGCTATGGCCAATCCCATACTCCTCGAACAAAGTTGTTCCTTGGAACTATGGGGTCGACGTCTATTACTATAGCGTAAAGCAGGACATGCTAGCCATTGAAGATAAGATTGCTGAAAATGCTGATTCCGACATTATCAATATTGCCGGAACCAGTAAAATAACAAGAAGCGGAAGAATGTTCTCCCTTGAGATTTCTCCTCTAAAGACTGCTATCGGACCTGTGATCATTCCTGCTGTGGTTCCACCCAAGACTACTACTACAATTCCAGTAATCACTCCTGTTGACCCTCCCATCACCGAGTCGACTGAGACTCGAGGCAAAGACATACTGATTGAGCCTGTCCCAACAAAGGCTAATTCAGTAACCCTACCAGAAGCTTCCAAGAAAGAAATGGAAGAAATTTTGAAGATAATATAGAAGAGAGACTACAATGTGATCGAGCAGCTGGGGAAGACCCCATCCAAAATTTCTATGTTGGCTTTGTTGTTGTGTTCCGAGGCCCATGCGAAGGCTTTGGTTAAGTTTCTGAAGACGGCTCACGTGCCACAAGAGACATCTACTGATCAGTTTGAACATTGTGTGGCTTGTCTGACTGCTGATAATGGTTTGTGTTTCTCTGACTCGGATCTGACACCAAAGGGGAGGAAACATAATGATGCTCTTCATGTTTCCGTTGAATGCAGGGGCACGACTCTGGCCCATGTTTTGGTAGATATTGGCTCCTCGTTGAATGTGCTACCTAAAAAAGCTCTGGACATATTGGACTTCGAAGGCTTGACCTTGAAGCCTAGAAATATAATAGTGATAGCTTTCGATGGTTCGAAGAGGATGGTGCACAGGGAAGTAGATGCCCCTATCATAGTTGGTTCCCAGACCTTCGACTCCACTTTCTACGTAATGGATATCAAACGATCATATTCTTTATTGTTGGGATTCCCTTGGACACATAGGGTTGGGGCTGTTACTTCTACCCTCCACCAAATGTTGAAGTACCCAGTAAGAGGAAAGATTGTCACTATGCATGGTGAAGAGGAGTACATGATCAGTCACTTGAACTCCTTCGGGTACGTAGAGATGGATGGCAAGTTCATCGATACTCCTTGCCAGAACTTTGAAGAGGTACCTCAGATTATGGCTACAACAGAAGCTACCATCACTCCTCCGAAGGTCACCAAATCCCCCTTGAAGATGGCTTCTCTCAAGGATGCATGAGCAGCGGTTGAAGAAGGTAGGTCTACCATTTGGGGTCAGCTCCCGGTTATTTATTACAAGTCTGACAAATCTGGTTTGGGCTTTACTACAGGTGCTCAAAGGGTTGTTCGTCGTGCTCGGGCTGGAGGACCTCCCCTACGCATCAGTAATTCTGGGGTCAATGCACTTGAAGACAGTGATGGTGATTCTGACATTGACAGCTGGATCTTCCCGACTACCAACGGTGGACTCAGTAACTGGACTTCCAAGGACTTTGTACCGATTACTTTTGTTCAGGAGTAATTGTCTTTTGATTTTTTAGGATATGTAATTTAAAAACAATATAAACTCTATAGCCATGGGTCTTACCCAGGGCACAATGGTTCTATTTGTGAGGGTTATGATGTTTCATTTTCATATGACATTAATAAATAATTGGACGTTTTCATGCAAATTTTGAGCTCTTTGTCTTTCTTTTCTTTTATTTTGTCTATACAGCTATGCTCTTACACACACTCACGTATCCAAATGCAGAGCCATATCCACTATGGATCCCATTGATAACAGTTCTGCTACTGCTCATTATGACTTTGAAAATCCGATCAAC
This sequence comes from Vicia faba, assembly GCA_948472305.1. Classification (NCBI taxonomy): domain Eukaryota; kingdom Viridiplantae; phylum Streptophyta; class Magnoliopsida; order Fabales; family Fabaceae; genus Vicia; species Vicia faba. The sequence continues at coordinate 123,587,766 of OX451735.1, read as the reverse complement.
CAAGTCGAGGACGAAAGGTGAGGAAGATCGTGAGGTACCCGGAGAACTTGCTAGACTATTACAGCAGGAAGAAAGGGCCATACAGCCTCATGAAGAGTCGGTTGAGACAGTGAACTTGGGTACAGAGGAAGACAAAAAAGAGGTTAAGATAGGTGCAAATCTGGAGTTTAGTGTCAAACAGCGGTTGGTGTAGATGTTGCATGAGTATGTTGAAATATTCGCTTGGTCATATGAAGACATGTCGGGACTAGACACGGATATAGTGGTTCATCGTCTACCGACTAAAGAAGATTTCCCTCCGGTAAAGCAAAAAGTCTGTCGAATGCACCCTGAGGTGTCAAAGAAGATTAAAGCAGAGGTTATGAAGCAGTTCAACGCCGGGTTCTTAGTTGTCACCTCCTATCTGCAGTGGGTTGCTAATCTGGTTCAAATACCTAAGAAAGATGGTAAAGTACGAATGTGTGTGGATTACAGAGACCTGAATAGGGCAAGCCCCAAGGATGACTTCCTGCTTCCCCATATCGATGTTCTGGTTGACAACACCGTACAACACAAAGTCTTTTCCTTCATGGAAGGTTTCTATGGCTACAATCAGATCAAGATGGCATCTAAAGACATGGAGAAGACAACCTTTGTTACACAGTGGGGCACTTTCTGCCACAAGGTGATGTCGTTTGGGTTGAAGAATGTGGGGGCAACTTATCAGTGAGCTATGGTAGCTCTGTTTTATGACATGATTCACCATGAGATAGAGGTTTACGTTGATAACATGATATCCAGGTGTAATAAGGCGGGAGAACTGACTTGAGGTTTTGCGTTTTGTGCTCGCAAATGTTTCGGTTTAGCAAGAGTCGCCACCGACTTTTTATTTTATCCAAAGGAAAGGTCAAAAAGCACAGGAAAGACCTTTGAGATGTTTTCTTGGGTTCGGGGGGTAGATTATGAAAAGGGAAGGTGTTAGCACCCTTTTCATCCATGGTTTTCCATGGGCTCTTAGTTACTTGTTTAGATCACTTGCTTTTTCTTTTCAATTGTTTGAAATGGTGCTTTGTGTGTGGTTTTGAAAATGTTTTGAAAAGAGGCCTTGTCTAGGCAACCTTTGTAATGATTCTTGTTTGAATATATATAAAGGTGTTTGTCTTTTGAAAAAATGTTTCAATGTTTGAAAGTTTGATTTGGGAAATGTTTTGAAATTGTGTTGTGATGTGTTTTTTGAAAATAGCAAGGATGTTTGCAGGTTTTGATCAAGTAACTAGGAGCATCTACCCTATCTACTCAAATATCTTTCCTACACATTTTTAACCCTTTCACATTGTTGTTTTATCATTGCATTTGGTAAACAACCTTGTGTTTGGATGTTAAACGGGACAGGCGCGGGTCATCGTATTGTCCATGATAGCAATTGTGCTAAGTATCTTAGCAAGTTTTTGTTTGAGGGACTAGATCATTTTGTATAGGCAACCAAGATAGCGTCATCGAGGGACTATGATCTTTTTGTTTTTGTTTTTGTTTTGCCAAGATACTCAACATGCATACCATGGCCATTTTAAAGGCAACACGTGGATGAAACCCTAGGGGTGCATGTGTGCATTGTGTTGTCAATTTACATGCTTTTATGTCTTGTATTAGGTCTAACTATTTGTTTTGATTTTGGATATTGCATACAAACCCTAATCTCTATCATGGCATATTTGAAAGTTATAAATGCGTAAAAGTAAATCTACAGCTATTACAACATTGATATGGGGAGGGGAGTACAATTTTGAATAAGGGATATTTGCAAGAAATTGAAACTCTAAAATTATTACAACCAAATTGAATTAAATGTGCAAATAAATAGGAAAATATTTAAATGGACAATTAAATAAATATGCAAAAAATGTTTTTGTATTATTTTTATATATGTAAAAATAAACTATTTAATGCATTAAAAATAATAAAATAAAAGATTATTTTTAATAAGGGTGGAAACCCTAATTTGTTTTAAAAATATATATGTATTATGTATTATTTATTTATGTCCAATAAAATAAATAAAATATATACAAATGTTAAAAAATAAAAATAATGTGAGAAAATATTATTTAAGTATATAAAAATACTAAAAATAAAATATAATGTTTTTAGTTTATGTTATTTACAAGTTTTTTTGTTAAAGAAAATAAATTTATATATTATTTAATAATTATTTCTATGTCTAAAAAATAATAAAAATAATAAAATAAAATGTGAAAATTTATGAAAATGTTTTTGGTATTTTTTAGTGCTTAGAAAAATTAAATAAAATCAGAAACCAAAAAAAGAAATGAAAAATATAAAAATATAAAATAATGGGCCAGGGGGTGTAAACAGTAAGGTTAGGGGTGCAAGAAGCATGAACAAGCCAGGCCCAGCCCAGATTTTCCTTCGTCTTCAACCTTTGAACAAAAAACGTGCGCCCTGTGTACAACTCTGGAAATCCTGTATACGTGCTCTAAAGCAAAAACTCACAACACAAGAGTTATAACATTTTTCAACACGATTCCAACCATGTAAAGAACTTAATCTAACTCTCAAAGACCAGAGAGAATTTCTCTGGCCCTAATTTCTAACCTAACTTTTTCAGAAAGTTCATCAATCAAATTCTCTCAACACAGTTAACTTAAATGAAATTTATGCATATGTACAGCTTAAGGGAAATGAGTACTACATTTTTTATTCACAAACCTAAGCCTAATGATTCCTAAATAGAGAGATAGAAAGTTTGAAAATACCTGCTTCAGTTGAACTCGAGTATGGTAATGTGGAGGTTTTCAATGAGGCCTGAGATTCTTGGGAGCTTGCTTGAACTTCCTTTGACCTTCCTCAATGCTTAGTTTGCTTTGAGTTTGCTTGAACAAGCCTATAGAAGTCAATCTACACAAGCTGAGTTCAAAAATGGTGAGGCTTGAAAACAAGGTTACAGTCACTGGCCAATGGTTGGGATAGCTTAGGTGGGTTGTATAAAATTTATTAGAAGAGGTTTGGGGAAAAACGCACGAGTAGTTTTTGTTTTGGAACTCAAAATGCAGAAGTTGCCCTGTTTTTGCAATTTTTTCGTGTTTTGATGTTCAAGGGTGTTTGAGGATTAGATAGCTCGTGTTTCTGGCTCAATGTGATGTGCAAAACTTGTTTGGAATGGTTACAAGAGTTGGTTTTATCAGATACTCCAGTTATGTGGTTTTTGCAAGGTTTCTTGGTTTTGAAGCAAGAATTAGAAGTGACTACGCAAAGTCTTGTACCATCTAGCTCAGGGCCTGTACAAAGTTGGTATCATTTTCCCTATCTTTTTGGACTTTGTTTTCTGTGAAAGAAAGGTCCAATGCTTAAGAGAAACAAATATGCATAAAGTTGTGCTTTATGAAAATAGCATAGTTGCCTTTTTGCCAAAAATGGATTAAACCCTTGTGTAATCCTCTAGATCTCAGAAAAATGCCTCTAATCAAAGTGTTTGCATTTAATTTTTGAGTGTGGAAGGGTTTAGATACCTGTAAACGAGTACAAACAAAGCTGGATAGAAATTGCAATTTGTAGCATAGTGAAAAATGCCATGGATGAAAGTAATATTTTGCCAAATTCAAAACTTCGATTCTCCCTAACCATAAATGATTTTGGAGAGTTATTGGACATTTTGGAAAGCATGTAACATTCTCTACAATACATATTTGAAATAAATTTTGAGATTCCAATTGGAACTAGGTGAAAAATTGCCATGAAGATAGGTCAAAATCCTGCCTAAACTAGGGCAAAATTTTACTAAGTTAAAAGTTTCATGGACCCTTATTCCAAAAATCATAACTTGAGATCCAAGCATCTTTTGAGAAAACTTTGTGAATCAAAGTTATATATTTTGTGGAGGACTACAACTTTCATGTTTGAAGTTTTGTTTGAATCCAATTTCATCATGGTGAAAAAGTTAGGGAAAAATAAGAAAATTTTATAACTTAGAAAAATTATAAGTTATGAAATTTTTCAATCTTAAACCCTAATTTGCAAAATTAAGTTTCTTTATGAACAAGTTTCATGTTTTGATACATCTTGATGAAAAATGACCCTTGGCACTTGATTTTAACCAAAAAGTCCAAGTTTGACTTTTCAGTGCACATTTGATTTTTGATCAGTTGACTGGAAAATTCATCTGTCAATCCAATGCATTTGAGATCTTTTGAACCTTGTGAATAGGTCAAGATGATTCCATTGAGTCCTTTAATACATGTTTGAACCCAATTTTCCATTGGCTAGGTGAAAAATCAGAAATTGCCCTTATATAGTCAAAACCCTAAAAATGACCATTTTGCCCTTTTGATGATCTGATCAAATTTCTTGAGGAGTTGTGGTCCAAACTTGATCAAATGATTCATATGAGTTTTTAATGTTGATGTGGATAAAAATATATGAGGTTTGACTGTAAATTGGCCACAGTTGACTTTTTCCCCAATACAGCTGATTTTTAGGTCAACTGTCCAATTGACTGGGCAAAAATTTGATTCAAGGCTTGAAACTTGGTATGAGCAATCTTATAAGTCCAACATGAAGAATTAAAGTCACATGGGGCATTAGAAGTCCAAAATTTCTTGTGCAAACTCAAACCCTAATTTAGGTCATCAATGCAAGGAGATGTCTTGAGCAGAGCAAACCCTAATTCTGTCTGGAATTCAAAGAGTCTTGTGAGGAGAAATCTTGATAAAATGAGAGGGCAAACTTTGGGGTACAACAACTTCCCCTGTTCAATCTTCTTGAACCTGAAGAGTTAGATTGGCGAGTTTTCCTTTCGTGAGTCGAAGGTAAAAGAGGATTGGACACTAGAGTGCCCGTAAATTTGCACTCGTCAAACTATAGTTGAGAGAATGGGATTAAAGATGCCATTTGGAAGTGTGAATCTTGTTGGAGATGGGCTTAAAGATGCCATCCAAGAAAATTGATCGCATAAGAGATTCCTATGCGAGAGCCCGTATACCTGTTATTGAGGAGGACTACGTCGGGGAATGCTGGTCTCTGTCGTGGTAGAAATAGAACTTCAGTCGTCTGTTATTCTAATGGGGAGTCATCTTTTGGTTGAAGAGGTGAAAATGAACTGTTATCTGGTCGTGCTCCAGGATTTAGAAGGAATTAAATTGTTATCCGGTCACCTCCGGGCTTTAAAGTAATTGGCCGAGTAAACTGTTATTTGGTCAAAATCCAAGCTTCACAGTGTACCTTACTGTTATCTGGTCAAAATCCATGCTTCACAATCTTGTATTTCTATCTGGTCAACATCCAGGCTTCAAGATACCTTACTTCCTATTTGGTCAACATCCAGGCTTCAGAAGGAAATCAAATGGTTATCTGGTTGCCTCCGGGTTTCCCTTTGATTTTGGGGCCTACTAATATCCGGTTGGATCCGGGCTTCAAAGTAATTGGCCGAGTAAACTGTTATTTGGTCAAAATCCAAGCTTCACAGTATACCTTACTGTTATCTGGTCAAAATCCAAGCTTCACAGTCTTGTATTGCTATCTGGTCAACATCCAGGCTTCACGATACCTTACTTCCTATATGGTCAACATCCAGTCTTCAGAAGGAAATCAAATGGTTATCTGGTCGCCTCCGGGTTTCCCTTTGTTTTTGGGGCCTACTAATATTCGGTTGGATCCGGGCTTCAAAGTAATTGGTCAAGTAAACTGTTATTTGGTCAAAATCTAAGCTTCATAGTGTACCTTATTGTTATCTGGTCAAAATCCAGGCTTCACAGTCTTGTATTGCTATCTAGTCAAAATCCAGGCTTCACAAAAACTCGCAGGGGATTCAACTATTTTCCGGTCGATCTCCGAGCTTCAGTATAATCAAGATATTATCTGGTCGAATCCAAGCTTCATAACTGGAATGGGAATCTGCACATTGATTTGAATAAACAAATAGGAAAGCATCCGTGTATGGAGCATCTCTAAGTCGTTTTCTGAGCTTTGAATATCTGTTTCAGATAGCTGTTAGATTTATCCTGAAAAGGGTAAAAAGTTAGCTGAAACACAAAGTTATGCTGCATGAAATGTATGATGCAATAAGATGTGTTTTATCAATGTTTATGATATGTGAATGTAATGTATGCACATATAAGCTGATTCACTGTCTTGCCTAAGGAAGATAGTTCCTTGACCGCTGGAGACAAAAAAAAATCTTTGATTGCCGTCGGGGAAAATAAATCCATGACCGCTGTTGGAGATTCAAGATCTCTGATTTTTAAGGGTGAGACATCCTTGGACCCTTGCTGGGGAATAAGGGAAACTCTGGAGATCTCTACCGGGAATCAAACAAAGGAAAACCTTGATCTGCTGGAGAATAAGGAAGACTCTGGTGGCTTCTGCAGAGAAATGAGAATCTTCAATCTGCTAGGGGGATAAAAAAAATTCTGATGAATTTATGTTGGGTAGTAATGAAGACTCTAGAAATTTCACTGGGGAATTAAGAATGAGAATCTTCATTCTGCTGGGGAGTAAAAGCTCTGTGGGGAGTAGCTATACTGCTGGAGAGTAAGCTATCTTGTTGGAGAGTAAGTTCCAAACCCTAGGGGAAAAGCTTACTGCTGGGGATAACAAGAGTTTGGGTTGTGTGCCAATCTACTAGGGAATTATCCTATCTTGGGGGATAAGACAAAAGTTAACTGTTATCTGGTTGATTCCCAGACATCAAAACAACTTACTGGAGAAACTTAATGGTTTCCGCTGTAAATTGATAATCTCAGCTCCGCTGGGGATCTTAATGACATGCTGATTTGATCGTGTATGGAAATTTGACTCCATTGAGGAAAAAGGTTTTAAAATAACTCTCTGGGGAATTATCTGGTTTTAAAGCGACTCTCTTGGGAAATTGGAGGAAACTCGATGGTCTCCACTGGTGTTTAAAGGTTGAAGGTTTGACTCCGTTGGGGAAGAAAGTTTCATCTTCATTGAGGGTTTGTTGTTCAAAGTTTTGCTCCGCTGGGGATTGGGAGTTTAAAAACTCAACTCTGATGGAGATTTTGAAACTTAACTCCGCTGGAGATATGTATTTCAAAGTTTTAGTTCCGCTGAGGATCTAGATGATGTACTGCAAGGGATTTCTCTTGGAATAGCCTAAAGACGTTTCCCTATACTTTCAACCTGTCAGTAATTATTCGTTCCCATTTCGTTTATTTGTAAACAATGATTATATTCAAATGCATATCCTCATTTAATAAATCATTGGACGTTTTCAAATAAAACACAAGTGTAAAAAAGAAAGAAAAGGCAAATAATTTTCTACACTTTGAAGTATCTTTGTATTAACTTTGTGTAAGTATTTTGTACAAAAGAGACAGACATCCTAGTAAGAGAATGATGTCATAAAAATGAGAAAAATTTATACAGAGAAAGATGGCTATGTGTTAAAATTCCATGGGGTTCCCATTCTTTCATAGTCTTTGTAACTCTGAATGTCTTGTCCATTTGTTGCTTCGTCCGACGATGATTGAGCTGATCCGAAGCCTGGAGTTTGTCTATGAAGAGATTGTCCTTAAAGTCATCCGACGAGACATAGTCATACGCTTTAATTCCCTAACTTTTTCCTGGACCACCCTTTTGGGTTTTCAGTCCACCGGGAAACCCTTTTTTTGCCCAAGTCGCCCTTTTGGGTTTTCAACTTGCCGGGTGTACATATTTTTTTGTTTATCCCTAATTTTTGCCTGAACCGCCCTTTTGGTTTTTCGATTCACCGGGATGCCCATTTTTGCCCAAGTTGCCCTTTCGGGTTTTCAACTTGTCGGGTCGTTTATGCGTAGTATCTTTTGACTATGTTTGCGTTCGCAGGGTGCGGCAGGTCGTCGCCGTCCATGGTGGTTAGAATCATAGCCCCACCAGAAAAGATGTTTTTGATCACAAATGGTCCTTCGTAGGTAGGAGTCCACTTGCCCCTGGGATCACTTTGCGGCAAGATGATCTGCTTGATTACAAGATCTCCGACTTGATATACCTAGCACCTGACTTTCTTGTTGAAAGCCTTGACCATCCGTTTTTAATACGTTTGACCATGACAAACAGCAGTAAGTCGCTTCTCATCAATCAAGTTAAGTTGATCAAGCCGGGTCTGAATCCAATCGTCTTCACTCAAACCAGCATCCTTCATGATTCTCAAGGAGGGAATCTGAACCTCCATAGGTAAAACAGCTTCCATGCCATATACCAAAGAATAGGGTGTTGCCCCAGCTGATGTACGCGTCATGGTACGGTACCCATGCAAAGCAAACGGTAACATCTCATGCCAGTCCTTGTAAGTGACTGTCATCTTTTGAATGATCTTCTTGATATTTTTGTTCGCAGCTTTGACAGCACCGTTCATCTTCGGATGATAGGGAGATGAATTGTGATGTTGAATCTTAAACAGCTCGCACAAGGCAGTGATCATAGTATTGTTCAGGTTTGTACCGTTGTCCATGATGATCCGGTCGGGGATACCATACCGGCATATGAGGTTCTACTTGATGAAGCGGGCAACCACATTCTTTGTAACGGAGGCGAAGGAAGCTGCTTCGACCCACTTGGTAAAGTAATCAATGGCCACCAGGATGAAGCGGGTGTCCATTGGATGTTGTAGGCTTGATCTCTCCAATCATGTCGATTCCCCACATTGCGAATGGCCAAGGAGCTGTTAGGACATTGAGAGGAACTGGAGGAATATGTACCTTGTATGCATAGATTTGGCATTTGTGACAAGTACGGGAATGTTGATGACAGTCAGCTTCCATGGTAGACCAGTAATAGCCTGCCCGTAGAATCTTCTTAGCCATCGTATGACGGCTCGAGTGGGTGCCAAATGTACCATCATGCAGTTCAGTCATGATCTGCTCAGCTTTAACCTTGTCCACACAACGAAGCAGGATACAATCATGATTGCGCTTGTATAGGATACCATTGCTCAGGAAGAACTTGACAGAAAATCTCCTCAAGAACTTTTTGTCATTGACTGAAGCTCCTTCAGGGTATTCTCGAGTCTCGAGATACCTTTTGACTTCGTGAAACCAGGGTCGGTCCACTACTACTTTGGTATTAATCTCGTGACAATGTGCAGGTTCGTCCATCCACTCAATGGTAATTTGGGGAGCCTCATTATCCCAGTTAAGTTTAAACATGGATGACATTGTATCTAGAGCATCCGCTAGTTGATTTTCTTCTCGCGGGAAGTGATCGAAGGTAATCTGCTCGAAATGAGGTAACAATGTCAGGACGTGTTCTTTGTATGGGATGAGATTAGGATGTTTAGTGTCCCACTCTCCTTTGATTTGACTGATAACCAAAGTTGAGTCCCCAAACACAACCAAAGATTTGATTCCCAAGTCGATTGCAGCCTTGAGACCAAAGATACAAGCTTCATACTCGGCCATGTTGTTGGTGCAGCTGAAGTAGAGTCTAGCAGTGAAAGGTGTATGGAAACCTTTTGGAGAGATAAGTATCGCGCTGATACCGTTGCCAAGTGCATTAGAGGCACCATCAAAGTACAAAGTCCATCGGGATCCTTGTTCAGGTCCTTCATACGGTCTGTTATCTTCAATGTTGTCCAATGTCATAATGTCTTCGTCGGGGAAGTCAAACTTCATGGATTGGTAATCTTCGACAGCTTGATGAGCTAGATGGTCAGCTAGTACACTCCCCTTTATAGCATTTTGGGTCGTGTACTGTATATCGTACTCAGTCAGGATCGTTTGCCATCTAGCGATTCTTCTAGATAAAGCGGGCTTCTCGAAGATGTACTTGATCGGATCCATTTTAGAAATCAGTAGAGTGGTATGTGTCAACATATACTGCCTTAACCAGCTAGAAGCCCATACCAAAGCGTAGTAAGTTTTCTCGAGCAGTGAGTAGCGAGTCTCACAGTCGGTAAACTTTTTGCTAAGGTAATAAATGGCATGCTCTTTTCGGCCAGACTCGTCATGTTGGCCTAGTACGCACCCCATTAAATGATCCAAAACAGTCAGATACATGATTAACGGTCTTCCTTCGACGCGAGGCATCAAGATAGGAGGTTCTAGCAAATACTCCTTGATTTTATCGAGAGCAACTTGACAATCATCATTCCATTTAACCATCTGATCTTTCTTCAATAGCTTGAAGATTGGCTCACAGGTAGATGTAAGATGAGAAATGAACCTTGCAATGTAGTTTAGGCGTCCCAAGAAACCTCTGACCTCCTTCTCAGTGCGAGGGGCAGGCATTTCTTGTATAACTTTGACTTTGGCAAGATCAACCTCAATGCCTTTGTTGCTGACGATGAATCCCAAGAGTTTACCGGACCTGACTCCGAAAGTGCACTTGTTAGGGTTCAGTCTAAGCTTATACTCCTTCAATATGACAAACAACTTTTGCAGATGGTCGAGGTGTTCTTCTTTTGTTTGCGAATGGGCGATCATGTCATCTACGTAGACTTCAATCTCATGATGTATCATGTCATGAAACAAAGCTACCATGGCTCGCTGACAGGTTGCCCCGGCATTCTTCAGTCTGAATGGCATCACTTTATAGCAGAAGGTACCCCACTGTGTAACAAAAGTAGTTTTCTCCATGTCTTCAGGGGCCATTTTGATCTGGTTATACCCTGAAAATCCATCTATGAAAGAAAATACCTTGTGTTGAGCTGTATTGTCAACCAAGATGTCAATGTGCGGTAGTGGAAAGTCATCTTTAGGGCTAGCCCTGTTTAAGTCTCTGTAATCCATGCACATTCTCACTCTGTCGTCCTTATTAAGCACGGGCACAATGTTAGCAATCCATTGTGGATAGGAAGTAACAGCAAGAAACCCAGCATTGAACTGCTTCATCACTTCGGCTTTGATCTTTTCAGACATGTCGGGCCTCATTCGGCCGACTTTCTGTTTAATTGGTGGACAATCTTCTCTTGTAGGGAGACGGTGAACCACAATATCTGTATCGAGTCCCGGCATGTCTTCATAGGACTAGGCGAAGATCTCAACATATTCATTCAACAGCTGAACTAAACGCTCTTTGAAATTTGGCTTTAGGTTGGCACCCACTTTAACCTCTTTTATGTCTTCATCAGAACCCAAGTTAATTGTCTCTATCAGCTCCTCATGGGGCAGAATAGCCCTTTCTTCCTATTGTAGAAGTCTAGCCAACTCTCCTGGCACTTCACAGTCTCCATCACCTTCGTACTCGGCATGGTTGACTAGATCTTTAGAGTCACTGAAGGCCATAGCATAATTGTTGCCCATGGAATCTGGAATGGAAGGGTACCTGCATTTTGTGAGTGTGGGTGTGTGTAAGGGATAGCCACCTTCAAACAAATAAAATGTAAAAAGAAAGAAAATGAACACAAAAGTTTATATATGAAAATGTCCATGATTCATTAAAAATGGCATATGAAGATGAAAAATCAAGCCCTTACAAATGGACCTATGTGCCCCGGGTAAGGCACAAGGAAAAAAGAGTGTACAAATTGTTTAATGATTATTACAGACCAACAAAAATGTTCGGAAGATAAATTACTGATTTATGAAATTAATGGGAACAAAATCCTTTGCCTCCCAGTTGTTCAGTCCTCCTTCAGCAGTCGGGAAAATCCAGTCTTCGAAGTTGCTCTCATCTTCATCATCCTCCCAAGCATGAACTCCATGATGGGTGATCTTTAATGGTGGCCCTCCAGCTCGGGAGCGGCGCACAGCCTTTTGAGCAGAAGCAGTGAAACCCAAGCCTAACTTATCTGTCTTGAAAGGAAAGTCTGGTAGTTGACCTCATACTGTGCTTCCTCCTTCCTCGATCACAGCCTTCGCATTTTTAAGGGATGACATCTGGGACACAGGTTTGGTGACGATGGGTACAGAAGTCACTGTCTTGGCTGCCGCAACTTCAGGAGAAACCTCTTCAAAGTATTGGAAAGGGGTTTATATTAATTCACCATCTAACTCCACATAGCGGAAAGAATTAAGATGGCTTATCATATACTCCTCCTCGCCATGAACTGTTATAATTTTCCCCTGGACTGGGTATTTGAGCATTTGGTGTAGAGAAGAAGTGACGGCCCCAGCGTTGTGGATCCAGGGTCTTCCTAACAAACAAGAATATGAAGGACGAATGTCCATCACATAAAATGTAGAGTTGAAAGTTTCCGTTCCCACCTTAATTGGGATGTCCACCTCCCTGTGGACCATCCTTTTAGAACCGTCAAAGGCTCTGACGATGATATTGCTGGGCTTCAGGGTCAAACCTTCACAGTCCAATCTGTCCAATGCTTTCTTTGGCAAGACATTTAAAGACGACCCGGTATCAACCAGAACGTGAGCAAGAGTATTCCCTCCGCATTCCACCGAGATATACAGTACGTCATTATGCTTTCTCCCCTTAGATGTTAAGTCGGCATCGGAGAAGCCAAGACCATTGTCGGCTGTTAGGCTGGCTACACACTCCTGGAACTGGTCCGCGGAGGTTTCCTGAGGCACGTGGGCCGTCTTCAGGAATTTGATAAAGGCTTTGGCATGAGCTTTGGAACAGAGCAATAGGGCTATCGTAGAGATTTTTGAAGGGGTTTTCCCCAGTTGCTCTACGACATCATAGTCGTTTTTCTTAATTATTTTTAAAACCTCCTCCATTTCCTTTTGAGTTGTCTCGGGGATGACCAAAGGCTGAGCCCTTGTCCTGACGGGCGCTTCTTGGATCCCCTTACCTTTATCAGCAGCAACAGCAGAGGGTACAACTACGTGAGTAACAATTTCTTCAATAATTGGAGTTCGCACAAAGATGTTGACCGGCACAGGAGTAACCTTGGGAGCATTTGAGGGTCCGAAGATTGCCCTTGGAGGAGCAATCTCCGGAGAGAAAATTCTTCCGCTGCGGGTGATCTTACTCGTCCCAGCAATATTTCCTATGTCAGGAGTCTCTTCATCGGAACTTTCTTCAATTGATTCAACTTGCTTAACACCGTGGTAGAAGATCTCTCCTCCATAATTCCACGGTATTGATTTGTTGGACTTGTATGGGATAGGCCCCGACATAGTAATCTTCAGCGGTACAATCTTTGGATCGGATGTAATCTTAATAGGTCTTTTGGAGACCTTGGAAATATTGGTGGAAATGGTAATTATAGCAACATATTCGATAGGAATTGGAGTAACAGGAGTTTTCTCAAAGAGGATTTCTTGATTATCCATTAGGCGTTGGATGCCTAACTTCAACAACGGACAGTCGGATTGTAAGGATAAACAGAAGTAGCAATATTTTTCACAGCCTGGGAAAATCCCGGCTTTCAACAAATTCATCTTGATTATTGGCAACGGGGTCATTAAATTATCAACAACAGCAACATACATATCCTCTTCAATAGCATGGGCATTGTGACCATGCTTTGGCATTGGGGCAGAGATCACATTCGGCTTTTCGGGCGCGTCGAATTCTACCTCCTTAGCGTCTATTAAATCCTGGATCTTATTCTTGAGGGCCCAACAATTGTTGGTGTCGTGCCCCAGACTGTCCGAATGATAAGCACATTTGGCGTTGGCATGGTAAAAAGGAGAAGTTGTATTCGGATTTTGTGGTGCCTATCTCAAGGTTGTAAGGTTTAACTTCAAGAGATGGGGGAGAATTTGGGTAGGCGTCATGTTTATTTTGGTGAATTGCCTAGCAGGCCTTCCCACCCTTTGTTGGTTGGTTATGGGTTGATCATTTCTAGGCTGATCAGCTGCAGTCTTTTGAATCATTACAGCTCCCACCGCTGGCCGGCGCTCAATTCTTCCTCGACCTCTTTGGGAGTAAACAGCTGACACCTCTTTCTTTGCTAGAAAAAGCTTTTTAATGGCAGTGGAAGCAGATGTATCTTTATGAATTTTACAGCTCTTGATGCCAGCTTCAACTCTTTCACCAGTCAGAATTAACTCGGTGAACCCTGCAGACGAACTTCCTATCAGGTGATTAAAGAATGGACCTGACAGAGTCCCCAAAAACATATCAACAAGCTCTCTCTCACACAATGGTGGTTGCACCCTTCCAGCCAAGTCCCTCCATTTCTGGGCATACTCCTTAAAGCCTTCATTAGAGACCATACCCATACTCTGTAATTGAGTACGAGTAGGTGCTAAATCCGCATTATATTGATATTTTATGTAGAAGGCAGCCGCCAAATCCTCCCAATTGTGCACATCAGATCTCTCAAGCTGGTAGAACCAATCTAATTGCGTACCCGTCAAACTATCTTGAAAAAAGTGGACCCACAGATCCTTGTCAGAAGAATGTGGTTGAATTTTTCTTACGTAAGACTGTAGGTGCATCTTCGGGCAAGACACCCCATCGTATTTAGCAAACAGAGGAAATTTAAACTTGGGGGGAATGACAATCCCAGAAACCAACCCTAACTTTTTGAAATCCAGCCCAGGCACCCTCTGTACCTCCATAGCTGCCAGACGCTCTTCCAGATTCTTGTACTTGTCATCTGCAGGAGGATACTGTTGTTCAGAATTGTCTTCATCCTCTTCTTCTTCTTCTTCAGCCTCAGACTCAGATGGTACTGCATCTCCCTTTCCTTTACCTACCCCTTCATCAGATGTTGAGGGGAAATCAAGGACCCTTCTAGTTTGACCTTCAAATCTTCTACCCAGAGTAGCCACACCGACTCTTTTCTTTTTATTTTTCTCCTTTTCCTTCTCTAACAGTGCTTTAAGATCCTCCTGACACTTTGCCAAGGTCATGAGGAGTTGTTGGAACTGTGAATTATGTGCTTGTAAATCTTTGATCGTCTGCTCTATATCCATCTTGCTGAAATAAACAGCAGAGAGATAAGGAAATCTAGTGATAAGATTTCTATTCTAGTTCAAGCTATGAAGCCCGGAAATCGACCGGATAATATCTTGATTTCTCCAAAATACTATGAAGCCTGGAATCGACCAGATAGTGGTATATCTCAAATTCAAGCTATGAAGCCCGGAAATCTATCGGATAACAGCTTAATTCCCCCATCATATTGTGAAGCCCGAAAATCGACCGGATGATAGTACAAAATACCACGAAGCCTGGAATCGACCAGATAGGGGTATATCTCAAATTCAAGCTATGAAGCCTGAAAATTGACCAGATAATATCTTGATTTCTCCAAAATACTACGAAGCCTGGAATCGACCAAATAGTGGTATTCAAGCTATGAAGCCCAAAAATTGACCGGATAATATCTTGATTTCTCCAAAATACTACGAAGCATGGAATCGACCAAATAGTGGTATTCAAGCTATGAAGCCCGAAAATCGACCGAATAAAATATTGATTTCTCCAAATACTATGAAGCCTGAAATCGACCAGATAGTGGTATAAAACACCGTGAAGCCTGGCGCACGACCAGTTAACGGTATAAGACGTTGTGAAGACTGGAGCATGACTAGATAGCGACAAAGACACTGTGAAACCTGGAGCACAACCAGATAATAGTATGAGGTACTACGAAGCTTGGAATTCGACCAAATAACAGTTTACTCAGCCAATTACTATGAAGCCCGGAAATCGACCGGATATTAGTATGTCTTAAATTCAAGTTGAAACCCGGATGCGACCGGATAACCACTTAATTCCTTGTGAAACCTGAAGCATGACCAAATGATACTTTTTGAGATTGCAAAGCCTGGAGCACGGGCAAATAGCAAGTTTTATCTCATATCCCCAGTAAGACACTGTAAAACCTGGAGCATGACCAGATAGAAGTTGATCTTATTATCCTCAACAAATCACTATAAAGCCTGAAGTATGACCAGATAGCAGTTCACTTTCACCTCCTCGACTAAGAGATGATTCCCCAGTAGAATAACTGACAACTGAAGCTCCTAAAATTCTATTTCTCCCAAGACAGAGTCCAACATTCCTCAGCAGATTCCTCCTCAACGACAGGAACAGGAATTCTGATCAAAGGAATATCTCGGGAAATCAACATCCTCTAGATGGCATCTTTAAGCCCATCTCCGACGATTCTCCGTCATATCTTCCGGATGGCATCTTTAAGCCCATCTCTGGTGACCTTATGTCGTCTCCTCCAAATTGCATCTGTAAGCCCATTCCTGATAATACCTACACAGTCCAGCACCATCTCAAACGAGTGGAAATTTCTGGGCACTCTAGTGTTCAATCATCTTCCACCTTCAGATTACGAAAGGCAGACAGCCAATCTACATCCTCAGGTTTAAGAAGATTGAACAGGGGCAGTTGTTGTACCCCAAAATTTTCCCTCTCATTTTACTTAACACATGCCCATTGAGGTCCTCAACTTGCTCAAGGATGCCCAAGAGTTGACCAGACAAACTCTCACCTAAGGCAATGTACCTCAAACTAGGGTTTCCATTTTCATCAAGATGTGTGAACTTCAAAAGTCCCAAATTCTTTCCATGGTCCTAATATGTTATCAATATCATCCATGTCAAGTTTCATGCCTTACAAAAGAAGTTTGCTCAGTCAATTGCCCAGATGCCAGAAAATCAACTGTACTAGGTCAAAAGTCAAATGTGGCCCACATACAGTTAAACTTCAAGATTTTTGGTCAACATCAACATTTTGAAGTGATATCCATCATTTGATCAAGGGTTGATCATGACTCCTCAAGGAATGCCCCAAATTCATCAAAACCCAAAAGTTACTAACTTAGGGTTTCTTAGGAAAAGTCAACCAAACTTTGACTAAGCATAACTTCTTCATACTTTATCAAAAAATTTCCATCCAAGGCTCATTTTGAAGAGGATTCAATTCCCTACAACTCATCTTCATCCCACAAATTCAAAATATGCACTCATCAAAATACGTGAATTTCTACATTATAGGTCCTTTTGAAAAGTCAACAAAAACACCTTTTAGGTCAAAGCTTCTTGCATGAACATGGAAGACCCAATTGAGATGAAACAAAAATGGTTGTTTAAGGGACATCCTAAGCTTTCTAAAAAGTCCAAGAACACATCTTTAGGGTCAAAATTGGAGGAGATATGCCTTGTCAAAGTTGACCATTTTTGCAAAATTGCCAAAAATCAAATGTGCTCAAAAATACATTTTTTGTCAAATGGGCCTAGCATTTCAAGATTGCATCTTTCTTGTGACATGGTCCACGACCCAAATCAGCATCTACACATTATTTGCTTCATTATTTATTTTATTTTGATTTTTTATCATTTAAAATTCAAATTAAATTAAATAAATTGCAAAATATACAAAAGATTGATTTTTGATCTGATTTTTTTGTAGGAATCACAATCTAATCAAGATGGCATGTCAGATCAAATCGTGCAAAGAAAATTGAAGCAAAAATTGGCATGATTAGGCCTATTTTGGAAAGATATCATACAAGGATAAAATCAAATCCAATCTCCTTAATTCACCAAGATACAATGCGTTTTTGTCAACCTAATTTGTTCTAATATATATATTGAACAAGAACAATGTGCAAAAACAAGGATTTACAGTGGAAAAACGCCATACCAAAACTAAAAAAATTGGACAAAAGTGATGGATCATTTTCTAACTTAGAGGGTAATTCAAGCCATTCCAACGCTTCCAATCGTTTCCTGGAGCCTTTCTGAAGCTAACACGACCGGTTGCACGCCTCCACAACCCCAGAATCGCGAGCTACAGATCCACAGTTTGCTCATATAATCTTGAATTTGATTTTACAATTTACGCATAATTAATTACTTTTAAGCATAGCATTGTGTTTGTATCTTCATTTGGAACATTTTGGTTCAATCAATTTTGTGTTTTGATGCTTGTATGTGTATTTTCCATTATTAGGGTTTGTTCTTGCGTTTTAGGGCTTTATTCTACAGGTTAAATTGGCCCAAGAAAAGGGTACCATCGTACTCGTGAGGTCAAAACAAATTGATCTGTGGTCTTACATTTCATTTATATTACGTGCTATTAATTTTTGAAGCTTGCAGGGTGTGATCGGTGGAAATAGAACTGATTGTTTTAAAGCTGGTTCGCGAAATGTCGCGGTAAGCAAGAGTCGCCACCGTCTTTTATTTTCTCCAACATGGACAGGACAAAAGCACAGCAAAATTCCTTATGAGATTGTCTCTCGGTTCGGGAGGTAGATTTATAGAAAGGGAAGGTGTTAGCACCCTTTCTATCCATGGTTATCCACGGGCTCTTAGATACTTGCTCTTATGTTTTCAAAGTGTTTGCTTTTCAAGATGTGAGTGGGTTTTGAAAAAGTTTCTTTGAAAGATTTCAGAATGACTCTTGTATCTGTCCTCAAGAGTGTTTGAAAAATTATTTTGAAAGCCTTTTGAAAGTGTCGGTGTGAAAAGATTTTTGATTGTTTTTGAAGAGAGCAAGTATCTATGAGTCATCTACCTACCCTAAGGAATTAGGCTGTGTAAATGTCCTTAAGGTAGTGCCATCCCACCATTGAGAGGTAGGTAGCACCACCGTTGGAGGTGTTCGGGTCAATTCGAGTGTAGGGACAGTGTGGTCACCGAAGCAACAGTTAGGACACCTTAGAAGCTACCCTTATGTCCTTGATCCTTTTTTAATCCGAGGCAACCGTTTCGAGGCAACTGTTTTGAGGCAACTGTTTCGAGGCAACTATTCTGAGGCAACTGGATCATGGACATAAGGACTTACTAAAATGTCCTATACTTGACGACCACGTTTCGAAGGCAACAGGTGAGGCGTACCCTAGAAGTGGTGTGTGTATTTGTGTGTTGTTTTCAGTTTAACAATTATCTTTGATCATGGTATTGTGAGCTACGCTTGTTTTTAATTGACATACATTCTTTCATGCAATTTAGAATTTAAGAGTGCGGAAAGTAAAAGACGGAAAGATAAAGGCTACGCTATTACAAGGCGTGGGTCTATACATCGCCAAAGTACAAAGACCCATTTTTGATAAAAATGCGGAAAGTAAATAAATGCGGTAAACCTAATTACTATTACATCCGGAGAGCAGTTACATAATATTCAAAAGAAAATAATGCGCGAAAAGAATAAATTGGACGTCTGAGGGTTTTGACCCTTTTGAGAAATTAAATTAAATTAAGACTTGATTAATTATTTAATTAAAGAAAAGGAAAGTCCTTTTTTGTGTTTTTTGGTATTTAATATGGATATAAAGATAATTAAAATCAAGATGAAACCCTAATTCTTATATATTTTAATTATTAATGAAAAAAATATTAAAGTTACTCTAATTTACTAATTAATTGATGTACATGTTTATTGACAAAAATAAATAGTAATTATAATAATAAATAATGAGAAAAATAATTAATTAAAAAAAAGATAAAATGTCAAAAAACCTAATTCTAGATATTTTTTATTTATTAAGAAAAAGATTAAAGTTTAAAACCTAAATTAACTAAATTAATTATTAACATTTATTTACAAAAAAAATAGGTTAAATTAATAAACAATTAAACATATTTTTGTATTTTGATTTTCTGATTTTATTATGAAAAGATTAATTTTAATGACTTAATAATAATTATTAAAAAAAATAATTGAAAGAAATTAAAAGAAAGAAAAAATATTGAATTGCAAACCAAGGGGGTGTCAGGCCCAAAGGGAGGTAAATTGGAGTAATCTGGCCCATCAGCATAGAGCTCGTTTGACCTTCCAGGATTGAGTGCACGTGGTTGACTGCAGTGCATCATGGAATTCATTCTGAGGCCATTAGATGAGTGATTAAGGCCACTTGGCAGGCTAACATGTGAGGATGCATGAGGGAGCCTTGAACGCTTGCTGCACTAGAATACATCAAGATAAAAATTATGAATTATATGGGGGGACCTGGGAATCGAACCCAGGCCCCAACGCTTGCAGGACACGTCCTCCACCAACTGGCCATTTGCGTTTGTTTGTATATAATATAACAACGATTTATAATATATGAAAAAAGGCAATTATGCTGAAACAAAGAAAAAACGCGCTAATATTTGAATCTCCCAGTAACGTGATGACACGCATGCTTCGTCTTCGTTCTTCCTACAAATAGAAAACAAGTAGCGGGGGTTTTAAACCCCCACTAAGTGGAACAGTGCATAATAGCGAATAGAAGAGGAGTTAATATAAAAAAGGCGCGATTATCCCAATGAATCAGGCTTCTTGCAATGAGTTCAACCATATTGGTCTTGAGGTCCAATTTTACCATATGTGAAAAGCCCTAGTTCGGATGTTCTGAAAACCTAATATTCTTCAATGGTGGATTTTGATACAAGCAGTGTTAGTCCAATTAAATTGTACCAATCGCTTCAGAAGATCATTATTAGTACAAATCAAACAAGAAAAATGGTTAAAAGCTCATGAATCATGTTATGCAGTTTTGAAAAACAAGACAAACCGTGTGGCCTATGTTCTTCAGTTCTTTGCGCGTTTGGATTGGTCCTTGATGCTAATCGATTCCTGGAAGGTCCAGTAACGTATTAGAATACTTTTTAGGCTTTGAAACGTCCTGCAACTATGAGATCAGTTTCACAATTTTCTTGGAATTTTTGCAAATTGGTTCTCTATTCTCAGCAGCTTTTTCGTGTATGCCTCAGTAGGGTTTTCTTGTGCATATGTATGTGAACGATTCTAGGTAAAAAACAAGCCCATAAGTCCATGAATTTATGATTTGAATCTTTGATTTCCATCATATATTTTTCAATCTTTTTTCATTGAAACCTTTGCCAATTATGGAATATTTTCCTTTTTTGAATGTGAAACGACTTGGCCAGCTTGCCCTAGTTTGATTTGCTGCACAAAAAGATTTGAAAAGCATTATTTGATATTTTTCTACAATTAAAACTAATTAAATGAATTAATAAGAATAAAAATTCAATTAATTAATTAAAAATAAGAAATAAATCCTTTTGAGCTCAATGGGTCGTGCATAGGCTTTGGGTAATGATTCAAGGAAGAATTTGAGGCCCATTAGCAAATTTGAAGTGTTTTAGGCAAAGTTGACTTTTCAAAATTCCCAAAAATTTCCCAACTTCTCCAATGCATATCTTGCTCAATTTTGAAGCTATGATCATGTTCTTGGACATTTTGGAAAGGTCTTGAAGTCCTCTAACCAATGCCTTTGGTCCCATGTCATTTTGATTTACCAATCTCAAGTTATGGTCTTTGACTTAAAGTGCCTTTTTGTTGACTTTTGAAAATGACCTATAATGTTGAAATTGATAACTTTTTGTGAGAGAATTTCTTGGACTTGGAGTGTGAAGATTAGTTGTAGGAAATGTCATTCTCTTCAAAATTAGCATTGGATGGAATTTTTCTGATAAACCATGAAGAAGTTATGCCTTGGTCAATTTGCAGTTCACTTTTTCAACTGTCCAAAAATAGAAACTTTTGCATCTTGAGACCTTTTGAGCCATGCTTTGAGAATCATGATCAAGAATTGATCCAATGATGATTGTGGCTTCAAAATAATATGTTGACCAAAAATTTTGACTTTTGACTGTCAAATGACCATTTCGCCCCTGCGGTTGACTGTGAAGCAATTAGGGTTTTTGACTGTGCAACTTGATGCTGTGAGTCTTGAAACTTGACATATGGATGCTTGACAATGTATCTGGGCATGTGGGACTTGATTGGACCCTTGAAAATCTCAATTTCTTTGCAAGAACCAAAACCCTAATTTTGACTGTGTAAGGAGGCCATTGGACTGTGCAACCTTTGAGAGATTTTGAAGCTTGATCTTGGCAAATCTTGAAAAATATGGGAGGGCAAATTTTGGGGTACAACACAGGGTTTTCGTTATGGCAGCTTGTCCGTGGGTAAAAGTAAGGGACCTAAGACGACGGTCTCAATGAAGAAGACAGTGGCGTGGAGAGGCGTGAATGGACGATTTAAATTTCGTGCATTTTTGTAACATACTAACTCATATTGTATTATATTATTCTTATTTCAGTATTATAACAAATAGAATAGGTGGCCCAGTGGTAAAGCGCGTGTTGTATGAGTGGGAGAACCTGGTTTCGATCCCAGGTCCCATCAATTTTCTTTATTTTCTTAACATTTGAAAGCAAGTTCCATGCATTACGGTACAAGGCGTCCACCATGCACTTCACAATCCAGCCAATGGATTCCTCATCAATCCAATCCAACGTCCCACATGTCAAGGACCATGGTACACTCTCCAGGCCTGACCAGCACAGGATCACACGATAGGAATGGGCTAAGCATAATGGGCTTACAAAATTCAACTTACACCTCCCTTTTTCAACAATACAGGACCATCTCTAAATCTTTTATTTTAATTCTTTTTTTAATTTTGTTAATTATTTTCTTTTTACAAAAATAACACAAAAATCAGTTTTTTTTTATTTAATCAAAAAATCACAAAAACACCAAAAAATATTTTTTCATTAAATATTTTATTTCCTTAATTAATTAGATTAATTTAATCTAGGGAAATTTAATTTCTTTTTTATATATAATTTAAATCAATTAGAAATTAGGGTTTTAATTTGTACATAACCTAATTAATTTTCTCTAAAAAAAACCTAAATATTTTTTTAAATTAAATTTTTACGGTTCTTTAATTATTCTCGCATTTAATTCGCCGCACGCATTTTTTAATTTCCTTTTATTATTATTGTAACTGCTTCAAGGTTGTAATAGATTAATTAGGGTTTTAAACTTCTGCATTTCTATTTTCAGTCAAGATAACTATGTATCTGCAAAAGCCTTGTAATAGCTAGGACTTTAAAACTTTCCGCACTTTTAATTTCCGCAAGTTATAAACTGCTTATATGTATGTTAATAGGATTGTATGGAAAGAATAACTGAAAATTAATACAGTAGATCACCTTAATTGTGCAAAGATTAAATAACTGAAATCAAACACATGCACATGCTCACTCCTAGGGTTTGTCTCACTTGGTTACCTCGAAAATAATGGTCGTGTCCCTCGAACATAGGGATACCTTAGCAATGACCCGCGATTTAAAGTCATCATAAAGATCGTAGTCCTTACTTGTCCTTTGAGTTGCCTACGAATTGATCTTATGACGGTATTCCCTTCGAAACGCTAAGGTATCCTTACTTGTTTCCTTTAGAGACCATTTCGTCCCTTCGAGCGTCCCTTTAAAACTCCAACGACGGTACTACCTATTCCTTAATAATAGGATAACGCTATCTAAAGGAAAACAAACAATCTTTTTCCAGTAGGTAGATTAGTTCCTAGGTACTTGCTCAAACAAACAAATCTTTTTTCACACCAACACTTTTCAAACAAAGTTTTCAAAAACAACTTCGTAACACTCTTGAGGATAGAAACAAGGGTTAAAACGAAGTAAAACAAAACTTTTCAAAACAAGTACACACAAGCAATTTTAAAATGAGCAAGTACCTAAGAGCCCATGGAAAACCATGGATAGAAAGGGTCCTAACACCTTCCCTTTCTATAATCTACCCCCCGTACTCAGAAACATTCTCGAAAAAGGTTTTTTCTGTTCTTTTTCCTTTTCCTTGTTGGATAAAATAAAACTCGGTGGCGACTCTTGCTTACCGCGACATTTTGCGAACAAAAAACGCAAACCAATATTAACAGTTGGTTCTTCCATTGTATCACATATGGCCTACAAAAATGATATTTGCATAAACCTTTTTTCTTCCGTAGTTCTAACTGTGGTATTTTAGCACTAGGTGATACTTTCATTTGACCATTTTTAACTAACAAATCAAAGATCTCATCACACATCGTCACGTTGAAGGTGTATGTTCTCTTAGGGAATTTATCATTCTTTTCTGGTTCGACATGATTCTTTACGTTCGAATGTGCAAGAACTTTGCAGGAATAAGGCGGCTCTTGTTTCAATTCATACAGATCCATTTCGCTTTCATCAAAACCTATAGGATCACTGTAAACCTCTTGCTCATCCTCATCCATTTCAACACATGCTACCCTTTATATTCTATTATTCTTACTTGCCCTAACCTTTTCAACCTTTATACGCTCTACTTGTCGAACTCTATTTGTTAACTAGGCCATATCTCTTAGGTATTGGGTGTATAGTTTCTTCCTAATAGAATAACCTAGTCCACCTGCAACCATTTCGACTAGTTCATGTCCGGGGACTTGTGTAAAACACTTAGCCTTTAACAAATGGAACCTATTGAGATAGTCATCTATTGGCTCATTAAACTGATTCTTGATACTAGCCAATTCCTTCAAACTTATCTTCGACTGCCCCATGTAAAACTGCTCATGGAAGAATCTCTCTAAACGAGTCCAATCATGTATGGAATTTGCTAGGAGAGTAGTAAACAAAGTGAAGGAATTTTTGGTGATGGAACTAGGGAAATATCTTATTCTCAAGTTTTCATTGTTCGCAATGTCTCCAGCCTTGGTTAAATACATGGCTATGTGTTTGATAGTGGATTCGCCGGTATCACTAGAGAACTTTGTGAATTTTGGGACTTTCCATCCTCTGGGTAATTCAGTTTGTAAAACATAGTCAGATAAAAGATAATTATAGTTTGGCTTTTGAAGGCCTATGTTTACCCTATTTAGAGCGATAATCCTTTCGACATGGCTGTCAGATTACTCTTTCCTGCAACTTCGTCTTGTCGAACATGATGGGTGACTTCGTCTGCATCTTGGTTTCGATTAACCATCATTATTCTTGGGGCTTTTCCCTCCCTTGGTATCGCATGTTTGACCTTACAAGGTTCGACTCGTAGGCCCTGGTTGACTTCGCCAAGATTTGGTGCAAATGGTTGGGCCTGGTTGATTGTTGGATCTTCCTCCAAAACCAACCCTTGATTTTCTCTTATCCATTCTCGATGGGGTTATCGAATTGGCGCTTGAGGGGCGCCAAAGAAATCCGTAATTCATGTCATTTGTGCTTCCAATTGCTAATTAATCTGAGCATTTTGTTGATTAGTTTGGAAATCATTTTGGATCAAAGGGTTGAATATTGTGCCCATTTACTGGGCAAGCAAACCAACCATCTCATAGTTACTGTCGTCCATTTGCTGTCTTAATATTTCCGCATAATTCATTGTAAAAGCGGGCAGATGGGCAGAGAATCCTACCCCTGGGGCTGGGTGTTTTGACCCAAATTATTAATGTTGAACCCGATCCTTGCTATGGTGAAAATTTAGACACCACTGGATCAGCAAATGTTGACGCGCTATTATGCAAATTTTCCATCACAAAAGTTGGTAGTTGTTCCCGCCCATTCATTGACATTGTAAACCCAAGCACATAGTTCTTGAAATTACTAGCCCCTGATGGCCATAGGGTCACCGGTTGATCCTGGGTTCACACTGGGGAAGAGAGTATTGGTCCACTCTGAGTGTTCGACGGTATTGACGTCAAACTCATCGTTGTGGGTATTGGTTCAGTCACAGACACTATGGCCGCATTCTCCCCTGTCGATTGAGGGGTTATTCTCCATTGTTATTTGGTGGATTGACCATTCTTCTAACATATTTTATTTTTGGTATTACTTCGCTAGTTTTGGCTACTCTAACACTTCTTAATCTCATGCAACAATGTTTGAGAAAAATTTGTATGACGAAAAATTCTGAAAAGCTTTACAAACACGCAAACTAGACACAATGGTCCCACTGAGGGCGGGCCAATTTGTTTACCTTGGATTTTGGTAAACAACCTCTATTCTTCCAAAATCAAATATTTTTGGTTACTTACGGGATCGACTAGATTAATCCTAGGACGAATGTGTATTGTTTTTTGTTTAAGTTTTCTTAATGCTAATTTCTTCGACGGTGGTTGTAAATTTAAAAATGGTACATAAACAGTTTATGAAAATAATAGGAATATAAAGAAGTTTCGACAAGAATTTAAAGGGGATGTAAATGACTTTAATGAAAATAAATTGACATTAAAAGTAAAGATGATGCTTCATACGTACATTTCTCAGTAAACTCTTTTCTCAATAACACTTAGATACTTCGAGTGAATATGAGTTTGGTACAATATTTGTTAGAACAAGATTTGGTGCTGCAATATCATCTCTGAGTTTTGATGATAACAAATCACTATGTTTATATGAACAATTTTGATACTCTATTTTTTGTTATTTTTGAGTATTTAACAAACAGGTTCTGCTTCTGATGGATGGTGTGGCCAAGAAATAATAAGAGAATTAGTTCGGCTTCTGCGCTACACAAGTTCTGATGAACAGTAGTAAGACACTTTAGAAGACTCTGAAGTGTAGGCTCTGATATGAAGTATAAATAAACCAGTAAGAAGATATGAGGACAGAAGTTCTACTTAAGTCTAGATGCTAAATACTCATGTTTTTGAAGACAGCATGTTCTAAAGAAACCAGTCAGAAGATCTAAATATAAGTGTTTCTACTTAAGTTCAGATGATAAAGACTCATGTTTCTGAAGACCACATGTTCTAAAGAAACCAATCAGAAGATCTGAAGACATAAGTTTCTACTTAACTCCGGATGCTAAAGACTCAACTTTCTAAAGACCCATGGTGCTAAGAAAAGTGTTCTAAAGAAAAAGTGTTAAAGACTCTAAAGACAGAAGTTCTAAAGACAGAAGTTCTAAAGACTCTGAAGAGCCAAGGTTCTAGAAAAGGTTCCTACGACTAAGTGCTGAAGACTCTGAACACGCAGTTCTGAAGACTCTGAAGTCTTGAAGTTATGATGACCTTAGTGTTATGTTCTCTCTTCTAAGCTCATGATCGCAGAAGTCTATGAAGTGCAGAACGAAAGGAGATAATGTTAAAATGGTACAAATAGTACATGGTACACCAACGTTTCATTCCACTACCATGAAAGGACAGATACGATTCACGATCTTGTCCCTATGTTACTGCTCGATTCACAAATGCTTCTGGAAATCCCAAGAGTACCCCTCAATGAATATATTATTTTATTGGCTAAATAAATGCTTGAAGACTAAGAGAAAGCTGCTAATTCACGGATTATCCATGCACAAGTGTTGTTCATAGCTTTCATACTTTTAAGTCTATTGTTTTTAAAAATTTTTTACTAATCAGCTTGTGTATAAGCATTTTCATTATAAACAAATTATTCAAACAGTTGTTTTATTGTTCCTTGAGAGACCAGTTAGGTCAGAATTCTTGAGAAGTTTAAGACTTGTGTGTCTTAAATATTTTTCCTTAAGGGACCAGTTAGGTTAGTATCCTTAAGAATTCTAAGACTAGTGTGTCTTAGAGATTTGATTTCCTTAACAGACCAGTTAGGTCAATATTCTTGAGAAGTCTGGGACTAGTGTGTTTTACAGATTTGACTTCCTTAAGAGACAAGTTAGGTATGTATTCTTGAGAAGTCTAGTACTAGTGTGTCTTAGGAGGTTGTAACGTTAGTCACTTGCAGTTAGCTTGTGCATTGTAATAATCTGTGTGATTATTGGATTAAGACCTCGTTTGAGAGAGGTGAAATCACCTTGGCGGGTGGACTAGACTAGCTTGATAGTTTTCAAGTGAACTAGTATAAACATACCTTGTTCTTTACTTCCTGTTCTTAATTATTGTTATTATCAAAAGTGGGGAAAACGTATTTTATTTAAAGGGGATTATTTTTAAAGAAAAGTTTTTGATTTAGATCTCAATTCAACCCCCCCCCCCCCCCTTTCTTGTGTTTTTCACACCTTAAATTGGTATAAGAGCTCCAGTTCTGAGGAGATAAAAAGTTTTCATTGTTATCAACACTTAACAGTGTTTAGTACCGATATAGTGTGTGTGAAAAACCAATGGCTACACCTACTTCCACTGTTGATAATAGGGATAATGATAGAGATCATTATAATTCAAAACCTCATATGTTTGATGGGGAGAAATTTGACTATTGGAAGGATAGAATCAAAAGTTACTTTCTGGCATACGACTTGGATCTATGGGCTTTGGTAGTTGATAGCTACACTTACCCAGTAGAGGATAAAGGTCAGAAGATTGCAAGAAGTGCAATGACAGATGCTTAAAAGAAAGTTTACAAGAATCATTACAAAGCAAGAACTATTATACTTAGTGTTATCTCATATAAGGAATATAAAAATATTACTGATAGAGAAACATAAAAAGACATATTTGATTCTATTCAGATGACGCATGAAGGCAGTGCACAAGTAAAAGAAACATAGGATTTATCCTTAATTCAAAAATACAAAGCCTTCAAGATGGAAGACGAAGAGTCTGTGGAAACGATGTTTTCAAGATTTCAGACACTTGTGGCAGGACTTAAGGTTCTGAATAAAGGTTACTCTACATCAGATCATGTTAAGAAGATTATAAAAAGTCTTCCTAAAAATGAAGACCAATGATAACTGCTTTGAAACTTTCAAAGGATCTGAACAACACCTCTCTTGAGGAGCTGATTAACTCTTTGAGAAGTCATGAAATTGAGCTTGATCAAGATGAACCCCAGAAAACAGTTAATGTTGTGGCTCTAAGGTCTAAGTTGGAAAGACCAAAGCTTATCAAGCTAAGGAAGAATCAGAAGAATATGAAGAAGATTCAGATGATGAGGAACTTTCATTCATATCCAAAAGAATTAGTCAAATTTGGAAACATTGGCAAAGCAAGTTCAGAGGTCAACAAAGGAAATATGGAAGAGGTGAATCCACTTTTGGTCATAAGAAATCTTCTAAAAAGTAAGTCACATGCTTTGAATGCAAGGAGCCTGGACATTACAAAAATGAATGCCCTAAGCTCAAAATGGATAAGAAATCTAAGAAGGCATACAAATCTAAGAAAGGTCTCATGGCAACATGGGATGATTCAGAGTAAGAGGAAGAAGACGCTGACGAGGAACATGCCAATGTAGCACTCATGGTAAAGACCCACATGAGTGAAGCAGCATCAGAAGACGAACTGACACTTGATTATGAGTCAGACTCTGATGACGGCCAAGAGGTACTTTCTTACATATCTTGTTCTGAACTTGAAATTGGTTTATCTGAATTATTGAAAAGATATCAACTTCTTCTAAGTAAACACAAAATCTTGAAAAAGAGTTTTGTAGCTGCTTTTGAGAAAACTACTATAGATGAGCAAAATATTTATGACCTAAATAAAAAACTATTTGTTTTAGAAAAATAAAACATTTCTCTGAAAAGTAAAGTGTCTAGATTAGAAGAAGATATTTTCTCTAACACATCTGTTACCGACGAAGTAATCAGATATGATAGAGCTTTTCAACACTTTCTTTCTAAAAGCATAGATATAAGCAAAATGGATTCAATGACCTATGGTGTTAGCAGAAATGGAAGCAGAGGCTTGGGATATTCAGGACCATCAAAGAAAATTGATGACTCTAAGTATCAAACCAAAACCTCTTTCTAAACATTTCGTGCTTGCTGGCACAAAATTGAAATGTCCAGAATAAGAAGGTTTTGATATCACTGTGACACAACCACAGACACAGAAGGAAACTTCTAAACCAAAATTTCATGCACAAATCCCACTTGATTATCCTGCTGTACAAGATTCCAAAGGGGTCAGAACCTCTGGAACTTCTAACAAGAGAGGATCCAGAAAATGGGTACCCAAGGATCAGATAATCTATGTTGCAGATGTTCTTGATGGTGCAACTGAAACACCAACCATGGCACATGGACAGTGGATGCTTGCAAAACATGACAGGAGAAAAGCATATGTTCCAAGATTTGGAACTTAAGTATTGAGGCCTTGATAGTTTCAGAAGGCAGTCAGAAAGGGAAGTTCATTGGCTCTGAAACTCTTAAAGTCAAAGATGCTCTTATCAAAACAAGATCAATTTCTATAACTTCTGAAGAAATCATTATGAGTTTAATGACCCTGTTTAAGCCAGCTCATCTTAATAAAGTCCTTCTGAATAAATACTGGATTTTGGAAATGTTTGAAGAATCAGCTGACAGCCCATCAGATATATGGGAGTAACGTGTCTATTCTTTTAATATTATTGCTGCTATTTTATTTCCAGAACCTCAATCATCAGAAGATGTTTTGGTCAGAAATGTATTTGATAATATGGAAACCTTTTGGTTTTCCAAATTCTGAGGATATAAAATGTGTCACTTAGTCAAATATAATGATTAACGTGTGTAACCCTTGGTTATACTTAATCATCACATGTTATCTAAGCTATGCAATGCACACTGTATGTATTTCCTGGAATTGATTGATATCATAATTATTACTTTCATTTAATGCTCCTAATTATTATGTTTATTTGTATTTATTTTTATTTTACTTTCTCTCAGTTCTCAAACACTATAAATCACACACGTTCACTTCACTCCCACACTGTAGAAACCCTAAACCCTCTTTTTCTCTTAAATTGTTCAACAAGTTCTCCGTGTTCACCATCTTCATCAACGCTCTTCATCAAGATCATCACCTTCATCATCTTCAACACTTCAACATGAAGAATGCTCAACAACAAGAGGTTCTTTAGTTTTTTAAAGAAATGGAACAAGCCCTAAATCCTTCTGGGTCGTCTTCTTAAAATATTCTAACCAGTTCTTATTCTCTTATGGTAATTGGTTCATCTTCTCTATCAGTTATTTATGAACACCAGATAACACGGAAATCTGTTCAAGTTCACTGTAATCTGAAACCACATGAGTTAAATGTTCTTCGTGAATATATGGTGGATTTTAATAACCTTTCTCCAAATGGTGCAAACCTAATTGCTGACTTTAATGCTCAAGGATGGGAGCACTTATTCATGCGTCTTCATAGTCCTATTTATGATTCTTTGGTTAAGGATTTATGGATTCAAGTGAATTG
Source organism: Vicia faba (assembly GCA_948472305.1). Lineage (NCBI taxonomy): Eukaryota > Viridiplantae > Streptophyta > Magnoliopsida > Fabales > Fabaceae > Vicia > Vicia faba. The sequence goes on along the minus strand of OX451735.1, from coordinate 123,557,102 downwards.
TGACAATCATCATGTAGTTTCTCATGTGTTGGGTCTGAAAATTGGACGTCTCATCACTGACATCCTTGTAGAAAGTGGCTTGGTGAAAACTCTGGTTGAAGAAGCTATGTTTATAGAGGATATGGCTTCTAGTCTTGGAGATTTCTTCAATGGACAGACTCTGAAGAATATGAGGCTAATAGAGGAAGTCATTGCTAAACCTCTACTTGTTCCCTCTGAAAGCATCAAAATATCAAGAATTCCTGTGAATAACTACCATTTATTTACCAAGGGAAATAACATGTCTAACATTGCTATCTACGCCAGGATGATGGAAGTAGAAGGATATGATATGTCAAGTTTCAGCTATTCTTATTTTTCTCCTGCTCTAGAGTATGCTCACTCCTCCAGAGGTAAAAGGAAGAAGAGTTCAGAAGCTTCTAAACCTGGAAAGAAGAAGAAGAAGTCTAAACTTCTCAAAGATGCCATTCTGGGAGTTGAAACTTCTGTAACATCTAGTAAGTTAGATACTTATGTACCTGTTTCATTGTCTTATTCTAGTATTGTTAATGTATGTTCATCCACAAACTCCACTTCACAAATTAATCCTCTTCCACCACCAACCAGAACTACACTTGTTTATGACTATGTTACCACTTATATCCCCTTTCCATCTATTTCCTTTACACCATCATATTTAACAATTCATGTATATAACCAACAATCACCATTCCGCTATCTGATGGTTTTAACTCTTTTTCTATTCCACCATCCACCACAACTTTTTCTGCTCCAGATCCTGTTTCCTCAACCAATTAATTAACAACACAAACTTTTGCTTCTGAATCTGTCAACACAATTATGCCAATATTATCGATTGCTTCTACCCGAAACACCATAACCACTTCTGAACTTGTGACCTCATCAACCACACATGTTTCTAGTTTACTTTCATTCATCTCTACACCCATGCCATATTAATCCATCTCTACCTTATCTTCCCCACTTGTCTCATTGTTACTATAAATCATCATATCTCAACCCCCATCAGAAATTCCTATGGTTTCTGATCCTTTTCAAAATCTCCACTTTGCTTTTCATCACCACCAATCACTCAGAAACTCTCAAAATCCTGACCCTTAACCATCTTTTGTTCTTGAAGTGTCTGAAAGAATAATCTCTGATTATTTTGAAGCCCTCTTAATCCCAACAAATGAATCATGTTCTATGTTTGACCTTTTCGATCTAACTAAACAAGCCAACCAAACTAAACTTGTAACTTCTGAACTCATCCCTTCTGAAAGTGACCTAGCCATAGTTATTTATGATAAACTTTCCCAAAAACTCTCGATGAATGCATCAACATGTTTAGAAATAAGGCTATGAAAAAGGTTTCTAAGCTAAGGGCAGAGGCAAGTATCTCTACTATGCCTCAAGAAATGGATGATTCTTGGTAGAAGTTTCAGAAATGGATGGCTTCTGAGATTTAACATTTTGACACTTTTGTTGAAGCATCAAAAGCTTAGGATGTTCAGGTTACGAAAGAATGGAAAGAAGCATGGGAAATTGTTAGAGTTATTGAATTTATTTCTGCTAAACAAAGACAAACAGAAGAAAGAGCGATAAAAGAGGCACAAGAAGCGCGGTTGGCTCAAGAGGCAAAATAAGCTCGTAAAGCAAGTCAAGATGATGTAATAGTATCTTCTTTTGATTCTGCCATTGCAATATGGAAACTGCAATTGGTGAAATTAGAGGAGAACAACAGGTTTTCAGAGAAAACATCATTGAACATAAGGTTGTCAGTGAGAATGTTCATAACATGCTATAACTGATTCTGCAAAATATTCTTGCTTCTGCTACTGCTCCTGGACCCTATGCTCTAAGGTTTTTTTCCTTTTGCTTCTGAACCATAGGACTATGCTTGCTTCTTACTTTTTGTGACTACTATTTTTCTTCTGATTACTTAATATTTTTGCAAGTCTTCTTTTTGGATCTTAGTTTGTTCTACTTCCTTCGACTTACTTCTTATTATGTGACTGTTTGAAATTAATGAAGTCTTCTTTTGGCTTATCACTTCTTATCTTTTCCTGTTATTTCTTCTGGTTTTTATGTTTTTCACACATAATGACCTTTATGATTATGACAAAAAGGGGGAGTAATTAAATGAACGTAATTTTGATTTCAATAATCAAGTTCTAGAAAATGTTCTCTGAAAAGAGTTGCTTACATTCTAACCCAGTTAAACTTTTGTTTCTGTTAGATTTTTTTTCAAGAATCATGAACTCTGATTGGAATCCAGATTTGGAAGCATTATGCAAGGCTTATGTCTAACCTGTTGGCTTCATACTCTGAAGATATTTTTCAGTACATAATCAAACTCTAAGAATTGAGAACCTGGAAGTTGTCTTAGTGATATTAAAGTTTCAAGATTTCAATTGATTTCATTGGTATCTAGAGTCAAGACTCTCAAGATCTCAATATCTAATCTATTGGAACCAGGAGGAGTTTTACTCAAATGGTTCATAGTCAGGATATTCAAGCTTCATCAAGTCGTTGACTCAAGGGGATTTTCATAAAATGGATAAGTATTCCTTATCTTTTTATTTTCACTTTTCTGATTATATGAACAAAATTGTGTCATCAAAATAAATAGTTTTGTCATCATCAAAAAGGGGGAGATTGTTAGAACAAGATTTGATTTTGCAATATTATCTCTGAGTTTTGATGATAACAAATGAGTATGTTTGTATGGACAATTTTGATAATCTAATGTTTGTTATTTTTTAGTATTTAACAAACAGGTTCTTCTTCTGATGGATGATGTGGCCAAGACATTAGAAGAGAATTAGTTCTGCTTTTATGCTACACAAGTTCTGATGAACAGTAGTAAGACACTCCAAAAGACTCTGAAGTGTAGTCTCTGATATGAAGTCTAAAGAAACCATTAAAAAGATCTGAGGACAGAAGTTCTACTTAAGTCCAGATGCTAAAGACTCATGTTTCTAAAGATAACGTGTTCTAAAGAAACCAGACAGAAGATTTGAAGACAAGAGTTTCTACTTAAGTCCAGATGCTAAAGACTCGTGTTTCCAAAGACAACATTTTCTAAAGAAACCAGTCAAAAGATCTGAAGATATAAGTTTCTACTTAAGTCTATATGCTAAAGACTCAAGTTTCTAAAGACCCGTGGTTATAAGAAAAGGGTTCTAAAGACCAAGTGCTGAAGAATCTAAAGATAGAAGTTCTAAAGACTCTGAAGACTTGAAGTTCTAAAGACCCAAGGTTCTAGAAAAGGTTCTCACGACAAAGTGCTGAAGATTTTGAAGACGCGGTGGTAAAGACTCTGAACACTTGAAGTTCTGATGACCTTAGTGTTATGTTCTCTCTTCTAAGCTCATGCTTAAAGAAGCCTCTGGAGTGCATAAGGGAATAATTTAATGTTAACATGGTACAAATAGTACATGGTACAATCAGCATTTCATTCCAATACCATGAAAAGACGGACGCGTTGCACAATCTTTCCCCCCATGTTACTGCTCAAGCCGCCAATTCTCTGGAAATCCCAAGAGTACCCATCAACAAATATATTATATTATTGGCTATATAAAGGATTGAAGACTAAGAGAGTAAGCTTCTAATTAACGGATTATCCATGCACAAGCGTTGTTCATAGCTTTCATACTTTTTAGTCTATTGTTCTTAATATTTGTTTACTAATGAGCTTGTGTAGAAGCATTTTCATTGTAAAAAAATTATTTAAATAGTTGTTTTATTGTTCCTTGAGAAATCAGTTAGGTCAGAATTCTTGAGAAGTTTAAGACTTGTGTGTCTTAAAGATTTTTCCTTAAGGGACCAGTTAGGTCAGTATCCTTAAGAAGTCTAAGACTAGTATGTCTTAGAGATTTGATTTCCTTAAGCGACCAGTTAGGTCAGTATTCTTGAGAATTCTAAGACTAGTGTTTCTTAGAGGTTGTAACGTTAGTCAATTGAAATTAGATTATGCATTATAATAATCTATGTGATTATTTGAATAAGACCTCGTTTGAGAGAGGTGGTATCACCTTGGCAGGTGGACGAGACTAACTTTATAGTTTTCAAGTGAACTAGTATAAACATACCTTGTTCTTTACTTCCTATTCTTAATTATTGTTATTATCAAGAGTGCAGAAAACATATTTTATTTAAAGGGGATTATTTTTATAGAAAAGTTTTTTATTTAAATCCCAACTCAAACCCTCCCCCCCCCCCCCCCTTTCTTGTGTTTTTCACACCTTCAATTGGTATCAGAGCTCCGGTTTGGATGAGATAAAAAGTTTGCATTTTTATCAAAAACTTAACAGTGTTCAGTACCAATCTAGTGTGTGTGAAAAACAATGGGTACACCTACTTCCATTGTTGATAATATGGATAATGATAGAGATCACTATATTTCAAAATCTCATATGTTTGATGGGGATAAATTTGACTATTGGAAGAATATAATCAAAAGTTACTTTCTAGCACATGACTTGGATTTATGGGATTTGGTAGTTGATGGCTACACCCACCCAATTGATGGCTACATCCATCTAGTAGATGATAAAGGTAAGAAGATTGCAAGAAGTGCATTGACAGATGCTCAGAAGAAAGTTTACAAGAATCATTACAAAGCAAGAACTATTATGCTTAGTGTTGTCTCATATAATGTATATGAAAATATTATTGATAGGGAAACAACAAAAGGAATATTTGATTCTCTTCAGGTGACGCATGAAGGGAATGCACAAGTAAAGGAAACAAAGGCTCTGGCCTTAATTCAAAAATATGAATCCTTCAAGATGGAAGACGACGAATCTGTGGAAACGATGTTTTCAAGATTTCAGAATCTTGTGGCAGGACTTAAGGTTCTGAATAAAGGTTAGTCTATAGTAGATCATATTAAGAAGATTATCAGAAGTCTACCTAAAAATGGAGACCAATGGTAACATCTTTAAAACTTTCAAAGGATCTGAACAAATCCGCTCTTGAGGAGCTGATTAGCTCTTTGAGTAGTGATGAAATTGAGCTTGATCAAGATGAACCCCATAAAACAGTTAAGTCTGTGGCTTTATGGTCTAAGTCTAGAAAGACCAACGCTTATCAAGCTAAGGAAGAATCTGAAGAAGATTTAGATGATGAGTGTTGTACCCCAAAATTTGCCCTCGCATTTTTCCCCAAGAAATCTCAGCTTCAAGCATTTCCCGACTTCTCAAACTGGCTCAAGAATCGGACAAACGGACTTTTCTTGACAGTCAAGCAAAATTAGGGTTTTTACTGATTTTCAGAGCTCTGATTTGTTTCATACAGTGGGCCTAGGGTTGGATTGATTGTTGGTTCAATTTTGGTCAAGCGAGCGTGATTTGGCATTTAATCGGGAATTAAGTTTTTATGGGCATATTCTCAGAAGAATTTGAATTCCACAGCACTTTGCGATTTATTTCAAGATTTGGATTAAAATTCGCGTTATCTTGGTTTAATCAGTAAAAGAGACAGTGGTTTGAATTCAGTACGTTTTGATTGGGCTAGTCAGATACAAGATGCAGTATTGGATTAACAGTGTTCATGTGTTTGATCAGTCTATCTGAGTTAATTGCTGCTTTGTTTTGGATATTGAATAAGACAGACTTTAAATTGATCGATGTTGTTTTATTTTAGTTATTTATTATTCTGAAATTAAATGATTGAATTTATTATTCAATTGTTTTAAGTCTAAGAATTTTAAATAAATAAATAAACAATAAAGAAATTGGAATTAATTGGATAATTTAAACTTTTATTGATGTTTGAATTATTTGTACAAATTGTTGTTACAAACAATAATTTACATTTAATTTAAATATTACATAGAATGAAAAATTATCCTATTTTCTAATATTCTTTGTTCTTCATTCCACTCCGGTATTCCATTTTTCATCTGCAAAAAGAAACAAGAAAAGTCAGAAAGCAGTTAATTGGAAAAGACAGTTAAATTGCTCATCATTAGAGGCCACTGACTGGGATCAGTTGACCCTCTCTGCAAATCACGGGATTTCTCCCGGTTCACAGAGAGGGGAGATCATTTTATTTCATAAATGCAAATGTCAAAAATGCATAAGTTATAAAATTCAAGATGCATAGAAATTCAAGATTCAAAATCCAATCCCAACTGAAAAAGTTCAATTCAAACTTTCTATCCAAAAACAAAAGTTACTGTCAGAATGCCAAAAGATATCAAAGAAGTCAAAATGGCACAAGTTGCTACCAAAGCCTACAAGCTGTCAAAAGGAGATGCAAGATGTATTATGCTATGCAAACATCTCAATTCATCATTTCTCATCCAGGGCCCCTTCAGAAAAGTACAATTTAAATTATATAAAAATTCTCTATTGTACTGTAAAGAGAGAAGTAAAGAGAGATAAAGCAAACTCAGTTCAGGTTAGGCATAGACATCAGCACAGCAGGCAAAAGGAAGAGAGAGGAATGTGTACCAATTTCATCAACTCTGCATAATAACAGTTCACAGCAGACAGTAGCAGGAAGAAAAAGATACACAAAATCAGAAAAGAGCCAACTCAGTTCAGTAACATAGGCAGCAGGCATAGACAGTAGAGGCAGAAGAGATATACAACAAAGAGGATAATTCAGCATTGTTCAAAAAAAAATTACACAGCATAGCCAATTACTGAAATGGAAAAATGAAACCTTGTGAAAATGTCCAGCAGACTTGGGTCAAAGAGAAGACTAAGACTTTGAAAAAAAAGATTGGGCGCCAAGAGAAAAGATAGAAAAGATATATACAACTCAGTAGTTACACAAAGCTGAGGCAAAAAAAAAGAACCAATACCAAAAACTCATAAACCTGCATTCTCCTCACCAACACCTCAAATATCTGTCTAAAACCTAAACCATAAAACATATACAAACACCAGTTCAAACCCAACCCTGAACCAATATGCAAACCTGCTGAAGCCAAAAGGAAACTAGCAAGTCAAAACCAAAACTGCATTAAAGATACAGACCTCAACACCTAAAACCTGTCTAACCCCTAAACCTTTAAACCTGTATCACCAAAACCTGGAACATACCCTGTCATAACAAAAGATCATCTCACCAATGCCATAACCATACAAAGAGCCAGCATCAGCCATAAACACAACAAAAAACTCAGGACTTGCCCACTACTGTCATAACAAAGAGCCATAACCTGAACAACCTCAAACATAAGCATCAGTAATGACCACAAAACCATACCAATATCCTATCATATCCAAGCTCAAACCTCACCATTTTTATGAAAACCAACATATAAAATATTCAAACACCAAGCCTCAGAAGCAAGCTTCTTCATAGGCAAATCAGAAAAAAGAAACGAAAGTGGAACAATACTCAGGCAAATCATCAGGGGCTTCATCATGAACATCTCAGTAAGGCAACAACAAGAAGCAATATCAACATAGTCAGGGCAACACAAGCAGTAGAGAAGAAGAAAACTAGCCAAAACATTGTTTCAACAGTAGCAAAGGGACAAGAGGTAAAGAAGTGAGGAATTAGGGTTTCTCAGTGAATCTCATCATCAAAAACCTAAGCAAGAAGGTAAAAGAACGAAAGTACCAGAAAGCATCAAAAGCAAGCTCCATCACCGCCGTTCCGGCCTCCTGAAGCATCACCCCTTCGCCTCTCCTCCATCTCCCAAAATCAGGTAGCAATATTCTTCCCTTTCACCTCATAAAATGAAAATATAAAATTCAGTTTAAAACGAATCCGAACCACGCGAATCCAGAAAAGAAAGATGAAGATATAACACCTTAGGACTAACCTTGTTTCAAAAGACGCGAAATTCTTGCCTTGGAGGGAAGAGAGCGTGAGGATGATGCTGGTGGCCGGAGACAACCAAGTGCTCAGGAAATCGAACGGAGAAGACGAAACTCAACGCGCCGTCGTCACCTCACAAACCCTCGTTTTCATTCTGAGAACAATTGCCTAGCCCTAATTTCGTTCAGTATCCAACCTTGGGCTTAACCCATTCCTGATTCCTCTAAGCCCAACGAAAATCACCTCATTCTCTAACACTAACCTCATTCTCTAACATTAACCTTAGTTAACTTACTTCATTTTTTTTATAAACACTAATCTCTTTTTTTATTTTTACAAAACAATGTTTGCTCTTTTTATTATCTTAATTAAAAATACTTTTTATTATAAAATTAAGACATTTTTAGATAGATATTTTATACATATATTACCTTAAAAAATTAGTTTTATACATATCATATAAACTAAATTTGAAAATACTTTTTCTTAATCAATATATTTTTTATACACAAATTAAACTTAAAAACATTTTTTTGAAATACATTTGTATATATTATCTTCTCTTTTTTTTATATATATATGATTAAATTGAAGATACCCTTTTTTAATTAAAATGCATTTTTGTACATATTATACATTTTTATACATAATGAAAATTGAAACCTTTTTTATTAACATTCTTTTTTCATACATAACCAATTAAATACATTTTTCTCTAAATATCAAATTCACAAACATTTTGATTAAAATACTTTCCAATTAAAACTTAACATTTAAACAAAACACTCCTTTTCTTTTGTATATAATTAAACATACACAAATCAAGATTCATCTAAAAAAACATTTATCTAGGTCAAAATCCTAATACGGCTCAATTTCACATTTCGCACCGGTACATAATTACACATACACAATTCACATACATATACATTTGTACACTTACACAAATACATTCATATTATCCTATACACATGTTTATCTTACATTTATATTTGATATTCATTTGATTGTGACATTCGATTTGGTTGTAAATTATTGGGTACTATAAGTCTCATCCCCTTGTACATTTATACCCCCACTCCTGGATATTATTGTGTAATAGCGTAGATTTACATTCCGCAATTTATAGTTTTCCAATTATACCATGGTTAGACCTAGGGTCTGTATGTACATAAAATCAAACGCTAGATAACCTAATACAAGACAAATGCATGTAATCAATACACAATCACACTTGCACCCTCTGAGGTAATCCCACATGTTGCCTTCCAAATGGGCCATGCTTGCACGTCGAATGTCTTTGGCAAAACGAATTCAAATGATCATAAGTCCCTCGATGACGCTTTCGAAAGTCGCCTATCAAAATGATCAAGTCCCTCCAAGCAAATTGCCAAAGACACTTGGCACCATTGCATTCATGGTCTATGCGATGACCCGTGCCTGTCCCGAATAAACTTCCTAAACGCAAGATTGTCCACCAATTTCAATGGTGGAACAAAATCGTTAAAAGGGGTTAAAACACGACAAAAAATCTTTTGAGAAAGCTTTAGGGTAGATAAACTCTTAAATACTTGTCAATTTGTAAAGAAGACACTTGCCTAATTTCAAAACCCACTTCACAAACACTTGTCAAAAATCAAACTTTTCAAACCCTTGAAACATCCTTTTAAAAGATAAAACACCTTTTGTAAAACATTCGAGTAAAGAATTGTTACAAGGTTAGCCTAACACAAGGCATCTTTTCAAAACATTTTCAAAAAAACAATCCACAAAGCACCATTTCACATAATTGAAAACCAAGGCAAGGTTGATCTAAGCAAGTACCTAAGAGCCCATGGATAACCATGGATGAAAAGGGTGCTAATACCTTCCCTTTTCATAATCTACCCCCCGAACCCATGAAATATCTCAAAAAGGTTTTTGCTGTGCTTTTTTAACCTTTCCTTTAGGATAAAATAAAAAGTCAGTGGCGACTCTTGCTAACCGCACAAGTGCGAATACGAACGCAAAACACTAGTCAGTTCTCCCACCGTATCACAGAACTGGCGACTCTGCTGGGGATTACTTTTAAGTGGGGTTACCTTAGGGTTTAGATCACTTTCTTGCATGACTAATTGGTTGGTTTGCTTGCTTTATACCTTGGTTCTATTGTTTGGGTTTATAATCCTCCGCCCGGATTTTGGGGAAACATTCATAGATAGCAATACGTTGTGGAAACTGTGCGGGGTATACCGACACGGTCTAAGCAATAGCTATATTAGTGCGACATATTTGTGGGTACCTGTAACCCTTGAGTTCAATCAAGGAGAGTACGGGGCCGCTGAGCGATGTCACTAAGCACTAATGACCTAGAACCTTACTTGACCATCTTGGCCTTTTATTAGGAGTAGTGAGATGACCGGCTTTGGTGCAGTCCGAAGTTGGTAGATACTCGATACTACACTCATTGAGGGTTGTTTTCTTGGAATATTTTGGTCGCCAGTTAAGTGGCTAAACCAAAACAATGAACAATGAAAGCAATCCAGTGATATTGAGCTCCTTAGAACCCGGTTGCTATTTATAGGACAGGTTTTTAAGCCAACTACACTCAAGAGGGTACTTACCTATGAAACCCCATGCAAGCCTGAAACTAGGGTTTGGTGTGATTTGCTTGTACACATGTTTTATGCATACATCATAAACATCATGAAGCATCATATGCATTTACTAACCATTTCAAGGGTTTAGACCTTCATCATTGTTCTTGTTTTGTAGGTCATGGAAGTTCCTCGCAGAAACACCATTCAAGTCAACCTTGTGAGAATCTCTCCTCAACTCAAGGAGCTCACCTCAAGAATTCCCGAAAATTCATCCTTCAGCGAAAGACATGGTAGACTGCTCAACCTGGTCAACACCAACATCGAAGAAGACATGATGAAAGTGCTATTTCAGTTCTTTGACCCCCTTCACCATTGCTTCACTTTCCCGGATTATCAGTTGGTGCCCACTTTGGAGGAGTTTTCTCAACTCCTAAGAATCCCTATCCTTAATCAACTACCCTTCAACGGTACGGAGAAGGAACCGAAGCCTGATGATGTTGCTCGAGCATTACATCTACAACCATCTGAAATCAAGGGGCATTGGGAAACCAGAAGCGGTGTCAAAGGATTCTTAGCAAAGTTCTTGTTTGAGAAGGCGCAAGAATGTTGGAACTCATTGGACCTGCAAGCATTTGAAGAAATTGTGGCACTCCTTATCTATGGGTTGGTCCTATTCCCAAATCCTGACCAATTGGTAGATGTCAACGCCGTCAAAATCTTCTTGTCCAGAAATCCAATACCAACATTGCTTGGAGACATCCTTCACTCATTTTACACACGAACAATGAGAAAGAGGGGTATTCTCATGTGCTGCACTCCTATCCTCGCAAGGTGGTTTATTTCGCACCTTCCACAATCTGTCTTAAAGAATGATCAAGGTATAAGGTGGTCCCAGCGATTGATGACTCTCACTCATGCTGATATACATTGGTGTTCTCGGTCTAGAGAAAATATCATCATCGTCGATCGTTGCGGAGAATTTCCTAATGTCCCCTTACTTGGAATTAGGGGAGGTATCACCTACAACCCTTGCCTAGCTTTGAGGCAATTTGGGTACGCACGGAGGGATGGCCCTCATGACATGCTCATTCCTAGCCTAGTTTTTGACTTCGACGACGATGTGCAAGGACTTCGCCAAAGGTTCATCAGAGCTTGGGGAAAACTCAACAAGATTGATAGCAAGACCCTGGGACACAAGAACTCCATCCCTCTTGAGCCCTACCTCAAGTGGGTACGAGCCCGCGCTCAAAGTCTGATGATGCCTTATCCCCATGTACTCCCAGTGATCAAGGAGCCCGTCAATGAAGGAGAGGTCCCCTACACCATCCTACATCCAGACATGCCTACATCGTGGGAGGAAATGCAGAGGAGTTGGATTCAGCTCAAGGAGGAACGGAACACTTTTGAAGCTAGCTACTACGCCAGTGAAAAGAAGGTTCTGGAGCTTACCCGCCGACTTCACGAGCAGGAGGCCCTCAATACCTACATCGCACCGAAGAGGATGCGCAATGTCTTTCTGCCTTGAGAGGTTTATGTTGTAACATTTGGCCCATGGGGCATTTATGTATTAACAGATTTCTTCTTAATATGACGTGCGTTCTTCTTTGTCTGAAACGATTTTGAATGTCCTAAATCCTTGAATGTATTGCATACATCAGCATACCATTCATCATGTGCATAAGCAGGTCTCGCTCCAGGTTTCCTTATCTATCTGCTGTTTAAATCAGCAGGATGGATCTCGAGCAAACGGTCAAAGACCTACAAGCCCAGAATGCACAATTCCAGCAACTCTTGATGACCTTGGTCAAGAGTCAAGAGGATATCAAGGCTCATCTGGAGAGCAAAGACCCAGTGAAGAAGAAAAAGAGGGTCGGAGTGGCTACTTTGGGGAGAAGATTTGACAGAGAAGCTCGGAGGGTGCTCGAATTTCCCCCTACTTCTGATGAGGGGACTAGTAAAAGAGATCGGGTTGCAGTGCCTTCCGAGTCTGATGCAGAAGAGGAAGACGTGGAAGAAGACGAGGATTATTCGGACCAGCAGTATCCTCCCGCTGATGACAAGTACAAGGGTTTAGAGGACAGATTGGCTGCAATGGAATTGCAGAGGGTGCCGGGTCTGGATTTTGAAGACATGGGCTTGGTCGCCGGAATTGTGATTCCTCCAAAGTTCAAGGTGCCGGCGTTTGTAAGGTATGACGGGCTGTCCTGTCCAAAGATGCACCTCAGGTCCTATGTGAGGAAGATTCAGCCCTATACAGCTGATAAAAATCTCTGGATTCATTTCTTTCAAGACAGTCTGTCGGGAGCCCAGTTGGAATGGTTTTATCAGTTAGAAGGAACCAGTGTCAGGAATTGGGAGGATTTGGCCACCGCTTTCTATAAACAATACCAGTATAATTCCGATCTTGCTCCTACCCGTACCCAACTTCAGGGTATGTCGCTAGGAACAAGTGAAGGATTCAAGGAATACGCACAAAAGTGGAGGGATTTGGCTGGCAGGGTGCAGCCTCCTTTAACCGATCGTGAGCTCGTTGATATGTTTCTTGGGACCCTATCTGGGCCATTTTTTAATCATTTAATCGGTAACTCTTCCGCGGGATTTACTGATTTGATCTTAACGGGTGAGAGAATCGAGGCTGGCATCAAGTCGGGAAAAATTCAGAAAGGTGTCGCCGCAAGTATGGAGAAGAAGCCGTTTAAGAAGGAGACAGCTATGGTATATTCTCAAAGGAGAGCAGAGAAGACGGAGCGTCGGCCGACTGTGGGGGCCGTAATGATCCAAAATGCTCCAAGCGAGCAGCCTCGCTACAACCAATCTAGACCGAACCAGCAACGAGTGGAAAGGCCACAACGGCAGTTCACTCGTATCAATATGACCCCAGCACAGGTACTTCCCCATCTGTTGAAATTGAATCTGGCCTCTATCAAAGAAGCGCCAAAGAATGTCAATACATCTTCTCCACACTACCATGCCAATGCTAAGTGCGCCTATCATTCAGACAGTGTTGGGCATGACACCAACGATTGCTGGGCCCTCAAGCATAAGATCCAGGACTTAATAGACGCCAAGGAGGTAGAGTTTGACGCTCCAGAAAAACCCAATGTGATCTCTGCACCTATGCCGAAGCACGGTCGGAACGTCAACGCCATTGAGGAGGATCGGTATGTTACTGACGTTAGTGATCTAACTACTCCACTGTTAACCGTTAAGCTAAATTTGTTAAGGGCCGGGATCTTCCCGGGATGTAATAGAGACTGTTACTGTTGTCACTCTCTGCCGTTGGGTTGTCCGCTACTAAAGGAAGGCATCCAAGGCCTCATAGATAGCCGACAAATTTTGTTCGAGAAAGTTCCTGTTGTTCCAATTCACGTTGAAAGTATCTCAATCATAACCATCCACGCCAATCTTCCCGAGGCCGTCAGAAAGCCAGTTAAGATTACGCCAGTTGCAAAGTCCATACCGTTGAAGATAACGAGGCCGGGGCCGGTTCCCTATGTCTCCGAGAAGTCGATACCTTGGAACTATGGTGGTGACGTCTACTACCATGGTATCAAGCAAGTTGAAATAATTAAAGAGGATTCAGATGATGATGAAGCCAGCATTAGTAACATTGTGGGCACCAGCAAGATCACCAGAAGTGGGAGGATATTTTCTCCAGAGATTGCTCCTCCAAAAGCAGTCTTTGGACCCTCATCAGTAAAAGAAATCATCCCTGCACCAGCGAGACTCTCTGCCAGAACTCCTTTGATCAAAGAAATTTTCGTTCCTAGTGCTGTCTCTCCTACCATCGCTGATAAAGGAAAAGGAATACAAGATGAGCCCGTCAGGACGAGGGCTCAGCCCTTGGTGATTCCGGAAGCTTCCAAGAAAGAGATGGACGAAATTTTGAGGATAATCAAGAAAAGTGATTATGATGTGGTGGAACAGTTGGGGCAAACCCCCTCCAAGATCTCCATGTTGGCACTGTTGCTTTGCTCAGAAGCGCACGCTCAAGCTTTGATTAAGTTTCTAAAGGCAGCTCATGTGCCTCAAGAAACCTCCGCAGATCAATTTCAACATTGCGTGGCTAGTCTGACTGCAGACAATGGACTAGGTTTTTCTGATGCCGACCTGACCCCTAAGGGCCGAAATCACAATGATGCGTTGCATATTTCAATCGAGTGTCGCGGAACCACCCTTGCACATGTTTTGGTTGATACCGGTTCATCGCTGAATGTTTTGCCTAAGAAGGCCTTGGACCGGCTAGATTGCGAAGGGTTGGAATTGAAGCCGAGTGATATCGTCGTCAGAGCCTTCGATGGGTCGAAAAGAATGGTCCATGGAGAAGTTGAAATTCCTGTCAAGATAGGTACCGAGGTGTTCAAATCCACTTTCTATGTAATGGACATCCGTCCATCATACTCCTGCCTGCTGGGTAGACCTTGGATACACCATGCTGGGGCAGTCACCTCCTCCTTGCACCAAATGCTGAAATATCCTGTAAAGGGTAAAATCATTACTGTCCATGGCGAGGAAGAGTACATGATTAGCCATTTAAATTCTTTCCGGTACGTGGAAGTCGAAGGGGAGTTCATTGAGACACCATTTCAACATTTCGAAGAGGTACTCCCTCAGATAGCAGTGGCGAAGTTGGCAGCTGAGACACCGAGGCAGATGGCCAGGATGGCATCTCTGGAGGATGCAAGGGCTGCAGTTAAAGAAGGAAAGAATTCAGCGTGGGGGCAGCTACCCGACTTTCCGCATAAGGTTGATAAGCTTGGTTTAGGCTTCACCACCGCTGGTCAGAAGGCCATACGCCGGTCAAAGATTGAGAGAGCGCCAGTCAAGATTTCTCCTTACCAAGTCAACGCCCTGGAAGATGAAGATGAAGAAAGCAACTTTGAAGAGTGGATTCACCCGACGGTCAGAGGAGGGCTGAACAATTGGGAAGCTAAAGACTTTGTCCCTGTCACTTTTATTCCTCAGTAATTTATCTATCAAACATTTTCTATTTTGGTCTGTAATATTTTTACTTTCAAACAATCAGTATACTATCTTTCCGCCTCCTGCCTTACCCGAGGCATGTAGGTCCACTTGTAAGGGTTTTGACTATTTTTCATATTCATATGCCATGTTTAATGATTCATTGGACATTTTTCATTTGATAAACTGCTTGTGTTCATTTTCTTTCCTTCTGCATTTTGTTTAAGGATGGCTATCCCTTACACACACCCACACTCACCAATGCAGGTACCCATCCACTCCGGATTCCATGGGTGACTATTCTGCTGTATCTTTCAATAACTCTGAAGACCTGGCCAATCTAGCCGAGTATGAGGACGACGAGGGTTGTGAAGTACCAGGGGAACTGGCCAGGCTCCTGCAACAAGAGGAGAGGGCCATCTTACCGCATAAAGAGCCGTTGGAAACTATCAACTTGGGGACCGAGGAAAATCGGAAGGAGGTACAAATGGGTGCCAATCTGGAACCAGAAGTCAAGAAACGCTTGGTACAGTTATTGAATGAGTATGTTGAAATCTTCGCTTGGTCCTATGAAGACATGCCGGGCCTAGACACCGACATCGTGGTTCACCGTCTCCCCACAAGAGAAGACTGTCCACCGATCAAACAAAAAGTTCGCCGAATGAGGCCTGACATGTCCGAAAAAATCAAAGCAGAAGTGATGAAGCAGTTCAATGCTGGCTTTCTGGCTGTCACATCCTATCCTCAATGGGTCGCTAATATTGTGCCAGTACCTAAGAAGGACGGCAAAGTCAGAATGTGTGTGGACTACAGGGATTTGAATAGGGCCAGCCCTAAGGATGATTTTCCGCTACCTCATATTGACATCCTAATTGACAATACAGCTCAGCATAAGGTGTTTTCTTTCATGGATGGATTCTCAGGCTACAATCAAATCAAAATGGCCCCCGAGGACATGGAGAAAACAACTTTTGTCACGCAATGGGGCACTTTCTGTTACAAGGTGATGCCATTCGGGTTGAAGAACGCAGGAGCAACTTATCAACGCGCCATGGTAGCTCTATTTCATGACATGATACATCATGAGATTGAAGTTTACGTAGACGATATGATAGCCCGGTCACAAACAGAAGAGGAGCACCTGGAACATCTGGAAAAGCTGTTTGCCAGATTAAAAGAATACAAACTCAGGCTAAATCCAAGTAAATGCACTTTTGGAGTTAGGTCCGGTAAACTCCTGGGATTCATCGTAAGCAACAAAGGCATTGAAGTTGACCCGGCAAAAGTGAAAGCAATACAAGAGATGCCTACCCCTCGTACTGAAAAGGAAGTTAGAGGTTTCTTGGGGCGCATAAACTATATTGCCAGATTCATTTCACATCTGACTTCTACCTGTGAGCCAATTTTCAAACTCTTGAAGAAAGATCAGATAATTGAATGGAACGACGACTGCCAAGCTGCTTTCGATAGAATCAAGGAATATTTGCTAGAACCTCCTATTCTAATGCCACCCGTCGAAGGAAGACCGTTGATCATGTATTTGACCGTTTTGGACAGTTCAATGGGGTGTGTTTTGGGCCAGCATGACAAGTCTGGTTGAAAAGAGCATGCTATTTATTACCTTAGCAAAAAGTTTACCGACTGTGAGACTCGCTACTCACTGCTCGAGAAAACTTGCTGCGCTTTGGTATGGGCTGCTCGCCGACTAAGACAGTATATGTTGACTCATACTACCTTGTTGATATCCAAAATGGACCCTATCAAATATATCTTCGAAAAGCCCGCTTTATCAGGAAGGATAGCCAGATGGCAAATGATCTTGACCGAGTATGACATCCAATACACCACCCAAAAGGCTATAAAAGGGAGTGTGCTAGCAGACCATCTGGCTCATCAGGCTATCAAAGACTATCAACCCATGAAATTTGATTTCCCAGACGAGGACATCATGAGTTTGGACAACATTAAAGGTGACGGACCGTATGACGGACCCGAAAAGGGATCCCGATGGACCCTGTACTTTGATGGTGCCTCAAATGCACTTGGAAACGGCATTGGCGCGGTACTTATTTCTCCGGAAGGATGCCACACTCCTTTCACGGCCCGACTTTGTTTCAGCTGCACAAACAATATGGCGGAGTATGAAGCCTGCATCTTTGGTCTCAAGGCTGCCATAGACTTGGGGATCCAATCTCTGATTGTATTCGGGGACTCGGCTTTGGTCATTAGCCAAATCAAAGGAGACTGGGATACCAAGCATCCTAATCTTATTCCATACAAAGAACATGTTCTGACGTTGTTGCCTCATTTCGAGCAAATTACCTTCGAGCACTTTCCGCGAGAAGAGAATCAGCTAGCAGATGCTCTAGCCACAATGTCCTCCATGTTTAAACTCAACTGGGATAACGAGGCTCCCCAAATCACCATCGAGCGAATGGATGAACCGGCGCATTGTCACGAGATTAACACCGAAGAAGTAGTGGAACAACCTTGGTTCCATGAGATCAAAAGGTACCTCGAGACCCAAGATTATCCTGAAGGAGCTTCCGTGAATGACAAGAAGTTCTTAAGGAAATTCGCCGCTAAGTTCTTCCTGAGCAACGGCATCCTCTACAAACGAAGCCATGATTGTGTATTACTCCGATGTGTTGATAAGGCTGAAGCAGAGTTGATCATGACCGATATACACAGCGGCCCCTTTGGTACTCACTTGAGCGGGCATACAATGGCCAAGAAGATTCTAAGGGCAGGCTATTATTGGTCTACCATGGAGGCTGATTGCCATCAACATTCCCGTACTTGTCATAAATGTCAAGTCTATGCCGACAAAGTTCATGTCCCTCCGGTTCCTCTCAACGTTCTGACTGCTCCATGGCCCTTTGCGATGTGGGGCATTGATATGATTGGAGAGATCAAACCCACGGCTTCCAACGGACATCGCTTCATCCTGGTTGCCATTGACTACTTCATTAAATGGGTCGAAGCAGCTTCCTTCGCCTCCGTCACCAAAAATGTGGTTGCCCGCTTTATCAAGCAAAATCTCATATGTCGGTATGGTGTTCCAGACAGAATCATCACAGACAACGGTACCAATTTGAATAATACAATGATCACTGCATTATGCGAACAGTTCAAGATTTATCATCACAATTCATCTCCCTATAGACCGAAGATGAACGGTGCTGTTGAAGCTGCGAACAAAAATATCAAGAAAATCATTCAGAAAATGACAGTCACTTACAAAGACTGGCATGAGATGTTGCCGTTTGCGCTACATGGATATCGTACGACGATACGTACCTCAACCGGGGCAACCCCGTTTTCTTTGGTTTATGGCATGGAAGCCGTTTTGCCTATGGAAGTTCAGATCCCGTCTCTAAGAATTATGAAAGACGCAGGTTTGAATGAAGATGAGTGGATGCAGACCCGACTTGATCAACTCAATCTGATTGACGAAAAGCGACTCGCTGCTATATGCCATGGTCAAGCGTATCAAAAACGGATGATCAAGGCCTTCAATAAGAAAGTCAGACGTCAAGTGTATCAGGTCGGAGATCTAGTAGTCAAGCGGATTATCTTACCGCAAAGTGATCCCAGGGGCAAATGGACTCCTACATACGAAGGGCCGTTTGTAATCAAGAGCGTATTTTCTGGTGGTGCGATGATTCTGACCACCATGGACGGCGACGATTTGCCGCACCCTGCAAACGCAGACATAGTCAAAAGATACTACGCATAAAATAACCCGACAAGTCGAAAACCCGAAAGGGCGGCTTGGGCAAAAATGGGCATCCCGGTGAACCGAAAACCCGAAAGGGCGGTTCAGGCAAAAATTAGGGATAAAAACAAAAAAATCTGTACACCCGGCAAGTCGAAAACCCGAAAGGGCGGCTTGGGCAAAAAGGGGTTTCCCGGTGGATCGAAAACCCGAAAGGGCGATTCAGGCAAAAGTTAGGGAATTTAAGCGTATGACTATGTCTTGTCATATCACTTCAAAGACAGTCTCTTCATCAACCGGTCCCAGGTTTCTGATCAATCCAGTCATCGTCAAACGAAGCATTGAATGGACAGATGTTCGGAGTTGTGAAAGCTACAGCAGAGTGGGATCCCATGGAATTATTTCACATAGCCATCTTTGTTTTAAATTTTTCAAATATTTACGACAAGATCCTCTTACTAGGATGATTGTTTCCCTTGTATAAATATACTCAAAGAAAATCAATACAAATACTCTTCCCAAAATTTGTGTCATTTCCCTTTTCCTTTTTCTCTTGCACTATTTGTTTTATTTTGAGAAACGTCCAATGTTTTGTTAAATAGGCATATGCATTTGAAACATGATCACTTCCTAATTGAACCCTAGAAAAGGATTACTGATAGGATGAAAGTACAGACGAGTATTTCGACACCCTTCCAAAGGAAATCCCTCGAGATCTGTAATCCACGTCCCTAACAAACCTTGAGGTCTATCTCCAGCAGACCCTCGGAGCTTATCCCCGTAAGATTCCGAAAGATAATCCCCGCAGAGTGCGGACGTCCCTTCCAAGTTTTATTCAAGGTTATTCTCACAAAGGCGTATAACTGGTTTATCCTCGACTAACCGTCAGGAAAGGTCACACCCGCCAGAATTCTTCCCATCCCCAGCGGAGTTCCTCAGGATTCCCCCAACAATAACTCATCAGTACTATCCCCGGAGAAGTTTATCCCCAGCCAAAGAATCTTCCGGAGATCATTTTTCCTCAGAGTTCAAGATTCGGTACCCCCAGCAGATCAAAAGCTTCAAAAGGTCAATCCCCAGCGAAATCAGACTTTTAAGTCTTCTCCCCACAGGTTTTTTTAGAAGAAAATCTAGCATTCCCCAGTAGAGTCAGTCTTCAGAGATACATCTCTCCCAGTTGAAGATTCTCAATCTGGCCTCCCCAGCATTAAATCTACTAGTTTAACACTCCCCAGTAGAAGACTTCAGGAATCCCCCAGAAGATTGGTATGCAATCCGAGCTCCAAGCTCCCCAGCAATGACCCGGGATTTATTTTCCCCAGCCGCAGTCAAGATACCTCTATCTCCCGATGTCCCGGATTTATCTATCCTACGCAAGACAGCTCTCCAGCTTACATGCACATCCATTTACATTCATAAAACCATGATATATATTGTATCATGCATCATAGCATTGCATCCAACTAAGTTTTTGCCTTTTTCAGGCAAGATCAGTCGACAGAGTAAAATAATTCAACTTCAGGATTTCTGAAAACAGTTCACGGGTTCTCCAAGTAAACGGATGTTAACCTATCACTTGTTTAGATTCTTCTCAAGACTTCTGAAAACAGTTCATGGATTCTTCCCAAGTAACGGATGTTAATCTATCAGCTTGTTCAGATGCAACCTTCGAATTTAGTTTACGGACGCTTCCCAACAACGGATGCTGCTCTTTTGCTAATTCGACCTCAAGACTTCTGAAAACAGTTCACGGGTTCTCCAAGTAAACGGATGTTAACCTATCACTTGTTTAGATTCTCCTCAAGACTTCTGAAAACAGTTCACGGGTTCTCCAAGTAAACGGATGTTAACCTATCACTTGTTTAGATTCTTCTCAAGACTTCTGAAAACAGTTCATGGATTCTTCCCAAGTAACGGATGTTAATCTATCAGCTTGTTCAGATGCAACCTTCGAATTTAGTTTACGGACGCTTCCCAACAACGGATGCTGCTCTTTTGCTAATTCGACCTCAAGACTTCTGAAAACAGTTCACGGGTTCTCCAAGTAAACGGATGTTAACCTATCACTTGTTTAGATTCTCCTCAAGACTTCTGAAAACAGTTCACGGGTTCTCCAAGTAAACGGATGTTAACCTATCACTTGTTTAGATTCTTCTCAAGACTTCTGAAAACAGTTCATGGTTTCTTCCCAAGTAACGGATGTTAATCTATCAGCTTGTTCAGATGCAACCTTCGAATTTAGTTTACGGACACTTCCCAACAACGGATGCTGCTCTATTGCTAATTCAACCTCAAGACTTCTGAAAACAGTTCATGGATTCTTCCCAAGTAACGGATGTTAATCTATCAACTTATTTAGATACGACTTCCTGAAAACGGCTTGTAGGTTCCCCCAACCACGGATGTCAACCTATTGCCTGTTCAGACCCCCCAATTCAGAAATGGTCTAAAGCTCGGACACTTTCCTAATGTTCCCTTCCAGATGGCATCTCTAAGCCCATCCCTGCATCCAGTACTTTGATAAGTGCAAATTTTCTGGGCACATTAGTGTCCAATCTCCTTTTGCCTTCAGGTCGCGAAAGGCAAACTTGCCAATCTAACTCTTCAGGTCAAAGAAGATTGAACAGGGGCAACTGTTGTACCCCAAAATTTGCCCTCGCATTTTTCCCCAAGAAATCTCAGCTTCAAGCATTTCCCGACTTCTCAAACTGGCTCAAGAATCGGACAAACGGACTTTTCTTGACAGTCAAGCAAAATTAGGGTTTTTACTGATTTTCAGAGCTCTGATTTGTTTCATACAGTGGGCCTAGGGTTGGATTGATTGTTGGTTCAATTTTGGTCAAGCGAGCGTGATTTGGCATTTAATCGGGAATTAAGTTTTTATGGGCATATTCTCAGAAGAATTTGAATTCCACAGCACTTTGCGATTTATTTCAAGATTTGGATTAAAATTCGCGTTATCTTGGTTTAATCAGTAAAAGAGACAGTGGTTTGAATTCAGTACGTTTTGATTGGGCTAGTCAGATACAAGATGCAGTATTGGATTAACAGTGTTCATGTGTTTGATCAGTCTATCTGGGTTAATTGCTGCTTTGTTTTGGATATTGAATAAGACAGACTTTAAATTGATCGATGTTGTTTTATTTTAGTTATTTATTATTCTGAAATTAAATGATTGAATTTATTATTCAATTGTTTTAAGTCTAAGAATTTTAAATAAATAAATAAACAATAAAGAAATTGGAATTAATTGGATAATTTAAACTTTTATTGATGTTTGAATTATTTGTACAAATTGTTGTTACAAACAATAATTTACATTTAATTTAAATATTACATAGAATGAAAAATTATCCTATTTTCTAATATTCTTTGTTCTTCATTCCACTCCGGTATTCCATTTTTCATCTGCAAAAAGAAACAAGAAAAGTCAGAAAGCAGTTAATTGGAAAAGACAGTTAAATTGCTCATCATTAGAGGCCACTGACTGGGATCAGTTGACCCTCTCTGCAAATCACGGGATTTCTCCCGGTTCACAGAGAGGGGAGATCATTTTATTTCATAAATGCAAATGTCAAAAATGCATAAGTTATAAAATTCAAGCTGCATAGAAATTCAAGATTCAAAATCCAATCCCAACTGAAAAAGTTCAATTCAAACTTTCTATCCAAAAACAAAAGTTACTGTCAGAATGCCAAAAGATATCAAAGAAGTCAAAATGGCACAAGTTGCTACCAAAGCCTACAAGCTGTCAAAAGGAGATGCAAGATGTATTATGCTATGCAAACATCTCAATTCATCATTTCTCATCCAGGGCCCCTTCAGAAAAGTACAATTTAAATTATATAAAAATTCTCTATTGTACTGTAAAGAGAGAAGTAAAGAGAGATAAAGCAAACTCAGTTCAGGTTAGGCATAGACATCAGCACAGCAGGCAAAAGGAAGAGAGAGGAATGTGTACCAATTTCATCAACTCTGCATAATAACAGTTCACAGCAGACAGTAGCAGGAAGAAAAAGATACACAAAATCAGAAAAGAGCCAACTCAGTTCAGTAACATAGGCAGCAGGCATAGACAGTAGAGGCAGAAGAGATATACAACAAAGAGGATAATTCAGCATTGTTCAAAAAAAAATTACACAGCATAGCCAATTACTGAAATGGAAAAATGAAACCTTGTGAAAATGTCCAGCAGACTTGGGTCAAAGAGAAGACTAAGACTTTGAAAAAAAAGATTGGGCGCCAAGAGAAAAGATAGAAAAGATATATACAACTCAGTAGTTACACAAAGCTGAGGCAAAAAAAAAGAACCAATACCAAAAACTCATAAACCTGCATTCTCCTCACCAACACCTCAAATATCTGTCTAAAACCTAAACCATAAAACATATACAAACACCAGTTCAAACCCAACCCTGAACCAATATGCAAACCTGCTGAAGCCAAAAGGAAACTAGCAAGTCAAAACCAAAACTGCATTAAAGATACAGACCTCAACACCTAAAACCTGTCTAACCCCTAAACCTTTAAACCTGTATCACCAAAACCTGGAACATACCCTGTCATAACAAAAGATCATCTCACCAATGCCATAACCATACAAAGAGCCAGCATCAGCCATAAACACAACAAAAAACTCAGGACCTGCCCACTACTGTCATAACAAAGAGCCATAACCTGAACAACCTCAAACATAAGCATCAGTAATGACCACAAAACCATACCAATATCCTATCATATCCAAGCTCAAACCTCACCATTTTTATGAAAACCAACATATAAAATATTCAACACCAAGCCTCAGAAGCAAGCTTCTTCATAGGCAAATCAGAAAAAAGAAACGAAAGTGGAACAATACTCAGGCAAATCATCAGGGGCTTCATCATGAACATCTCAGTAAGGCAACAACAAGAAGCAATATCAACATAGTCAGGGCAACGCAAGCAGTAGAGAAGAAGAAAACTAGCCAAAACATTGTTTCAACAGTAGCAAAGGGACAAGAGGTAAAGAAGTGAGGAATTAGGGTTTCTCAGTGAATCTCATCATCAAAAACCTAAGCAAGAAGGTAAAAGAACGAAAGTACCAGAAAGCATCAAAAGCAAGCTCCATCACCGCCGTTCCGGCCTCCTGAAGCATCACCCCTTCGCCTCTCCTCCATCTCCCAAAATCAGGTAGCAATATTCTTCCCTTTCACCTCATAAAATGAAAATATAAAATTCAGTTTAAAACGAATCCGAACCACGCGAATCCAGAAAAGAAAGATGAAGATATAACACCTTAGGACTAACCTTGTTTCAAAAGACGCGAAATTCTTGCCTTGGAGGGAAGAGAGCGTGAGGATGATGCTGGTGGCCGGAGACAACCAAGTGCTCAGGAAATCGAACGGAGAAGACGAAACTCAACGCGCCGTCGTCACCTCACAAACCCTCGTTTTCATTCTGAGAACAATTGCCTAGCCCTAATTTCGTTCAGTATCCAACCTTGGGCTTAACCCATTCCTGATTCCTCTAAGCCCAACGAAAATCACCTCATTCTCTAACACTAACCTCATTCTCTAACATTAACCTTAGTTAACTTACTTCATTTTTTTTATAAACACTAATCTCTTTTTTTATTTTTACAAAACAATGTTTGCTCTTTTTATTATCTTAATTAAAAATACTTTTTATTATAAAATTAAGACATTTTTAGATAGATATTTTATACATATATTACCTTAAAAAATTAGTTTTATACATATCATATAAACTAAATTTGAAAATACTTTTTCTTAATCAATATATTTTTTATACACAAATTAAACTTAAAAACATTTTTTTGAAATACATTTGTATATATTATCTTCTCTTTTTTTTATATATATATGATTAAATTGAAGATACCCTTTTTTAATTAAAATGCATTTTTGTACATATTATACATTTTTATACATAATGAAAATTGAAACCTTTTTTATTAACATTCTTTTTTCATACATAACCAATTAAATACATTTTTCTCTAAATATCAAATTCACAAACATTTTGATTAAAATACTTTCCAATTAAAACTTAACATTTAAACAAAACACTCCTTTTCTTTTGTATATAATTAAACATACACAAATCAAGATTCATCTAAAAAAACATTTATCTAGGTCAAAACCCTAATACGGCTCAATTTCACATTTCGCACCGGTACATAATTACACATACACAATTAACATACATATACATTTGTACACTTACACAAATACATTCATATTATCCTATACACATGTTTATCTTACATTTATATTTGATATTCATTTGATTGTGACATTCGATTTGGTTGTAAATTATTGGGTACTATAAGTCTCATCCCCTTGTACATTTATACCCCCACTCCTGGATATTATTGTGTAATAGCGTAGATTTACATTCCGCAATTTATAGTTTTCCAATTATACCATGGTTAGACCTAGGGTCTGTATGTACATAAAATCAAACGCTAGATAACCTAATACAAGACAAATGCATGTAATCAATACACAATCACACTTGCACCCTCTGAGGTAATCCCACATGTTGCCTTCCAAATGGGCCATGCTTGCACGTCGAATGTCTTTGGCAAAACGAATTCAAATGATCATAAGTCCCTCGATGACGCTTTCGAAAGTCGCCTATCAAAATGATCAAGTCCCTCCAAGCAAATTGCCAAAGACACTTGGCACCATTGCATTCATGGTCTATGCGATGACCCGTGCCTGTCCCGAATAAACTTCCTAAACGCAAGATTGTCCACCAATTTCAATGGTGGAACAAAATCGTTAAAAGGGGTTAAAACACGACAAAAAATCTTTTGAGAAAGCTTTAGGGTAGATAAACTCTTAAATACTTGTCAATTTGTAAAGAAGACACTTGCCTAATTTCAAAACCCACTTCACAAACACTTGTCAAAAATCAAACTTTTCAAACCCTTGAAACATCCTTTTAAAAGATAAAACACCTTTTGTAAAACATTCGAGTAAAGAATTGTTACAAGGTTAGCCTAACACAAGGCATCTTTTCAAAACATTTTCAAAAAAACAATCCACAAAGCACCATTTCACATAATTGAAAACCAAGGCAAGGTTGATCTAAGCAAGTACCTAAGAGCCCATGGATAACCATGGATGAAAAGGGTGCTAATACCTTCCCTTTTCATAATCTACCCCCCGAACCCATGAAATATCTCAAAAAGGTTTTTGCTGTGCTTTTTTAACCTTTCCTTTAGGATAAAATAAAAAGTCGGTGGCGACTCTTGCTAACCGCACAAGTGCGAATACGAACGCAAAACACTAGTCAGTTCTCCCACCGTATCACAATGAGTAACTTTCATTCATATATAGAAGAATCAGTCAAATATGGAAACATAGACAAAGTAAGTTCGGAGGTCAACGAAGGACATATGGAAGAGGTGAATCCACTTCTGGTCATAAGAAAGCTTCTGAAAAGGAATTCACATGCTTTGAATGCAAAAATCCTGGAAATTACCAAAATGAATGCCCTAAGCTCTAAAGGGATAAGAAACCTAAGAAGGCATACAAATATAAGAAAGGTCTCATGGAAACATGGGATGATCCAGAGCCAGAGGAAGAAGAATCTGATGAGGAACATCCCTATGTAGCACTCATGGAAAAGACCAGCACGAGTGAAGCAGCATTAGAAGATGAACTGACAGTTGATTATGAGTCAGACTCTGATGACGACCAAGAAGTACTTTCTTTCCTATCTCGTTATGAACTTGAAATTGATTTATCTGATTTAATGAAAAGATATCAACTTCTTCTAAGTAAACACAAAATCTTGAAAAAGAGTTTTGTAGCTACTTTTGAGAACACTACTATAGACGTTCAAAATATTTCTGACTTAAATGAAAAACTATTTGTTTTAGAAAAATCAAACATTGCTCTGAAAAGTAAAGTGTCTAGATTAGGAGAAGAGCTTTTCTCTAACACATCTGTTACGGATGAAGTAATCAAATATGATAGAGCATTTTGTAGCAACTGGTTTTTTAATCAAGAGTCGCCACTATTAGTTTTTATCCTAGGGAAGGGAATCTAACAGAAAACTCTAATTCGCAGACAGAGATTCTAAGTTTCGAAC
Organism: Vicia faba; assembly: GCA_948472305.1. Lineage (NCBI taxonomy): Eukaryota > Viridiplantae > Streptophyta > Magnoliopsida > Fabales > Fabaceae > Vicia > Vicia faba. The sequence continues at coordinate 123,529,950 of OX451735.1, read as the reverse complement.
TCAACTAGACAAAATGAAGGCGTTAGGAACCTTTCATCTACCTTTTTCACAAGGATACTGTGCTCTAGGTTTAGGTTTGGGGTAAATTGGATTTTTAGTTTTAATTAGAAAGACTCGCCACAATTTTAGATCGTATGCCTACGTATCCTCCTATGAGGAATCAGAGTCCCGAATCGTAGTTTGTATGGGTTGGTGTTTTTTAGGGGTTTGAAACATATTTTGAATCACCTCGCACTCGGTCGGAAGTGGTGATTATGGAGATTTTGACTGAGTGTGCAGTAAGTCAAAACTAGTTTGAAACCTTTCTGCAAAAAACAATTGATTAGTTTAGTTTATTGCGAAAAATAATTTGATGATTTGTTGAATAATTTTTAATCGTATTAATTGCAAAGATCTCTTGATTAACGCATGATAAAAATATTTAATGCAAATATGTATAAAAATACGTTCATGAGTTTTTTTAAATAAACATAATTTATTTATGATAATAAGTAATATTGACATATAATACATAATAATACTATACATAAAAATTACTAGTAATAATAATAATAATTACAACTAATAATAATAAAAATAATAACTAAAAAAGATAATAATATAATATAATAATAATAATAAGAAGAAAATAATAATTATATTGAAAATGTAAAAAATGATTAATTAGGCAGGCGGTGCAATCCTAGTTTTTAAGTAAAAATAAGGGGATGTGGAAAAAAGTTGGATTAGGCCCATTATGATTGCTGGACAGGGGGGTGTGAAGTATTTTGGCCTTTAGCAATTGTAAAAAAGGGGTGTGCAAAAAGAAATTGGGCTCGGCCCATTATGCATTTGGGAAAGGGCCGGTTCGATTGTATGGATGAAGGCGCATGGGATTTACGATGGGACTTGGCCTATGGCCGTCTGATGAAGATCTAACGAATGAGATCGAGGGAACATGATAATTATAATAGGCGCGTACATACTGAATTGTTATGGATTATACATTTTGTTTAACCTTTTTTCATCATTCACTCTTACAGTAAGCCCTTTCTCTCTCGCCTACCCCTTTATTTATCCTCTCAAAGCCTAATCCTAAAGCCACCAGCGGTGGCGCCATCCAGCCCAGTACTCCATCCCAACCGTAAACCCAACCTCCTTTAATTCAACCTACCCAACAAAACCCAAATATAACAATAACAAAAACAAAAGTTGCATTTCTTTACCCTTTCGCGATTTGCTTCTTCTCTGATCTTTGAGCCTTTGAAGCTAATCCCTACGTCTTCTTTGATTGCAGGTCACAGAGGCGACAGTTGATGGTGGCGAAGGCGACGACGCGGTTAAGCAACTAGCGGCTAGCGATTAGGGTTTCGGATATTGAAACCCTAATCGCATTAACCTTTGCGAGACGGCGTGCTTTTCCTTCTCCAATACCAACCGCTAATGGCTATGGTTTTCTTCTCCTATGTTCTTATGTTGTTGAGTCCCTTTTTCTTTCTATTTTATCTTTGTACCCTTTTCTTTATTTATACAGTTTTAGTTTTTAGGGTTTCAATTTGTTACAGTTTATTATCCTTAGATTTAGGAATTAGGTTTTAGAGATTTGGTATTTGTTGTAATTGATTTGTTGTAACATTTTCCAGATTTGCTTAAATTTGATTTTTGTAATCTGTAATGAGATTTGATTCATCATTAATATACTGATTCGATTTGGGATTTGTAACATACTTGATTCTGTATGTGATTCAATTTACTCTAATTGAAATATGTACTGATAAAGATTTGTATTATCTGAGATAATCTGAGATTGATCTTCTGTATATTTATGAGATTTGCATTGGAGATTTGATTTAGTAGTGTTTGATTTGATTTGATTTTGTAACTTTAGCTTAGGGTTTGATTCGAACAGTACCCGTTAGTACCAAAAACATGCACAATCTTTAGTGAATCTACATAGTACCTGTTTATGACTTGGGCCTGCGCTTGTTTTTGCTCCATCCAGCTTACGTTTTTTTTCAACACAGATTGGGCCTAATCTGGCATCAAAATTATCCAGCAACTCTTTTTTCCCAAAACCATAATTTTTAATAAATAAGTTATAATATTTAACACCATATCTTTTAATATAAAAATAATTATAAAAGGGCTTAATAATGACAGTGAAAGTTTAATAATTCCATTTCCCTTTTTTACAAAATTCTCTTAATAAATATCTTATAAAATAATTGTGAATAAATTACTTAATAATCTGTAAAATGTTTAATAAAAATAATTATAACAATGATGATGTTTTTCCTTTAAGATGAGACAGCAAAAAAAAGACCAATGGGCTGACTACAAACCTTATTGGGCCTATTATTTGTAACTACACCCCCTCTTTTCTATTTAACAACAAAAATACACCATTATGAGTTCTAACAGGATTTTTAAGATTGCAACTTCACCCCCCTTTCTTTTACTGAAACAATAAGACTTGCATGAGCCTTAGTTATTGATACACCCCCTTATTTATTGTTTAACCCCACATAAAATGGGCTTAACAATTTTAAATTTTAACCTCTCTTTTAAACTAATAACAAATATTAATATCAAGAGCTTAATAATTGTTCGAATAATTTTATTTTTGAATCGCATGGGCCATTGGCCAACATGTTACACGAATTAATACACGAGTCTTTCTGATTTTAGCAAGCCTCGTTCTCCTGAATTTAAGGTCCACCCCCTAGTTGGATAAAGATGGGCCATCAGATACTGATGTACCGTCCTTAATTAAATGTTTTTTTCTATTTTAATCTCGGAGAATGGAATTATCGAGGTCGGACAAATTTGGGGTACGATAGTTGCCCCTATTCAATCATCTTCCAATCGAATAGCGCGAGAAAATGTGGGTCTGGCGCATTCTGATTGGTAGTTTATTGAATACTTGGAATACCCAAAATTTGTCTAACCAATCATAAGGTTATGCTGATGTAGCACACCCTTACGAGTCTTGAGAAACAGGCAAAGCTGATGATATATTACTTACCAGAGTTTGATAATGAGGCAGATAGTCTTTGATCTTAAAAGCATGGTTTTGCATGTCTTGGCTTATTCACCTATTAATACTTGATGGTGCATGGTTGCTTGAAGACTGAGGCCATGGGTTATTCTCGTGGATCATTGTGTGAAGTCTGAGGCGGTGTTTCGATCGTGAATACATTGCGGCTCAGAGGCAATGTGTTTGAGTTCGGAGAATGCATTGCGGCTTAGAGGCAATGTGTTGAGCTCGGAGAATTCATTGCGGCTTAGAGGCAACGTGTTGAGTTTGGAGAATGCATTGCGGCTTAGAGGCAATATGTTGAGTATGGATAATATATTGTGGCTTAGAGGCAATGTGTTGAGTGTGGATAATGTATTGTGGCTTAGAGGCAATGTTCTGAGTTTGCGAATACATTACGGCTTAGAGGCAATGTGCTGAGTTTTGAGGATACATTGCGGCTTAGAGGCAATGTTCTGAGTTTGCGAATACATTGTGGCTTAGAAGTAATGTGTTAAGTTTTGAGGATACATTGCGGCTTAGAGGCAATGTGTTGAGTTTGGGTAATACATTGCCTCTTAGAGGCAATGTGTTGATTTGGATAATACATTGCGGCTTAGAGGCAATGTGTTTATTTTTGAGGATACATTGTGGCTTAGAGGCAATGTGTTGAGTTTGCAATTACATTGCGGCTTAGAGGCAATGTGTTGAGTTTGGGTAATACATTGAGGCTTATAGGAAATGTGTTGATTTGGATAATACATTGCGGCTTAGAGGCAATGTGTTGATTTTTGAGGATACATTACGGCTTAGAGGCAATGTGTTGAGTTTGCAAATACATTGCGGCTTAGAGGCAATGTTCTGAATTTTGCAAATACATTGCGGCTTAGAGGCAATGTTTTGAGTTTGCAAATACATTGCGGCTTAGAGGCAACATGTTGAGCTTTGAGGATACATCGTGGCTTAGAGGTAATGTTCTGAGTTTGTGAATACATTGCAGCTTAGAGGCAATGTTCTGAGTTTCATTCATTACTGCATGGGGACTTAGGTAATGGGCTGAATGCGTCACGGCATGGAGACTTAGATGTCAGATTGAATCGTAGGAGAAGTATTTGGTTAACGGACCCTTGGATGATTGAATCGAGGGTAATATTGTTTGCTTGTTGCATGATACATGCGTATGATGTCTGATATCGAGATGTTTGGATGTATGCAAAATGTATGATGTTTGACATCGATGTGGGACCCTGAGTATATGCGTATTATATGCAAGAATGCATGTATGTATGCTCGAGATATGAAAAATATGTTTATGTATGAAATGTGCGTAACATGCACGCGTGCCTTGGAACGTTATGAAGACTATTTTTGTCATTCTCTCCTTTAAAACATTGGCTCAGAGTTACTGATCCCTGGCATTGTGTGTTGTCGTAGCATTGTTGGTATTGAACACAGTGGAAAATGTTAGCAAAGTTTGAACATTGATTTTGTATTGTGAGCGCGTGTGTAGACGTAGACATAGGTACTGGCATGTGCGTAGATATTGGCATATGCGTAGACTCTTATGTTGTAAGCACTGATGCAGACGTGCATATAGAATTTGTATTGTTGACGCAAGAGTAGACATGTGTGTGGCCGCGTGCAAACGTAATCCTCGTGTTGCAAGTGTAGGCATAGGCGCTGTAGACTTTTATGTACGGACGCGTAGATGTAGGAATAGGCATAGCTATGTGCATGGGCGTAGACATGGATTTTCTTTCAAATATTTTTCTAACCAAAATGTTTTTCGATGTTTCGTCAAATGCTTTTATTTTGTTAATTCCCCAAAATGATTTCAAGACAACATTCACGAGTAATAAACGTAGTATTTTATAAACAAATCTGAGAAAAGAAAAACATAATTCGAAAGATATAAAGAAAACAATTGTTTTATTGATATGCCTCAGAGTAGGCGAGAATACAAGATGCAATTCCTAGAAAGAGGTAATTACAGAAAGTCTTAAAACAGTAAATGGCAATGAAAAATGATAATCGCTACTGCTGTTCCCCCATATCTTTTGATGATCTTATCTCATTCGCTTTTGAGTTATATGGTACCAATTTATCCTTCCCTTCGTGGTTCGTAGTCGTAGCGCTTAGATCGCAGTCTTTTTGTTCTTTATTTCTTTGTATGAAATCCCTAACTTTTTCCTGGATTTCCCTTTCGGGTTTTTAATCCACTGGGATGATTTTCTTATTATATGCCCCTAATTTTTGCCTGGATCACCCTTTAGGGTTTTCGATCCACCGGGATTCTCCTTTTTGCCTAAGTCGCCCTTTTGGGTTCGAGCTTAGCGAGATTTTTATACATAGTATTTTTTGACTGCGTCTGAATTTTCTGGATGCGGTAGTTCTTCCTTATCCATTGTTGTGAGGATGAGACCACCTCCGAAGAATGTTGTTTTGACTACATATGGACCTTCGTAGTTTGATGTCCATTTACCACGTGAATCGAGGCGAGGTAGTAGAATCTTCTTGAGCACTAGATCCCCTTCCTTGAATATTCAAGGGCGGACTTTCTTGTCGAAGGCTCTCCTTATTCTCTTTTTATGCAGCTGACTATGACACAAAGCTGTCAGTTGTTTTTCTTCAATAAGGTTGAGCTGATCAAGTCGTGTCTGCGCCAACACTGCTTCTTCTAGCATTTTTCCCTCGAGACCCGAAGTGATGGTATCTCAACTTCCACCGGGAGCACCGCTTCCATGCCATATACTAGTGAGAAAGGAGTTGCGCATGTCGATATGCGTACAGAGGTACGATAGCCATGCAGGGAGAAGGGAAGCATTTCATGCCAATCTTTGTATGTCTTTACCATCTTTTGGATGATCTTCTTGATATTTTTGTTGGCTGCTTCGACGGCCCCGTTCATCTTTGATCTGTATGGTGAGGAATTATGATGCTCGATTTTGAAGTCGTCGCACAGTTCCTTCATCATCTTGTTGTTTAAATTAGACTTGTTATATGTAATTATCCGGCTTAGGACACTGTACCTGCATATGATGTTTTGTTTGATGAAGCATTTAACCACTTGACTTGTTACGTTGGCGTAGGATGCTGCTTCTACCCATTTGGTAAAGTATTCGATGGATACCAATATAAAGCGGTGCCTGTTGGATGCTTTCGACTCGATCATGCCAATCACATAAATTCCCCACATTGAAAATGGCCAAGGGGAGCTCACGATGTTCAGAGGAGTCGGTGGTACATTTATCTTGTCAGTGTAGATCTGACATTTATGACACGTCTTTGTGTAGTGATAACAATCAGCTTCCATTGTTAACCAGTAATACCATGCTCGCAGAATCTTTCTAGCCATGGAGTGCCCATTTGTATGGGTTCCGAAAGTGCCCTCGTGGATTTCTCTCATGAGCGTATCTGCTTCTTGCTTTTCCACACATCTGAGTAGTACCATGTCATATTTTCTTTTGTATACCACTCCATTACTCAGAAAGAATTTTGAAGCTAACCTTCACAAGGTTCGCTTGTCAATGATAAAGGCATTTTCTGGATATTCCTGCCTTTCCAAGTACTTCTTGATGTCATAAAACCAAGGCTTATTGTCAGGTCCTTCCTCAATAGCAAGGCAGTGTGCGGGCTCTTTGAAATGTCTGATCATAATATGTGGTTCTTGGTTCGGTCAAGTCACTTTTAACATAGCTGATAGGGTTGCCAGGGCGTCTGCCATTTGATTTTCTTCTCGTGGGATATGACTGAAAGTGATCTCTGTAAATTCCTTGGCTAACTTTAAAACATGGTCCTGATATGGAATCTGTTTAGGGTGTTTAGTATCCCATTCGCCATTAACCTGGTATATGACTAATGTAGAATCCCCAAATACTTAGAGGTGCTTTATTCTCAAATCGATGGAATCTTCCAGTCCTAGTATACAGGCTTCGTATTCAGCAATGTTATTGGTGCAGTCAAAACACAACCTTGCAGTGTAGGGTTTGTGATAATTCTTGGGAGATATTAATACTACCCTTACACCATAACCTAATGCATTTGAAGCCCCTTCGAACATGAGTTTCCAACGTGCCCCTGGCTCGGGCCCTTCGTCAGGTCCTGGAATTTCATAGTCAGCTATAAATATGACATCCTCGTCGAGAAATTCGAACTTCATAGGCTGATATTCTGATAGCGGTTGGTGGGCCAGATGATCAGCTAGTATACTACCTTTGATGGCCTTCTTTGTGACATATTGGATGTCATATTCTAATAGTAGCATCTGCCATCGTGCGATCCTTCCGATAAGAGCTGGCTTTTCAAACACATATTTTAGAGGATCCATTCTTACTATCAACCATGTAGTGTGGGTCAACATATATTTCCTCAACCTCTTGGTAGCCCAAGCTAACGTGCAACAAGTTTTCTCGAGGAGTGAGTACCTGGCTTCGCAGTTAGTGAATTTCTTGCTGAGGTAATAGACCACGTGCTCCTTTCTACTTGTTTCATCCTGCTGTCCCAAAACACAACCCATTGACCCTTCGAGCACCATCAAATACATGATGAGTGGTCTTCTGGGGACTGGCGGCATTTAGACTGGTGGCTCTTGCACATACTGTTTTATTGTCTCTAAGGTAGTTTGACAATCATAATTCCATACTTCGGTCTGATCTTTTCATAGTAACTTGAATTCCTCCCTAAGAAACCACGTACTTCTTTTTCTGTCCTTGGTGTGGGCATCTCTTGTATAACTTTTACTTTGTCGGGGTCCACCTTGATACCCCGCTGGCTTACAATGAAACCTAACAATTTTCCTGATTTAACGCCAAAGTGCATTTATTCGGATTTAACCTTAGTCTGAACTTACGCAGCCGCTCGAATAACTTTTGCATATGTATGATGTGTTCCTCCCCAATATGGGATTTGGAAATCATATCATCTACGTATACTTCAACCTCCTTGTGGATCATATCATGGAATAGCGTGGCCATTGCCCTCTGATAGGTTGCCCTTGAATTCTTGAGACCAAATGGCATTACTTTGTAGCAGAAAGTTCCCTAATGTGTCATGAAAGTAGTCTTTTCCATGTCTTCAGGCGCCATTTTGATCTGATTATAGTCTGAGAAACTGTCCATAAATGAGAATACTGAGGCTTGAGATGTATTATCAACTAGGACATCTATGTAGGGTAACGGGAAATAGTCCTTGGGGCTTTCCCTGTTTAGGTCTCGATAATCTATGCACATGCGTACTTTGCCATCCTTCTTGGGTACCAGTATAATGTTAGCTATCCAGGGTGGATAATCTACCACTGCTAGGAACCCTGCATCAAACTGTTTGAGAACCTTTTCTCTGATTTTGCTGGACATATCTGGACGAGTTCTTCTGAGTTTTTATCTAACTAGAGAACAACCTTCTTTGAGAGGTAGTATGTGCACACGATGTCTGTATCCAACCCTGGCATGTCCCTTTAGGACCAAGCGAATATATCCACATACTCATGTAATAACTTGATTAGCATGTCCTTAACACTCTGCTCCAACATTGCCCCTAGCTTGATTTCTTTCAGTTTTTCCTCTAAGCCCAGGTTAATGGTCTCAATAGCCTCTTGATATGGTTGTATGTTGTCAGCCTTTCGCTCTATTTCCCTTGCCATTTCCTTGGAGAGTTCAAGATCTTCATCATCTTTCTCGTCGGCTTGGTTGATAGGAGCATCAAAATCGTATCGGCTCGTAGCAGTAATGTTATCGGTAATTTCGGGCATGGATCTGCACATTTATCATGTTTTGGTGCATATTTTAGTGCTTGGAATTTGAAAATGCGTATTCAGAGAAAGTATTTCCATTTTTTAAATTTAATAGATAAATGCAAAAGAAAGACAAGGATCTTGATTGAAAATAAAATATAACTTTTATTAATTGTAAATATTGTCTGAAACCAAAAACAGGGAAAACCCTTACAAGAAACCCCTATGCCTCGGGTTCGACATAGGTTCTTTCAAAACAAGAAATATTACTTAGAAAAGAAAAATATTTCAGGAATCTCCACAGCAGTCCATCCTTTGAGCTCTTCTCCTAGAGCGCCCTGTTTGATGGAGTCAGTTGCCCTTTTGGTATTGATTTTGCTTGATATCATCGCCACATGTCTGCCATGCTCTGTTCCTTTGCTGACAAAAGTCCCTTGGATCAGAGGGAAACATGATTTTCCGTTTGGAGTAGCTTTCTAAGATTCATAGCCCAAACCAAAGCGATTCTTCTTCTCAGGAATTTCTGGGAGCTTTCCCCAGCATTCCGAGGCATCACTTCCCATAGTCGTTTGCAGATCCCTCCATGATGTCACTTTAGTCTTGTTACCCTTCTCAACTGGTAATGTCACCATTGAAGCAATTTCCAAGGCTTGGAATGGGGTAGCTATACAATCTTCATCGACACTGATATATATGTATGATTCAATGTGGCTTACGAAAATGTCTTCCTCGCCGTCAGTTATGATTAACTTCCCTTCCACTAGGAACTTCAATTTTTGATGCAGGGTCGAGGTTACTGCCCCTACCGCATGGATCCAAGGTCTCCGGAGTAAGAAAGTGTATGTTGGTTCGATCTCCATGACCTGGAAAGTGATATTGAAGATACGCGGGCCAATCTTAACTGGAAGGTCCACCTCTCCTAACACTGAGCTTTGAGAACTGTCGAATGCCTTTACTATCGTAGAACTTGGTCTCAATACCATGTCGTCTATTGTTAACTTTATGAGGCTTGATTTTGGCAACACATTAAGAGTCGAACCAGTATCAGTAAGAACCTTGGACAAATAGGTAGTACCTATTTGCATGGTAATGTGGAGTGCCTTGTTATGAGCTCAGCCCTATGGCAGTAATTCATTGTTGCTGAAACCTAGGTAGGATCCGGAAGTTAGATTTGCTATGACATTTTCAAATTGATTCACTGAAATTTCCTTTGCAACATGAGCTGAACTTAACACCTTCATCAAAGAATCTCGGTGTGCTTCCGAGTTGATGAGTAGCGAGAGTATGGAGATTTTTGCTAGAGTTTGGGGAAGTTTATCCACCACTTTGTAGTCACTTTTTTTTATTATTTTCAGAAACTCTTCTGCCTCTTGATCGGTAAAGTCTTTGCTCGGAGATTCTGTTTCTTGATTTGTATCAACCACTGCTTTTCCTTTGTCCTTCATTGGAATCACATCCTTCTTTCTTGACAGTTCGGCTCCAAACATTTGACCACTTCGGGTCATACCTATCATCCCTGCTATGTTTGAATTACAGGTTCCTGACTTAGGATGGCTCGCTTTCTTGCTTCACTCTGTTAATGTACGCGATTGAGTCAAAACTCCATGGTACTGCCTTGTTATTTTCATAAGGGATAGGTGACGGTCCCTTAATTACCACCATGGCTTTTGGAGTGGTGGGTATTAAGAGAGTCTGCTTAGGTGCCCTTCTTGTGATCTCTGTTGATTCTTCCCACAAGATGACTAGAGTTTTCTTGGTAAGGCTTGGGCCTTGGCATGGGATTACCAGTGGCTTTTTCCTCCAATTGTGGCTACATGTTTTTCCTCAGGGTACAGTCCGAATATGACTATCCCCTGATCCACCAGCTTTTGTAGAGTTGTTTCAAAAGCTTTATTATGTTCTAACAAGAATCCACATTCGAACAAATATTCTTTCAACAAGTTGATAGGGGTTTTTGCCTTTATGGTTGCCCTAAAGTCAGTGACCACCTCAATTGCATTTATTGTAGGCCCATCGTGCGGAGGCATAGGGTTTGATTTGATGTTAGGCTTCTCAAAGGTGACGTCTTGAGATTCTAACAAATCATGAACCTTATGCTTGAATGCCCAACATTGTTCTATGGTGTGCGCCGGAGAGTTAGCAAGATACTCACACCTGGCATCGACATTGTATCTCTGCGGGAGTGGCCTGACTGGAGGAGCTAAAGGCTTGATTTCTACCAAGGATGTCTTAACCAAGTGTTGTAATAATTGGCTTGGTGGCATGGGTAGTGGATCAAAATTTATGGGTGGCCTTTTAAATCTATCTTTCCTTTGTCCTTGTGGGATTACCAATGGTTATGTTGTCCTTGGTTGTGAAGCCACAACATTGACTTCTCCCTCCTTTCTTCTTGGGAAATTTGAAGTCGGCCTTTTTGAATTGTAAGGGGCATTTGATGACCCCCCTGATATCTTCCTACTTTTTAAACCATATTCGATTCTTTCGCCAATAGTCACTAGGTCTGAGAATTTCGATGAGACACTTCCCACCATTTTCTCATAATACATCCCTTGTAAGGTTCCCATGAACATGTCTACGAGTTCCTTTTCCAGCAGTGGTGGTTGTACACGGGATGCCATCTCCCTCCATCTTTAAGCATATTCTTTGAAGGATTCTTCCTTCTTTTGGGACAGATTTTGGAGTTGCTTGCGGGTAGGTGCCATGTCTAGGTTATATTTGTAATGCTTCAAGAAAGCGTTATGAAGATCTGCCCAGGTTTGGATATGTGTTCGTTCCAACTGCATGTACCAGTCCAAAGATGCCCCACTCAGACTGTCTTAGAAACAGTGGATCATTAGTTTCTGATCATGGGCATCGGCGTGCATCTTCCTGCAATACATACGAAGATGATTCCTTGGACAAGTGAGCCCTTTGTACTTTCCAAAGTCGGGTACTTTGAATTTTGGCGGTATCGCCACATCAGGAACTAGACCCATTTCCAGAGCGTCTATTTCGAAAGCATCAAAACCCTCCACAACTTTTAACCTTTCCTCCAGGGCTTTATATTGATTTAGTACCAGTGGATTATCTGCAGTATGAGTACCAGTCATCTTTAAGGGTGCCTGGTGAGCATCCTCTAGGTCATGATCTCTGTATTGCAAGTCTAGTTAGTTATCTACATTGTTGGTTGGAATTTGTAGGGTATGTGATGCCCCTACTTTTGATGGTGGTGGGATAAATCCTTCAGTTTCAACCTCTTACTGGGCCATGACGGACTTTTGAGGTCCCGCTTCCGGCTCTTTCCTTGGTTGGTGATTGCTCGATGCACCAATGGTTTGGGCTACCTCTTCAAAAGCTACCCTGGGAATTTGGTCCTGCCTGTCAATAATGTTCTTCAAAGCGAGAAGAACTTGACTCAAATTTCCTTTCATTGAGCTTACGTCACCCTTTACTTGGTCAAGATCCTCTTTGAACACGGCTTGAGTCTCCTCGATTTGTTCCATTGCTTTTTGTTGATGGGCCCTTGTTTGATATGGAGGCCAAGGAGGTAAGGGTCTTCTTTTACCAATGGCTTAACTGGAGAGATTTTTAAAGCAAATGAGTTTTCATATGACATGCAGGTGTTTTATAAATTCATGCGTGTGAATGGATGTGCATGAACATGAAATGATTTCTTGTTTTAAATGTCTTATTCACTTGGGTACATGGTTGTATTTTACTTATTATTTTATTTGGTGACTAGCTTTAAAATAGACACGCCGTCGAGATAGGGAAACAAAATTCCTTTATTGAAAGTAACATAATCCAGATATTGAAAAATATTACAAATTGAAATCAAAATTTGTTTGCATAAACATAAATAAAAGGAACTAAGTCTTCTAGTTGCGCTTGCGGATATGTGCTCTAAAGCCATCAACCATTGCTCGGAAAAGCTGGAGAAAGTCTTCAACGTCCTTCGGAAGAGGAACCATTACATTCTCTTAATCTTTTAAACTTCTATGGATGTCCTCGATGAGATTGTTGGCTAGGAAGACGAGCTTTTCATGTTTGTCTTTGTAGTACCTGTATTCCTGATAAAGATGTGGGATTATCTTATGGTTATCTCTCCCAACTTGGGCGATCTTGGTATACTTCTCTTCCCAATACATCTTTTCACCCCTCATTTCTTTATAAATCCTTCGTTGGATGAGGAAATCCTTTTGAAGACCCTGCAGCTCTAAACATACATGCTCGTATTCTCGAGTTTTCTGAGTCAGGAGTTTCTCCGCCTCTATCCTTTCAAGGTGTGCTTTGACCTCTGATTCTTGGCTATCTTGAAGTTCAGTGGCGAGGTACTTTACTTTCTCTTCTTGATCTAAGGAAGCTTGTGCCAAACTTTGGATTTGGGCTCTTAGATTTTCCTCTAGCACCTTCTTGTCATGTGTTGCCTTTTCATACCATATAGTTAACCTTCTGATTTCAGCGGCGGCCTCCTCTAACCTTTGGTTGTGGGAATCTAGGTTGAACCTTGCACTTAACAACCCTTCATCCGTACACTTTCGTTTGAGACTTTCTTTCTCTAATTCCTTTTGACTTCTCTCAATTTGTTCATCCTTTGACTCAAGTATAAGCTGCATTTGTTTCTTTTATTTGGTCAGATCAAGGAGATTGAGTTTTAATGCTTCTTTTTCTTTTTGAGCTTGTTTTAAGGCGCTTTTTAGATTGTCGACTTCTTGTAAAGATATGGGTGTTACCTCTAGGACCTCTGATTTGTACTATGGATCTTTGTCGAATGGCAGCTTGATAATTCGTACCCTATCTCGGACCCATTTGGTGTAGGTTTCTCTTGTTATGGAATTCTTTCTTTCGACTTTCCTCTTGTTAACCTTGTTCCAAGATCGAATAACCTTGTTGAGCAACCCTTGGTCTTCTATACACATATTATGGATGATAAATGGCCGGAGTTGTTCGTCTGAAGGTTTGTCTTCCAAAGGATACCCTAATTGTCGTAGGGCCAAAGTAGGATTGTAATTATACAGCCTCGCGATCCAATCAAAGGGACATTAGGAAAGTCCCAACAACTAATAGTGATATCACCAGTATCCAGCTTCCTTCCATACCATAATATAGAGTTTGTAGTGAGAGATCTTAATTTCTGTGGCCACTCGTATCTGGTCAATTATGGGATCATATAGTCTTCCTTGTAAAGATGAGTCATGAACCAAGTATATAGAAGCGGGATGCAACAATTTAGCGTGCCTTTTCTCTTTTCATACATCATATGCAAATTGTAATAAATGTCAGCAAACAAAGCGGGGGTAGGATCCGTATTAAAGACTTTCGCACCCCAAAATATGCTAATGGCCACGGGGTCAATATAGTCCACAATCTGAGGAAATAAAATTACAACAAACACCAACAGCCCTAAACAGTCAACACAAGATTCCCACTTCTTATAATTAGCAAATTCTAGTGCCTTAGCTTCCAAGTATATCCTTTTGATTCCTTGTATTGGACCTTCTCTTTGGTAATTTTGCACTAACTCAGGGTAGGGGATCTCTAAGCCTTTTGCAAAACTTTGACTTCAACAGTTTGTCCAATACCTATATAGGCCTTTTCTTTAGAAAAATTCAGAATTCTGTCAAATTCTTCAAGAGCCGATGCTAGCTGGAAGTCTTGGAAGGTGAAACATCTCAATGGAGGGTCATAAAATTGAATTAGGGCAGAGACTACATCCTTTTGAACCTCTACTTTATTCAAGTCAAAGGTGTCCCTATAGTGGCGAGCGTAGATCTTCAAAGCTCTCTCAGATAATTTCCCTTTTATAGTTTTGATTTCAGAAAGGTCGGGCTTGTAGGCATTGACGCGGACAAGTTGTTTCCCTCTGGTATCCATTTTTAAGACAATCACCAAAAATCTCGCTTTTTGTTATATTTTTTATTTCGTACCCTGTGGATAAGACAAATAAAAGAAGAAAATGATGAATATGAGATATACATGAATGCATGAATGTATAAGTGTTGGGTTGAGTAACAGGGTTTTGTGATAGGTTTTTGTGATGGGTACCCCTATAAGGTAGGCTCCTTAATTTTGACCTACGGTAAATCTATCCTCCCAGGGGGTGGTTTCCTTAAGGGTATCATGAATAACCCCATAGGGAAAAGGCACGAGGTCCTCCCTTAGGCGGAGCCTCTTTACGGACTGAAACTTTCGTCTCAAAGTCGTGAAAGGTTTCGTCATGACATTTTTGGTTAAGGTCATTACAAAGATTCATGGGTGACCTTCCAAAGTCCTACTCGTCAAGAGGATATCTCTCAATAAGTATTCCTTTTTTGGAAGTTCACCGACTCTAGGCGAAGTCGTCACATAAACTCGCAGAGATGATGTACCCCCTAAGCTAATAGACGAACCTTCTTTCTAAGGGTTATAATGGAAATACATTTTTGAGATAGAAAAATCCCGCCACGCAGTAAATATATGATTATAAGAGAAATTGACAGTAAATAAATAAATGCGATAAAATAGATAAATGCAATAAATAAATAAAACAAATAAAAATAGAAACCCCAAAAATACCTAAACTTAGGGTTAAGGAGAGTCCCCAGCAGAGTCGCCATCTGTAGCAACTGGTTTTTTAATCAAGATTCGCCACTATTAGTTTTTATCATAGGGAAGGGAATCTAACAGAAAACCTTAATTCGCAGACAGAGATTCTAAGTTTCTAACTCAATTAGACGAAAGGAAGGTGTTAGGCACCTTTCATCTACCTTGTTCACAAGGATACTATTCTCTAGGTTTAGGTTTGGGGTAAATTGGATTTTAATTTTTAATTAGAAAGACTCGCCACGATTTTAGATCGTATGCCTACGTATCCTCCTATGAGGAATCAGAGTCCCAATTCGTAGTTCGCATGGTTTGGTGTTTTTTAGGGGTTTGCAAACATATTTTGAATCACCTCGCACTCGGTCGGGAGTGGTGATTGCGGAGATTTTGACTGAGTGCGCAGTAAGTCAAAACTAGTTTGAAACCCTTTTGCAAAAAACAGTTGATTAGTTTAGTTTATTGCGAAAAATAATTTGATGATTTGTTGAATGATTTTTAATCGTATTAATTACGAAGATCTCTTGATTAATGCATGATAAAAAAATTTAATGCAAATATGTATAAAAATACGTTCATGAGTTATTTTTAAATAAACATAATTTATTTATGATAATAAGTAATATTGACATATAATACATAATAATACTATACATAAAAATTACTAGTAATAATAATAATTATAACTAATAATAATACAAATAATAACTAAAAAAATATAATAATATAATATAATAATAATAAGAAAATAATAATTATATAGAAAATGTAAAAAAATGATTAATTAGGCAGAGGGTGGAATCCTAGTTTTTAAGTAAAAATAGGGGGATGTGGAAAACAGTTGGATTAGGCCCATTATGATTGCTGGACAGGGGGTGTGAAGCTTTTTGGCCTTTAGCAATTGCAAAAAAGGGGTGTGCAAAAAGAAACTGGGCTCGGCCCATTATGTATTTGGGAAAGGGCCGGTTTGATTGTATGGATGAAGGCGCATTGGAGTTACGGTGGGACTTGGCCTATGACCGTCTGATGAAGATCTAAAGAATGAGATCGAGGAAACATGATAATTATATTGGTGTGTACATACTTAATTGTTATGGATTATACATTTTGTTTAACCTTTTTTCTTCGTTCACTCTTATAGTAAGCCTTTTCTCACTCGCATACCCCTTTCTTCATCCTCTCAAACCCTAATCCTAAAGCCACCGGCGTAGGCGCCATCTAGCCCGGTACTCCATCCCAACCGTAAACCCAACCTCCTCTATTTCAACCTACCCAAAAAAAACCCAAATATAACAACAACAACAAAAACAAAAGTTGTGTTTCTTTACCCTTTCGCGATTTGCTTGTTCTCTGATATTTGAGCTTTTGAAGCTAATCCCTTCGTCTTCTTTGATTGTAGGTCGTGGAGGCGACAAAAGATGGTGGCGAATGCGACGGCATGGTTAAGCAACTAGCGGATAGCAATTAGGGTTTCGGATATCGAAACTCTAATCGCATAAATCTTTACCAGACGGTGTGCTCTTCCTTCTCCAATAGCAATCGCTAATGGCTATTGTTTCCTTCTCCTTTGTTGTTATGTTGTTGAGTCCCTTTTTATTTCTCTTTTATCTTTGTACCCTGTTCTGTATTTATACAGTTTTAGTTTTTAGGGTTTCAATTTGTTACAGTTTATTAGCCTTAGATTTAGGAATTAGGTTTTAGAGATTTGGTATTTGTTGTAATTGATTTGTTGTAACATTTTCCAGATTTGCTTAGATTTAATTTTTGTAATCTGTAATGAGATTTGATACATCTTTAATGTACTGATTCGATTTGGGATTTGTAATATACTTGATTTTCTTTGTGATTCAATTTACTGTAATTGAAATTTGTACTGATAAAGATTTGTATTATCTGAGATAATCTGAGATTGATCTTCTGTATATTTATGAGATTTGCATTGGAGATTTGATTTAGTAGTGTTTGATTTGATTTGATTTTGTAACTTTAGCTTAGTGTTTGATTCGTACAGTACCCGTTAGTACCAAAAACATGCACAATCTTTAGTGAATCTACACAGTACCTGTTTATGACTTGGGCCTGCGCTTGTTTTTGCTCCATCCAACTTACGTTTTTTTTCAACACAGATTGGGCCTAATCTGGCATCAAAATTATCCAGCAACTCTTTTTTCCCAAAACCATAATTTTTAATAAATAAATTGTAATATTTAACACCATATCTTTTAATAGCAAAATAATTATAAAAGGGCTTAATAATGAAAGCGAAAGTTTAATAATGCCATTTCCATTTTTTACAAAATTCTCCTAATAAATATCTTATAAAATAATTGTGAATAAATTACTAAATAATCTGTAAATTGTTTAATAAAAATAATTATAACAATGATGATGTTTTTCCTTTAAGATGAGACAGCAAAAAAAAGACCAATGGGCTGACTACAAACCTTATTGGGCCTATTATTTGTAACTACACCCCCTCTTTGCTATTTAACAACAAAAATGGACCACTATGAGTTCTAACCGGATTTTTAAGATTGCAACTTCACCCCCTTTCTTTTACTGAAACAGTAATACTTACATGAGCCTTAGTTATTGATACACCCCCTATTTATTGTTTAACCCCACATAAAATGGGCTTAACAATTTTTAATTTTAACCTCTCTTTTAAACTAATAACAACTATTAATAATAAGAGCTTAATAATTGTTCGAATAATTTTATTTTTGAATCGCATGGGCCATTGGCCAACATGTTACACGAATTTAAGGTTCACCCCCGTAGTTGGATAAAGATGGGCCATCAGATACTGATGTACCATCCTTAATTAAATGTTTATTTTATTTTAATCTCGAATAATGAAATTATCGAGGTAGGACAAATTTGGGGTACGACACTTTTCAACACTTCCTTTCTAAAAGAATAGATATAAGCAAAATGGCTTCAATGATCTATGGTGTTAGCAGAAATGGAAGCAGAGGCTTGGGATATTTCGGACCATCAAAGAAAATTGATGAGACTCTAAGTGTCAAACCAAAACCTCTTTCTGAACATTTCGTGATTGCTGGCACATAATTGAAATATCTAGAACAAGAAGGTTCTAATATCACTGTGACAGAATCACGGACATTTAAGGAAAATTCTAAACCAAAATATCATGCACAAATTCCACTTGATTATCCCGCTGCACAAGATTCCAAAGGGGTCAGAACCTCTGGAACTTCTAACAGAGAGGACCCAGAAAATGGGTACCCAAGGATCAGATAATCTATGTTACAAATGTTCTTGATGGTGCAACTGAAACACCAATCATGGCACCTGGACAGTGGATGCTTGCAAAACATGACGGGCGAAAGGCATATGTTCCAAGATTTGGAACTTAAGTCTTGAGGCCTTGATAGTTTCAGAAGGAAATCAAAAAGGGAAGATCATTGGCTCTGAAACTTTTGGAATCAAAGATGCTCTTATCAGAACAAGATCAGTTTCTATATCTTCTAAAGAAATTATTCTGAGTTTTATGACCATGTTTTAGCCAGCTCATCTTGATAAAGTCCTTCTGAATAAAGACTGGATTATGAAAATGTTTGAAGAATCAACTTACAGTCCATCAGATATATGAGAGTAACGTTTCTATACTTTTAATCTTATTGTTGTTATTTTATTTCCAGAACCCCAGTCATCAGAAGATGTTTCATTCAGAAATGTATCTGATCAAATGGAAACCTTTTGGTTTTCCAAATTCTGAGGATATAAAACGTGACACTTAGTCAAATGTAATGATTATCGCGTTGAGCCCTTGGTTATACTTAATCATCACATGCTATCTAAGCTATACAATGAGCAGTATGCGTATTTCTTGGATTTGATTGATATTGTAATTATTACTTTCATTTAATGCTCCTAATTATTATGTTTATTTTTATTTATTTTTATTTTATTTTCTCTCACTTCTCAAACACTATCAATCATACACGTTCACTTCGCTCCTACAATTTAGAAACCCTAAACCCTCTTTTTATCTCAAATCGTTCAACAAGTTCTCTGTGTTCATCATCTTCATCAACACTCTTCATCAAGATCATCAACTTCATCAACATCCTTCATCATCTTTAACACTTCAACATGATGAACGCTCAACAACAAGAGGTTGTTCAGTTTGCTAAAGAAATGGAACAAACCCTAAATCCTTCGGTGTCGTCTTCTTCAAATAATCCAACCATTTCTCCTTCTCCTATGGTAACTTATTCATCTTCTCTATCAGTTATTGATGAACACCATATAACACAGAAATCTGTTCAAGTTCACTGTAACCTGAAACCACATGAGTTAAATGTTCTTCGTGAATATATGGTGGACTTCAATAACCTTTCTACAAATGGTGTAAACATATTTGCTCACTTGAATGCTCAAGGATGGGAGCACTTCTTCATGCGTCTTCATGGTCCTATTTATGATTCTTTGGTTAAGGATTTATGGATTCAAGCAGATTGTGACAATCTTCATGTAGTTGCTCATGTGTTGGGTCTGAAAATTGTCAATACTCAAAAGTCTATTGCTGATCTTCTGGACATGCAACATCTGGAAGGTAAACGAATTTAGAAGATGCATAGAAAATATATGTATGTGAAGGAGTCGATATACAAATACCTCTTCAAGAACTAATATCCTCAGAAAATTTAGTGTAAGAGCAAAGATCTCCATGATGAATTCAGAATCTAGCACAAAATCATTATGAATTGTATAAACCCCAGACCTTCGTCCAATTATTCTGACTATTTCAACGTCAATCAGAAGTACATGTTGTACTATTTGATGACCCATGATAAGATGTGTCTTCCAGCTCTTCTATTTTATTATTTGAGACACTTTTTTATAAAGACCAGAACCACCGATGATCCCAAGAAGAAGGTTTTAAACTATATTCATTTTGGACGTCTCATCATTGTTATCCTGGTAGAAAGTGGCTTGGTGAAAACTCTGGTTGAAGATGCTAAGTTTACAGAGGATCTGACTTCTAGTCTTGAAGATTCCTTCAATGGACAGACTCTGAAGAATATGAGGCTAATAGAGGAAGTCATTTCTAAACCTCCACTTGTCCCCTCTTAAAGCATCAGAACCTCAAGAACTCTTGTGAATAACTACCCTTTGTTTACCAAGGGAGATAACATGTCTAGCATTGTTATTTATGTCAGGATGATGGAAGTCGAAGGATTTGATATGTCCAGTTTCAGCTATTCTGATTTACCTCCTTCTCTAGAGTATATTGACTTCCCATAGGTAAAAGGAAGAAGAGTTCAAAAGCTTCTGAACCTGGAAAGAAGAAGAAGTCTAAACTTCTCAAAGTTGCCATTCTAGGAGCTGAAACTTCTGTAATATCTAGTAAGTCTGATACTTCAATACATGTTTCATTGTCTATTTCTAATACTGTTAATTTATGTTCATCCATAACCTCCAGTGCACAAATTAATCCTCTTCCACCAACAACCAGAACTACACTTGTTTCTGACTCTGTTACTACTTTTGTCCCCTTTCCATCTATTTCCTTTACACCATCATCTTTAACAATTCCTGTATATCACCAATAACCACCATTCCTCCATATGATGGTTTTAACTCTTTTTCTATTCCACCATCTACCACAAGGTTTCCTGCTCATGATCCTGTTTCATCAACCAATCAATTAACAACACAAACTTTTGCTTCTGAATCTGTCAACACAATTGTGCCAATATTATCAATTGCTTCTACCCCAAACACATTAACCACTTCTGACCTTATGACCTCATCAACCGCACATGTTCCTAGTTTACTTTCATTCATATCTACACCCATACCATCTCAAATCATCTATACCTTCTCTTCCCCACTTGTCTTGTTGTTACCACAAATCATCACCTCTCAAACTCCATTAGAAATATTGTTTCTGATCCTTTTCGAAATCTCCACTTTGCTTTTCATCACCACCAATCACTCAAACTCTCAAAATCCTGACCCTCAATCATCTATTTCTCTTTAAGTATCTGAAAGAAAAATCTCTAATGATTTTGAAGCCCTTGTAATCCCAAAAAATGAATCTTGTTCTATGTCTGACCTTTTCGATCTAACTAAACAATCCAACCAAACTGAACCTGTAACTTTTGAACCCATTTGTGATATTATGGAAGAACCAACTGTTAATACTGGTTTTGCGTTTGTGTTTGTAAATGTTGCGGTAAGCAAAATTCTCCATTGTCTTTTCTTTTATCCAATAAAGGAAAGGGTGAAAAGAACAGAAAAAGACCTTTTCGAGAGTTTTCTGAGTAAGGGGGTAGATTATGGAAAGGGAAGGTTTTAGCACCCTTTCCATCCACGGTTTTCCACGGGCTCTTATAGGTTTGCTCATTTTTAAAATATCTTTGTGCTTTGTGTTTGAAAATGCCTTAGTACGGCGAACTTTATAATGTTTCTCGGGATACTGGAGAAAGTATACAAAGTGTTTTGAAATGTCTTTTGAAAAGTAGTTTTTGAGTAAGTGCAAAATGTTTGAGCAAACTTCTAACAGCTATCTATTTTTATACTCGAAAAGAGTCGTTCTTTTCCTCTTTTCCTTTAGACAGTGATATCCTACTATTAGTGAGTAGGTAGCCCTATCGTTGGACGTTTGAGGGACAATTGAAAGGGACGTTACGGTCACGAAGGCAACTTGGCAATAAATTTTAGTAACTGTCCTAAAGTTCTAAGATCACTTTTAACCGAGGCAACATCGAGAGGGTCATCAAGGGACTTGTGATCTTTCAAACTAGAGGACAGCCACTAAAGCTTCTCATGTTTAGAGAATTATGACCGTTTTCCGAAGGCAACCAAAGTGGGCGTACCTTAGAGGTGTATATGTGTATGTGTGTTCAATTCAATTATTTATCTTTTGCATTAAGGTTTGCTAGCGTTTGATTTCAGTCTTGTCATGCAATCTTAGTTACTAACAGTTTAATATTTGCAGGAATTTAAAGTGAGGAAAGTTAAACCTACACTATTACAATACTTCGGGGTGGGGGATTTACAATATATAAAACTGGGGGGAAAGTAAAATAAGGAAAGAGATAAAAGTCCTACTTAAGCTATTACATACCAGGATTTAGTTACATTATCATAAAAATGCAAAAAATAAACACGCGCGAGATAAACAATAGCTCTAAGAACTTAAAAAAATCTAAATAAAGAAAAATATTTTTGTTGTTTTTTTTGTTAAGAAAATAATTAAATAAAAATGAGGAAGATAAAGTTTTAATCCTAATTAATTAAATAAATGCAAACAAAGACTAATCCTAATTATTATTTTTGTGATTTTTTTGTTAAGAAAATATTTAGAAAAAAAGAATATAAGTCTAATTAATTTTGAATTAATAAAAATAAAGCCGAAATAATTAATTAAGTTAATTTACAAAGTTGAGGTTAATTTAAGAAAAGAAACCTAAGTCTATTTTATTTTAATTAAAAAAAGTTAAATTTTAATTAATTAATTAATTTCAGAAATTAATTAAATAAAAAAAACTAATCTTAATTTTTAATGATTTTATTATTTGTTTTAGGTTATTAAAAAAAATAAATGAAAAAAAGAAATATAAAACAAAACAAAAATAAGAAAACAAAAATAAATTGGGCCCGGGTCTGCTGAATTGAAATGGGGGGTGTGCTGAAATTTTTGTTTAGGCCTGCCCAGATTGAGCCCAACATTCCAAACACAGATCTGGTGGATGCCATCCTTGAGGCCATAGGGTGGAAACGCACCCTTGTGTAGCCAGATCTCTTCACATTGGCATTTGATGGTGTGAGTTGATCGTGTGTGATGTGCAATAAGCCATGAGGAGCACTGGATCTGTATGAAACAAATGTTAGAAAATAGAACGTTGGACCTGGGATTCGAACCCAGGTCCTCTCCCTCAAACGCGCGCTTGCCTTACCAACTGAGCGAGCTGTCCAATTGTTATACCAAATACAACAATAAAAATATAATGCAAAAACAAGTGGTTATTTTAAAAAATAAAAAAATGTGTGCGGTGATTCAAACAGACCAATTGGAGGCTACCAACGCATTATCTTCTTCCTCCCTCGGTCGTCTTAGATAATAAGAACTATAGTGACAGTTTTTGTCTGTCACTATTGAACCTACAACTAAAAAAAAACTACAATACGCAAAATAAATTCATTGTGAGGCCATGGATTAATTAGCCTCAACCTCCTGAGCATAATGAGACCATTGGTTAGGCCTAATTTTGGTTATTTCCAGAAACCTCAATTTGGAGGTGTAAACCCTAACAATGGCAACATACGGTTCCTGCACCAAAAACTCAATCCAACTACACAGAAAGCTTGCAAATGTTTAAATGATCAATAATGCATGGTCAAAGTGTATTTATATTACACGAATTAAGAAAAATAAAAGGGACAAGAATTGCAAACCGTGGGAACTGGATGGATTGTTTCGTGGCGTTTTAGGACTTGGTGATGGTTGGAAAAGTTTCAGGGGACTTCCAGGAACATGTTTGAGTCCTTGTTTGGGACTAAAACAAGTTGGGGACTGGAATTCAAACTTTGACAACATTGTGATTTTTGAAACCTTTCGTGGCTTTCTTGGCAGTTTTTACATGTCCAATTGGCTTGCTAGAATGTTGTATTTATAGTGTAGATGGAGGAGACAATATAGCATGGAAAGCATCAAGTCATAATGCTATGCTTTCATGTCAAAATCCAACAAATTTAAAGGCTTCCATATTTGAAAATCTTTCCCTTTCCATGCTTGAATGAAACTACGAAATTGTGGGTCTGAAATTGAATCAAAACAAAAGCCCAATGGTCATGATCCAATCATTTACTATTTCATATGATTTATCTTGTATTTATGTGAATAAAAACAAAATAAATATGAATAAAATAGCTAAAAAATGCATGTCAAGGTAAGAATGAAATTAGAGGTCCTTTATAAGCTTAGGAAGATGTTTGAGGCCTAAGAAAATAAGACATTGCTTCAAAAGTTCAAATTTGCTCAATGCACCATTCTCGAAATTTCTAAAATTTTCCCAACTTGGGAAAGCCATAACTTGCTCAACGTTTATCTCATGATGATGATCTTGGATATTTTGGAAAGCCCAATATGTCTACTTTAATCTCTAGTTTGACCAATTTTGCATTTGAATATTTTATCTTGATGTAAAAGGTCTTGGAAAAAAGTGGATTTTGTTAACTTTTTGAAAATGACCTGTAATGTCTGAGCTTATATCTTTCAAATGGTGAATCTCTTGAACTTATGGGATGAAGAGAAGTTGTAGGGAATTGGATTCTATTAAAAATTAGCTTTGGTTGGGGAAACATTTATGAAGTATGAGAAACTTATGCATGGTCAAAGTTTGGTTGACTTTTCCTATAGAAACCCAAATTTAGCAATTCTTGACTTTTGATGAATTAGGAGCATTTCATGAGGAATCATGATCAACCCTTTATCAAATGATGAATATCACTTCAAAATGTTTATGTTGACCAAAAATCTTGAAGTTTGACTGTATATAGGCCACAGTTAACTTTTGACCTAATATAGTTGATTTTCAGGCATTTGAGCAGTTGAATGAGCAAACTTGTTGTGCAAGGCATGAAATTTGGAATGGATAATCATGAGGACATATTAGGACCATGGAAAACATTTGAGTCCATTTGAGCTCACACATCTTGATGAAAATTGAAACCCTAGTTAGAGGTTCATTACCTTAGGAGGAGAATTTGCCTGGTCATATCTTGGTCATCCTTGAGCAAGTTGGGGACCTCAATGGGCATGCCTTGAGTAAAATGAGAGGGAAAATTTTGGGGTACAACAGCTGCCCCTGTTCAATCTTCTTGGACCTGAGGATGTATATTGGCTTGTTTGCCTTTCGTGATCCGAAGGTGGAAGATGATTGAACACTAGAGTGCCCAGAAATTTGCACTCGTCCGAAGTGATACTGTTGGTGAATAATATCGAGAATGGGCTTACAGATGCCATTTGGAACAGATGACAGAATACTGTCGGAGATGGGCTTAAATATTCCATCCATGGAATATGATGGAGAGTCGTCGGAGATGGGGTTAAAGATGCCATCCACAGAACATGACGGAGAGTCGTTGGAGATGGGCTTAGAGATGCCATCCAAAGTAGATGCTGACTTCATAAGAAGTCTCTTTGCGAGGATTCATGTTCCTTCTGTCTGAGGAGGAGTCTGCTGGGGAATGTTTTAGGGGAATAAAGTCTAGGAGATTCGGTTGTTTATTACTCTACTAGGGAGTTATCTCTTCATTAGAGAGACGAAAGCGAGTTGTTATCTGGTCGGGATCCAGGCTTCACGGCAACTTTTTGAGGACAATAAGATTGAATACTATCTGGTCGTATTCTAGGCTTCACAGCGACCTATTGGGGAATATGAAATTAACTGCTATCTGGTCGGTTCCAGGCTTCGCAGTAATTGTAGACATTGAACTGTTATCTAGTCGTATCCAGGCTTCAGTGGTTTGAGGAAAATTAAGTTGTTATCTGGTCGGGTCCAGGTTTTAACTTGAATCTGAGGTATACTGTTATCTGGTCGAGTCTAGGTTTTGGTGTCATAGGTTATACTATCATCTGGTCGGGTCCAGGCTTTATAGTAATTAATAAACTGCTATCTGGTCGGACTCCAGGCTTTACAATATCTTTAACTGGATAAGAATCAGAAAATCTAAGTGTCGATTTAACGGAGCCAGAGAAAGGTCTTGAATTATCTTTAACTGGATAAGAATCAGAAAAATCTTAGGGTTAATTTGACTTAACCAGAGAAAGTATCTATCGAAAAAGAATTAGAATAAATCATTGGTCGATTTAATCTGAACCAATAGAGGTCTTGATTTATCTTTAACTGGAATAGAATCAGAGAAATCTTAGGGTCAATTTTACTGAACTAGAGAAAGTATCCACCGGAACGGAATTAAAATAAACCATTGATCGGTTTAAACTGAACCAGCAGAAGTCTTGAATAAACTATAACTGGAAAAGAATCAGAGTAAATATTTAGAGCGATTTATCTGAACCAGAGAAAGTGTCTATTGAAACGGAATCAGAATAAACCATTGATCGATTTAAATTGAACCAGTAGAGGTCTTGGATCATCTTTAACTGGAAAATAATCGGAGTAAATCTTTGGGACGACTTATCTAAACCAGAGAAAGTATCCACCGGAACGAAATTAGAATAAACCATTGATCGGTTTAAACTGAACCAGCAGAAGTCTTGAATAAACTTTAACTGGAAAAGAATTAGAGTAAATCTTTGGAGCCATTTATCTGAACCAGAGATAGTGTATACCGGAATGGAATCAGAATAAACCATTGATAGGTTTAAACTGAACCAGCAGAAGTCTTGAATAAACTTTAATTGGAAAAGAATCAGAGTAAATCTTTGGAGCGATTTATCTGAACCGGAGAAAGTGTCTACCGAAACGAAATCAGAATAAACCATTGATTGGTTTAAACTGAACAAGAAGAGGTCTGAAGTAATTGTTCGTCGTGTAGCTAGTCATCCCATTTTGTTTCGGGAACTGATCTGCAATTTGTTCATAAATAGTTGTCCTATATGGTTTCATATATTAATTTGGAACTTGAGAATGTTGGTCACATAGATTAATCTTAGACCTGCTGTATAAGTTGGTAGTGTTTGACCTGAAAAGGTAAAACCAGTTTCATGTGATGTCATGATGTATGAGTTGCATGATGCTCTCAAAATAAATGAGATTGTGATATATGTGTTTGTGCTGCATATGCTATGATGTTTGTAGAAACGATGTATGAGTGTAATGTATGAATGTGTCAGTCGTTCTACTAAAATGTTTTTGAACTACAGAAAATGAATCCCTAATTGTTGTTAGGGATGAAGAATGTATGTCTTCAAATTTGTTAAAGTTGAACTGTTGGGAGATGATTTTTCGTTGTTAGAGAAATAATCTCTGTTGGGGAAGGAAAGCATTGTGCACTGCTTGAGGATTTTGTGAAATCCTGATAAGTTTGATGACTTTACTGGGGAAAACCTGATGTCAGAGCAGTAGTTGGAAGTTCCTGTTCTTTTTGGGATACAAGAACACCTGGC
Source organism: Vicia faba (assembly GCA_948472305.1). Taxonomy (NCBI): domain Eukaryota; kingdom Viridiplantae; phylum Streptophyta; class Magnoliopsida; order Fabales; family Fabaceae; genus Vicia; species Vicia faba. The sequence goes on along the minus strand of OX451735.1, from coordinate 123,502,560 downwards.
CTCACTAGGTTGTAAGCTGGGGATATGGCAGCGACTTTTTAGTAAGATGCTACTGCCTCTATACCTACTGGAGAAAGTACCTACAGAGACTTTGTGGATGGTTTGAGTGTTATTCCAACTCCTGGGGTGCTTGGTAAATGCTGAGCAGGGTGATAAGTCTTCTACTGATAGACAAATGATAAGATGACGGGACATAGTTGTACGCTTTTAATCCCTAACTTTGGCCTGAACCTCCCTTTTGGGCTTTCAGTCTACCGAGATACCCTTTTTTCCCAAGCCGCCTTTTCAGGTTTTCAACTTGCCGAGTGTACAATTTTTTTTGAATATATCCCTAATTTTTGCCCGAACTCTTTTGGTTCGCCGGGATGCCCTTAATTTTGCCTAGGCATGTCAACCTAGCGGGTATTTTTCATGCGTAGTATTTTCTGACTATGTTCGCGTACATAATATGTGGAGAGTTGTCAATGTCTAAGACAACAAGTGTTGTAGAAATTCCAGAAAATGTTTATGTGATCGCATGTGCCATTTCATATGTGGGAGCCTGTTTGCCTCTGGGGTTAGTCTGGTGCCCTTGATGTTTGATCAAGTTTTTGATAGTCTTAAATTTCCTAGGTATCTTTTCTAAGAACTGTCATGGAAGGATTCAAAGACATGTGTTGTACCCCAAAATTTTCCCTCTCATTTATCAAGAATTTGCTCACAAGATCTCCTTTGGCTCAAGACTGCACTAGTGTTGATCAGCTTAAGACACCTCCTCAAGCACTGATGACCAAAATTAGGGTTTGAGATTTCACAAGGATATTGGAACTTACAATGCCCCATATGACTTTCATGGATCATTATGGACCCTCAAGATTACTCATATCAAGTTTCAAGCTTTGGATCACACTTTTGCTCAGTCAATTGAGCAGTTGACCTAAAAATCAGTTGTATTGGGGAAAAAGTCAATTGTGGCCAATTTACATTTTAAACTCATATGTATCATTTGATCAAGTTTTGGACCACAAATCCTCAAGAAATTTGATCAAATCTTCAAAAGGGAAAAATGGTCAAAATTAGGGTTTTGACTGGGAAAGGGTAATTTCTGATTTTTGACCTAGAAAATGATCAATTGGTTTAAGGCTACATCTCAAGAGTACAATTTCATCATTTTGAACTAATGACATGGCTCAAGTCTAATGGATTGACAGAAGAATTTTCAGTCAACTGACCAAAAGTCAATTGTATACTGAAAAGTCAAACTTTGACTTTTTGGTCAAATTCAAATGTCAAAGATCACAATTCATCAAAGCATGTCTAAATATGAAACTTATTCATCAAGAAATAAAAAATTCAAGATTTCATTTTGAAAAGTTAAAATTTCTAAACTTAGAAAGTTTTCTAAGTGTTGAAAATTTCTTATTTTTTCATAACTTTGAGCAAAATTTTCAGCATGATGCAAGATGATTCAAAAGAAAATTTCAACATGAAAGTTTTAGATTCCATGAAATCTACAACATTTCTTTACACAACTCCTTCCAAAAGTGCTTGGATCTCAATTTATAATTTTAAGAACACATGGTCATGAAACAAAACACTTAGTGAAATTTTGCCCTAATTTGGTCTGGATTTTGACCTAACTTCTGACCCAAGTTTCACTTAGTTCCGAGTGGAATTTTCAAAAGGGATTCAAAGAGGTGTTGTATATAATATTGCAAGCTTTCTAAAATGTCAAAGAACTCCTTGAGATCATTTGTGAGCAAGGAGAATCGAAAGTCAAAAGTTGAGGTTTCAAGTTGTTTTACAAGGCAAGTTTTTGATGAACAAGATTCAAAATTCAAACTTATGCTGAATAATCTCTACTTTGCAGGCCTAAAACTTGTTAGCCACTCCATAATTAATTGCTTACACAGATGTTAGAGGTCTCAATTCAAGCATTCAATGCAAGGCCATGCTTTATATCCATTTTGGGAAGAAAGTGCACAATGCCATTTTGATAAAGTAGCTTTTTGCACAAAACTTGTTCTTGAGCCTTGCACTTGTTCTCTTATGATCATACATGTCCTATAACTCAATAGAAGTTGATCTCAACACTTACAATCACTCAGCCCATGCTTGTAGTACATATTGAAACTTGTTTTCCCACTTTTCTTCAAATCAAGTAACATAGCAATCAGCCTATAACTTGTACTTCTGACTCTCTCAAGCACTAAGACCTTTTGCTTATACATACACAAGTTATTTGCCACAAACCCCACGCATGCTTGAGCTCTGAAAACACCAAGAACACATATTTGCATCTCACACTTCCATTGTTGCAGATTCTGGCCAAAAATCCCAAAACCAAAAACTACTCGTGCGTTTCTTGGCTTCTTGCTTCCAAAACCTTCTAAACATCACTTAGAAGTCATCCCTTCCCCTGTTATAGTTCTGTAACACCATCTTCCTCCATTTCCAAGTTCAAAAGCAGAGCACTGTAAGTGGACTTCTCCAGACCATTTCAACCACTCTCCAACCAAGCTAATCATTGCATTAGCTTCCTGGGACCTCAGTGGAGCTTTTCTGATCATCACAACACCTTGAGGAGTGCTCATTTGTAGATTCCAATTTCCAGTTTTGAGGTAAGTTATCTCAACTTTGAAATCTTCATACAAGCATCATTAATGATTTATTTGTGAATGAAAAATATAGATATCATTGCTCTAAAGCTAACCATGTCCATAGTTTTCATTTATGTTGCTTGACCTTAGAGAATTTTAAGATTGAAGTTTATGAAATTTTTATGGTTCAGATTAGGGCCATTAAAATTCATGTTTGTCTTTGATCTAAAATTTTGTTGTTTTTCATTTCTGAAATCGTGAGGAAATTTGCCATAAGATTCATGTTTACATTTTTGCAAATGGATGAGAGATGAACAAGATGCAGGTACTCTGGCTGGGCGTGAGGTTGAAGATGAAGTTCAGGCCATGGACTTGATTTCTAATATATATTTATTGTTTTGTTTATATGAACGGACGTACAGCCACCCCAGTGGTAAAGCGCGCGCCTGTTAACCTTTGGGACCTGGGTTCGAGCCCCAGTGGTACCCTTTTGCTTGTTTTTCTCTTTTTTTTCACTTGTTTGCAGCGCTGGGCTCCTTTTGTTGGGCCCAATATTTTTTTGCTTATTTTTGCCTCCCCTGCTGACTATTCACACCCCTGGCCCGTTTCATTATCTTTTTCTCATTTTTATTTTATTTGTTTTCTTAAATATTTTGTTTAATATTAAAAAAAATTAGAAAAATATAAAAACTTAGATTTATATTTTTATATAGTTTATTTATTTATTTTTACAATAAAATAAATATTTTTATATAATCATAGTTTAATTATTTCACTAATTAATTTGTAATTTTAATTAGAAACTAGGGTTTTAGTTTATTTCTTACACAATTTAAATATATTATTTTAAAATATAAAAAGACCAAAAATATTTTTTATAATACTATAAATTATTTTTAAGACAAAAATACCAAAAATATTCTTCTTACAAACTTAATTTCTTTTTTTAATCAATTAATATTTAGATTAGAGTTTTATTTAAATTCTTCTCCTAGTAAATTTAGGTTTACTTTTTATTAATTTAATTATTATTTTTATTTTAGTTAATTAGGTTAAAACAAAATCCTTTTTCCTAAAAAAATCCAAACAAAAGTCCATTTTCTTTCCATTTTACTTTCTTGTATATTTATTCATTTTTGTACATTATGTATCTAAATTTAATATGGTTGTAATAGATAATTAGGTTTATTTTCTAGCAATCCCAATTTTTAATTTGTACACCCCCCCTCCCACAAGTATTGTAACAGCGTAGTAATTTTAAATTCCGCAATTTATCGCTTTATACAAATATTAATAATTAGGGTTTGTATGGAAAGACTAAAATCAATCAAGTAGCAAGCCCTAATCAAAGACTAAACAAAGCATGAAAATCAACACACTTGCACACAAGCACCCCTAGGGTAAAATCCACTTGGTTGCCTTACAAAATGGCCATGTTACGCATGTGAGGTATCTTAGCAAAAACAAACAAACACAAGATCATAGTCCCTCGATGACGCTATCAAAAGTTGCCTTTCAAAATGATCTTAGTCCCTAGAGAAAGATGCTAAGATGCCTTACATCATTGCTAATCATGGTTATACGATGACCCACGCCTGTCCCATTTACATCCAAAGATAGGGTTGCTTACCAAATCAATGGTATGATAACAATGTCAAAAGAAGGAGAAAATAAACAAGAAAGACTTTTGAGTAGGTAGAATGTTCCTAGTTACTTGCTCAATTTCAAAACAAAAATGTCCTTGCTATTTTCAAAACAAACACCAACACTTTCAAAAACATCTTTCAAACTTGAAAACATTTTCAAAAGATCAACACTTTGGATACATTCTTACGAACGAGAATCATTACAAAGTTTGCCTAGACGATGGCGCCATTTCAAAATATTTTCCAAAAACCACACAAAGCACAATTTCAAACAAAAGCAAGTGATCTAGAAAGTAACTAAGAGCCCATGGAAAACCATGGATGAAAAGGGTTTTAATACCTCCCTTTTCATAATCTACCCCCCGAACTCAATAAGCAATCTCAAAGGTCTTTTTTGTGCTTTTTCACCTTTCCTTTTGGATAAAAGAAAGTCGGTGACGACTCTTGCTAACCGCAACATTTGCGATAAAACGCAAAACACCCAAGTCATTCTCCCACTGTATCACAGAACTGGCGACTCTGTTGGGGAGAATAATAAAAGTGGGGTTACCTTAGGGTTAGATCACATTTATTTGCTTTCATAGTTTGGCTTGTATACTTTACATTTTGGTTCTTTGTTTGGGTTTGAATCCTCTACCCGGAATTGGGATACCTTATAGGTAAGTAGCAACACATTGTGGAAATTGTGCAGGGTATACCAACATGGTCTAAACAATAGCTACGTTAGTGCGACATATTTGTGGGTACCGGTAGCCCTTGAGTTAATCAAGGAGAATACATGGACACTGAGTGATGTCATGAAGCACTAACAATTTTTTAGAACCTTTACTTGACCAACTTGGCCATTAGGACATAGTGAGATGACCGACTTTGGTGCATTCCGAAGTTGGTAGATACTCGCTACTACACTCATTGAGGTTTGGTTTTTTGGGATATTTTTGGTCACCATTAAAGAGGCTTGTGCTGAAACAATGACCAAGGAAACAAACTAGTGATATTGAGCTCCTTAGAACCTGGTTACTATTGCTAGGACAAGTTTTAAGCCAACGAAACTTCAAGAGGGTACTTACCTATGAAACTCCATGCAAGCCTAAACTTAAGGACTTGTTTGCTTCGTTTGTGTATATTTACTTGTACATAATATCATGAACATCATAACATCATACTCATACTCACTAACCATTTCAAGGATTTCTGGGATTTATCTTTGTTTCTATTTTGTAGGACATGGATTCTATTCACAGGAAAACCATTCAAGTCAATCTCATAAGGATTCCTCCTCAACTCAAAGAGTTAGAATCAAGGATTTCTGAGAATTCCCCATTCACCAAAAGAAATGGTCGTCTCCTAAACTTGGTTACTTCTAAAAATGATGAAGATATGATGAAGGTGCTCTTCCAATTCTTTGATCATCTACACCATTGCTTCACATTTCCCGATTATCAACTTGTGCCAACTTTGGAAGAATTCTCCCAACTCTTGAGGATTCCCATTCTCAATCAACTATCCTTTAACAGTACAGAAAGAGATCCAAAGCCATAAGAAATTGCTCAAGCTCTACACTTGAAACCATCTGATATCACAACCAATTGGGAAACAAAGAGTGGTGTCAAAGGTTTCTTAGCCAAGTTCTTATTTGAGAAAGCCCGAAACTGTTGGAACTCCTTAGACTTGCAAGCTTTTGAAGAAGTTGTAGCTCTCCTCATCTATAGGATGGTTTTGTTTCCAAATCCTGACCAACTCATAGATGTGAACACCGTCAAAATCTTCATGTCCCGCAACCCAGTGCCTACTCTGTTAGGGGACATCCTACATTCTTTTCACACTCGCACTATGAGGAAAAGAGGAGTCCTTATGTGTTTCACTCCTCTCTTAGCAAGATGTTTTATTTCGTATCTTCCTCAATCTGTATTGAAGAACGAGCAAGGTTTAAGGTGGTCACAAAGGTTGATGACACTCAAATATTCAGACATCCATTGGTGTTCCTGATCTATAGAGAATGTTATCATCTTCGACCGTTGTGGAGAGTTCCCTAATGTCCCCTTACTTGGAATTAGGGGAGGTATCACCTATAACTCATTTTTGGCTCTAAGAAAGTTTTGTTATGCCCGAAGGGATCGTCCACATGAGATGTTGATTCAAGGGTTAGTATTCGACTACGAAAATGACAATCAAGGTCATCGCCAGAGGTTTATCCGAGATTGGAGGATGTTGAACAAGGTAGATAGCAAGACATTGGGGGTGCAATAATTTCATCCCTCTTGAACCTTACCTCAAATGGGTACGAGCTCGTGCTCAAAGTCTTATGATGCCTTATCCCTCCATTCTCCCGGTAATCATTGAGCCTGTTATAGAAGGAGATGTTACATACACTATCCTACATCCTGACATGACCACATCTCTTGAAGACTTACAAAGAGATTGGATACAACTCAAGGGGGAGCGAGACACTTTCGAGGCACAGTTCTACGCCAGCAAGAAGAAGAATCTAGAGCTCACCAAACAACTTTATGAGGAGCGGACTCTGAATGCCTACATCGCACCAAAGAGGATGCGTACAACCTTTTTATCTTAGAGTTTTATTTTTTTTCCCAAAGAGGCATTGATGCACTCAAGCTTTAATTTATTAATATAACGTGTGTTTCCTTTTTGTCTAAAATGAATTTGAATCTCTAAAAATCCTTGAAATCATTTCATATGCATCTACCATTCATCATAACATAAGCAGGTTTCTTGCAACAAGTCTCCTCATATTTCTACTGTTTATTTCAGTAAGATGGATCTCGAGCAGACGGTGAAAGACCTTCAGGCACAGAATGCTCAGTTCCAACAGATGTTCTTAACTCTAGCCAAAAGACAGGAAGAGTTGAAGACCTTGCTGGTTGAAGAGAAGAAAAAGAAAACAAAAAATAATCGGAGTTCTAAATATGGTAAGAGGGTTTCACAGACAAGCTAGATGGACCTTAGACTATGCAACCTCATCTGGTGAGAAAGATAATCAAGAAGTGAAAGGCAAGGAAACAGTGGTCCAGCCAAATTCAGAAGAGCAAGATGAAGAAGAAGATTATTCTGAAGAACAATATCCTCCGGCCGACGACAAGTATAAGCATCTGGAAGAACGGTTAAGTGCAATAGAAATTCAAAAAGTGCCTGGACTGGACTTTGAGGAGTTGGGTTTAGTATCTGGGATTGTCATTCCTCCAAAATTCAAGGCACCGGTGTTCGCCAAATACGACGGAGTTTCGTGTCCCAAAATTCATCTTTGTTCCTATGTGAGGAAAATACAGCCTCACACTGCTGACATGGATTTATGGGTACACTTCTTTCAAGACAGTCTGTCCGGAAATCAGCTTGATTGGTTTTATCAGCTAGAAAGAGCCAATGTTCATAATTGGGAAGATCTTGCCGCTGCCGTTTACAAACAATACCAATACAACGCAGACCTTTCTCCCACCCGTACTCAACTCTAGAGTATGGTCATGGTTTCAAGTGAAGGCTTCAAAGACTACGCTAAAAAATGGAAGGACTTAGCAGGAAGAGTCCAGCCTCCCCTATCTGAAAGAGAGTTAGTAGACATGTTTTTGGGTACCATGTTCGGTCCTTTCTTTAATCACTTAATTAGGATTTCCTCGGTCGGTTTTACCAAATTGATATTGACCGGAGAAAGAGTGGAAGTCGGGATAAAGAATGGGAAGATTCAAAAAGACGCATCCTCTACTGCTGTAAGAAAACCATTTATTGGAAAAAAAGAAGTTGTTATTGTATATCCTCAGAGAAATCAAGATAGGACTGAACACTGTCTAATGGTGGGGGGCTGTCATGATTCCTAAACCTACACCTGCTTAGCAAAGAAGCAACCAGCCAAGAACAGAAAGACCAGTCAGACAGTTCACCCGAATTAATATGACATTATCTCAAGTATTGCCACATTTGTTAAGATCCAATATAGTGACTTTGAAAGAAGCTCCAAAGAATACCAACACAACCTCTACTCATTATCATCCTAATGCCCGCTGTACATACCATTCTGAGAGTCTCAGCCATGACACTAACAACTATTGGGCTCTGAAAAACAAGGTACAAGACCTTCTTGAAGCCAAAGAGATTGAATTCGATGCGCCAGAAATTCCCAATGTTATCACTGCCCTTATGCCCAAACACGACTGTGATGTCAACACCGTTGAGGAAGATATGTTTGTTACTTTGGTTGATGAACTTGTGACCCCACTCCTGACTATCAAAAAGAACTTGTTCAATGCCGGTGTATTCCCATGCTATGATGAAAGCTGTCATTTCTGTTAACCCTTACCAACCAGCTTTCATTTGTTAAAAGAAGGCGTTTAATGCCTAATAGATGACAAGGAGATTTTGTTCGAGAAGACTTATATTCCAACTGTTTCTTATAATGATGTTTCCATAGTGACCATTTCCGCCAATTCTTCCAGGCTCTCCACCAAAAGACCCGTTAGAATTACATCAGTTCCTAAAGTAGCTTCGTTGATAATTACAATGCATGGACCAATCCCGTACTTGTCAGACAAAACCGTCCCATGGAATTATGGAGGTGATGTCTACTATCACGGTATCAAGCAAGATTGGCCAGCTGCTGAAAATTCAAGTTCTGAGAAAGTTTACTCTGATATCAGTAACATCGCAGGGACTAGCAAGATAACCCGAAGTGTAAGGGTATTCTCTCCAGAAATTGTCCTCTAAAAGTTATTTCTGGACCTGTAATCATTCTTGTTGTTACTGCTCCTCCAAAGGCTATTCCCAGTCCTGCAATCATCTCTGCTGATACTCCTATTGACAAAACTGTTGCAGTCCCTGTTATCACCCCTACTGACATTCCTATTGCCAAGTCAACCAAGACTCGAGGCAAAGGTATTCTGGTAGAGCTTGTCCGGATGAAGGCACAATCAGTAGCTATCCCTGAGACCTCCCAAAAAGAGATGGAGGAAATTCTAAAGATTATAAAAAGAAGCAACTACAGTGTAGTCGAACAACTGGGGCAAACTCCATCAAAAATTTCCATGCTGGCTTTATTGTTTTGTTTCGAGGCTCATGCAAAGGCCTTGGTAAAATTCCTTAAAACTTCCCATGTACCCCGAGAGACATTTGTCGATCAGTTCCAAGACTGTGTAGCCAGCTTGACCGTAGATAATGGTTTAGGTTTTTCAGATGCTGATTTAACGCCAAGGGGGAGGAAGCATAACAAGGAATTGCATGGCTCAGTCGAATGCAGGGGAATGACTTTGGCTCATGTCTTGGTTGATACTGGTTCGTCTCTGAATGTGTTGCCTAAAAAGGCTCTTGATAGGCTTGACTGTGAAAATTGACTTTGAAACCTAGCAACATAGTGGTGAGGGCCTTCGACGGCTCAAAAAGGATGGTGCATGGGGAAGTGGACATCCCCATAAGAGTTGGAACCCAAACATTTTATTCAACTTTTTATGTAATGGATATTTGTCCTTCATATTCCTTCTTATTAGGCTGACTGTGGATTCATAAAGCTGGTGTTGTTACCTCTACGTTGCATCAAATGCTGAAATATCCAACTCAGGGGAAATCATCATTGTTCATGGAGAAGAAGAGTATATGGTCAGTCATCTAAATTCCTTCAGATATGTGGAATTAGATGGTGAATTTATTGAAAATCCATTCCACCACTTTGAAGAAGTCCCGCAAATTGTGGCAGTAACCAAGGTTGTTTCCCAAGTCCCAAAGATTACAAGGCCTCCGCTCAAGATGTCGTCTTTGAAAGATACCAAGTCAGTGATCGAAGAAGGTGGGTGCACTATTTGGGGCCAACTCCCAGATATCCCATACAAATCTGAAAATTTTGGTTTGGGTTTCACTTCAGGAGCCCAGAAAGTTGTACGTCATGCTCGTGCCGGAGGACCACCCTTGAAGATCAGCAACCACGAAGTCAATGCAGTGGAGGATGGTGAAGACAGTTATAACCTGCAGGATTGGATTTTCCAAATTGTCAATGGAGAGCTCAGCAACCGGGAAGCTAGATATTTTGTCCCAATCATGTTTATCCAACAGTAATTTGTCTTTAAATTTTGTCGGACCTGTAATATTAAACAATTCAGACTCTTAAAACCTTGTGTCTTACCTGAGGCACCATGGTCCATTTGTAAGGGTTATTATCTCATTTCCATATGACATCAATGAATCATTGACGTTTTTGCATACAAACTTTGTGCTCATTGTTTTTATTTTTACATTTTCATTTCTTTCAAAGATATATATACTCTTACACACTCACATTCAAATTGAAGATCTATATCCATTCAGGATCCCATGGGTAACGATCCTGCTATGGCCTTCTGTGATTCTGAAAATCTAATCTACCAAGCCGAAGACGAAGGTGGGGAAGATTGTGAAGTACCAGGGGAACTTTCCAGGTTACTACAATAAGAAGAGAGGACCATACAGCCCCACGAAGAACCAGTGGACACAATTAACCTAGGTATTGAAGAAGACAAGAGAGAAGTCAAGGTGGGTTCCAATCTGGAACCCAGTGTTAAAGAGCGTCTGATTCAGTTGCTACATGATTATGTTGAGGTCTTTTCCTGGTCGTACAAAGACATGCTAGGACTGGATGCAGATATCATGGTACATCGTCTACCAACAAAAGAAGACTGCCCACTGGTAAAACAAAAGGTCTGTCGCATGCAACCAGACATGTCAGAGAAGATCAAGGCGGAAGTCATGAAACAATTCAACACCAGATTCTTGGCCGTCACCTCCTATCCTCAATGGGTCACCAATGTTGTTCCTGTGCCTAAAAAGGACAGAAAAGTATGAATGTGCATGGACTACGGAGATTTGAATAGGGCAAACCCTAAGGATGATTTCCCACTTCCCCACATTGATATTCTAGTTGACAATACGGCACAACATAAAGTTTTTTCCTTCATGGATGGTTTCTCAGGATACAACCAAATCAAAATGGCGCCTGAGGACATGGAAAAAACAACCTTTGCCACACAATGGGTCACATTCTACTACAATGTTATGCCATTCGGGTTGACGAACGCTAGGGAAACCTATCAGCGTGCCATGGCAGCTTTATTTCACGACATGATACATCACGAAATAGAGGTCTATGTGGATGACATGATAGCCAGATCTCAAACAGAAGAAGAGCATCTTGGTCATTTGCAGAAATTATTTGAGAGGCTAAAAAAGTACAAGCTGAGGTTAAACCTAAATAAATGCACATTTGGGGTGAGGTCCGGTAAACTACTAGGTTTTGTTGTCAGCGGTAAAGGCATTGAAGTAGATCCTGCCAAGATAAAAGCAATACAAGAGATGCCTGCTCCTCGTACTGAGAAGGAAGTCAGAGGATTCTTGGGACGGTAAAACTAGATTGCCAGATTCATTTCTCACCTGACATCTACTTGTGAACCAATCTTCAAATTACTGAAGAAATATCAAGTAGTTAAATTGAATGATGAGTGCCAAACTTCCTTCGACAAGATCAAAGAATACCTGCATGAGCCTCTGGTTTTGATGCCACCAGTCGAGGGAAGACCCTTGATCATGTATCTAACTGTTTTGGAAAATTCAATAGGGTGTGTGTTGGGGCAGCATGACGAGTCTGGCCGAAAAGAGCGTGTTATTTATTACCTGAGCAAAAAGTTTACCGACTGTGAAACCAGATATTCACTTCTCGAGAAAACTTGCTACACTCTGGCATGGGCTGCTCGCCCGCTAAGACAGTATATGCTGACCCATACTACCTTATTGATATCCAAGATGGATCCAATAAAATACATATTCGAGAAGTCTGCCCTCTCTGGGAGAATAGCAAGATGGCAGATGATCCTGACGGAATATGACATCCAGTATACTACCCAGAAAGCAATAAAGGGAAGTGTACTAGCCGATCACCTTGCTCACCAAGCTGTGTGTAGCGATAAAAAATGTAGCGGGGTAAATCGGAGATCGAATTATTGATTAATTCGTCTCGCAAAAGCAAGAGTCGCCACCGCGCTTTATTGTTTCCAAAGGAAAAGGGAAAAGAGCGAAATAAAACCCTAAATATGCAATGTAAATAAAATACAAATACAAAGCGTTTTTGAAAAGAGATCTTATGGTTCGGGGGTTGGTTATACAATGGGAAGGTACTAGCACCCAATGTATCTATAGTATTCTATAGGAACCTTTTGAAATATCTGTTTTATTTAAAATTGATCGCTTGATTGAAAATAAATCGTTTTGGCCGAAAAAGGGATACGGACGGGTTTTTGAAAATACGACAACCTAACGTTGAGGTTTTGACTTAAAAGGTGTGAGTTTTGGAGAAATCGGATATTTGGGAAAATTATCCTAAGTTTCAATGAAAGGAGGGTATTCGCTTGATCGTTTTTTGAGGACATGAAGTCAACAAAAATTAGACAATTCCCTTTGGATTGACGCAAACAGAATAATCAAGTAAATGCGAGATATTTAAACAGAAAATGATACACAACAATTAAATGTGAACATGCATTTTATATGATTTTGTTTAATATGCGAAAAGAAAAAGCTTTAATTGGTTTTCATTTTTTACGCATTTTTAATAATAAAAGGTAACGAGAATCAATAGAAATATTTTTTAAAGTTTATATGTTCCATTTTTTATGTTTTTATTATATTGATATTTAAACAAAATGAGGGGAATAAAATAAAATGTTTTTTAGTCTTCATTTTCATATGTTTTTTTAGAGATATTAAATATTTTTTTAAAATTAAATCAAACCATGAATTTAAAAATGAATTAGAAATAAGGCAGGTTAAGGTTATTTAAAACTTAAATTTAAACTAAATGATATTTGAATAAAATATATTAAAGATTATTTATTTAAGATTATATGTTTAAGATTATATGTTATTCCTAAAAACTAACTAATCTAAATTGATTAAGTTAAAAAAATGAAATAACATTAACTAAAGAGTAAATAAAGGTGAGGTGGATAACAATTAACAATGGGCCTAAGTGTAAGAAACGAATTGGATTGGGTTGAGGAGTGGAGCGGGTCATGGAGCGGGTCGAAGAACAACAAATGCTGTAATCAAAAAAACCTAGGAACGCTAATGGCCGCCGCTGGATCCCTTCCTTCCTCCTTCACATCTCGCCTCCAGAACGACAACAAAACACGAATCGAAACCAGAACGCATGAAGGAAAGAAAAACGGAAACGCAGGAAAGGAAAGAAGAATCGGTGACAGAGGGAGCGGTTCGAGGAGTCGTTCACGGTAAGCCTCGATGTCTTTCTTCTCTCTTCCTAATTCAAACTCTTAACTTCTAACATCGTTCTATCTCAAGCTTCTCATGTGATTTTCTTCTTCGTTTTTCAACAGCGATTTTAGAAAACCCCAAACCCAATGTTTGTTCAGCACGAAATCATGAAAATAATAGAGGTATTGCAAAAAAAATGAATCTGGTACGTGGTATCTTGATCTCTTCTTTTATGTTCAATTCTTTTTCTTCTACTTCTTTTGGTTTGCTAAGTGATTTCGTGGGTTTGAATGAGAGGAAGGTTTGCATCTGAGTTGAGTGTTGTGTGAGATTTTGAGAGTTTCAATTTTGGGTTTTTGTGGTTATGGAATTCGGTCGTTGAGGTATTTGAAGGAGTCTGAAGCTGATTTTGTTGCTGCTAATGATGGAAATGAGTGTTATGGGAGTATCATTGTGGAGAATTTGAATAGGGTTTGTGCGGAAGAGGAGAAGAGATGGGTGGAGAAATGGGAGGACATGACTGTTGAGATATTGATTATATTATTATTTGTTAGTATCGTTTAGGATTATGATAAGATAACATTCCTATATAAATTACATTGTACATTTATATAAATATTTGTTCAACCCTTTTTATAGTTAATGAGATTTAAATAGGACCAAATGCAGTTTCATCATTCCTGCACTATTTATCAAAGATAACATATTTGCTCTATTACCTATTTTGTATTGCTCAAGTTAACTTACCTTTTCGGATTCTTGATTGCAGTTACTGCAACTCTGTTAAATTTTATAAGGATGTTTCTCAAAGCACATGATTAGAATATCAAACAAGCAGAATTAGAGAAGAAGAAAGCTGAGAAAGAGGCTGAAATGGAGAAGAAAGCTAAGAAGGAGGCTGAAATGGAAAAGGGTAAAAGCAGTGGTTTGACAAGGAAGAGTAAAAAAGATAAAGAAGAAGAAAGTTGAGGAAGAGGCTGAAACGGAGAAGGCTAAGAACGTTGACTTGAAATGGAAGAGTGCAGAAGAGATTATTGAAGACTGGGTTGTCCACTCCTTTGCACCGACACCATTATCAGCCGGAGAGCAGAGATCCACCTGCGGGTATTAACGGGACTGCTTTCGAGATTGAGCTAAGTAATGCCTCTCAAGATGATGGTGTGGCAATTAGCCTCTCGATGTCATTTACTGAGGCAAGATTGCGAACTCTCGCCACGTGCTGATCTTTGTACATACAAAAGGCTTAGGAGTTGATTCTTCTTTCTTGAGGTCTGCTATCAATTGCTTGAAATTTGGGGGGGCTGCTGGGATTATGTGAAAGAGAAGAGAAAGAAGAAAATCCTAAACTAAAGAACAAAGGCGCTGAATCGAGAGATTGAGATAGTTTTCGTTGTTGTGTATTATTCGAATGCAGGTTTGTTGAAGGTTGGAGGAAGATACAGTAACTTTAGCAGGGATATTTTTTGAGGTGAGTTTTGAGCGTTCTCTTTTTTACGGTCTATATTTGGACTCCTCTAATAACTATATCATGAAATGATTTTTGATCTGGTTTATGTTATCGATTATTGATGCAGGTGGTTCGGTGATTCTATGTGTAAAGATGGAAGTTTTAAAAAATTAACGATGAAGTAATGGTGATGAGGGGTGGTTGATGTAATGCGGGATTAGGAAGTGATTCTATTTCCAAAACGGCTCAGACAACAAGAGAGATTCATGACAACAATGAAATATTTGAGAAGTAGAGAAATGTCACAGTAGATATAATCCTTATGATGCCATGAAAAATCTTAAGACCAAAACAACAATGTGATAATAACGGTGTTACCTGTCCGAAAGTTATCGGAGTGACGACTCCTCGAGGTAAGTCTCTTCTCTTCCCACTTCTAATAGTATGCCGCAAATTTTGTGTCTTGTTGTTGAATGAAGTCCTGTTGTGTTTTTTCTGAAAATTTCTAGTGTAGCACAATTTTGTGGTTTTTGGTCTCTAGTCTAATGTTTAGCCGATAACAGGTTATGTTGAAAAAAAATGGACTGTTGTTTGTATAGTCTAGATGCAGGTTATGCCATGTGCAGGATGGTTTTTGGATAGTGTCTTTAGAACTTGCAGGTTTTGATATGCAGGATGGTTCTTTGGATAGTGTCTTTAGAACTTGCAGGTTTTGATATGCAGGATGGTTCTTTGGATAGTGTCTTTAGAACTTGCAGGTTTTGATATGCAGGATGGTTCTTTGGATAGTGTCTTTAGAACTTGCAGGTTTTGATATGCAGGATGGTTCTTTGGATAGTGTCTTTAGAACTTGTGTGGATTTTTTTGTTGTTGGTTCTGCTGTCTTCTCAGGTTAGATATATCTCTTTGTTTTCTTTTTGTTATCTAATATAACAGTTCTCTCCTTCTTCTTGAACGCCACAGATTGAAAAATTTGAAAATATGCTGCTGGGATTTTCTGAGCACTCTGCACCCCTGTCCCCCCAATTTGTCTCTACTCCTCTTTTGTGTTATTAATTATACTGGCTATATTTTCTTGGTTTGTCTTGTATATCTCCTTATGCTTATGCTAAACCTGCAAAACCAATTCTCTATCTCTCTTTCTTTTCTCTCAGCATAGCTTTGATAAAAAAATGATAAGCTGTACACTTCTGAAACTGTAATGGCCAGAAAATGATGAAAAAAGGAAATTTCATATTGCTTGCAAGTATGGTCAAACTGCATGTTTCTTTTAATACAAATTCTGTTTTGTTTCTGCTGGTGTAGGCAAACGTTCAAGTAACATGCTTGCATATTAGTTACTACATATTTGTTGCTTATGCTGTATGCTCTTGAAATTACATTTGGGATTAAAACTAATGTGATTAGCTTAAGTATGCAGTTTTTTTTGGAAAATAATTTATGCATATGCTTTAAAATCCTTTTCTTTTTTTTTTTTGTGAACCGGGAGTAATCCCGTGATTTGCAAAAAAATAAAATAACTGATTCCGGCCATTACATTTAATGATGAACATTAAAATTTATTTTCTGCATTTAATTATTTATTTGAATTCTAATTCTTTTCTTTTAATTGTGCAGGTAAAATTAAATGAGCGGACACACATTGGATTGGAAGCATTAGAATTAAAGTAGACTAGTTTATTTCATTTTAATTTTGACAATTCATTATTGTAATTTATTGCAATATATACAATATTTACAAAATAACTTGTACCAAAAAAATGAATAAAAGAAACTATTTGTCTATTAATTCTTCTTCTTTATTTATTTATCGTTTATTATTTTATCCAAACGAATAATAATTGAAAACAAATCTCCAATTACCTACATTCAAAATAATAAACAGATAAATAATAATTATCATTGACCAACCAATACCTTCGATTATTTAATCCATCATTCTCAACTAAATTATAATAATTAAAATAGGATCTCAATTATTTAACCTAGAGCGACGAACGATTAAACAGTCGTTATTGACCAATGAATTTCCTCAAATGCTTATTTACATTATTCATAACCTTTAAATTATAGAATAACTAAGAATAAATTCTAGTTACTTAAATTTAAAAATAATGAGTAAATAAATAAAACGTCCGCACAATTAATACGCCTCTTCTCTGATGTTCATTTTATTATCCCTACATCTTTAAACTAAATAATAATCAAAAAATGAATTTCAATTATTCAAGTTTTAGATAATAGATAATTAATAAACATCATTTTCGCACGAATCGATTAAATGATTCAATGTTCAGCATAAATAGTTCTTGGCCCGAAAAAGTCATGAAATTTAAAATCGATGGATCAAAACAAATGTAATGTAAAGATGCGGATAGGAGATGACGCCTTAGGTCAAAATTTGGGGTACAACACTGTGGAGGACTACCAATCCATGAAGTTCGAATTCCCAGATGAAGACATCATGATGGTAAACAACTGTGAAGAACTCAGACCATATGACGGACCTGAACAAGGATCCCGATGGACCCTAGTTTTTGATGGGGCATCCAACGCACTTGGCAATGGTATAGGTGATGTACTCATATCTCCTGAAGGATGTCATACTCCCTTTACAGCAAGACTTTGCTTCAATTGTACAAATAACATGGTAGAATATGAACCGTGTATTTTTTGTCTCAAAGCTGCCATTGATTTAGGGATCAAATCCTTGAATGCATTCGAATATTCAGCTTTGGTCATCAGCCAGATCAAAGGGGAATGGGACACCAAACACACTAACCTTATCCCCTACAAAGAACAAGTGTTGACATTGATCCCACATTTTGAGAAGATTACCTTCGTGCATTTATCGTGAGAAGAAAATTAGCTAGCAGACGCGCTAGCCACAATTTCATCCATGTTTAAACTTAAATGGGATAACGAGGCTCCCCAGATCACCATTGAACGAATGGATGAACCAGCTCACTATCACGAGATTAATACTGATGAAGTAGTGGATCGTCCTTGGTTTCACGAAGTCAAGAGGTATCTCGAGGCTCAAGAATATCCGGAAGGAGCTTCAGTCAATGATAAGAAGTTCTTAAGGAGATTCTCTGCTAAGTTCTTCCTTAGTAATGGCGTTATCTACAAACGCAACAATGACTTTGTTTTACTCTGTTGCATAGACAAGGTTGAGGCAGAAAAGAACATGGTTGATCTACATGAGGGCACTTTTTGCACCCATTCCAGTGGGCATACGATGGGAAAGAAAATCCTACGGGCAGGTTATTACTAGTCTACCATGGAAGCAGATTGCTATCAACACTCTCGAACCTGCCACAAGTGTCAGATTTATGCTGACAAGGTGCATGTACCTCCGGTTCCTTTGAATATATTGACGGCTCCTTGGCCCTTTACTATGTGGGGCATCGATATGATTGGGGAAATCAAACCAACAGCCTCTAATGGACATCGCTTCATCTTAGTTGCCATTGACTATTTTACAAAGTGGGTTGAGGCGGCCTCTTTCGCTTCCGTTACCAAGAATTTTGTAGCCCGGTTCATTAAATAGAATCTCATCTGTCAGTATGGTATCCCGGAGAGGATCATCACAGACAATGGTACGAATCTAAACAATACTATGATCACCGCCCTGTGCGAGCAATTCAAGATCCAGCATCACAATTCTTCCCCTAACCGGCCAAAGATGAATGGTGTTGTCGATGCCACAAATAAGAACATCAAAAAGATCATACAGAAAATGACAGTCACATACAAAGACTAGCATGAGATGCTACCATTCGCTCTCCACGGTTATCGTACCACAACGCGCACATCAATCGGGGCAACACCTTACTCTTTGGTATATGGCATGGAAGTTGTCTTGCCTAATGAGATCTAGATTCCCTCTCTGAGAATCATGAAGGATGTAGGTCTGAACAAAGATGATTGGATCCAGACTCGACTTGATCAACTGAATTTAATTAATGAGAAAAGGCTTACTATTGTCTGTCATGGTCAAATGTATCAAAAATGGATGATCAAGGCTTTCAACAAAAATGCCAGACGCCAAGTGTATTAAGTCGGGGATTTAGTTATCAAACGTATCATACTACCGCAGGGTGATCCCAGGGGAAAATGGACTCCTACATACGAAGGACCATTTGTAATCAAAAGCATATTCTCTTGTGGAGCCATGATTCTGACCACCATGGATGGCGACGACCTACCGCACCCTATGAACACGGACATAGTCAAAAGATACTACGCATAAGAGACCAGCTAGGTTGACACACCTAGGCAAAACAAGGGTATCCCGGCGAACCAAAAAGGTTCGGGAAAAAATTAGGGATAAAACAAAAAAAAATTGTACACCCGGCAAGCTAAAAACCCGAAAGGGCAGCTTGGGCAAAAAAGGGTATCCCGGTGGACTGAAAACCCGAAAAGGCGGTCCAGGAAAAAGTTAGGGAATTAAAGCGTATGACTATGTCCCGTTGGATCACCTTACGGACAACCTGCAAACTCGACAGTTCTGATCAATTCAATCAGCTTTGGACAAGACAACAAATATATAAGATGCTCAGAGACACGAAGGCTATATTAGAATGGGAACCCCATGGGATTATTTCACATAGCTATCTTTTCTTTGTATCAAATTTTCATTTTTTTACGACGGCATTCTCTTACTAGAATGTTTGTCTCATTGTACAAAAATACTTACTCAAAGTCAATACAAAGATATCCCTTAGAAAGTGCAAAACTATCTGTTTTTCTTTACTCTTGTGTTTTGTTTACGAAAACGTCCAATGATTTATTTTTGTACATAAGCGTTTGAACGTAACTACCGTTTACAAACGAATAAAATAGAAAGACAATCACTAATGGCTTTAATAAATAGGGAAATCTCTCTAAGCTATTTCCATAAAATCCCCCGCAGTGTGCAGTTTAATCCCCAACGGAAAAAAACTTCCAGTTATCACTCCCCGGTAGAAGTCGCCAAATTTCTCAGGATTTCCCAACAGGATTTTACAAGCAGTACACAGAACTTCCCTTACAACAAAGTTTATTTCTATAAGTGGAAATTCATCAAAACATGAAGACTTGCACTCCGTATCCTCAGCAGCAGTCAGGGATTTATTTTCCCTAATCCAACAAGCAGTGCAGCAGATTAGCTCACATACACATACATCGCATCCATATATCATAAATATCGATAACATGAATGCATGTATCACAATCTCATTATACCATGCATTTCATACAACATGACAATGCATATTAGCTAACATTTTACCCTTTTTAGGATAAGGCTAATCAATAGCTACCATTAAAAATGTTCAAAGGCTTTTCGGATGCAGTTCAAATACGCTCTAGACACGGATGCCATCCTGATACTCATTCAGATTCAGCTCTCAGATACAGTTCAGATACGCTCCAGACACGGATGCCATCCTGACACTCATTCAGATTCAACTTTCAGATACAGTTTAGATACGCTCCAGATACGGATGCCATCCTGATACTCATTCATATTCAGCTCTCAGATACAGTTCAGATACGCTCCAAACATGGATGCCATCCTGATACTCATTCAGGTTCAGCTCTCAGATACAGTTCACGTATGCTCCAGATACGGATGCCATTCTGATACTCATTCAGATTCAACTTTCAGATACAGTTCAGATACGCTCCAGACACGGATGCCATCCTGAACTCATTCAGATTCGTCTCTCAGCAATCATTTTTTAATGGCATCTTTAAGCCCATTCCCGATACCATCCACCATCACATCACTGAGTACAAATTTCTTGGCACTCTAATGTCCAATCATCTTCCACCTTCGAGTCACGAATGGCAAAACTCGCTAATCTAACTCTTCAAGCTTAAGAAGATTGAACAGGGGACGCTGTTGTACCCAAAACATTTCCCTCTCATTTATCAAGAACTTGAAAGAGCAAGATTAGTTCTGACCTATCCCAAGTGTTTTGATGATAACTAAATTATATTTAAGATAATTTATGCTCTAATGAATGTGTTTTGAATGTCTTAGTTAATATTCTGACAAGAAACATTCCAAAGTGCTAAGCAAAGATTATGAAGAAGTTCTTTGATAAAAAAACCTCTTATTCAAACGCATCTGCTGACTCTGGTAAGAAAATTCATTTGTTAAATGTATCTTCTAACTTCTAGCAGGCTTCTTGATTCTGAAGATAACTTGAAAGCAAGCGTTGTTCAAAGATCTTTGCAAATAACGCTCTGACCAGAAATTGAATGAAGCATGTTCTGAGTTAAAGCAACAACATCTTAATCAATGTGTCTTGTCAAAGCAAAGGAAACACGTTTTTACATTCTGACGTTTTCTAATTAATGCAAAGACGGCTTAAAGCACTCAAGTGCCTACAACTTGTTTCTTGGAGAATGGAATTTTGCTAGGATACACGCAAAGCATTTAATGCTCTCCATTTCCTCTGAAGACAGCAACGGTCTTATTACTCCTACTATAAATAGAAGGACATTTATTGCAAGCCTAAAAAAGAACAACGTTCAAACAAGAAACTACGTGAAAGATTCAAAAGCTTACAAACTCATAGTTCATACATTTTTGTGTATAACATTCTAAGAAAAATCATAGTTGTGATATAGCTTGATTAGAAGCAAACTTTATTTCAATTATCTGTAAAGATTATACTTTTGTATTTGTTCCTTGAGAGACCAAGTTTGGTCAGATTTCTCAAGCAGACTAGGACTAGATTTAAGTCTTAGTGGTGTTAGTCACTTGTAAGTTTACTTGTGCATTGTTAGTCACAACAGTTGTTGTGTGATTGTAATCAGTTGATTATAGTGGATTAAGTCCTTGTTGAGAAAGGCGAAATCACCTTGGCGGGTGGACTGGAGTAGTTTGAGTTCAAACGAACCAGGATAAAAATAACTGTGTTATTCCATTATTGTTTTGAGCTTTGTTTTGAAAGAACGGAAAGAGTCACTTATTCAACCCCCCCCCCCCTTCTAAGTGTTTTCTTACTCCTTCAATTGGTATCAGAGCTTGACTCTGAGCTCAACACTTAACCGTGTCAGGAAAAGATCCAGAAGAAAACACAATGGCCGCTGAACAAAACAATAATAGTTATAACAAACCTCCAGTGTTTGATGGAGAAGATTTTGAGTACTGGAAAGATAGACTGGAAAGTTTCTTTCTAGGTCATGATAGTGATCTTTGGGATATAGTCTTGGATGGTTACAAATATCCTACAGATTCAGAAGGAAACAAAGTGGATAGAAAAAATATGGATAGACAACAAAAAGTTGGTTTTAAAAATCATCACAAAGCTAGAAATATTTTTTTAAATGCTATCTCTAAAGTAGAATATGAAAAAATCACTAATAGAGATACAGCGCATGATATGTTTGAGTCTCTCAAAATGACTCATGAAGGAAACGCCTAAGTTAAGGAGTCTAAAGCTCTGGCTTTAGTTCAGAAGTATGAAGCCTTCAAAGTTGAGGAAAGTGAGTCTATAGAAGCAATGTTCTCTAGGTTTCAAACTTTGATCGCTGGTCTGAGAGTTTTGAACAAAGGGTATACCAAAGCAGATCACGTGAAAAAGATCATCAGAAGCTTACCCAGAAGATGGGCACCAATGGTCACTGCTTTCAAGGTGTCAAAGGATCTGAACAATGTGTCTCTAGAGGAACTCATCAGCGCTCTCAGAAGTCATGAGATTGAACTGGATGAGCATGAGCCTCAGAAGAAAGGTAAGTCTCTAGCCCTTAAATCAATTAAGAAGTTTGATACTAACGCTTTTCAGGCTGAAGAAGAAAACTCTGAAGAATCAGCTTCAGAAGAAGACGAACTATCTTTACTCTCCAAAAGTATCAATCATCTGTGGAAACACAGACAAAAGAAGTTCAGGAACTTCAAGAAGTCAGAAGATAAACCAAAATCTTCTGGACACAAAAATTCAAACAGAAGAGAGATCATCTGTTATGAATGCAAAGAACCTGGTCACTTCAAAAGTGATTGTCCAAAGCTTCAAAAAGAAAGACCAAAGAAGAGATTTAGAAAGAAGAAAGGAATGATGGCAACCTGGGATGACTCAGATTCGTCTGAAGATGAATCTGGTTCTGAAGATGAAAATGCCAACCTAGCTTTAATGGCTATCACAGAAGATGACTCAGACTGTGAGTCAAAACAAAGAGAGGTATTTTCTGAATTTTCTAGAGAAGAAATTGCTGATAGTTTATCAGAACTTCTGGAAAACTATAGTAAGCTCAAAATCAAATACAAGAAACTCAAGAAGAGTCTTGCATCTGATTTTAAGAAACTTGAAATAGAAAAATCTGAACTTTTAGAAAACAATCTTAAACTTGAAAAGGAAATTCAAATTGTTCAAAAGAATTTTAGTTCAGAGTTTGTATCTAGTTCAAAAGATATTCTGAAAGAATATGACTATAGCTTTCAAACTTTTCTTGCTAAAAGCATAGACAGAAGCAAAATGGCTTCAATGATCTATGGAGTTAGTGGGAAAAACAGAAGAGGAATTGGATATGAACCTCCCAAAGGGAAGGAGACATACATTCCAAAACCTGTTGCTAAAATGACCTTCACTTACAAACCTCTGAATAAGCAATTCAAATTTGGACACTCACATGATATAAAATATACATCACATTCTGGAAACTCTTATGCTAGCCCAAAAGGACCCAAAAAGATATGGGTACCTAAGGATAAAATAATATTTGTTGCAGATGTCCTTAACAGCTCAATTGAAACACCAGTCATGGTACCTGGACTCTGGATGCTCACGACATATGACGGGGAAAAGGTCTATGTTCCAAATCATGGAACTTAAAGTTGGAGGAGATGTGAAGTTTAGAGGTAATCAGAACGGGAAGATTATTGGTTCTGGAACCATAGGAAACGGTAACCTTCCTTCTATCTCTAATGTTTTATTAGTAGAAGGATTAGCTCATAATCTATTGTCCATAACTCAATTAAGTGACAGTGGCTATGACATTATCTTCAACCAAACTCCTGTAAAGCTGTAAATCAAAAGGATGGATCAATCCTCTTTTCTGGCAAGAGAAAGAATAACATTTACAAAATTGATTTATCAGATCTTAAATCTCAAAATGTAAAATGCCTTTTGTCTGTTAGCAATGAGCAATGGGTATGGCACAGAAGATTGGGACATGTCAGTCTTAGAAAAATCTCTCAACTAAATAAATTCAATTTAGTCAGAGTACTTCCCAATCTAAAGTACAACTCAGATGCTTTGTGTGAAGCATGTCAAAAAGGAAAATTTTCAAAACCTTCCTTTAAATCTAAAAATGTTGTCTCTTCCTCTAAGCCATTAGAGTTACTGCATATTGATCTGTTTGGGCCAGTTAAAACTGCATCCATCAGAGGCAAGAAGTATGGATTGGTCATCATTGATGATTTCAGCAGATGAACATGGGTAAAGTTTTTAAAACACAAGGATGAGTCACATTCTGTATTGATTGACTTTTGTACTCAAGTGCAAAATGAAAAAGATTTTAAAATCACAAAAGTTAGAAGTGATCATGGTGGTGAATTTGAAAATCATTATTTTGAAAAATATTTTAAAGAAAATGGTATTGCTCATAATTTTTCTTGTCCTAGAACTCCCCAGCAAAATGGAGTTGTAGAAAGAAAGAATAGAACATTACAAGAGATGGCCATAACCATGATCAATGAAACAAATATGGCTAAGCACTTTTGGGCAGAAGCTGTGAATACAGCGTGTTATATTCAGAATAGAATCTCTATAAGACCTATTCTTGAAAAGACTCCCTATGAATTGTGGAAAAACAGAAAGCCCAACATTTCTTATTTCCATCCTTTTGGATGTACTTGTTTTATACTAAACACCAAAGAAACTCTGAATAAGTTTGATTCCAAAGCAAAAAAGTATTCCCTACTTGGATACTCTGAATGCTCAAAAGGCTATAGAGTATACAACACAGAAACTCTGATTATTGAAGAATCAATCAAAGTCAGGTTTGATGATAAGCTTGGCCAACCACAGCTAAAGCAAATTGATTTTTCTGTAGGTACAGAAGATCATCACTCAAACTCTGAAAGTTCAGAAGCAAAAGAAGACGTAGCAGATCATCCTCTTGACAATACTCTGAACAATCTCAGAATCTCTGACCAACCCACACAGAAAAGGTTTCCTAGATTATCTTCAGCTCACAAAGAAGACGTAATCATTGGAAGAAAAGAAGATCCCATCAGAATAAGATAATCTCTCAGAATCAATGAAGAATCTTTGTTTGGTTTAGTCTCTCTGATTGAGCCAACTACCATTGATGAAACTCTGGAAGATAGTGATTGGATCTTTGCAATGCAAGAAGAACTAAATCAATTCTCAAAGAATGATGTATGGAATCTTGTTCCAAGACCCAAAGGATTCAATGTTATAGGAACCAAATGGGTCTTCAGAAACAAATTGAATGAACAAGGTGAAGTAATCAGAAACAAAGCACGACTGGTTGCACAGGGTTATAGTCAACAAGAAGGAATTGATTATAACGAAACCTTTGCCCCAGTCGCCAGGTTAGAATCTATAAGATTATTAATTTCTTTTGTTGTACAAAATAACATTTCATTGTATCAAATGGATGTTAAAAGTGCATTTCTAAATGGTTATATTGAAGAAGAAGTATATGTCCATCAACCTCCTGGATTTAATAATTTAAAGCATCCAGAACATGTTTTTAAATTGAAAAAGTCTTTATACGGTTTAAAACAAGCTCCCAGAGCTTGGTATGATCGTCTGAGTAATTTTCTATTAGAAAAAGATTTTACCAGAGAAAAAGTGGACACAACTCTCTTCAGAAAAACATTTAAAAATGATATTTAATCTGTCAAATTTACGTTGATGATATAATTTTTGGAACCTCTAGTATATCCCTTGGAAAAGAATTTGCTAAGACAATGCAGGCAGAATTTGAGATGAGCATGATGGGTGAATTGAAATTCTTTCTTGGAATTCAAATCAACCAGACTCAAGAAGGTACTTTCATACATCAGACGAAGTATGTTAAAGAACTTCTAAAGAAATTTCAAATGTCAGAAAGCAAAGATGCCAAGACACCTATGCATCCAACCTGCATTCTAGGTAAAGATGAGGTAAGTATGAAAGTATATCAGAAGCTCTACAGAGGTATGATTGTATCCTTTCTCTATCTGACTGCATCTAGACCTGATATATTATTTAGCGTGTGCTTGTGTTCTAGATTCCAATCAGATCCTAGAGAATCTCATTTAACAGATGTTAAGAGAATTCTTAGGTATCTGAAAGGTACTGCTAATCTTGGTCTGTGTTACAGAAGATCACAAGATTACAAACTAGCAGGTTATTGTGATGCTGACTTTGCTGGAGATAGAATTGAAAGAAAAAGCACCTCTGGAAGCTGCCAGTTTTTGGGTGACAATCTTATCTCATGGTACAGCAAGAAGCAAGCAACAATTGCTCTATCAACCACAGAAGCTGAATATATATCTGCTGCTGGATGTAGCTCTCAGATGATTTGGATGAAAAGTCAACTAGAAGATTTCAACCTTTATGAAAGTAAGATTCCTATCTTCTGTGACAATACTTCTGCTATTTGTCTTTCTAAAAATCCAATCTTACATTCTAAAGCCAAACATATAGAAATTAAATATCATTTCATAAGGGACTATATTCAGAAGGGGATTTTAAACTTGATTTTTGTAAAAACACACCATCAATGGGCTGACATTTTTACTAAACCCCTTTCAGAAGATAGATTTAATTTCATTCTGAAAAATATTTGTATGGAATTATGTCCTGAATAAAATAATATTTATTTTGTGACTGGCTTCAGAACTTTCAGAAATGAATGCTTTGATCAACAACTCTTCAGAAGTTAGAAGAGAAGTTGTAACAGAAGCTATATGAATCATTCTAACGCTTCATGTCCAAGTGTAGTTCAGAAATTCATTAGAACAAACAGCTGTTACATGCATCCTTCAGGAGATGAACACGTGGTGTGTTTTTGAAAGGTCGAGCGTGCAAAAGCTACTGATGACGTTCTAGGTAACTGTTGATGATTAGCCATAATCTCATGTTTTTCCTCATTTTTAGCAAATCATTAAATGCAAGTAATGATGAGATTCGTTTTTAAATCCGTTTTAATCTTTATTTTAATTTGTCTTAAATACTTCTAATTTAATTCTTAACCTATTCTCTGAAATTAATGCCTATAAATACTCTTTGAAAAACCCTTTTCATTCTTTACTGTCTCTTTCAACTCAAGTTTTTATTTGAACGTTTCTCTTAAAACCCTTTTCAAAAAATTTCTCTTTTCATAGAACTTCAATGGCTTCATCTTCCTCTACCCACTCTGAGCAATACTGTATACCTGAAAGGACAACACCCATTCCGGTAGAAAGTTTGGAAGTTTTAAGTGAGCTAATGGTAGACTTTGAGAATCCCAGAGAGAATGGATTTGACTTGTTCCCTACTGTGAAGTTTCAAGGTTGGGAAAGCTACTTTGATCGTCTTATTGGTCCAGTCTTTCCTCATTTGGTAAAAGAATTTTGGATTCACGCTATTGCAACTCCCAAGGTTATTCTCTCCTTTGTAATGGGCAAGGAAATATCCATTACAGAAAATCTAATCAGAAGTTTGCTGGGATTTAAAGGACTTGGAGTCATAGGAATGCCCACTGGAAGAAAGGAGATGTCTAGGGTATACACAGAGATTTTTACCAATGGTCAAGGTTCCTCCAAAGTTAGGGATTTTAAAGACAAGTATAAGATTTGGGAAAGGATTATTCATGGATGTATTCACCATAGGAAAGACACCAGTTCTCCTGATTACATCAACGTTGATCAACAATATTTGCTGTTTTGCCTTGGAACCAATGTCAAAATTGATTTTCCCTACTTGCTTTTTGAACACCTCTGGAACCATGTCAAAGAAACCAGAGAAGCTGAAAGGATGAAGAATCCCAAATCAAAGAGGAATTGGATTCCCATGGGGAGGTTATTATCAGACATTCTAACTGAGAATGGTCTGATTGCTCACCAAAGAGAAGCAAATCTTCTGGGTGAGCTTGAACCTATCTGTGGTAAGACAATGACTGGAAAGAACTTGCTGAAGAGGAAAATTATTGACAAACTGCTGGTGGAACCCTCTCCATGTCTGTCAACTATTGTGAAGAAGAGAAGAATTCTTATTGCTGATTTTCCTATGTTCAACTCAGGGGAACATTCTCGTATGGTTTTGCACTATCTTGAGACCTACAGACAAACAGGATCACCTATTGATCCAGCTTCGCTTCAAGGAAGAAATCAAGCTGCTATTGATGTTGTTCTCCAAGGATCTGTGAAGAGAAAAGTTGTAGAAGGACCTTCTGACACTCCTCAGAAGAAAAAGAAGACAGGTAATCATGTTGAAACTATACCTGTTTATAATTCTGAAAATATATCTGCATCTGTTGAATCCTCTCAAACCTCACCATCTGAACCCCTTGCTGACAACCTTAGTAAAAATCAATTTTCAACAGATTTAAGTGATTCTGACTCTGATGAACATTCTGACAGTCAATCAGAACCCTCTCATTTAGAACCCCCTGAACCATCTGTTTTTCAACCTATTCCTGCTGAACGTTTCTTAAGACCCCCTCCCAGACCTTTATCATCCAGGCCCACTGGATGGTATGATGCTGGATCTTGGAGAATTCCTGGGATTAATGAACCTCTAGCAACCATAAAACCTCCTTTCAATCTACCAACTGAAAACATTTTTGCTATGAACCAACCACAACCTCAAAATTCCATTCCCACTCCTGCTTATACAATAATAATTTCGCTTGATATCACTCCACCCACCTCACCACAACATACAACACCTCTCTCAACTCCTCAAATTCCAGAACAACAAATTTTTGAACAAACTGAAATTGCTGAACCATCTGTGCCTCATGATATATCAGAACCTCCTATTTGTGTTAACCAACCTGAACCTGAACCTACAAATACTCCTTAAACCAATAGCTTTTTAAGAACTGTAGTGTACTCTCAATCTCTACAATTCTTGAAAAACAAATCTTACAGAACGGCTGTCCCTAAACCTATTCAGCCAGATGTAAATATTTTGTTTCAGAATTTTATAACAAATGTTCAAGCATGGTTACAACCGCTGAAAGAAGATTGCCTCAGAAGTGTGAACACCGCAGCAACATATCTTCTATGGGAAACTTTCAGAAGAACCTTGGTTGCTGAATCACGAAAGTTATAGGATTTGTGCCACTCTCAGGTGCTGGACAACTTTTCCTTACTTCTGCATGTTTTCAAAACAGAAACTGCTGATACTTGGAATAAGAAGTCTTCTCTACTGATTGTTGATACACCAGCTGATAAGATGGACATATCAGAAGATGAATCTGAAGAATACTCTGAAGATTCAAATCCTCTGACTATTGTTCTATTGAATCAACCTTCAGTTAAGGATGGACCTGAACCTGTGCCGACTCTTGCAATGGATCTGGGCACTCTTCTCTCCACCTTTGTGAAGTCTGATTCATCAGTTGTTGCTTCTGACCCTGTTTCTACTGAAGCTTCATCATCTTTTGCCCCTACCTCACTCATTATGGACACTCTGAAAGAGCTAAAGAGGGAGAATGAAGTATTGAATAGACACATGGATAAGCAAGATCAAACAAATCTAGAGTTCAAGAACTGGATGGCAATGCAAAGTGAATCTGCCTCTGAGATGAAGAACCTTCTGATGGCTCTTGTCTCTAAGAAATCCTAGTTTCTTTTTGTCTCTTATTTGGATGTTTTGTTTGTACTTCTGGATATCTATTTTAAACTTTTTATGAAATCTTTCAAAATTTCGCATTTATTACACTTTTGATTATGCCAAAAAGGGGGAGAAAATGTGCATTTTTGAACTAATCATTGTTTAACATTTATGGGACTATGTCTCAGACATTCTAACAAAATTGCAAGAATTCCTTCTGTACAAAAGATTTTTGCAGGTATCATTTAACTCTGAAAGAATATTCCAGCTAAGATTTATCTTCTTGAAGAAGTTTTGAAGAAATTCAAAGAAGGATGTGTATCACTCTGACTAAATAATCTCAGGATGTCTTATGCATAGAAATATTCATTTCAGAGGGAGATTCTTATCTCTTAATCTGTTTCTTTTCTTTATCTAAAATAATTTTTTTTTTGTCATCATCAAAAAGGGGGAGATTGAAAGAACAAGATTAGTTCTGACCTATCCCAAGTGTTTTGATGATAACTAAATTATATTTAAGATAATTTATGCTCTAATGAATGTGTTTTGAATGTCTTAGTTAATGTTCTGACAAGAAACGCTCCAAAGTGCTAAGCAGAGATTATGAATAAATTCTTTGATAAAAGAACCTCTTATTCAAATACATCTGCTGACTCTGGTAAGAACATTCATTTGTTAAATGTATCTTCTAACTTCTAGCAGGCTTCTTGATTCTGAAGATAACTTGAAAGTAAGCGATGTTCAAAGATCTTTGCAAACAACACTCTGACCAGAAATTGAATGAAGCATGTTCTGAGTTAAAGCAACAACGTCTTAATCAATGTGTCTTGTCAAAGCAAAGGAAACACGTTCTTACATTTTGACGTTTGCTAATTAATGCAAAGACGGTTGAAAGCACTCAAGTGCCTACAACTTGTTTCTTGGAGAATGGAATTTTGCAAGGATACACGCAAAGCATTTAATGCTCTCCATTTCCTCTGAAGACAGCAACGGTCTTATTACTCCTACTATAAATAGAAGGACATTTATTGCAAGCCTAAAAAAGAACAACGTTCAAACAAGAAACTACGTGAAAGATTCAAAAGCTTACAAACTCATAGTTCATACATTTTTGTGTATAACATTCTAAGAAAAATCACAATTGTGATATAGCTTGATTAGAAGCAAACTCTATTTCAATTATCTGTAAAGATTATACTTCTGTGTTTGTTCCTTGAGAGACCAAGTTTGGTCAGATTTCTCAAGCAGACTAGGACTAGATTTAAGTCTTAGTGGTGTTAGTCACTTGTAAGTTTACTTATGAATTGTTAGTCACAACAGTTGTTGTGTGATTGTAATCAGTTGATTATAGTGGATTAAGTCCTTTTTGAGAAAGGCGAAATCACCTTGGCGGGTGGACTGGAGTAGTTTGAGTTCAAACGAACCAGGATAAAAATAACAGTGTTATTCCATTATTGTTTTGAGCTTTGTTTTGAAAGAACTAAAAGAGTCACTTATTCAACCCCCCCCCCCCCTTCTAAGTGTTTTCTTACTCCTTCAGAACTTTCTCAAAAGATCTCCTTTAGCTCAAGACTGCACTAGGGTTGATCAGCTCAAGACACCTCCTTAAGCACTGATGACCAAAATTAGGGTTTTAGATTGCACAAGGATATTGGAACTTACAATTACCCATATGAATTTCATGGATCATTATGGATCCTCAAGATTACTCATGTCAAGTTTCAAGCTTTAGATCACACTTTTGCTCAGTCAATTGAGCAGTTAACCTAAAAATTAGTTGTATTGGGGAAAAAGTCAACTATGGCCAATTTACAGTCAAACTTGATAATTTTTTATCCACATCAA
The DNA here is from genome assembly GCA_948472305.1 of Vicia faba. NCBI lineage: Eukaryota > Viridiplantae > Streptophyta > Magnoliopsida > Fabales > Fabaceae > Vicia > Vicia faba. Next base: position 123,471,038 of record OX451735.1, on the reverse strand, counting down.
CATTTTAAACTCATATGTATCATTTGATCAAGTTTTGGACCACAATTCCTCAAGAAATTTGATCAAATCTTCAAAAGGGCAAAATGGTCAAAATTAGGGTTTTGACTAGGAAATGGCAATTTTTTATTTTTGACCTAGCAAATGATAAATTTGTTTAAGGCATGATCTCAAGAGTCCAATTGCATCATTTTTACCTAATGACATGGCTCAAAGCATTGCTCAAGTCCAATGGATTGACATATGAATTTTCAGTCAACTGACCAAAAGTCAACTATATACTGAAAAGTCAAACTTTGACTTTTTGGTCAAAGTCAAATGTCAAAGATCACAATTCATCAAAGCATGTCAAAATATTAAACTTATTCATCAAGAAATCAAAAATTCAAGATTTCATTTTGAAAAGTTAAAATTTCTAAACTTAGAAATTTTTCTAAGTGTTGAAAATTTCTTATTTTTTCATAACTTTGAGCAAACTTTTCACCATGATGCAAGATGATTCAAAAGAAACTTTCAACATGAAAGTTGTAGATCTCCATGAAATATACAACATTGATTTACACAACTCCTTCCAAAATTTCTTGGATCTCAAGTTATAATTTTAAGAACACATGGTCATGAAACAAAACACTTCGTGAAATTTTGCCCTAATTTGGTCAGGATTTTGACCTAACTTCTGACCCAAGTTTCACCTAGTTCCAGGGGGAATTTTCAAAAGTGATTCAAAGAGGGGTTGTAGAGAATATTACAAGCTTTCTAAAATGTCAAAGAACTCCATGAGAACATTTCTAAGCAAGGAGAATCGAAAGTCAGAAGTTGAGGTTTCAAGTTGTTTTACAAGGCAAGTTTTTGATGAACAAGTTTCAAAATTCAAACTTATGCTGCATAATCTCTACTTTGCAGGCCTCAAGATTGTTAGACACTCCATAATTAATTGCTTGAACAGATTTTAGAGGTCTCAATTCAAGCATTCAATGCAAGGCCAAAAGCATTCAATTCAAGCATAATCTTACCCGTAATCGTCTTTTGTTTCGTATGTAAATGTTTATGAGCAGTAATTAATGTGAAGTGCATATATCAAAAATGAACATTGGACGTTCTTTGCAAAACAAAACAGATAAAGGAAAAACAATTTGAAATTTCTTTGAAAATGAATTGTATTGATTTTGAAGTTTGGCCTGTAAATAGGCATTTTTGTACAAGAGGTTGACGTCCTAGTAAGAGAACGCCGCCGAATAATAGAATTTACACAATTTGTGAAAAACTAAACAAAACAGCTATGTGAATAATCCCATTGGGTTCCAACTCTGCTATTGCCTTTATGTCCTTGAGCATCTCATCACTTTGCTACTTGGTTGAAGGTAGATCAGATTGATTAGTGTCGTCCAAGCTTGATAGTCGATACCGAAGTCGGGATGCAAGGTGATCCAATGAGACATAGTGTTACGCTTTGATCCCTAATTTTTTCCTGGACCGCCCTTTTGGGTTTTCAGTCCACCGGGATACCCTTTTTTGCCAAAGCCTCCCTTTCAGGTTTTCGACTTGCCGGGTGTACAGTTTTTTCATTTTCATCCCTTATTTTTGCCCGAACCCTTTTGGTTCGCCGGGAAGCCCTTATTTTTGCCTAGGCCAGTCAACCTAGCGGGTCTTTGATTATGCGTAGTATCCTTTCACTATGTCTACATTGACGGGGTGAGGAAGGTCGTCACCGTCTATGGTGGTTAGAATCATAGCCCCTCTTGAGAAAATGTGCTTAACCACAAATGGCCCTTCGTAAGTAGGGGTCCATTTGCCCCTGGGATCACCTAGAGGTAAGATAATACGCTTGATTACCAGATCCCCAACTTGATACTCTTGTCGTCTAAATTTCTTGTTAAATGCCTTGATCATCAGTTTTTGGTACGTCTGACCATGACAAATAGTAGTAAGTCTCTTTTCGTCGATTAGGTCCAGCTGATCAAGTCGGGTCTGAATCCAGTCATCTTCACTCAAACCTGCATCCTTCATGATCCAAAGAGAGGGTATCTGAACTTCAATAGGCAGTACGGCCTCCATGCCATATGCCAAGGAATAGGGTGTTGCCCCTGTTGACGTTCGCGCTGAGGTACGGTACCCATGAAGAGAAAATGGTAACATCTCATGCCAGTCTTTGTATGTTACTATCATCTTCTGCATAATCTTCTTAATGTTCTTATTAGCCGCTTCAACAGCCTCATTCATCTTCGGCCGGTAGGGAGAAGAGTTGTGATGTTGTATCTTGAACTGCTTGCAGAGCTCAGTGATCATCTTGTTGTTAAGATTGGTACCATTGTCCATAATGATCCTCTTTGGTACACCGTATCGACAGATCAGATTGTGCCGAATAAATCGTGCCACGAAGTTCTTGGTTACAGTAGCAAATGAAGCTGCTTCAACCCACTTTGTAAAGTAATCAATTGCTACCAGGATAAAACGATGTTCGTTAGATGCTGTAGGTCTGATCTCGCCGATCATATCAATGCCCCACATTGCAAAAGGCCACGGAGCTGTCAAGACGTTCAGAGGTATTGGAGGTATGTGCACCTTATCAGCATAGACTTGGCACTTGTGACACATCCAAGAATGCTGATAACAGTCGGCTTCCATCGTGGACCAATAGTATCCTGCCCGAAGAATTTTCTTTGCCATGGTGTGTCCACTGGAATGAGTCCCGAAAGTACCTTCATGTAACTTTGCCATGATCCTTTCTGCCTCGTTTTTATCCACACATCGCAGTAAGGTTTAATCATGGTTACGCTTGTAAAGAATACCATTGCTGATGAAGAACTTTGCTGCGAACCTCCTCAGAAACTTCTTGTCATTAACAGATGCACCCTCGGGGTATTCCTGAGCCTCAAGGTATCTCTTCACCTCATGAAACCAAGGTTTATCTGCTACCTCTTCAGTCTTAATGTCATAGCAATGTGCAGGTTCGTCCAATCTTTCAATAATAAACCGGGGAGCCTCGTTGTCCCAATTGACTTTGAACATAGAAGACATCGTAGCTAGCGCGTCCGCCAACTGATTCTCCTCTCTAGGGAAGTGTTCAAAAGTTATCTCCTCGAAATGGGGAAGCAATGTCAACACATACTCCTTGTAAGGAATGAGATTTTGGTGTTTCGTATCCCACTCGCCTTTGATCTGACTGATCACGAGAGCGGAATCTCCGAAGACACTTAGAAACTTAATCCTTAGGTCAATCACTGCTCGAAGACCCATGATGCATGCTTCATACTCCGCCATATTGTTGGTGCAGTTGAAACATAGTTGGGCTGTAAACGGAGTATGAGAGCCTTTAGGAGATATGATCACAATGCCAATGACGTTACCCAAAGCGTTTGAAGCTCCATTGAAGTACATAGACCATCGGGATCCTTCCTCAGGTCCTTCATCCGGTCCAGGTGTCTCACAATCAGTTACCAACATGATATTCTTGTCCGGGAATTCAAAGTTCATAGACTGGTAATCATCCACTGCTTGATGTGACAAATGATCTGCCAACACACTTCCCTTAATTGCCTTTTGGGTCGTGTATTGTATGTCATACTCAGTCAAGATCATCTGCCATCTTGATATTCTTTCGGACAAGGCAGGCTTTTCGAAGATATACTTGATTGGATCCATCTTTGATATCAACAGAGTAGTGTGAGTCAACATATACTGTCTCAGCCGGCGAGCAGCCCATGCCAAAGCGCAGAAAGTTTTCTCGAGCAGTGAGTATCGGGTCTCACAGTCGGTAAACTTTTTGCTAAGGTAATAAATAGCATGCTCTTTTCGGCCAGACTCGTCATACTGACCTAGCACACACCCCATTGAATTATCGAGTACTGTCAAGTATAATGTCAAAGGTCTCCCTTCAACTGGAGGCATCAGAATGGGTGGCTCTTGGAGATACTCTTTGATCCTTTCAAAAGCGGCCTGGAATTCATCGTTCCAATGTACCACTTGACCTTTCTTCAGCAGCTTGAAGATTGGCTCACAAGTAGCAGTCAGGTGCGAGATGAATTGGGCAATGTAATTCAGTCTTCCCAGGAAGCCTCTGACTTCTTTCTCTGTTTGGGGAGCTGGCATTTCTTGTATAGCTTTCACTTTTGCAGGATCCACTTGAATACCTTTGTCGCTTACGACGAAACCCAGTAGCTTACCAGATCTCACCCCGAAGGTTCACTTGTTTGGGTTTAACCTCAGCTTGTACAACTTCAACCTATCAAACAACTTCTGAAGGTGGTCCAGATGTTCTTCCTCAGTTTGAGATCTTGCAATCATGTCATCGACATATACCTCAATCTCATGATGGATCATGTCATGAAACAAAGCAACCATGGCACGCTGATATGTTGCCCTAGCATTCTTCAGTCTAAAAGGCATGACCTTGTAGCAAAAGGTACCCCACTGAGTAACAAAAGTTGTCTTCTCCATGTCTTCGGGAGCCATTTTAATCTGATTATAACCGGAGAAACCATCCATAAAGGAGAAGACCTTATGCTGAGCTGTGTTGTCAACCAGAATGTCGATATGAGGTAGAGGGAAATCATCCTTGGGACTCGCCCTGTTCAGATCCCTATAGTCAACACACATTCGAACCTTACCATCTTTCTTCATCACAGGAACCACGTTGGCCACCCACTGAGGGTAAGAAGTAACTGCTAGAAAAACGGCGTCAAACTGTTTCATAACTTCAGCCTTGATTTTCTCAGACATCTCTGGGCGCATTCGGCGACTTTCTGTTTTACTGGAGGACAATCTTCCTTGGTAGGTAGGCGGTGAACCACAATATCGGTATCCAACCCAGGCATATCTTCATAAGACCAGGCAAAGATCTCAACATAGTCACGCAGCATCTGAATCAACGGTTGCTTCACACTAAGCTCCAGATTTGCACCGATCTTGACCTCTTTCTTGTCTACCTTTGTACCCAGATTTACTGATTCCACCGGCTCTTCGTACGGCTGAATAGCCCTCTCTTCCTGAAGTAACAGTCTTGCAAGTTCACCGGGCACTTCGCAATCATCTTCACCTTCGTCTTCGTCTAAGTTGATCAGATTTTCGAAGTTATAACTGGCAGTAGCAGAGTCGTTACCAGTGAGATCCAGAGTGGATGTAGACCTGTATATGTGAGTGTGTGTAAAATAGCTGTTTTACAATATATAATAAAAGAAAAACAAGGAGCGCAAAATTTGAAATGCAAGGAACGTCCAATGCTTTTATTAATGATATATGAAAATGACACACATAAAGCCCTCACAAATGAAGCCACGGTGCCCCGGGTAAGACACCGGGCCGTAAAGTTTAAAACATTGTCTGTTACATATTCAAAACAAAAAGTTTCATTACTGGGTAACAAATGAAATAGGGATGAAGTCCTTTGTTGTCCAGTTGCTTGGTCCACCGTTGGTCATAGGATAGATCCAGCTGTCGAACTCAGACTCTTCCACATCGTCTTCAATGGCATTCACTCCCGATTTGCTGATGAACATGGGAGGTCTTCCGATCCGTGTATTTCGAACAACCTTCTGAGCTTCTGCAGTGAAACCCAAACCAAACTTATTAGTCTTCTGTGTAAAATCGGGGAGTTGGCCCCAATTCGCACACCCACCTTTCTCGACAACAGCCCGGGCATCCTTAAAGGAAGCCATCTTCATAGGAGAATCTTCAACAACAGTCTCAGTTGATGCCAGCGTCTGGGGAACCTTTTCAAAATGCTGAAATGGGGTCTCAATGAACTCCCCATCCATCTCTACATATCGGAAAGAGTTGAGGTGGCTCACCATGTACTCCTCTTCTCCATGTACTATCACAATCTTTCCTTTCATTGGGTACTTCAGCTTCTGGTGGAGCGTTGAGGTTACTGCCCCAGCTTTGTGGATCCATGGACGACCCAGCAAACAAGAATAAGATGGCCGAATGTCCATCACATAGAATGTAGAGGAAAAAACCTAAGAACCAACCTTAATCGGGATATCAACTTCTCCGTGCACCATCCTCTTAGACCCATCAAAGGCCCTGACGACAATGTTGCTTGGTTTCAACTCCAACCCTTCACAGTCCAACCGGTCTAGAGCTTTCTTAGGCAAAACGTTCAATGAGGAACCAGTATCCACTAATACATGAGCAAGAGTAGTGCCCCTGCATTCAATGGAGACATGCATGGCATCATTGTGATTCTTCCCTTTAACAGTCAAGTCGGCGTCAGAGAAACCCAAACCATTATCAGCAGTCAGACTAGCCACGCAATCTTTAAACTGGCCAGCTGATGTTTCTTGCGGTACATGTGCAATCTTCAGGAATGCAATCAGAGCCTTGGCATGGGCCTCTAAGCATAGAAACAGTGACAACATAGAGATCTTGGACGGGGTTTTCCCCAACTGTTCAACTACATTGTAGTCACTCTTTTTGATGATTTTCAAGATCTCTTCCATCTCTTGTCTAGAAGCTTCAACAGTAACCGTCTTTGGTGCCTCCGTTTGGGCAGGCTCACTGGTGATCCCTTTGCCCCGAGTGTCAGATGACTCGGCGACAGGGGTAAGAATGGGAACTTGAACAGGAATAGTAGCAGGTACACTGGCGGGTGTAATAACAACAGGTTTCCGAACAGTTGGTGGAGAGATATCAGGGGAGAAAAGTCTTCCGCTGCGGGTGACTTTAGCAGGTCGAACAATATTGCTGACGTCAGTATCAGCAACTAACTCTTGTTTAACTCCGTGAAAATAAACATCGGCCCCGTAATGCCAAGGGACAGCTTTATCAGAGGTGTAGGGGATAGGCCCAGGAACCGTGATGATCAATGGTGCGATTCTTGGAACAGATGTAATTCTAACAGGCTTTCTCGAGGAAACCTTGGAAGAATTGTCGAGAATGGTGATAATAGCAACTTCTTCAGTATGAACTAAGGGAACGACAGTCTTCTCAAACAGGATTTCTTTACTATCCATCAGGCATTGGACACCTGACTTCAAAAGATGGCAACCGGTAGGTAGAACAGAACACATACGGCAACCTTCATCACAGCCCGGAAATAAACCGGCTAGCAAAAGGTTCTTCTTCACAGTCATCAAAGGGGTAACAATGTTGTTCACAGAAACCACAAACGAGTCTTCATCTATAGCATTCACTCCATGCTTGGGCATAGGAGCAGTCACAACATTAGGTCTTTCGGGCGCCTCGAACTCAATCTCCTTAGCATCAATTAAGTCCTGTATTTTGTTCTTCAAAGCCCAACAATCATTTGTATTATGTCCCGGGCTATCAGAGTGAAAAGCACAGCGGGCATTAGGGTTGTATTTTGGTGATGTAGTGTTGGGATTCTTTGGGGCTTCCCTTGGAATCACTAGATTGGTTTTTAATAACTGCGGCAGGATCTGAGACAAAGTCATGTTAAGCTGAGTGAATTGCCTTCGAGGTCTCTCAGCCTTTTGTTTGTTGTTGTGCTGAGGAGCCCCAGCAGGTCTTGAAATGACTACCGCATTAACAGCTTGACAGCGTTCAGGTCTATTATGGCTTTTCAAACTGTAAGCAGCACTGGACTCCTTCTTAAAAGGCTTTTTCTCGATGCTCGATGAAGCACCCTTTTGTATCTTACCAGCCTTAATACCATCCTTAATCCTTTCACCGGTCATAATTAGCTCTGTAAACCCAGACGAAGAGCTTCCAATCAGATGGTTGAAAAATGGACCAGACAAGGTCCCCAAAAACATATCCACAAGCTCCCGATCAGCCAAGGGTGGTTGTACTCTTCCGGAGAGGTCCCTCCACTTCTAAGCATAATCTTTGAAACCTTCGCCCATTCCCATTGACATACCCTGGAGTTGGGTACGCGTGGGAGCGAGGTCGGAATTGTATTGGTACTTCCTGTAGAAAGCAGTAGCCAAATCTTCCCAACTACAGATACTGGCTTCGTCCAACTGATAAAACCATTCAAGCTGAGTCCCTAAGAGACTGTCTTGAAAGAAGTGGATCCATAGGTTCTTATCAGCAGTGTACGGTTGAATCTTCCTTACATATGACCGGAGATGCAGCTTCGGACAAGAAACTCTGTCATACTTAGCAAAGGTTGGTGCCTTGAACTTGTGGGGAATTACCACCCCAGATGATAGACCTAGATCACCAAAGTCCAGACCAGGCACTTTCTGAACTTCCATCGCACTCAACCGGTCTTCCAGTTGTTTGTATCTATCCTCGGCCGGAGGATACTGGTCTTCATCGAAGTCCATCTCATTGTCTGAGACCACAGGGCTAGGAGCCCTCCTTTCTCCCTGACTATCTTTCCCTCCATATGAGGTGGTCAAATCAACTTCATCCCGTAGCCTGTTGCCAAACCTGTGACCAGTGTTAAACAGGACTGTGCTCTTCTTCTCTTTCAGAATCAGGGTCTTCAGATCTTGCTGACCCTTAGCTAGATTCATGAACAGCTCTTGGAATTGGGCATTATGGGCCTGTAAGGCCTTGATTGCTTGCTCTGTTGATGGTTCAGCAGACATGATGAGTGCTGAAATAAACAGCGAAGAAGATAAGAGACATGTAATGGGTACCTGTTATGAAGTGCATGGGATGAAATGCGTATGACATGATTTCAAAGACAATCGAGAGATTCAAATTCGTAAACAAGAAATGAAACACATTTTTATTAGATAAACTTTGAAATTCAAATTGTTCAACAAATTTCCCTTAAGGCGTTACAAGAAAGGAAATACTGAAAAGGAAATAAAAAACTGGAAAGGAAATAATCAAAGGAAAGTCAGTGCTCCCATGGTCACTTCTTGACAGTGCCGACATAGTCATTGAGGATCCGCTCGTTCTCCAGCTGCCTAGTCAACTTCTGGATCTTCTGCTCTTGCTCGTTAAACTTTTCTCGGTAAGCATCATGTTCTTCTCTCAGCTGCATCCAAGACCTTTTCAGTGCCCCAATGTCAGTGGGCATGTAAGGATGGAGGATGGTAGGAAGAACCCCCTCTTCATTAGCAACTTCAACAATGATAGGCAGGACGACTTCATATGGCATACCCAGCTTTTGGGCACGGATACGAACCCATCTGAGATATGGCTCCATCGGAAGTGAAGTCTTTGGACCCAGCTCATGTGGATCAGATCTGTGAACTCTATCCCAATCCCTTATGAATCTGCGGCGTTGCTCGTCGCTATCCCCTTGAAAATCAAAGATGATACTAGGCATTAGCAATTCATGAGGTCCTTCTCTTCTGGCTCTCCCAAACTGACGTAAGGCCAAGCACGGATTGTAAGTAATTCCTCCATAGGTTCCTATCAGTGGAACATTGGGGTATTCTCCACATCGATCAATAATAGCCACCTCATCCATACCCTTGATAGTCCAAATGATGTCATTATGAGAGAGAGACATAACCCTATAGGCCCAGCCCATGCCTTCTTTGTTCTTCAGCACTGATTTGGGGAGGTGCGAAATAAACCACCTCGCCAATAATGGAGCACAGCACATCAAGGTTCCCCGCTTCCGAGCAGTACAGGCATAAAGCTGATGAAGAATGTCACCCAAGAGAGTGGGTACAGGATTACGAGAGATGAATATTTTCACCGCACTCACATTGACAAAGGAGTCAGGATTCAGAAACAATACCAAGCCATATATCAGAAGAGCCAGAATATCTTCGAATGCCTTGAAGTCTAGACTATCCCAGAAATAATTAGTCTTACCAACCAAGAACTTAGTCAGAAAGCCCATTGCTCCACTTCTAGTCTCCCAATTAGCCATTACCTCATCTTTGGTCATATGAAGGGCTGAAGCAATCTCTTCCGGCCTAAGAATCTTCTCCCAACCAGTAAACGGGGTCTGCTCCAGAATAGAGATACCGAGCAGATCAGAGAACTCTTCTAAGGTGGGAACCAACTGGTAGTCCTGGAAAGTAAAGCAATGGTACAATGGATCATAGAATTGAACCAAAACACTCATCATCTGCTCGTCCAATTTGGAGGTGACCAAACTGAGAAGATACCCATGTCTTCTGATGAAGGAGGTAGTATCAGGCATCTTTGCAACCATATATTTTAGCATGGTGGGAACCTGGACAAAGTTGATCCGGATGGTATTCCTACGCATGGGCATCATGACCTACAAAACAGAACAAAGATGAATCCCTCCTGTCTTTGAAATAGGTTAGTCCAATGCAAGATGTATGCAATGTTATGATGTCATGATGTCATGATAGAAAGCACACCACAAGTATCCACAAATAGCAAACATGGTAAAGGCACACAAGTCACACAGAGAGCCCTTAGATTTTAGGATGGCAAGGAGCTTAGGTACTACCCTCTTTCAGTTCAGTTGGTTTAAACCTGTCCTAAAAATAGTAACCGGGCTCTAGAGGATCTCAATATCACTGACTACCCTCAATCGGTCATAATTCCAGTTTAGCAACCTTTTCTTACGGCCGGAATCATCGCGAGAGTTTAGTCTCAATGAGTGTAGCATATTGCTACTGTTCTATGGCCAAGTTGGTCAATTTAAAGGTTCTAAGGTCAGTTGGTGCTTAATGACCCCTTAGATGACCCATATTCTCCTCGTTCCAACACAAGGGATATCGGTACAATCTAAAGTGCCACACCAATGTAGCTACTGCTTCAACCGTATCGGTCTACGCCGTACAGTTCCCTCACAGTTTATTGTTACTTACCTAAAGGGTATCCCTAGATCCAGGTTATGATCTATAGTAACTCCGATTCAAGCCCACAAAGATAAATCATACAAACCAAACAATTAAAAACACAATGATCTAATCCTAAGGTACACCCTACTTATTAAGCATCCCTAGTAGAGTCGCCAGTTCTGTGATACGGTGGGAGAGAACTGACTATTTTTTTGGAATGCTGGTTTGCGTTTTGTGTTTGTTTTTGCAAAATGTCGCGGTAAGAAAGAGTCGCCACCGTATTTTATTTTATCCAACAAGGAAAGGAAAAAAAGCACACAAAAATTCCTTTTTCGAGATGTTTCTCGGGTCCGGGGGGTAGATTATAGAAAGGGAAGGTGTTAGCACCCTTTCTATCCGTGGTTATCCACGGGCTCTTAGGTACTTGCTCATAGTGTTTTCAAAATTTGCTTTTCTTTGTATTTGTGGGTTTGAAGAAGTTTTTGTTTGAAAGGTGTAAGTGTGAAAAGTTTTATTTTGTTTTGAAAGAGAAAATACTTAAGAACCATCTACCTATTCGAAAAGAGGAATCAATATGTGCTAATGTCCTTTAGATAATGATATCCCACTATTGATGAGTAGGTAGCATCTTCGTTGGAGTTTTAAGGGTCAATTCGATTAAGGGATGTGCGGTCACTAAAGCAATGTTAGGATGCCTTAGCGGTAACCCTAATGTCTTACATCATTTTTCCGAGGCAACCGTTTCGAGGCAACTATGATCTTTGGACAAGAGGGCGACCTCTAAAACTTCCTATAATCAATGACCGCGTACGAAGGCAACCAAGTAGGGTGTACCCTAAGAGTGCGCATGTGCGAGTGTGTTGTTTTCAGTTATTTTGTCTTTGTACATGTTAATGGTGATCTATGTTGATTTTAAATTAAACATTCGATCTTGTCATGCATTCCCTATTACCAAACATCTAACAATTTATAAGTTGCGGAAATTAAATTGCGGAAATTAAACTAACTATTACAAGGCGTCGGGTATTTACATCGCCAAAAACAACCCTTGAAATTAAAATGCGGAAGATAAATAAAGCGGTAAAAATAATAAAATCCTATTAAACTATTACATTCCGGGAAACAGATACAATATTGAATAAAATGGATCGCGTGCGGGAAATTAAATTGGGCGCAAGTTTTTTAGGGTTTTGACCCTCTAATATTCAAGAAAAGATTTTTTTGTTGTTTTGAATTTATGGAAGAAATTGAATTGGATTAATTATTAAATTAATAAATTAATTAATTAATAAAAATATTTTGGGGTTTTTTGTATTTGAAGAAATAAAAATAAATTAATCAATGTTAAGAAAACCTAATTGTCTAAGTTAATTTTAATTATTGCAAAATATATTAAAAGTTATTCCTAATTAAAACTAAATTAATTAAATTAATTTTGTTAACAAAAATAAAATACTGAAATTTAATTTTAATAAAGAAAATATTTTTTGGTTTTTTTTTATTTTTATGAAGAAAAAGATTTGATTGGTTAGTTAATATAAAAATAATAACAATAAATAATTAAAAGAAATAAATAAAGCAAAGAGAAAAAAGTTAGGGTTTGGGCCTGATTAGGGGATTTATTCAGCAATTCCAGGGCCCAATTTCGTTGGCCTGGCTTGACTTTTCCTGATTTTGTGTGTGCACTTTGACCAGGTAGTATGGTGGACATCACATATGGACCACCAGATCTGGCCTTGGGCCATCTGGTGCTTTGAGATTTTAGGACATATGATAGGCTTCCAGCATTGGTTTGTACCTGATTGCATGATAAAATAAAGGAAAATGTAAAGCGCTGGAGGCAGGGATCGAACCCCTGACCTCCAGCCAACAACGCCTTGAGAGCACTCCCCCTGACCACTGGACCATTATGTTTCAATTGTCAATAGATTAATCAAAAATAATAATATGGGAAACAAGCTAACATGCCAGAATAAAAAAATAACGGGCGAATATTTGAACCAGCCAACCAGGGGGAGACGTGTCATCGTCTTCTTCCTTCAAGCCTGTACTTTTTCCTGCGGATTCGTATCCGCAGCTGAATTCATAGGTCAAACCTAAAATTAATTCTAGTCCATGAAAATTAAATCCAAGACCATGGTTGTGCTCGTCTAGGCTTCCTGAACAAATCTATATCCCTCTTGAATCTTGATTTTGCCTGTAAAAGAAATGCCCAAAAAACACACTACAAAACCCTAGGTTCGGTTATAGGGCTACAGTACATATAAATGCAATCAAACAATGCCAAAAGTTCAGAAATTTCATGAGCAACACAAATATATCCATGATTTGTCAAAATGATGCGAAAATAGAGAGTTGCGATTTGGAGTACAGGGCCACAAAACGTGGTGCTTACAGTGCATTTGAGAGGGTGTGAGAGCTTGCTTTTGATTGCAGGAGGTTGAGTAGACACCCAGCAATGGATTGGTGTTGAGATTTGCCTTTGTAAACGCCTCTAAGGATGATTTCAGTTTTGCACTTTTTTCACCTTTTTCAAGTTTGGTTCTTGATGTTCTTGCAGCCTCTAGGTCCTGAAATTCGTGTGCCTTGGATTGCATATGTATGCTGCAATGTATTAGGTCAACAAATTGGTCTTGAATCTTTCCACATCAATGCCTTGAGATTGGATTTGATCCACCATTGATAACTTGCCTAATTTGCCAAAAATTCAATCTTTTTGCACATGGAATGCTTGATACGAGTTTGATCATGACATTGATGATGATTAGTTCCTGAAAATAGAAAAAGATCTCATGTAATCAAGTTTTGAGATTTTATTTGATTTAAATTGGTTTAAAATGAAATAATTCAATAAAAAATCAAATAAAATAATAAAATTAATAAATGGACACAAGGCTGAAGCTAGGACACGTGTGGATTGTGGCAAGTCCAAATCAAGTGGAAAAGAATGGGCCCATTTGACAAAATTTGAAGTTTTGGGGATAGTTGACTTTTGGCAATTTTGCAAAAATGCCCAACTTCAACAATGCATAACTTCTTCAATTTTGAACTTTTTGAGGTGTTCTTGGACTTTTTAGAAAGATTGATATGTCCTATAACCAACCCTTTTGGTCTCATCTCATTTTGATATTCCATGCTCAAGTTATAAGCTTTGGAAAAAAAAGGTGTTTTTGTTGACTTTCAAAAATGACCTATAATGTCCAGATTTATAACTTCTTGTGAGTGCATTTTCTTATCTTGGCGTATGTAGATGGATTGTAGAAAATTGCATCCTATTCAAAATTAGCTTTGGATGGGTCATTTCTCATAAAGTATGAGAAATTTATGCCTGGTCAAAGTTGAGTTGACTTTTCCTGCAAAACCCTAATTTAGCAACTTTTGAGTCTTGAGGAATTTTGAGCAATCCTTGATGAATCATGATCAACCCTTGATAAAATGATAAATATCCTTAAAAATGAGAATGTTGACAAAAAAGCTTGAAGTTTGACTGTATTTGGGTCACAGTTGACTTTTGCCCTAGCACAGTCGATTTTTGGACCCCATGAGCAATTGACTGAGCAAACTTCCTCTGCAAGGCTTGAAATTTGAAATGGATGAACTTGAGAACATATTAGGACATTGGGGAGCACTTTAGGTCATTTGGATGCAAGGACCTTGATGCAACACAAAACCCTAATTTGGGATTGACTGCCTTAGGAGATAGTTTGATTGTCCAACTCTTGAGCAATCTTGAGCCACTTGGAGATTTTTCTTGCAATGTTTTGAGAAATATGAGAGGGAAAATTTCGGGGTACAATATCCACCATCTTTTCTTTTACCCAACAAAGGAAAGTGTGAAAAGAACAGAAAAAGATCTTTTTGAGAGTTTTCTGAGTAAGGGGGGTAGATTATGGAAAGGGAAGGTTTTAGCACCCTTTCCATTTGTGGTTTTCCACGGGCTCTTAGAGGTTTTCTCATTTTTAAAATACCTTTTTGATTTTTGTTTGAAAATGTTTTGGAAACGCCTTAGTATGGCGAACTTTGTAAT